>OU343217.1:16420033-16528976 GCA_910596185.1 Chrysanthemum makinoi
GCCGTGGTCTTCAATATTACTTGGTTACGCCGTAGTTGGAATAATAGTTACGACTTAGTTATCAGCGGCGTGGAACCTCATTTGACCTAATAGAGTTACGTCATAGTCCTTGGGGAGAGTTACGCCGTAACCTTCTGATGAGTTGTTTTCTGAGTCACGCTTTAGTTACGGCGTAATGTGAGAGATGACTTACGCCGTAACTTCTTCAAAGTCAGCATACTATGATAAATTTTTTGATATTTCTCCAATTCCGCGTCTCTTTAGCTCCAATGCTCGTAATTTACGTAAAAGTGGAAAACAATGGAAAACAAAGCGTGATATAAATTACAAAATCCACTTATAAAATGTTATCAAATAAATTCTACTTGCCCTCAAGTAGACCTTATTAGAAAGATTCCTAAAAGATATCTCTCAAAACACTGAAATATAAGTTTATAAATCCCTTTATGCTAGGGAAATGGGAATGATTCTAACAATTTCAAGTGATTAATCATAGCATGTCATAAGATTGGTGGTTACACAAATTTGATGTTATACCACGACACAAGGGGTGATCATTACCCCCCAATGATACATTTACCCTCTCATGACCTTATTAGTCTAAATCTATAACCAAGTCATCACCACTTACCGTCCGCCCAAAGTTCAAATTTAGAAGTCAAGAAACGGATCATTCCAAAAGATTCTCTGGCAAATTTCTCGATCTTAATGTGATGACGATGTAGCCTTTCTCGATACTAAATCAATCAAGCTCATAACATAGTGCTTATAACATCGCACTTTACAATAACTAAATAACATAACAACTATTTTTTTTTCGAATCACTTTTTTTTTTCAACATAACAATAATAACTAAACATAATATCCCCCCACTTGAGATGAACAATGGGAATTCGAGGAGTCTTCAATGATCTTCAGGAATATGTTGTCGATGAAAGCGTGATTTCCGAACCTTTCCACTTTAGGCAAACGATGACTTCCCAATCACGAATAAAGACTACAGGGTAGGCTAAGGTGTATAGGTGTATCTAAACAATATATTGGGATAACAAAATGAAAGGAATGGCTCAGATGGGTGTATCTAGGGGTATCTTGCACTAAAGGTGAGTGCAACAAAAGGGTTTCACAAGAGGGTCAAGAAGTCGAGGTGACTACTCGATAGACACACAATGGTAGGCTGTTTGGGTGATAATCCTAAAATATTGCCTTCTAAAACTGAAAAGTCCAAATACATCGAGCTAACTCAACATACCTCGTCTATGGTCTCGAAATGATGCAAAGGCCAAGTTCTAAAGTTTACAAGCTACCGGCACACTCATATTTTGGTGGATTTGGGGTAAAATATTGGAAACGGATAAGGCTAATCTCACCATATAATATCAAGGGTTGTATGTGCTCGGCTAAGGTCTAATCTAGTTAGGTTAAGAAAAACATGTCAATTTTTTTTTAAATGGCATAATTTTTCAAAATAAACTAGAAAAACGAGGGCAAAATAATGTTCAACAGTGAGAAGGCCCACGAAAAGTAGAATTAGAGCGAGAACTTCCCTGAAATTTGCTCCAAAAAGTGAGAAGGCCCACGAAAAGAGACGTGCCTTCGAATAAGCATCATGAACAAACTTTAATCCCTGAAATCACACTACCGACAAGCATAATTCTAAAAAAGAAAAAAAAATGAAAAAAAAACCTAACTCACTTTCGTAGGAATCACGGTTGCATTTAGCATATGCAACAAGCCTTTTAAACCACTTGGTGTCCCAAGTGGACGAGTGAAGTCTCGTGAGGGTTTACAGGGAACACACCCACAAAGTTTATTTAAAATACTAATACAAGGTTATTGTGTTTTAAAATGAAAGAATTAAAGTTGAGGAAGGTTACGTCGTAGTTTTGGGGAGTTACCCGTGTACAGCAAAACGACATAAGTCAAAGTAGTGGTTACAGTAACCAGGAGAATGTATTACGGCGTAATCACATAGATGAGTTACGCATAACTATGATCGAATCAACAAAATGCAAGAATTCCTTCCTTGTTTCCCTGCAAAAAATGGTTAGAAAACACAAAACTGAAATGGAAACAAAACAAAAGTGTCCTATAGAACTTTTCTTTATTCTGAGTCTTTAAGTTAGATTCGAGCAGCGGGGGCTCATGGAGGCCTTTGACTTGGCCGACTTCCTCCATGTCAATTGAATAAGGGTGGTCCCAAACATGTGGGGAAATAAACAGAATCATTGTGTTCCTTAGCTTAGCCCATTAAGAAATTTAGCCTCTTCGTCCCCTTTTATTTTAACATATCCAAATTTACTAAGTCTTTTTATCCCCAGATCCTACTTTAACTTCTATCTTTGTCAAACATGCCCATTCCTTGCGTTTGAGCCATTTAGGTTCAGGGAATTCTCTCATCGCAGATTTTGCGATTGGGGTTGCATGTAGGCCATCATGGTGTAGTCATCCGACATGATACATTTACAAAATGAAGGGTCCAATCAATCTCTGAACCATTCGCTAAAACATTATGCCCTTTTTCTTATAAGCTTGTCTTCCCAGCACCACCAAACTTAGGCCTTCTTTAATCATCCAGAATGAGATGTCCTCCTCCATTGACTTGGCCGACTTGGGCAATGTTACTGGTCCAATTAAACAATTGAAGAAGGGTTCCCATTAACAACTTGTGAAGCTTTTAGTAACAACATAACTGAAGCGGAAGGTGGGATCTCTCCCAATTCTTTCGTCGTCACTTGATTCGAGCCCCTAAATGGCCAAAATTGAAGGCGGAAATCTATGAATCATCTAATTCAATTCTTGGTGAATCCCGGTTATATGAGTTTTGTACTTTCAAGGCATACGGTTTTAGTCAATTTAAACTCCACTATTCGCCCACAGATCCGCAAGTAAGATACTGAAGTCAAGGGGCGGTTTACCAAGAATCAAATGTTCCTTCTTGTTTCCCTTCATGTCGATGACTACAAATTATTTAAAACAAATTTATCGACCTACATGACACAAGTGCCACGCAATACAGAGGGTAACCCGGTGTCGATTCTTGGAATCGATCAAGATATCCGCTTTCCCAGATGGATAATCTAAGTTTTAAGAATATGGAAAGTGGCATGATGTTTATACTTTTATCCAAAATTTACCCCAAAAACAATATCCCAACCGAATCCAAATGACTTTTCTTTTAGCTAATATCCTTAACTGAAAATAAACGCTTGAAATTTGCTTTACAAACCAGCCGGAATTAATAGTTACGGCGTAACTTTACTGCCGGTCGGCAATCATCTTCTCAAACTCTTCGGTTGTGGATTTGCATTCATCAATTACCTCCTGAGAATTATTGGCGAAAACAGCATTGCATTCCACCATGGGCTTGGTTTCATTAAGTTCAATGTTTTCTATCTCAGCACTGAGTTTTTCTACCATTGCTTCAAGAGTTTTTAGGGTTTAAATTAGCGTGCTTGGAAAGATTTTTATTTGTGTTTTTCTGGAAATCTCTTAACCATTTATCTTGTTCTTTTTGTTTCTAGGCCGAAGTTTCCAGTAATTTGTTTATTGTCTCTTCAAGGTTGGGCTTTCTTTCTCCATAAGGCCCACGGTTATAATTTCCACAGTAACCATTATTATTTCAATTATCTCCATAGAATGGTCGACTTTCTCCATATTTGGCTTCTTCAACCATAATTTCTTTGTCAATGTGAGGACAATTTTTTGTGAGATGTCATCCCCCACAACATTCACAACCCACTTGGATGGCATGAACGGTTTCTCTGACTTTTAGCATATCTCGACTTAGATTTTAGATTTTACTAGCGATTGCTGCAATTCGGTCAAAAATTCCGCTTTGGTTTCTTTTGCTTCCTCCGTCGTGCCATTTTTGAGAATGATCAGCCATTTTTTGAATGGCTTCAATAGCAAGGGTAGGCGTCATATTCGGAATAGGTCCTTGATAGTCCAGCATTTGTCTCGTGGTTACGTTGATTCCTTTGTATAAGATGTTGACCTTTTGTTGGTTGTTCAGATCATGTGTAGGACATTTGTAAAGGAGATCGTTGTATCTATCCCAAGCTTGATACAAATTTTCATCGTCTTCTTTTTTAAAATTATGGATCTCTAAAAGCTGGTTAGAAATCTTCGACGGCGGACAATATCTCTGAATAAAGTGCTTCTTAAGTAGAGCCCAAGTATTAATTTCTCCGGCGGGCAATCTTTTGATCCATCTTCTGGCAGCTCCAGTAAGAGTCATGGGAATACACTTACCATAACAGCATCATGAGATACGCCCGGAATGTTGAAAAGGCTAGCGATGTATTGGACATTTTCAACGTGCTCATATGCATCCTCGTCCTTGTTTCCAGAAAAAGGGTTAGCACGAGGCTCCCTCATAAATTGGTCTTTAATTTCGAAACGAACATCCGCTCCAATCGCCGGTCTTACGAGACCCGACCCTTGTTCTGCTCTTGTCAACGCTAAATATTCCTCAAGAGTGAGGTCATCGATGTTAACAACCTCCATGGTACCTGAAGACTCGAATAATGATAATAGAAAAGTTTAAAATAAAACGAAAATAAAAGACTTAATAGTAATCCTAATATAACTCCCCAGCATCGGCGCCAAAAAATTGATGCAGGTTTTATTGACCAGGTTTTAATATTTATATAGTCTCGTTATACCTATGGTCTACCCCAATACACTAACGGGCAGTGTACCAGGTCATGTGTAGTGTAGTATTCGGTAAAACCGAGGTCGTCCCAAGAGCTACGTGTGCTGGATTAATACTAAGTCTAGGTATTACATATTTTAATATGATTTCGATAAGGAATTAATTATTAAACTACTAAAGCAGATAAAAGGTCAAAGATAAATCAATAGAGGAGAGTGGTGTTAACCTAGTTATTCCTCTTAGCTAGTAATGTCTATGTCTACTTACTTTCAATTACTTCAGGTGGGGTCAAATTCAAGAGGACAACATTTGGTCAATTCGCCCTAACCTATCAGCAAAGATGCCACTACAGGAGAAGTCATGTGTCCCCTCATAAGTCATGTTGTTCCTGGTCCCCTAAGCAAAGTCATTAAGTACCGCTACATGCTAGATTTATAATCGTGAGTGCCCGGGCGTTTGCAACTTAAACACTCACCCCCTAATTATTAAGTTCATCCAAACGGTAGGTGATCAGTTGGTCAAATCGCACAAGTAGAAAGGGTCGTCAGTTGGTCATATCTTACCCTTCCCGTCTCAGTCCGCTCACCTAAGGTCAGTTGGTCATATCTCCTAGGTAATTGGCCTCTACCGCCATTCAAAACTACCGAAACAAGGGTAGCTACCAATAAACTATGCATGCATACACTTAGAAATAATTATACGGAAGTAATGTAAACACAGACAAAACAATTAAGGAATCATAACTAGGCCAGCACCAAGAGGTGCTTAGCCGCTCATATTAACCATACAAATCAATTCAATATTCAAAGTTATGAAATACATGAATCGAAAGTAAAGAAAAGATAAAATGCTAATGCTTATAGTGGAGGAGTGATTTCTCCCGGAGACGATCAGTATGCTCCTCTAGATCTACCTTTGGCTTCTTCCCACGTTCTCTGGTTGTTTTGTGTGGAATGAGATGATTAGAAATGCTGGAAATTGTGGCCTGATCTGGGTTACGGCGTAACTAATATAAGAGTTACGCCATAACCTTCAATTCCTTCATATTTTGCACTAGATTGCTGGTTACTGGAGTAACCCTATAAATATTCTACGAAGTAGTCTTCATATATTACTTGGTTACCGTAGTAGTTGGAAGAATAGTTACGACGTAGTTATCGTGGCGTGGAACCTCATTTGACCTAATAGAGTTACGTCGTAACCTTTGGGGAGAGTTACGCCGTAACCTTCTGATGAGTTGGTTTTCTCGAGTCGCTTTAGTTACGGCGTAATGTGAGAGATGAGTTACGCCGTAACTTCTTCAAAGTCAACATACTATGATAAATCTTTTGATATTTCTCCAATTCCGCGTCTCTTTAGCTCCAATTCTCGTAATTTACCTGAAAGTGAAAAACAATGGAAAACAAGCGTAAATCCATATAAATGAATAAATTACAAGCATTATCGAGGGAAATTGACACTTAATAATCAGGACTATTTGATGTTATCAATGTATCGGATTACTTGCATTATTGCCTTCAGGTGATGATCCTTTCGGTTTTGTATAAATCTGCCGAGTAGTCCGACTGAGTAACTAAGATCTGGTCTTGTATGTATTAGATACCTGAGACTTCATATTAGACTTCTGTAATAAGTTGCGTCAACTGAGTTTCCATCTTCCGCGTTGACCAACTTAGTACCGGGATCCATAGGTATCTTCGTGTCATTACTTTCCATCATACTTGCATCCTTTAAGATCTTTTTCATGTAACATGTTTTCTTGATTGTAATCTCTCCTCCTGTCTGAGTAACTTCTACCCTGAGGTAGTAAGCTAACAATCCTAAGTTGCTCATTTCAAATTTTTCTTCCATCTGAGATTTGAACAATTCGATTTCTTTCTTTGGAAAGCCCGTGATTATTAAATCATCAACATAAACTACAACTATAAGTGTGGAATTTTTGCTTCTCTTCGTGTAAATTGCTTGTTCGAGATTACATTTCTTAAAGTCTAATGACTTTAAGGTTTGATCAAGTTTCACATTCCAAGCTCGTGGTGCTTGCCTTAAGCCATATAATGCTTTAGTGAGCTTGTAGACTTTCCCTGAATTTCTTTGTTGTATGAAACCTTCAGGTTGTGTGACGTAGACTTCTTTCTTAAAATCTCCATGTAAAAATGTTGATTTGACATCTATGTGATGTACTTGCCATCCATGATATGCTGCTAGTGATAAAATCAAATGAACTGTCTCGATACGTGCAACTGGTACATATACTTCGTCGAAGTCTGTTCTTTGTTCTTGTACATATCCTTTTGCTACTAAAGGTGCCTTGTATTTGATGATTTCTCCTTTTGCATCTCTCTTGGTTTTGAAAACCCATTTAAGTCCTATTGCCTTCTGATTTATAGGCAAGTACTAAGAGTCCATGTGTTATTCTTGTTTATTAAATCTAGTTCAATTTCCATGGCCTCGATCCATTTCTTATCTGTTGAAGCCTCTTTGTAGTTACGTGGTTCTTCTTCCGTAAATAGTAGACTTTCAGTTTCAACTCTAAGTGTATACTTATATATTTCCGTTAAGTCCTTGAGACCTTTGACTTCTTAATTGAACTAATAGTAGCATCTTCTTCCTCTTCTGAGTGTGGGTTGTAAGTGTATGTTGGTGGGGTGATTGGAGAGTTTTGAGCAGTAATTGGTTCTTGTTCCTAATAGATATTGTCATTGTTTTCTAAGTTGACTGATGTAGTGTTTCCATTGTCGACTCCTTTTACCACAAAACTTGCCAAAAATAAGCCTTGTGTACTTGTTTCCTCTCTGTTGTTATCCCAATCCCACGGTTTTGTTTCCATAAACTTTACATCCCTGCTAACATGTTTCCTTTTTCCTTTTGGATCATATAGCCTACATGCTTTCGATCCTTTCTCTACTCCTAAGTAAATCATGGGTATGCTTCTATCATTTAGCTTTTGTAAGTAAGGTATTATTACCTTGGCATAAGCTGTGCATCCGAATATCCTTAGGTTTAGTTTTCTGTTGTAGAGTTCCTCATATGGAGTTTTATCTACTAGGGCTCTTGTAGGTACCCTGTTTAGTATATAAATGGCGTGTCTGACTTCTTCCGCCCAAAAGTTTAATGGTAACTTCATTGCTTTCATCATACTTCTCGTAGTTGATAACACTGTTCTATTTCTTCTCTCCACCACTCTATTTTGTTGTGGTGAGTAAGATGCTGTCAACTATCGTGCTATTCCATTTTCCTTACAGTACTTGGTGAATTCATTTGATGTGAACTCATATCCCATATCTGTTCTTAGCATCCTCAATTTTGTTCTTTATTTCAATTTTAATTTGCTGTTTAAACTCCTTGAACGTGTAAAATGCCTGATCTTTCGATGTCAGAAAGGAGGCCCATATGAAACGTTTACAGTCATCCACTAACAAGAAAATGAGTTTCTTTCCAAAGTGTATGGCTGTACTTATAGGGCCACAGAGGTCTCCATATACTAAATCCAAAGGTTTCTTTGACCTGAACTTAGCTTGATTTGGGAATGGTGTCCTACTGTGTTTTCCTAATTGATGCAGGTTTTACTGACCAGGTCTTAATATTTATAGTGTCTCGCTATACTTATGGTCTACCCTAATGCTCTAACGGGCAGTGTACCCGGTCGCGTGCAGTGTAGTAAATGGTAAAGCCGAGGTCGTCCCAAAGCTACGTGGATTGGAAATTAACTTAAGTCTATGTCACGATATTAATGGCTTTTTAAGATTGAAATGATAAAATTAACTAATAAAACAAGGAAATAAAAGAAAGCAGATAAAGGCAAAAGATGTTATTAATGAAGGAGAATGTTGCTAACCTAGTTACTCATCCTAGCTAGTTATGTCTACGTCTACTTACTCCCAATTACTTCAGGTGGGGTCAAAGTCGAGAGGACAGCATTTGGTCAATTCGCCTAACCTATCGACAAAGATGCCACCACAGAGAAATCAGACACCGTCATAAGTCCTCTTGTTCCGGTCCCCTAAGCCGAGTCATTAAGTACCGCTACATGCTAGATTTATAATAGTGAGTGCCCGGCCGTTAGGAACTTAGACACCCATCCCCTAATTCTTAAGTTCATCCAAATGATAGGTGATCGGTTGGTCAAATCGCACAAGTAGAAAGGGTCGTCAGTTGGTAATATCTTACCCTTCTCGTCGGTCACCAGCTCACCTAGGGTCGGTTGGTCATATCTCCTAGGCAATTGGCCTCTACCGCCATTCAAAACTACCGAACCAAGGGTGGCTACCAATAAACTATGCATGCATACACTTAGAAATAATTGTACGGAAATAAAGTGAACGTAAACAAAACAATTAAGGAATCATAACAAGGCCAGCACCAGGGTGCTTAGCCAAACATATAGTAAATCATACCAACAATAATGAATAAATCATGAATTGAATTGAACATAATGTTTGATACAAATTACTTAATGTAGAGCTAATAATGATGATGATTGTGAGTGAATTCTTCCTTCAACGGCGTTTCGGACTCTGGAAAATGCCCCGAGGTGGTGCCCTAATCGACCCCTGGAGAGGAGTGAAGAGAGATACTCAAAATGCAGATTTAGGGCTGTATTTATAGGCTCACACATAGTTACGGCGTAATTAAATAAATTAATTACGTCGTAACTAAAGTTACGTTGTAATCAAATGTATTATTTAGTACGTAACTAAAGTTACGCCGTAACTAATAGTAAATATACCAACTTCGTACTTTTCCCATCCTTTGATTTTCTTGAAACATTTTTGCACTAGATGTCACTTTTGGCCCCTCATCGTTCTTCTTCATTCATATTGTAGTCCTTGAAATAAATAAACTTCATATAAGTTGTCACCTTTAGTCCCTGATCGCACTTGTTATTTTTACTTTTCATCCTTCGAGTAAATATTATCTTCATTTAGCCACGGGACTTCAACTCCTTAGCGCCCAAGTAATAATTACGGCGTAATTAAATTACCGAATTACGCTGTAACTCTTCAACCGTATATTTTATCCGCTCCGTAATTATCTTTCTGGTAACAAAATTGCCATGTTACGCTGTAACCTTCATAAAAATAATTACGACGTAACCATAAGAGATGGTTACGTCGTATCCTTCAAAGCTCATATTTACGCCGTAACATTATTAGCTAGTTACGGCGTAGTCTTCACATAAAATCCAAAGGTCCTCGTAAATCAATCTTCATAACATATACTTGGCCTTTTATCACTTCTTTTCCGCTCCAACGCCTCATTTATCCCGAAATGCAAATATGAACGAATATGAAAGAATTAAGTACCATATTAATGCAAATGAGGCCCTAAACACGAGAATTCGATATATAAAAGATCAGGCAATTTGATGTTATCAAATATCCCCCACTTGAATCCTACTTGTCCTCAAGTAGACCCTCTAAATAATTCTTAAAAAGATATCTTCCAGGTTTAATTGGAAGATATGAGTCTAAAAATCACCTACCTAGAAAATTCCAAACCGAGCACCTCACTAAAAGGGAATTGAAATCACACTCTCTCTCATAATTCACGTGTTTAATATTTTTGGGGCGATCACTCAACTGCTCAGTCATGGCGATTATTCTATCATAGGCTTGGCAAAGATACTAATCTCCACCACTAGAGTCTATAGATGCAGCTATTCTAAAAGGCAATGGGTTGACACAACACATGCTTATGGGGTTATTTTGTCATTACTAACTTAGCTACGTGAAGGGGACAAAACCAATGATACATGACCAAATCCATGGCCAAGACACCAATGATTGCTCACTTCTTCACCTAAACTCGATTCATGACTAAGGGTAGGATAAGACATGGGAAACATTTAATGGGTGTAAGACACGAAACAAATAGATTCCTAAGTCCATGGTCGCCCCACCATTAGTCGCATTCAATCCCATAGCAAAAACCGATGGTCAAGAGTCAAGTGGTCTTCAATACACGAGTCAATACATATAACATATAGTGTAGTGCCTCATAATCTCCACAAACTAGGCAAATAAGATGCATTAACTCGGCCTTCATAATCAATGAAAAAAAAATATGTGCTTATAAAACATTTTAAAATTTGGGTACTTTTAGCACATATTTCAACCAAAAACAACCATTTCTATCTCGCATCCCCCCACTTGAATTGTACAATGTCCCCATTGTACGAATCTTTGATTAAAATTTGAAAGGCGAGATAGAAATGTTGGGGTTTCTAATTTTATCAGTAAGACACAACGGATATGTAAAAAATAGCGCCAATTGAAACAAGGCGAGAATACTCAACACAATACGACACATAAGCTGATTTATACGATCAACAATAAACAACTAATAAACTCTTGCTTGCATTCTCATCATTTTTTTATGCAAGACAAGGTATACATGAATAAAAGATTAAAACAATACGAACAAATAAAGCATCCCCCACTTGAGATCAACTATCATCTAAACTCGATTTTCTTCCAAAACCCTTTATTCAAAACCCGCGACTTTCACTAGTGTAACCAAAATTAACCACCGCCAGGGACCATGGACATAAGAAACTACTGGGGTACGCTAGGCGATAGGTGTAACGAAACAGTAATATTGGGTGAAAAAAATGAAAGGAATGGCTCTGAAGGGTGTATCTAGGGGTATCTGCACTAATGGAGAGTGCAACAAAAAAGGGGTTTCATAGGGGGATTGACTAATCGATGTGAAAAGTCAATATACACAATACATATGCGGGCTATTTGGGTTTAATCCTAAAATTGCCTTATATCCTAGCGCAAATCACACCAAGTTACCTCAGTGTAATGCTCATGATAATGGTCTCGAAAAGATATACAAGGCCAAGTTCTAAAGTCTACTATAGCCACAGGCACACTCATTTTTATGGATTTATGTATAAGGGGAAAACAGAAAGGCTTATCCTCACACAATGGAAATATATGGTAGGTGTGCTTTCACTAGATTGATCCAGTTAAGTAATGAAAAACATGTCAAAATTTTACTAATGAAACACTTTTCATCAAAAACTAGAAAAATAAGGGCAAGTAAAATCAAGCGGGTGTCTAAGTCTAATCCCTTCCCCCAGGTCATACTTAAGCATATAAATGAAAGATAAGAAGGGTTAGAATTGGAATAGAAAACTCCCCTGGATTTTCTCGGCAGGATCGAAGACACACGAACAAACGTGTCCCGCTTTGAGATTCATGAGCAAACTTTAATAACCTAAATTCACATACGACAACCAAACGCATCATACTAGAAAAACAACAAGAAAGAAAAACCTAACTCACTTTCGTAGGAATCACGGTTGCATTTAGCGCATGCAACAAGCCTTTTAAACGACTTGGTGTCTCAAGTGGACGAGTGAAGTCTCGTGAGGGTTTACAGGGAACACGCCCACAAAGTTCATTTAAAAACTAATACAAGGTTACTGTGTTTTAAAATAAAAGAATTAAAGCAGAGGAAAGTTACGTCGTAACTCCTATGAGGGAGTTACGCCGTGTACGCAAAACTAGTATGAGTCGTAAGCGAGTAGTTACTGGCGTAACCACTAAGATGGTATTACTGTAATTGGTAATGCATCAAGAATTACTTTGCCAAAATGTTGGTTACGGCGTAATCACTAAGATGAGTTACGCAGTAAGTCCAGTCGATCGAAGAAATTGCGGCAGCAATTACTTCCTCGTATCCTGCAAAATTGGTTAAAAACACAAAACCCAACTATACTAATAAAATGAAAAAGAAAAGATATGCATGGGGTGCCTCCCTTGGCGCTTGTTTTTGTTCGAGTCACGAGCTTGACTCCACCCTTATTTACTACGTAAAAGTGTTCATCCCCTCACTTGAAATCAAGTGTGGGTGAAAATAGCAATAAACACCATGATGGTGTGAATTTGCTATGGGGTGGGGAAATGATAAATTATGATCATACCGAAAGAGATGTCATTTCCTCCATACCTTACCCGTTTTAGTTGATGGCATTGATTATTTGTTCATCTCGTGATGTGGTTGATTAATCGGCTCATATGTCTCCTTGTTTATCATCGAGGTGTCCAAGATTTTGTCTTCTAATTCCTTTCGGGATCAACTAGAATTGGTTCAAGTAGAAGCTTACAATACGATTATCGGGTGATGTGATAGGTTGCACGATTTCATCCATAATTTCAGAACTGCATAGAAAAACAAGCAAGATTGTTAGGAATAAAAGAAGAGTTAGAAGTAATACCATTATGTGTTGTGGTTGATTCCTCATTAGCTTGTGGCGTTGCTTCATCACTCTGTAAGTTCTTTGCTTCCATTTTCTTCAATTGATCATCGCTTGTTTCTTATTTTATCGCAACCTTCAAACGTCCTGGAAATGGGATAGGTGGTACATAGGGTTTGATATAAGGTAAATCACGAGGAACCGGCTCCTTGTTGACTTCTTTCATCTTTCACATTGTTGCTTTGATAGTTCCAACGCATTCTTTTACTTTCCAGGACCTTTTGGTATAACTCTTCAAGCTTAGCCTCCAAGCTTTTCCTCTAAGCGTCAAGCTTCTTTAAATTCAGGTCCGCACCCTCCTTGAATTCCCTGATCATTTCGTCATTCGAGTCGTGCATCCTTATTAAATTATCCGAGAATTTCTTGACGGCTTCCTCCAATGACTCAACGTACCAGACCTGCTCATATTCTTTTCGTTCTTCTCGAGAGAATGCTCTTGTATAGCATGAATGTCTTCCTTAACCATATTCATATCACATCCGAGTTCATCAATCTGTTTGGTTATGTCACCAATGTCATCCAAGCCCTTGCTATTTGTTACCCAAGTGGTTGCTCCATCATACCAATTTCGTGAATTGTCAGCCATCATTTCAATTGATCTAAGGGATTGTGTAGGTGGCGTTGTAGGGATGGGTCCTTGAGAGTTGAGCATTTGGCGGGAAGGGATGTTTAGACCTTTGTAGAAAATAAGGACCATCTGATGGTTGCTGATATCATGCGTTGGGCATCTGTAGAGAAGGTCATTATATCTTTCCCAAGCTTTATCAAGCGTTTCATCCATCTTCTGTCTGAAACTCCTTATCTCATCCATCTTCTTGGCAATCTTTGAAGGAGGACAATATCTCCGAATGAACGCTTTCTTCAAAAGATTCCACGTGTTGATTGACCCCGCAAGAAGCATCTTCATCCATCTTCCGCCGCACCGGTGAGTGTAATAGGGAACACTCTAAGTATTAATGCATCTTGAGAAACTCCTAGGTGTGGAAAAGATCTGCGATCTCCAATACTCTTCGCACATGCAGGTGGGCATCATCATCGTTAGTTCCCGCGAATTTTTTTTGTCTAAGTTCCCCATGAACGGCGTGATCCCAAACTCTATGTCATCATTAAACTCGGGATATATGATGCCTGGTCTTTGGTCACCTTGAGTCAAAGCAATACATTCTTCCATAGTGAGCATGTCAAAATATGAATCCTCCATATCCTGAAATATCAAAAACAAACAAAAACGAAGAAGAGAAAGAAAATAAAAGAAAAACTTAAATTAAAATCCTAAAAGCTCCCGCGAAGCCAAAAACTTGATGCATGTTTTACTGACCAGGTCTTAATATTTATAGTATCTCGCTATACCTATGGTCTACCCTAATGCTCTAACGGCAGTGTACCGGTCCGTGTAGTGCAGTAAATGGTAAAGCCGAGGTCGTCCCAAGAGCTACGTGGATTGGAAATTAACTTAAGTCTATGTCATGATATTAATGGATTTTTAAGATTGAAATGATAAAATTAACTAATAAAACCAGGAAATAAAATAAAGCAGATAAAGGCAAAAGATGTGATCAATGAAGGAGAATGTTGCTAACCTAGTTACTCATCCTAGCTAGTTATGTCTACCTCTACTTACTTCCAATTACTTCAGGTGGGGTCAAAGTCGAGAGGACAACATTTAGCCGAGGTCGTCCCAAGAGCTAAGTGGATTGGAAATTAACTTAAGTCTATGTCACGATATTAATGGCTTTTTAAGATTGAAATGATAAAATTAACTAATAAAACAAGGAAATAAAAGAAAGCAGATAAAGGCAAAAGATGTGATCAATGAAGGAGAATGTTGCTAACCTAGTTACTCATCCTAGCTAGTTATGTCTACGTCTACTTACTTCCAATTACTTCAGGTGGGGTCAAAGTCGAGAGGATAGTATTTGGTCAATTCGCCTAACCTATCGGCAAAGATGCCACCACAGAGAAATCAAAGCACCGTTATAAGTCCTTGTTCTGGTCCCTAAGCCGAGTCATTAAGTACCGCTACATGCTAGATTTATAATAGTGAGTGCCCGCCCGTTAGGAACTTAGACACTCACCCCCTAATTCTTAAGTTCATCCAAACGATAGGTGATCGGTTGGTCAAATCGCACAAGTAGAAAGGGTCATCAGTTGGTCATATCTTACCCTTCTCGTCTCATTCAGCTCACCTAGGGTCAGTTGGTCATATCTCCTAGGCAATTGGCCTCTACCGCCATTCAAAACTACCGAACCAAGGGTGGCTACCAATGAACTATGCATGCATACACTTAGAAATAATTGTATGGAAGTAAAGGTAAACGTAAACAAAACAATTAAGGAATCATAACAAGGCGATCACCGGGGTGCTTAGCCAAACATATAGTAAATCATACCAACAATAATGAATAAATCATGAATTGAATTGAACATAATGTTTGATACAAATTACTTGATGTAGAGCTAATAATGATGATGATTGCGAATGAATTCTTCCTTCAAAAGCGGCCGGACTGCTGGAAAATGCCCCAGGTGGTGCCCTAATCGACCCCTGGGAGAGGGATGAAGAGATACTCAAAATGCAGATTTAGGGCTGTATTTATAGGCCCCGACATAGTTACGACGTAATTAAATAAATTAATTACGTCGTAACTAAAGTTACGTCGTAATCAAATGTATTAGTTACGTCGTAACTAAAGTTACTTAGTAACTAAAGTTACACAGTAATAATAGTAAATATACCAACTTCATTACTTTTCCCATCCTTTGATTTTCTTGAAACATTTTTGCACTAGATGTCACTTTTGGCCCCTCATCGTTCTTCTTCATTTTTATTGTAGTCCTTGAAATAAATAAAATTCATATAAGTTGTCACATTTAGTCCCTGATCGCACTTGTTATTTTTACTTTTCATCATCGAGTAAATATTATCTTCATTTAGCCACGGGACTTCAACTCCTTAGCGCCCAAGTAATAATTACAGTAATTAAATTACAATTACGCCGTAACTCTTCAACCGTATATTTTTATCCGCTCCGTAATTATCTCTATGGCGTAACTAAATTGCCATGTTACGCCGTAACCTTCATAAAATAATTATGACGTAACCATAAGAGATGGTTACGCCGTATCCTTCAAAGCTCATATTTACGCGTAACATTATTAGCTAGTTACGGCGTAGTCTTCACATAAAATCCAAAGGTCCTCGTAAATCAATCTTCATAACATATACTTGGCCTTTTATCACTTCTTTTTCCGCCTCAACGCCTCATTTATCTTGAAATGCAAATATGAACGAATATGAAAGAATTAAGTACCATATTAATGCAAATGAGGCCATAAACATGGGAATTTGATATATAAAAGATCAGGCAATTTGATTTTATCACTAATAAACATGCATCACAGATCTGTCCTGCATGATTTATTCTTGGTATTCCTTCTACTAAACCCTTCCTTGTCATCTTATTAATGTCGTCAAAGTTTAGATGACCTAATCTAGCGTGCCACAACCATGCTTTGTTATCTACATTTGCTAAGAGGCATATGGGTGCTTCTATTTGCAATCTAATACTATAAAGTCTATTATTAGATCTTTCTATCTTCATAAATAGCTTCTTATTCTTATTATACAAAGTCAGTTGGTTTCCATCCACGATGATTTTACAACCTATCTCTGTGAGTTGTCCTAAAATTAGTATGTTGCTTTTGAGGTTTGGAATGTAGTATACATCGGATATTATCTTTTGTCCGTGGTTCCTACATCCTAACAATATAGACCCTCTTCCCTTTATCTCTACATACGATCCATCTCTAAAATGAACACGCCATGTTATGCGTTCATCAATGTCTCTAAAATGACTCCTAGTTCCCGTCATATGGTTACTTGCACCATTATCTAAATACCATATGCTTGTATCATTGCGGCATATTTTGGGTTGAATCGTCCTTCATTCAACAGTACTTCTTCGTGTTCAGTTTCGTGTGTAGTCATTAATAGTGATGGTTCTTCGTCTTCTAAGATAAGGTTTGATTGTTCCTGAGTTGTTGATGGTTCTTTGCAATCCTTTCTAAAATGTCCAAGTTTCCCACACTTGTGACATTTTATTTTGCTCATGTCCCACTTACGTCTATTCCACTTTGTGTTTGATCTTCCTCTGTGGTGAGCCTTCCTCCTTTGAGTCATACTTATTCTTATTGCGTTTCCAGTTTCTTTGTGAAAAGTTTGATCTACTTCCACGATTATCGAATAGCCTTTCTCTTTTCGAGTGTTCGCCATGCGTGAATAGTAATTTTTCCTGGCTTTCTACTTGTCCTCCTTTTCGAAGTTTTATGCGTTCCTCAAATGCCTTGAGTTTTCCAATGATCTCATATAGGGTAATTTCGTCAAGATCACTGTTTTGTTCTATGGATGCGACCAGTGTTGCAAAACAACGCCTACAAGGTCGATTAATCACCGATTAGGTGCTACTGGGCCACCAACCTTGTCGATTTGTGTAATTGGGTCAAACAAATCGGTCAAAACAGTCAATGGCGGTCAACGATAGTTAACGGTGGTCAAACTTGCCGGAAACTTGTAAATCTTGTTGGAAATACCCAAAACTTGTCTTAAACAAGTTTTAGTCAATTATATTTGATGTTTTTATCATTACAAGATGAGTTTCAAGGAAAGTCTTGTCTAGAATACCCAAATCTCATTGGAAATATCTAAAATTTGCCGAAAATGCCAATCCGATTAATCACGATTAATCCGCTTTAACCGACATTACGGTAGGGGGTCGTGGACCGACTACCGATTCATGATTTTTGCAACCTTGGATGCGACTATTTGAATGAATCTATCCGCGTGGAATCTAATAGTTTTCGTTACTAAAATGATTTAACCAATATTTTTCCTAATTCTTTTGCCTTAGTGACATAGCCGTTTAGCTTAGCCGTAAATGCATCCACTAAGTCGTCTTCCTTCATTTGAAGTGTTTGAAACCTAATCATCAATGATTGTAATTGTGCTTGCTGCATTTTCTCTTCTCTAACGTGTCTCTTCTTTAATGTTTCCCATAATTCCTTCGTTGTTTTACAACCCACGACATGTAATATCACATCTTCGGTCAACGCTTGATAAAGGAAGGCAGTCGTTGCCTTATCCATTTTATCATCTGCTTGTGTATCTTCCTTAGGTTCTATCATTTCCCATAAACCTTGTGCTTCAAGTATAACCTTAATTTGAATTAACCAAATTGTGTAGTTTGTCAATTTCAACTTAGGGCATTAATAGTGTGTCATAGGTGTTATGGGTTTTTGTGTGATTAAAGCGCTATTAAGATCGTCGGTAGACATCCTAAGTATGCGTACGATCTTCACTTTCTAACGTTTGGGATTTTCTTAATAATATGGGATATCTAATAGTACGGGAATAGAAACAGTTTTTCGGGAATTCCTAATAATACAAAAAGTAAACTTCTATACTACTAGTATGATATAAATCTAGAAACTTGGATTTCTAACCTTAACGTTGTGTTAGAAACACAACCGTATTCCCTTTGTGTGTTGGTATGTAACCGATTATACCCACAACAATTTCTGTCCCTTCTTTCTCCGCGTTAGTATCACCCAATCAACACAACTAGCTGTTTTTCCTTTCGATGTTCACCAAATTGTTGTTGTTGTCTCGTTGTTATTCCTTTGTGTCCAAAACAATTCGCAAACTACAAATATACACGGCTTCCTTTTTGCCTCTTGTGTCGAATTCTATTCTGCCCCACAAACCAAACGAGTATCCTTCTTTTCATTCCGGTGTTACTAACTTGTTCCTCACGTTGGTGTTTTTCCTTCTCGTGTCGACCTGAAATCGTATCCCCAAGCAAACCCTAGAGACTTTCACTTGTTCTTTTCGGTATGCTACCAAACAAAACAAATAGCTTTCACTGTTGTTGGTTTTTCATATTCCAAATCCCTTTCCACAAGAATCCTAGAACCCTTCTCTTGTTCTTCTCGGTATTCAAAAAAACGAATGCTTTTTTTTCTTTCTTTCTCGTTGTTGTTATTGTTGTTGTTGTTGTTTTTTATCGCGTCCAAACGTTTTCAACAAAACAAATCCCTAGAACCTTTCTTCTTGTTCTTCACGGTATTCCTCCAAACCGTTGTCCACAACAACTAACTCAATTACACGCTTATGGCTCCAAGCATTTTGAGTTTTCTTTTCCTTTGTGTCGTTCTCAAAACGTTACCCACAAAGTTCCTTCCACTCGCCTTTAATCACGAGGCGTTGTGTTTCCATTCTATGTTGTGTTACAAAAACAATCCCACATAAGTATTTTGCTAGCCTTTTCCTTTTCGGTACTACGCTACTTGTTCAAGCGTCAATATTGTTTTCCTTTCTTCCTTTGTGTCGCGTTCCAGCAACCCCCACAAAGTGTTCAACGTTGTTTTTTTTCCTTCCTTTATTGTCGTGTTATGCAGTCCCCAACAAAGTCCTTCCACCAATTCGTTTGGCGTTGTCACGTTTGCAACTTTACGCAAGGTTTGATAGTGCACTATCTTCCTTTACATTTCCACAAATATTCAGGAACAATACGTTTCAACCGAAACTCTTCTTGTTCCCATGTTCTCATTTCATTCATGTTATGGTGTCAAACGAGCGTACGATTAACGTAGGCTCTGATGCCAATTGTTGTCCCTAGTATAGTGGATACAAAGTTGCAATTTACTGTTTGTGTCTATCGTCTAACATAAATCTGTTACGTGTACTTCATTTATATAATGATTCTATCAAACCATTGTGACCATTCGGTTGTTACACAACCGAAAATAACTACCATAACTACTTTTTAACTACCATAACCGAATAGCGGTTATCAACTAACTAATATAAGTGTTTAGCCCTTGGGCTTTAGTTTATTACATAAGTGGCAGGATCAATTTCGAGATTATGTCCACAACTATAACCGGAGGATGTTAAATCCGGCCTGTGCGACAAGGCATTTCAATGCACAACCATGACAGTGATGGGTTCTTTTTCTTGGTGTGTTGTCGACTTGAAACTATTGAAACCCCTAACAATAGATCGAAGAAACATTTAATCATTTGAAACCTTAAATATTGAAGTAATTGATAGATCAATTTCGTAGTACAGCTATTTTCCTAAGAAATACAAAGGAATGTATTTCCCGGTCGTTCTCCCGAAGGATGAATGGAGTTTATAACTCACGTCCGCGTTTTACGGGTTTTGAATGGTTAAAGGGATTATATTTATTTCTAAACTACGGGGCAAGGAAAGTAATGGAAGGCAATTAAAATAACTAACTCTATTGTTTAAACAATAAATTTCAACTAAGAATGCAAATTTAAACTAAAATGCCAATTACTGATAAAACTAAAACGCATTCTAAAATGCAAACTAAACTATTTTAACTCATAAAAGTGAACTAATATTTTTCTATAGCTAAAGATGTGATTTAAAAATTATCTAAAATTTAAAACTAATTTTTTTGATTTTTCTTATTTTATTTGAATTAAAAACTATTTTTGTATTTTTAAAATTGATTTAAAAAGCTAAAAATTGATTTAAAAAGCTAAAAATTATAAAAATTTACAAGAAAATTACCAAAATATTTTTCAAAAATCTAAATAAACTAAAAATGACTTTTAAGACTGAAATTATATTTTTCTGACTTTTTCTCTATTTATTATGAATTTAAAACTAATTAATTGCCTAGAAAATACTAAATTAACTAGGAAAAATCTGGAAAAATAATTTTTATGACTTTTTGATTTTTCTAAACCTAAGAAAATTAACTTTGTATTTTTGTGATCCTTTTCTGATTTATTTGAATTAAAAACTATTAAAAATGGTTAAAATGAATTTAAATCCAGAAAAATAGCAAATGAAATTGGAAAAATATGAAAATTTGCAGAAAAGTTCTAAACGTAACTAAGAATCTATGACAATTATGAAAAGCGACTAGAGTAGTCCTAATAAGCACTTGGATAGAAACTGAATTGAATAAGCTATGATGAAATAAGCAAAAAGCTACAATAAGCTACCAAAAGCTAAAATAAGCTAAGAAATACTTAATGCAACATAACTCAACTGAATAAGACCAAGAAATAGGCTGATAAGCACTTATGAATAAGCTAGAAACCAAACAGACTAATACTAATGGAACAAGCTATAAATAAGCTAAGGGAACCTGGATAAGCTATTAGGGACAAAAATGGAAACCCTATTAAGCTATGGAAACCTAAATAAGCAATAATCCTAAGCCTAAATAAGCTGCTATAAGCAAATGAAATGATACAAGGCTGCTGAGGTGCTGCTATTGGAGCAGGGCAAAACAGGCCTAAGGGAGCATATTGAGACGACCTAAAAGCTATCAAACAACTAATATAAAAAATAATAAAAATGTGAACCTATAAACTAAGCAACCAAACATTTATCATTCCAAATTACAGATTATGACGACTAATAATGAGGAAAATAAAAATCAAAATCATAAGCTAATTAGGCCATTTTGCTGTGGTGCAGGGGAGGTAATTGACTAAACAGTCAACTTCAAGCTACTCAAAAGCTATTAAGAAAAATTCTAAAAATTATAAACAAATAATATTTGAAATCACAAGCTAGCAAATGTTTAAAACCCAAAGTTTCAGAATGATTTGATAAAAATTGAGTAAATTAAAAATCAAAAACAAAACCTATTTAGAAAACTTTTTGGAAATTTTGACTTTTCTCGGATTCACATATTTTGACTTTAATGAGATTTGATTGCTCCTAAATGATTGAAGATGAAATCATAAGCGGTAAATAGACTTATTAAAGTTGTATCAACACTATTATAACCCACTCCTAAGATTATGCATACTAATTCACAATATAACTAGCTGTAATGAAATTTAAAAAGGATTTTGACTTTTAATGAAATACCAATGCATATTATGATCAATCTAACCTGTATGGACCTTTTTTTGACTAACACAACACAAAATAACTCCTTAAACAGATTCTAAATAAGAAAAATAACATAAACCAAACACCCTTTAAAATAATTAAAATGCACTTTAGACTATTAAAATGAATCAAATCTGAACTACACTAGCTTGAAATAGATGAAAAATCTTAAAACATACTCAAATAACAATTCAAAAACAGAAACTAGACAAAACTGATTTGACATTAAAACGTTGACTTATGTTGACTTTTTGCAGAAACTGAACTAAAACAATTTAAAAGAGAAGGTAAGCTCAAATAAGCTTTTAGAGCTTATGTGAGCTTATGAGAGCGGTAAAGAAAGCTTTAGAGTTAAGTTGAGTGCCCCTTTCAGCCATGCTGGCAATCCGGGCGTGTACACCTGTGACGCGTGTGTCAGAGGCTTCCAGAAGCTCATAAGTATGGGTAAATCGTGGGTAGATGCAAGGGTAAATTGGGGAAGGATATTAAACAGTAAGCTGGGTGGGTTTTTACTCTTGGCGGGTTTTTTGGGTATTTTTATGGGTTTTATTATTTCGTTTGACTCGTTCAAAAAAAAAAATTATTTCGTTTGACTTTTGGGTGGAAATTGACTGGAAGAGTAATAAGTGAAGGGGGGTCACGGTTCTTCTGCCTGGGGTCGTGTGGGATATTAGAAGTGGGCTTGGGCCAAGTGGGTGTAAAAGGGAAGTGTAGTGGATTTAATGGATTTGGACTTTTTGTTATTAGGATTTTAACATTAAGGACCATTGATGTAAAGATTGGATATTTTAAGGATAAATGGTGTAATATGTAAAAGGAAAGGGTGATTTTGGGAAATGGGATAGGTGGGATTTATGAGGGGTGAAAATGGTATATATAGGAAAGTTGAGGGGAAAATGTGTAATATGGTAAAATGAAATTGAAATTGTGAAAGCTCCCCAATAATGATCAGAACTCCGTAATTTGACTTTTTTGAGCATCCAAAACCCATAAAATACCATCTCGGCATCGGCTTTTGCACTCTTCTCATTCTCGTGCTCGGTTTTCTTCAGTTTTGGCTTTCTTTTGTTTGTTTTGTCATATCCATACCTGCACATGCATAAACTCAAAAACCAACAAATATTAGACATTAACGGCGCTTTTCTAGTTATTTTGGGCCTATTTTGGTAAAGAAAAGGTATGTGTTTTTGCACATACCAGTAATTAAAATGGTACATACACTTACCTTCTTGAATACGGGTGATGTTTTCTAATCTCTATGATACAATGGAGATGGTCAGGTGAGCATCGTTGTATTGAGGAAGCAGCGGTGGTGGTGTTTTTGTGTTAGGAGAATGAGAGGAGAAGAGCTTATGTCTTTATGTTAGGGTTCTTGGGTAATTGAAATTTTGAAATACATAAGAGGGAAAAGTGAAAAATATTTGGCGCTCAAGAGTCTCAAAAATTTTGGGTTATAGACCTGCGTTTAAATTACTCACCGGTCCAATTGAGTAACTTTTAGACCTGTGAAGATGATACACACGGGTCTATATATAATTTCATATTTAGACCGGGGTTTATTATTTGCACATGTCTAAATGAGTTTGGGTGGGTAAAAAATCACTTAAAGGCCTGTTGATATTATAGAAGGTCTATATGAGGAGGTCTAAAAGACCCGATTTGTTGTAGTGTTATTTAATTATCGTATTTAGAATCTGTCTTGACTCTTGTGTGTCTGTCGCTATTTTGTATGTATTTAATTTTATGTTATTTATCTAATGTTAATTTTATTTATTATATGTACCTTCACAATATACGCATCAACGCCAAGTTTCGCAATCATTACAACATCTAATAAATTGGTTACCATCCTTTTTGTTGCATCCTGAAATGCTAATCTCAATTGTTTCATGGAAAGCATATTTCAAATATTGTAGTTATTAAAATTCTGTAATTTCTTCATCCTATAATAACTACAATATTTGATATTTTGGGATATTGAAAAAAAAACTAACGAAAAAACTATCATACAACTAAAATCATCACTAACACCAAAATCAAATGCTTAATTTGAACCGAAAAATACCACATACCTTTTCTACTAACAGAAGGTTCATTTTTTACTCCACTTCTGTCGTTAGGAGATACATCTAATAATTGCACATTGGACCTGAAATGCCCACAAAGATGTAACTCTATAAGTATCTCAAGAAAAATTATCAATCTCAATAATCGTTTGGTAAAAACCCTTTACTTATCTTTTTTTTTTTGGGTAAAAGGGGATCACCCTGGCAAATATATTACTCCAAAAAACGTTTAAGCACAACGGATGAGAGTGAGTCTCTCATCTCGGCCCGTTACATGGGCATAGAACAAACATCAAATGTGCAAAAACCAACACACTACATAAGAAAGACACGCCAATCTTATGACCTACCAAAAATAATTTTATTTCCTACCACGACCTTTAAGCTTGACATCATACATGTCACAAAAAGCATCCATTTTCCCAGTATTCAACCGTAGACTTGGCACATAATCATCATCAAAATAATCTTCAAGCTCATGATAGCCCCGAGACGATGCAAGAAACTTTGCCATATCATTATCAGGATCAAGTACCTCGTCTTCATCATCAGCCATTAACAACTACTTCACCCACTTTAGAGAATGGGTTGCCCACCTTTTTGAAGCCGTATGCAGAGAAGAAGAAGAACTAGGCTCAGTAGCCTCAACCTGCACCTTTCTAAGAGGTTTACCATCATCGTCCACAAGAATAGCTTTCCCATCCATAATAAGCTTTTTTAGCTTTCCAATTTTCTCAACAACAGGAGTAGTACAAGGGATACAAGCTGGCCCACCCTTAGGAATACCATTCACATCGGTTTCATCCATATTGAGAGCATCAAAAGGGTTTGATGTAGCAATAGATGGCTCACTTGTACTTGCCTCAGTAGTGCTTTTCTCCTTAGTAGCATCCTGCTTCTTCGACACAGGTACATACCTCTGCTTAAGATTAAAAGGGTGGAACTTAGGTCCTTTACCTACATCAATACCACGAGACGGCTTCTTGTGAGGCGCTTGAACCCCAACCTTTTTATCTTTCTCCTTCCGGTTCTTAACTTCAGTAAAACCCTCTTGGTCCTTGTTCCTAGAAGAAGTACCCTGAACGTCCCCATTAACATCACTACGAATAGCCTCCTTAACACATTTTGGGCAATTGCAACGATCATGCCCAAAAACCTTACACATATCACAATGAGGAGGCGTCCATTCATATTCAACTTTAATGATCGCCGTATTATACCCACTATCATCCTCCTTAGGAATGGCCATACTAACTTCGCTTTTCAAAACATTCTCCGCATTTAGTTCAACGAGTGCACGCGCAAAACTAATACGACCCCATGATTCAACACACATTTGGCTAACCCTTTACTTATCTTCACATGGCTCTTATAGTATCTTATTTCAATTCGTGACACTTTATGCTTTTGATGGGGGACTTTACAACCGTCTTTGATGACCTTCATAGGTAAAATGATATAATCTATCATTTTGGCATATTAGGAAGTGTAATTGTTTTTGTTTATTTTTATAACGATATTTTTTTTTCACACCCGATATACGACCTATCTCACAAGTGTCTCTAACAAGACTTGAATTCACAACCTCTGGGTTGGTGGGCATCTCACATATATACCACTAGGCCAAATGCCTTGTGTATAGGAAGTGTAATTGTTATTTATCAGTAAAACTGCAAGTATGATGACTAAAAGGTATTCAATTTAAGAGGAAGTGTTAAAGTTAGGTATGATTTAAATTTTAATAAGGAATTAAAGGAAATGAACATAAAAAGAGTTAGCCAAAACGGATACCGACTTTCTTGTTCTCCTTTTTTGACTCTTTTTTTCTGGCTTAACTTGGCCATTTGTTGCTTTTTGGTCTTGTATTGATGTGCCAAGAAGAAAGAGATTATTTAAGAGAACATAATAGCAACTACACATGTAAGTCAAGAATAATCCCAGAAGTGACGACCAATAATAAACGCAGAACACAACACATGGTTTTTGCATGCTAATTCTATATATGCTGCTCCGTTACTTGTTTTTAATAATCTGCATATGTTCAAAGAGGGCCATAAAGTCCAAACACATTACAAGAAACAGAGGCCACATCCGGATAATAATACAACACAAACCTACCAAATGAATGAAAAAAGATAGACACCCAAACAGGGACTCCCAACGAGATGCATGGGACACTAAACTGTACTATTGGACTTGAGAAAACTGTCATGAGCACACAAAGAAACACATGGCACTGACAAGAAACCACACAAGAAAAAGCGTAACATCAGAAGCAGAGCAACTGCCACACAAAACGAGCTTACTGCAGGTTATTTGTTCTGATGTGTTCATGAAGCCACCTAACATTGACACAATGTAACACCATACTAGCTTATACTTAAATACACATTATTTCGCAATGAAAGATCACCAATAACAATCATTTGACTTTATTTAGGAGGACCTTGTAAAATTATTGGGATGCAAAACGAGAGACGAGCAACCATATGATTTCTTATATTTATATCGAAATTCATATATTAAGCTATTTATTAACTACATACATAAAAACAAAGACATGCATACACATATAAACGAGTGTTTGTTGCTGAGAATCCATTTAGACAATTTATCAAACAGTCAAATGCACACTTTTACAAATACGTAACCAAAAGAAATATGCAATTGCTTTTTACGTATGACAAAACAAAACCATCCTTCCTGGCTTTAATTGGGGTTCCATTAGTATCTCATTTTTAGCATTTGCTTCAAATTTGATAAATTTTGGGTACGATTCTGTATTGCTTACATGAACAAAGCCAAAATGAAACAACAAGAAGTTTAACATGTTCAAGAAGATAAGTTGTAGTGCCAGATTATATGGAAAAGTATTATAGTATATTGAATTTCGCAAATGTGGCAAAATTTGTTACTTCTCTGCATCGCCCATGTTCCTTGTGACTTTACGTTCGGAAATCCATCTTGGTCTTGTGTTTAAATTGATGCATACATAGATACTACTTAGTTTTACACTTTTGTCCATCTAATGTTTTGTGTTTATATGCAATTGTGTAAGATAAAACAGAAACTACTCTAACCATAATAGAAATTAATCAGTTATAGTGAGGATGTAAAGAAACAAAATTTGTAGCCGCCATTAAGTTAGTTAGATATTCGCTGTTCAAAAAAAGTTAGTTAGAATTTCTCTGTTCGCAGCCTGTTCTGGTACTAGTGTTATGGGAACATGGGATGAAGACGAGAGAGTTTACTAATCGCATCCATTGCAGTCTCTGAATCCTTCAACAGATGCAAACCATTGTTCAGTTCCCCAAACATCGTAGGTTTTTTATTTTTTTTGCTAGACATACGGATACTATTGTGCTCTAAAGTTAGAGAATAATGACATTTAAACATCGTAGACCAAATTACAGGTGAACATTTTAACAAAGAGTTGGTGTGCAAATCATTTCAATTAATTAAAATGTTCCATCTTTAAATCACCATTAGCATGAATAGGGCCATCATGAAGAATAAAACGACCCTACCAAAGAAAAACTTGATGAGCTTGAATAAGCTTCTAAACTGACCCGTTTTTCTTTACAGCAACTTTTTAAAAACATGATTTGCTCTCGCACCAAACATCGTCGTAGAAAGATCAACTTTTTTAAAAAACAGTATGCTTATGTCAAAATAAACACACTCAAAATATCTCAAAATAACCCAACTCTCCTAACCCAATAAACACATCCTATTTTGCCCAATATATACCGAATCTCCAATATAACACGCCATTTACTTAAAGGTGATATAAGTCCACAAAACAATTCTGATAAGCAACAAGTCTCAAAGGGTCTTACAAACACGACCAATTCACAGCACCATTGAAGCAGACATTTATCAAACAGTTGGTGTGCAACTCAATCTAGCCATTACAACCTAGCATTGAATAGCCTGCCAAAACTGCCGTCTATATCTCACTAAAATGAAGCTCACTATATAAAGCTTGTCTTGTACAAAAATTTACATTAATAAACTAGTAAGTTTAAACAAATTACGTTATATTCTCCAGGTGATTGAAACTCTAAAAACGAGTTTTGATAAGTACAGGAAGAAATCTTTTACATTGGTCGAAACTCGAGACCACATACAACGAGGCCAGACATGATTCCTTCATGGCTTGTAAATTTCATATTCATAGAAAGAGAGTCGTCCTTGAATTCATGAGTTGAGTTAAATTTCCATAGTTGAATCTCCATCCATCCATCTTCCCTTTGTTTTGGAATCCGAGTAATCTCATGTATATTCAATGGGCTCGGGGTTATAAAATAAACAAATTCAGCCTCATTGTTTTCTTTGTGGAGTAGGTCTCGTACTCTTACTGGATAATGCAGCCCCTGACATTTTTCTGAAAGCTTGAACACAAGGTAACACACGTATTCTGTATCTTGTGACAACATTTGACTTTTAATCGTGCAATTGATATGAAATACTTGTTGTGGTAAAAGCTCAATCACCACTTGAAATCTGCATTTACGATATATTATATGATTACATTTATACTTTTCAAGAACAAAGTATATTTAAAGAGAACTAAATCCAACACGTGAATCTTTTGTCGGCCATCTAGTCACGGATCCTTAATATGTTACTAGAAAACAGCAAATATTTGGACCTTGAATTATTAAATATATTTTTTCACAAAGGCCTTTGGGTAAGCACATATGAGGACATAGCAAATGTGCAATTAGAATAAGTTTAGCGGTTAAAGGAGGATGTAACAAAGTTAGTTCAAAAAAAAAAGAAAAGAAGCAAACCTGGACAGAGCTGATGGTTTTAATGTAAAGAGATCAACATTAGAGTATTTGTATAAAGTTGCCTTTGCGGAAAGCACGAGTAGTTTTTTCTCACCGACTTCGCCCAACCAGAAGAACTCATCATAGTTTCTGCATATCTTGAGTATTTCTTCAAAGTTAGTTGGCAAATGTTGCACCTGATCCACATTGAAGTTTGATTTCAAGACTTGTTGGACTTCCTTCAATTTTCCGATTTCTTCAAGTTTCGGCTGTGTACAAACCATGAAAAATTATGCAGCATAGAATATGGTTTATTTTTATTTTTATTTTTTGGCATGCATCCAATCCCTTTATATAATATAAACAAAAGAATATAAAATAGAACCAAGGGATATAATTTCAAACTTACTTTGTCAATTGCTCGAAATTCAATGCCTTCAACATAAATTGCACTTTCTCCACAATAGTATGATGAAAAGCTCTCAAGTAGAAACTCAAAAATGAGATCTTCATTCTGATTCAAGAACTGGTACAACTCAATCATCATCCAGCCCTTGTCTCTCCATGTTGCGAAATATGCATGTACACTTTCGAGTCCCTTTCTATACTTTAGGTTAACACACATCGGTTTACTAGAAAATATTCTTGAATCACAAACTCTGAAGACTAAGAAGGCCCCATAAACAACATCTGGAGATAAAAATCGAGCGTCTATCTTAATTTCGATGTTCAAATTGGAAATATCTGACATCTCCACCACTGTCCCAAACCTGCACAAATCCCTATTTAATTTCTATATTTGAAGGAATATTATAAAAAACACTATCAAGATGCTGGCAAAATTTATAATTCACAGTCATGAGAACAGAGGACCCAAAACAGGGCCGAACCTCAACTACCTTATTAGAAGGTTTATAAAATTATAGTTCCCAATCATATAGTGAGTATTAAAATCTATTTTGTCATGTACAACATCAGTTCTCATTGTTGATATGCATGTATATGCTGGACTAATCTTGTTATTAACCAGATGAGAAGAGGTCTGAAACGTAAAAGAGCTAAAGATGAAGCACTATTCCTTTGTTGATTAGTGCCTGAGATTAGCAGTTCTAGTAGAATAGAGTCCAAACGATTCAAATATGTTTTGTATAAGCACTATTACAGAGGCAATATGTGAACTTAGTCAAAGGGGTTCTTAAGTTTGGTCCTATTTGATCATAAATATAATTAATAATAATATTATGCTACTATAAACAACTTGCCATCCATTAAACGTTAAAGAGAATAACCTTATGAAAGGTTTTATGGATATTTAAATATATGTATGTCTGGATTCGAACTCGAGACTTCGGGATTGCACACATTACGTATGAGAATTGATGTTAATAATTAATATGTTATTATTAATTATTAGTCACGAAATAAAACATAACGATAGTTAAATAATTAACGAGGTTTTGACTAACGGTCGTTAAATATAAACTATAAGGACTAGAGATGAAATTACGAAAGTCGGGAAAGTTCTAGAAACCCTTGTGGGTTGCTTTGGCCGATCGGATGGGTTCCCAAACCCATTCCCTCTCAAACTTGGTCACCAAGTTAAGTTACCTATAAATACAATTCATTGTATTCATTCACAACTTAATCTTGGATCACCAATAACCTAATTTCTCCTCTCCTCTCTCCCTCTTTGTGTGGCCGGTCGAACTCCCAAACCCCAAGGGTTTTCGATTTTGCTTAACTCAAAGAAACAAGTGTTTGGTTTTATTTGTGATTCAAGAAACTAGCTTTTCACATCAAATCGCTAATAGTACGTGTGTACAAGAACGAAGGACAAGCACGCTTGAGCTTGTGTATTCCTTGGTGGTCGATTCTTTTGGGTCGAATTTAATAAACCCTAGAGTTAGGGTTTTGGGTTTTGTTCTTGTTCAATTACCGTTTGATTCTTGAATTGCTAAAGGTAGCGTTTTCTTGTTGGTTAATTACTTACATATATTATTCCTATTTACTCCGCTGCATGATTTGATGATGTTATTTGATTTTATATAATTGTTATGAGTATTAAATCCCAACAATGGCATCACGAGCCGTTAATATGATGTAATTAATTACCGAAACACATAAAAATTGAATCTTTATGATTATATGCAGGCTTTTTATGGTTTCTAGGGTTTTGAATTCGAAACCCTAATTTTTTAATGATAGGGTCGATTACCCTTATTTTATTTAATTAGGTTTTAATTTTGTAAAACTTGTAGAAACCCTAGGATTGCATGCTAATTTTATGTGGTTAATTAATGAATAAATTGTTATGTGTCATGTAATATGCATATCTTGGGTGATAATTGTTATGCGGAATCCATGGTGGAACATGCATGTTTTGCCATGGAGTATTGTTTATAGTTTATTGATTAATTGTTAAGTGATACACACATGTTCTATTTATTTGATAATTATTGAATTGGGGAAGACCTCAATTATAACTAATAAAAATTCGTTATGTGCTAATTGGTATATTATTAACTTTGGCTTACGCAATCGACTTGTCGATGTATGTGGCTCATCTACCTTATAGGTGAAAGCCCTATTTAATGTATGCATTTATTTACGCCTAGAATTGGTTATTAGAGTTTATTGAAATAATTATGCATGTGGCTAATTGTTTTTACATATGTTAAATTGTTTAGTTATATGTTTATATTATTTGAATGTGTTTAATTTTTATTAAAATGCTTTTTTGTTTATATATTGTTTTGACATGTTAGTAAGCAAAAAGGGTTTTTATGAATAGAAAATTAAATGGACTAAATAATGGCGAAACTGATTTATTATCTAAGAATTATTCTTGAACTTTTAATCGATTGATGCGACTGTACTAAATGGCTAGAACGGCTCACCCACTAGAACAAACTGTAAAGGGGTTAATAAAGAAGTGAGCACAGTCTCACTGAAAGGATGTCTAAGGTTATGCTTTGCGCTTACCTGGTCCTCTGCCCCCTGTGAGTTCGATTGGAGCTACCTAGTATAACCATTCTATGTACGAAGCATCTTAGTGCAAAGTTGTAAGTTTCTCAACGCATCGATTAAAACTTTGTAGAATTAAATCTTAGCAATTAAAATCTCATGTAAGTTTTTTCAAAAATATTATGTTATAAAGTTGTATGCATGCTTCTTTATACATAAGTTTTGATTACACGTCAAAAATTGTACCCTTTAAATTTAAGTTTATGCCATCTGATGATATGAAACACTTGAAGTTGTAATTTAGTTATGTGAGACCTTGATCTAGATTACAATAACGAGGTGAATTATTTTGTTGTGTGAGACCTCAGCTTTATGATTTGCAGTTTCTAAATTAGACAACTTAATTAAGTTAGTTAGTGAGACCTATGACTTAAGGCATAAGATGGGATGAAACATGCTTACGTTTTGCATTAATTGTTTTGGCAAAATTGTAAATCCCATAATTTTTGGAATTGAAAACTTGTTTGTCAATTATCGTTTTTCAACGATTACCTATTCTATACTTTCACCACTAGCAGATCAACTGATGTGGTGAAACTATGATATTGAGGATCCAAAATTCAAGGAAAATTCTATGGTTAATATGAATATTGACCAAACGGTATTTTATTTTCTTGAATGTTTACTTATCGAAAGTACTAACTTTTGAACTTTTATTTTCCGTAGAAATGGCTCAAGCTGAATCTACTGCACTAGCCTCGTCGTTCAAATCTTTGTTTGATCGAGAGAATTGTTAGTGGAGCGCGAATTTCAATGATTGGTGTCGGCAACTCAGAATTGTCTTGAGGGTTGCCAAAAGACTCAATTATTTGACTACGCCTTGTCCTCCTAAACCTGCAGCTGATGCTACTGCTGAAGCACGAGTTGCATGGCATCTCCCGAGTATGACAAGTATAATGAGGTCGCCTGCATTATGCTCGGGAGTATGAATCAAACTTGCAAAAGCAGTTTGAAAATTACTTCCCTAATCTCATGCTTGAAGAATTGCAAAGATTGTTTGAAAAGCCTGGATGTAGAGCTATATGATTTGATAGATGCTCTTCATAGTTGCAAGCACGGAGAAGGGAAACCTGTAGCGCCACTGGAAATGATGAGTTACATGGACCAGTTGGGCCGTCTTAACTATGTTTACCCCAATGACATACAAATTGGCCTTATCAACAGATCCCTTCACAAGGAGTTTGATGGTTTAGATGCGCAATTATAATATGCATTGCACGGGGAAGACAGTCAGTGAGGTACATGCAATGCTCATTGATTACGAAAAAGGTTTGCCCAAGAAGGCCCCTACACCTACGGCTTTGACCATCCAGAAGGGTAGGATTTCTAAGCCTAATAAGCCGCTACCGAACAAGAAAGGGAAAGGTAAGGGTAAAGTTGATAAGGGAAAACAAGTTATGACTTATCAGCAAGAACCCAAGAAGTACCCTCCCAAAAAGCGTGAGAATTCGAAGAAGGATATGGCTTGTCATCACTGCACCGAGGTTGGACACTGGAAGAGGAATTGTCCACTATACCTTGATGAGTTGCGCAATAAGAGGTATAAAAATACTGGCACTGTGGCCAGTACTTCAGGTGAAGTACTCTTTTGATGATAGAATTATTTGCTTTTCCTCATAAAATAAATTCCTGGGTATATGATACTGGATGTGGTATTCACATTTGTAATACACTGCAGGGACTTAGAGGAGCAAGGAAGCTTGCCTATGGACAGCAATACCTGCACGTGGGTAATGGAGCACATGCAGTCACGTTCAATGGAGCACATGCAGTCGTTGAAGCTATAGGCACGTTTGATTTAGTTTTACCTTTGGGTCTAGTACTGTCATTAAACGATTGTCATTACGCACCTTCCATTGTTAGGGTGTCGTTTCTGTTTCCTTGTTAAAAGATATTGGTTTCGTTCATACATTTACTGATTATGGAATTTCGGTTTCTTTAAATGGTGTTTTTTACTTTAATGTTATTCCAGTAAATGGTGTGTTTGAAATTGATTTGCATGATAATATGATTGATAAAAATAATTCTATCTTTAGCATCAATAATAAAAGAATCAAAGGTGATTTGGATTCTTCATTTCTTTGGCATTGTAGACTTGCTCATATAGGCAAGAAACGCATGCAACAGCTGCAACAAGATGGGCTTTTGCAAGACATCAATGATGAATCATTTGATAAATGCGAATCTTGCATATCTGGGAAGATGACCAAGAAACCTTTTACAAATAGTTTAGAAAGGGCTTCTGATCTTGTAATACCTGGAATTTCTAAAATTCACAAAAAGACCAAAATACCCCTATAATCAAAAAGTATGAATAATTAATTTAAAGAGTACCAAGTAAGCTATGTAAATTCAGAGAATTTTAAGAAATATCCCACATGATCTAAATAAATATTAAACACTTTGTAAAGGTAATTTTTATAGTTTATGATTTTATAAAAATTAGTTTTGTATTTTACATATTAGCCGAAAATATTTAATTAGTTTTATAAAAGAAATTACTTAATAAATACCCAATATAAATTTATAAAATTAAGAGTCCATTTATATTAAGTCCAATGCATTATAAAGCCCACAATAAAAATTATAAATCCTATATAAATACATTATTCGGTTCTTAATAATCCCTAATTCCCGATTACACCAAACCGACCTCCAAAACCCTTCACAAATCGATTTCCAGTTTCCAGAGCTTGAAACCATTTTTCTTGGAGAAGATTGAAAGTAAAGAAGGTGGGAAAAATAGTGTTCGAAGTCCTAAGTTGCTGTGGTGGTCGTGGTGAGTTTTGAGTGAATTAGGGTTTCGACGAGTGCTAGTTTTGGTTTCTTTTGTTCTAACGATTCAAGCTCATCAAGGGTATGTTTCTAATGTTGAATTCAGTCCTATAAGTCGTATATAACACATAAAAATTGGCCATGCATGTTTAATATGTCGTATGAAATTATTTGGAATCGAAAACCCTAAAAAGTGTATACAATTAACGAATGAGCTTATAATATTTTTAGAGATCATGAATTGATTTTTCCAGAAGTTGTTACATGTTATAAGACCTGTATAAAATACATATTTGTGAATTTGAAGCTTGTGTGAATCGTCTTGGGTTTTTCTTGTTCGAAAACGCATAAAAAGGAAAGATTTAAAAGGGACGATTAGGGTTTATGAAAACTAGGGTTTTCTTGTTATCATTAAGGTTCATTAATGCAGTGGTAATGATGGATTAATGATGGGTTACATCTAGGTTTAGGGCTTGTACTTGAATTGTACATTATTCGGTTCTAAATAAAAGGTTTGGGTTGGTTTTGTAAATTTTGAAACTTAAAGGTTATTTTTGTAAAACAGTAAAAGACATGTACTAAACGTATAAAATAAGTGTGGGGGTTAAACGTGTGATTTTGGATATTTAGAGGGCTATTAGAATTGTATTTAACTTAAAGGGTATGTTTTGTAAATTCTAAAACCTTTGGGCTAAAGGTGTAAAATCTGATAATATAAGGTTAGGTCGTATAATTACAGATGTTAAAGGTGCAACATGTAATTTTGGGTAATTATGGGTCAACATGTGTAAATGAATTTCGTAAGGACATGCATAAGTTAAGTTAAAATTCCGTTTGAGTTTTATACATTCTAGGTCAAAGTATAAATCATTAAAAGATGTAACATGTAAATTAAATGCGTATTAAGTGATATTGAAAGTATGGAAACCCTAGCACATAAATAGGAAGCTGATTAGGGTTAAAAGCTAAGTGTGTAATTTCGTTATTATCATGTACGTTATAAAAGATTTTGTAAACTATTTTGAAAGAGAGTCTTAAAATCCGTTATTGACATTTGTAAACCCTATGCTTTGAATAATGATCATATAAGCTCTTAAATAAGATAATTATCATATTAAACCCTTAAGTTACTATTTGTCATTTGCAACCCATAAGATTGTAAATTAATGATTAATACCCTAAAACGTTGTAATTCCGTCCGTCACTAAGAATGAGAATATTCTGACAACTCTAAAAGTATTAATGAGATTTATCCGTTATACTAATAAGTATTAAATAAATCATAATCCGTGTAGATTCGTTGGAGGGGACGCGACGTTACATCTTCGTATTCGTTCATTCGTTTGCTTTTCTTCTCATTTGCTTTAAGGTACGGATATTCTGTCTTACTTTAAGACACTTATGTTATCGTACATGAGTTCTGACCTTTTCAGTAGAGGTCCCTCATGTTTTCCTTCTTCGTCATATCTCTTATGTTTATTAGGATTTCCGATGCCATTGCTATGAACCCTTTCTGAATGTTCGATCTGTTACTTATCTGAATTATGTTCTAGTGAACTATGCAATATCTGATGTGAACTTATGTTAGGAAGACTTTGTTATATACATTTGTTGAACCCTGCTATATCTGGTTATGAACTTCTGTTTATGAATATATGATAGGCCTTTATGATATGAACTTATGATATCTGATTATCTGAATATGGACTTTATGATATGAACTATCTGATATGATTCTGTGACCTTATGATTGTCTATGATCTATGCTATATCTGAAAATCTGTTTGACTTAAGTTGGTTGATAATAACCAAATATTTCACTAGTCATGGGGGTTCCATGTCCGTATCAGTGATGCACCTCTGATATGACTCTAGGGCAGTAGAGTGATGTTCTGCCACGTCTCTGGATGGTGAAGCATATTTTTGAATATGTAGGAAGGGGCGTATGGATGCATCCTAGATCTGATCTGTTATCTGATATGTTTTCTGGTGAATGATGTCGTGTGCAATACGCGTCTTCACAAAATTCTGGGAGCTAGCTACTCCATTGGTTACTTGAGGTCTCCCCTCATATTATATATGGTATTCCGAGGTCACCCCTACGAATACAATGGTTACTTATGATATGTTATGATCTGATATGTTTCTGGGCTCGTGGTAGTTAACTAAATCTTTATCTGTTATTTCTATGTTAAGTATTCTGATTTTGATTCGGTATGTTCAAGTGTTTATAAGCTAGGCTTATTATATGTTACCAGATGTTATTATGCTTTTGTATGTTTATGTGATTGCCGTCTACTATGCTAGGATATGATTAATATGTTTAAATATGATTTGCATGCTGTCATCTGATGTTATGTTAGTTATTGTTATGTGAATTCGTTTATCTGTGAGATGAATGTGCTAATGTGAAAGTAAGTATCCTGAAAGTTGATAAGTACAATTGTTCCGTTAATCTGGTAAACCTTGCTTATAGGTTAGTTATCTGTCTGCTTATGATTGATCTGCTATGTTAAAACTCTGCTAAGGTTAGGATTTGATATGAGAACTGGTTTAGCTATTATGTCTGCCATGACCTGTCTGCTATTTCCGCTGCTATATTATTGAATTAAGTGCTATGGATGTTGATTACTTGATTTGTATGAATGCCATGTTTATTTTCTAGGACTGTTTCCGTTAGTTTTGAGACTTTCTGTTTGGCTTATACGTAATCTGTTATTCGATATGTTATGCGTTTGGTTTTTCTGATGTGTTTGTTTTTGTGTCTTTAATGTGTTATGTGATGTCTAAACTGTTATGTGGTTGTTTGGATTTCTGTATATTTGTGCTTCCGCAGAATCCTAAAGATCTCTCATTATTTTATTTTGATTTTCGTTATTCGTATATTTGTTTGTTTAGCTTTTGTTTCGTTATATCCGTTCACTGGGCTTTGTAAGCTCAGCCGCACTTTTCTTTTCATGCGGCAGGTATTAAGCATTCAAGATGAGCTTATGGGATAGCTGATCTGGGTTGAGATTAGAGCTGAGAGCAAGACTTGACCTTTAGAGATCTTAGATTTATTTTGAAGCTTAACTATTTATGTTTTCTTTTTGAATATTTTGTAAAGGCCTTCGCTATTGTATAGAATTTAAAGTTCTGATATGAAACCGTATTGTGATATCTTTACCCTTGTCGGGTCGGGGTGTTACAGATCTTCTTGGTGTGATACATACTGACGTATGTGGACCACTAAGACATGTGTCAAGAAAGGGTGCTAGCTACTTCTTAACCTTTACTGATGATTTCAGTCGTTATGGTTATGTTTATTTACTTAAACATAAACATGAAGTCTTTGAAACATTTAAGGTTTTTACGAGTGAAGTAGAACTGCAACTAGGAAAGAAGATTAAAGCTCTTCGATTCGATAGAGGTGGTGAATATTTAGGCCAAGAGTTTAAAGATATTGTTGGGTCTATTATAGATTTGATGATACAAAACAAGAAGAATGAAACATGAGGGACTTAATATGACAAGAAGGAAACCTACAAAAAGATGGAAGGACTTGCTTGCAAAAGAAGTTTTATTTATTAGTCCTTATCCTCTAGTATATAAAGAGGACATAGGTGTAGGTTTTAATTATGTCTTCCAAGATGTAGTCGACTTAAAGGTGTGTGTGTGTCCTAGGCGTATGTTCATGTAAACGCCTAGGTTATTAGTTTAGTTAGTAGACGTGTTCCTATAAACGTCTAAGATTAGTTAGTGTTAGTGATTGAAAACCTTGTTCAATAACAAAGTATTGTTTTGATTATTCCGCTGCTTATTATCTTTGTTATTGATCCCTAGCTGAGCTTATAAACGATCTTATCAGATTATCTAGTTGAGTGTGGTATCGTCCAGCAACTCACATCTCCATATACTCCACAACAAAATGGTGTATCTGAGAGAAGGAATCGTACATTGCTAGACATGGTGCGATCGATGTTTAATCTTACAACTCTTCCCTTATCTTTTTGGGATTATGCTTTGGAAACTGCTGTTCGCATATTGAATATGGTTCCAACTAAGAAGGTTGTTAAGACTCCTTATGAAGTGTGGTATGGGAAAGCTCCCAACTTGTCTTACTTAAAGGTCTGGGGTTGTGAGGCGTTTGTTAAACGTGACTCTGCTGATAAACTGCAACCTAGATCTGTTAAGTGTATCTTTGTAGGATACCCAAAGGAAACTATGGGTTACTACTTTTACTTTCCACCTGAAAACAAAGTAATTGTTGCTAGGTATGGAGAATTCCTTGAAAGGGATCTCATATCTCATGAATTCAGTGGGAGAGTTTATGATCTGGAAGATGATCTAGAAGATACAACACCTTCTGAAAACACTAGCCAACCTCAAGTAGAACCTGAAAGTCTGGGTGTTCCACCTGAAGTTGAAGTGGTTCCCATTCGTAGATCTGCAAGGGCTACGCGTGCACCTAAGCGTCTATGTCTCAACGTAGAAGCTGAGGAAAATATGTTAGGGGATCTTGGTGAACCTGCTAACTATAAAGCTGCCATGATGAGTCCTGAAAAGGAGAAATGGCGAGTTGCAATGAATGGGGAAATGCAATCCATGAAAGATAACAAAGTCTGGATAGAGGTTGACTTACCTCCAAATGCTAAGGTAGTTGGAAGTAAGTGGCTCTTTAAGATAAAGACTGACATGGATGGCAATGCACACACCTATAAAGCTCGTCTTGTAGCCCAAGGGTATACTCAAACCTATGGGGTAGACTACGAGGAGACATTTTCTCCTGTAGCAGACATTAGAGCTATTAGGATTCTTATAGCCATAGCTGCGTACTATGACTGTGAGATATGGCAAATGGATGTCAAAACTGCTTTCTTAAACGGTCGCCTAGATGAGGACATCTATATGGCGCAGCCTGAAGGGTTTGTGAATCCAAAGTATCCGAAGCGTGTACGCAAACTTCAAAGATCCATTTATGGATTAAAGCAAGCATCAAAGAAATGGAACAAGAAGTTTGATGAAGAAATCAAGAAGTTTGGTTTCACTCAAAATCTTGATGAGCCGTGTGTGTATCACAAAGCTAGTGGGAGTAATGTTATTTTCCTTGTGTTATGTGTCGATGACATATTGATCATGGGAAAAGACATTCCAAGTATGCAAGATGTAAAGTCTTATCTTCAAGAGTGCTTTTCTATGAAGGACTTAAGGGAAGCAGCATTTATTCTGGGAATCAAGATCTACCGAGATAGATCAAGGCGGTTAATTGGACTGAGCTAAAGTGCTTACATTGATAAAATATTGAAGAGATTCAGTATGCAAAATTCCAAGAAGGGATTTTTGCCGATGCAAGTTGAACATGGCTTAAGTAATAAACTATTCGCGTCAACACCTGAAGAGGTGGCATACATGAATAAAGTTCCTTATGCTTCGGCTGTAGGATCTATCATGTATGTTGTGAGATGTACAAGGCCTGATGTGGCGTTTGCACAAAATATCACCAGTTGGTATCAACAGAACCCAGGTGTGAAACACTGGCAAGCTGGTAAGAACATTCTTAAGTATCTAAGGGCTACTAAAGAAATGTTTCTAGTGTATGGAGGAAATCAGATGCAGAACTTGATGTTACAGGTTTTTGCGATGCGTCTTTCCAAACTGATAAAGATGATACAAAGTCTCAAACTGGTTATGTCTTTGTCATTAATGGAGGAGCAGTTGACTGGAAGAGCAAGAAGCAAACAACGGTTGCGATGTCTATTACAGAAGCTGAGTACATAGCTTCTTCAGAAGCTGCGATGGAAGCTGTTTGGATTAGGAAATTCATTTCGGGACTCGGAGTAATGCCCTCAATCGAATTACCTTTAAATGTGTATTGTGACAACTCTGCTGTAATAACATTTGCCAATGAGCCTGGAGTCATGAAGGGCGCCAGAAATTTTCCTCGTCGATATCACTATGTTCGAGAACAAGTCGACATAGGTGAAATCAATCTACTCAAAGTTCATACAGATGATAATCTAGCTGATCCCTTTACGAAGCCTTTGCCAAAAGAAAAACTTACTGACCATGTTGATGGGATAGGACTTCATTTAGCTAGTAGTTTCATGCAGATCTGTGATTAGTATTTGAATAAAGCATGTTATGAACAAATATTACTTTAATGAAATAAAATAGTTGTTTATGTTTATTTTTCATTTTCTTAATATTATATCCTATATTTGCATGTTTAATCCGTGAATAACTTATGTTATTCTAAATAGTCCGTTGTCAATCAATGATGTGGGAATGTCATTGAATTAAGACAAATCTGAGTTTTGGTAGAATATACTTTTAAAGTATATTGATGCGTGGGACATACCAGATTCACATGATATTCAATGAATTGAATATAGGACTCATCCCAACTTTACATGATGATACTTTATGGATCTTTGTCATTAAGTATATCATGAAGTGTTTATCCTCAGACTTGAGATACCAAATAACTGATATGAATGTAGTGCATTTGTGTAAGATACTCTAACGCTATCCGTAATTGGTAGTTATAAGGGCTATTTTCGGAAGTGTTGCAAAGTTCATGAGTTATGTTTGTAGTCAAGAGAATTTGTTCCTTTGAATTTGTTTCAAAGCATAATACTATATTTGGGCCCCTCGTAGGGTTGACAAGATTTTTGTATGGCCAAACCCAAGATCTATCTGGAATACGTTCAGATGATTTGGTAATCTTGTTCAATCGAAATACAACGAGAAACAGAATATTAACTTATGAAATGACTTGATCCATATTCATAGTTAATGTAGTATTAGTAACAAAATGATAAGTAAAAATGATGAATCATTAAATGGTTTTTCCATGAGACCATACTCGATTTGATCTGGGGGCATTGGCGTGTGAAAGCTAGACTAACTGATGTCATTACTATATTTAGTAATATCCAAGTGGGAGCTGAAAGGTTTTATGGATATTTAAATATATGTATGTCTCGATTCGAACTCGAGACTTCGGGATTGCACACATTACGTATAAGAATTGATGTTAATAATTAATATGTTATTATTAATTATTAGTCACGAAATAAAACATAACGATAGTTAAATAATTAACGAGGTTTTGACTAACGGTCGTTAAATATAAACTATAAGGACTAGAGATGAAATTACAAAAGTCGGGAAAGTTCTAGAAACCCTTGTGGGTTGCTTTGGCCGATCGGATGGGTTCCCAAACCCATTCCCTCTCAAACTTGGTCACCAAGTTAAGTTACCTATAAATACAATTCATTGTATTCATTCACAACTTAATCTTGGATCACCAATAACCTAATTTCTCCTCTCCTCTCTCCCTCTTTGTGTGGCCGGTCGAACACCCAAACCCCAAGGGTTTTTCGATTTTGCTTAACTCAAAGAAACAAGTGTTTGGTTTTATTTGTGATTCAAGAAACTAGCTTTTCACATCAAATCGCTAATAGTACGTGTGTACAAGAACGAAGGACAAGCACGCTTGAGCTTGTGTATTCCTTGGTGGTCGATTCTTTTGGGTCGAATTTAATAAACCCTAGAGTTAGGGTTTTGGGTTTTGTTCTTGTTCAATTACCGTTTGATTCTTGAATTGCTAAAAGGTACGCGTTTTCTTGTTCGGTTAATTACTTACATATATTATTCCTATTTACTTCCGCTGCATGCTTTGATGATGTTATTTGATTTTATATAACTGTTATGAGTATTAAATCCCAACACCTTATACTTTAAACCTTAAAAAGTATAACATACATCTACCAATAATGCATATGTTTGCTTATCACTTAAAACTCACAAATTAAGGTGGAGAGGTAGAGAGAATAACCTTGATTCTGGAAGAGATTTCCACTCATATGGACAACTGTTTATGTAGGAAAACATTGTGGCTGAAACCATTTCATTTCTTTCTCTATTACCAACGAATGTCAACAACTGTTATACAAACGAATTGCAATCATACTCAGTGTGTATGATTTATAAATGCATGTGTGATTTTGAATTATCTCTCAATACGGAGAAGATACATAGAAAATGGGAAACAGAAAATAAACAAGCTACAAGAATGAACTGAATACCACTTTGTCCTGTTGAAGGAGGATTCCCTTACAAAAAATGTTGTAAAGTTCCTCTTTCTTTTTGCTAGAATAGATTTCTAGGACTTTGACATCTGGATTATTTCTTTATAGTCATTAGGCAATTTCGGCTGCCATAGCTCATGATCCTCCTGTATATACATTAATCAATTAATAAACTCATGTTTTATACAGTTACTTTCTTACAGTTTATAACACAATTAAAGGTCATAGTTTAGATATATATGAATCTCAAGTTGGCCAATTTTGTCAAAATATAGAAACTTACTTGAAATTCCAATGCTTTCTTGAGTTGTATGACCACTTCATCAGCTGTTGGTCGTCTTTCTCTCCTGTGATGTAAGCATTTAAGGGCAATCCTTGTAAAGGTGATATATGACTGTGGCACAATCTGTTCTTTGATACCCTCGAACACTAACTCATCAAGTTTTTCTAAATAATAGTGTTGTTTAGCCAAAAAGGGTAAATAAAGATACTCGTCATCTAATTTTAAGGATGATAGTTTCCCACACAATATGTCAAATAAGACCGCACCCAACGAGAATATATCGGACTCTTTGGTTAAGAAGCCCGTTTTCAAGTATAGTGGGTCACGATAGCCAATTGTGCCTCTAACATTGTCGATGACATAGTGTACATCCTGATTTGTTGGACATACTAAGGATAGCCTGAAATCACTAATTTTTGCTTTCCAATCATCAAGCAGTAGAATATTGCTGCTGTTGATGTCCCTATGTATTACCATTTCTGGACTTGAAACAGTTCCATGAAGAAACTCCAAACCGACTGCAATATCGATGCATATTTTAAGTCACATCACCCACGTAAGACTATCATCGCTCAAGTACTTATCAAGACTTCCTCTGGATGCATACTTATATACAATAATTTTCTCATCCTCTTCATCACAGTAGCCTACAAGACCAATGACATTTTCATGTTTATACTCCATGAGGATTTCCAGCTCTGTCATAAATTCAGCTTCTCCTTCAGCAGATTTCTTGCCCAACCTCTTTGCAGCAATGAAGTTATGTCCATGAGTGTGACCCTTGTATACATTCCCAAAATCTCCATGTCCAATGAGATTGTCTTGATTGAAAGTTTCAGTGGCCGACTTTATGTCTTGAAGTGACAGTTTGAGGCTGTCCGTGTGGTTCTCCTGCGAATCATCAGACAATCAGTCGATTGATAAGTAAAAAATAACTAAACTATTTTCCATCTAAAACTCCTTTAACATTTCTAATAAGTTCAGGGTTACGGTTGTAAATCAAGCTTAGTTGTTTCATTTTAGAATTAAAGAAGAAATATCATACATCATGGTCAGAAGAGGGGGGGGGGGGGGGAGGATTAAATCATTAAGGACTAAATGACTTAAATGGTAAGATTGTTAATTCGGTAAAAGTTTGAGGATTAAAAAATTAGTTACACATTATAATGTAGGAAATGTCACGTACTACTAAGAAGAATATATGAGTAGATTATAAAGTTATTTAGAAAATTACACACCTGACACTTTAACGCTCTCTTGAGTTCGTTTTGTGACAACATCTATTGTTAGGCGTTGTGCTTGAGTTTCTACGAGACATCGAAATGCAATTTCTGAAAATATGTCCAAGGACTCCTTATCGGGTCCTTTGCTTAGAGAAAAGACATGCTCATTGGTTTCCTCCTTTATCTTGTGATCAACAATTTCCATTAGTGTTCCCTTCTCAAAATAATGTCGCGCAATAAAAGCAATTCCCTTCTCATTCACCTTGGTGTATATAGGATCATAGGCCAACCTCCCAGTCAAGATCTCAAACAACACAACACCAAAAGAGTAAATGTCTGCTTTTTTATTTAATCTTCCACACTCTTGATATTCTGGATCCAAATATACATTTGTACCTGCAATTGTGCTGGCATTGAAGGTACTGGTATCTCCTGGTTGAAATTTGGAGAGCCCAAAATCAGCAATCTTAGCCTTCCAATTATCACCCAATAGAATATTCGCGCTCTTGATGTCACGATGTATTATCTTTTGTTTTTCCTCATCTGTGTTGGTGTGAATGTACTCCAAGCCAAGTGCGATACCAAGACATATTTTCAAGCGTTGCATCCAAGTAAGATTAGTCATTTTTTCACTGTTTCCGAGATAATCCTCAAGACTCCCTTTAGAAGCAAGCTCGTAGACAAGGATCATGTGATCACGATCTTCATCACAAAAACCAAGAAGAGAGATTATATTCTCATGTTTGCAGCTAGTCAAAATCTCAATTTCTGTAATGAACCCTTGTTCTCCTTCTTGATTGTGAATGGGCTTTATGGCTACCGTGCTTCGTTTTTTGCGCAAATCACATTTATTCACACCTTCTATCGACGAGGAATTACTGCTATCAAAGTGTTCAAGATCTGCTGTGTACACTTTACCGAATCCGCCTGGATTATATCATTTAGTCGAATCTTCAAGTGTTCCAAGTTCTTCTCCTGCAACATTATGGAGTTATGCATCACCACATTAATGCTAGTAATGATTGGAGTGAGGTTACAAAATGGAAAAAAAAAAAAAAAAAAGATAGAATTTACACATTTTTAAAATACTAGCTAAATGACCTGTCGAATTGCTGGGTTTATCAAATAAAATTGATGAAAATATAGAATTTATAGTAACTACTAAACTAGAAAACATGAACATGCATTATTGGTCACGGATATTTAAATTCTAACGACATATAGTTATCTCGGAATATTTAATTTCTAACGACATATTCTAACGAAAATGTTTTTATGTTTTAACGATACTTAAATTTATAATTATAGAACGATTTTAAATAAATGTTTTAATGTCTTAACGTTACTTAAATTTCTAATGATAGAAGGTTTTTAAATTTCAATATATTATTAATAACTGTAAATGAGTAAATGTGTTGTTAATAAACAACATAATACAATCTTACTTTTAAATCCATATTATAGTTTTGTCATATATATATATATATATATATATATATATATATATATATATATATATATATATATATATATATACATATATATATATATATATATATATATATATATATATATATATATATATATATATATATATATATACTAGAAGGGTACCCGCGCAATGCGGCGACGGGTACCCGATAACTATTTTTGTGACGAGCAAATATTTTTCAATAAATTTAATATTTTTATCATAAATTTAACACAATAATAAATCATTAAATAAATTATCTTAATATAAATCAATTACGACAAACTCGTAATTATTCAACAAACTATTGAGGTGATGGTGCGTGTTCTTTTACAGATAATGAGAGAGAAGGGATGATTTTGGTAATGTGTGTTTTCAGAGTGAGGATGAAAAATGAGATTTATTTGTGTATTTGTAGGTATTTATATCTCGTAGGTTAGAATATAAATTAAAAGTATGAATTTAATGAATTAAAAAAATATTTATGAGGAAGTTTTGTAGTTAGCTGTTACCTCTTAAATGGGCATAATGAATATTGGAGCTGTTACAAAAATGTCATAACTTTTATTTATGTGTGCAAGGTATTGAATTTTTCGCAAAAGTCAAATATATTTATGTTGAAGTTTTGTAACGTATTGACGATTTTTATTACAGGACTTTAAAAGTTTGGTTATAAAGTCTAAATTTTTCCACAGCCATAAAGTTTGGTCATAAAGCTTTTGTATTATTATTGACTAACTGGATTGTTATCTCTTAATAAGGATATGTTTTTTGTCTTACAATTTTAAGACTACCTCTTTTAGCAAGTCCCAAATCTATATATTAAGTAGTATAGATATATATTAAAATATGTGCACTATATGGGTGAGCATGGGGCGGTTTGGTGCGGTTTTTGGCTAAAACCAAACCCCGAACCGAAAATTCGGTTTTAAGTTTTTGAAAACCGAACCCTGCACCAAAAGTTCGGTTTGGTTTTTGGTTTTTTGCGGTTCGGTTTTTGGTTTTTTTGGTTTTTTCGTTTTTCGGATATTCAAAATTTGAGTTGATGGTTTTATGTTAGAGTATTAATTTAGCTAAGTTCTTTAAATTCGGATATCCGAAATTTCGGATAACATTTTTATATATCCGAATATCCAAATATCCATAATTTTCAGAAAACTTTATATGAGTTCCAAAAATGACATTTCACAAAACCCAATATTTTATTAAATTTTGTTCAATTTTTCGGATATTCAAATACGAATATTTTCTGAACATCCAAAACCTAAATGAAGAAATCATAGAATGTAAGTTGAATATTTTGTCGTATTATAATAAGATTACATAACATATATATATAGATGAGATGCGTGAACATATATGAAATAAAGAAAACTAACTTTACGAATTTATCGTGTTAGCTAAATAAACACCTAACACGAATATCTAATCTCTTAATTTTTGGAATTTGGTGGTTACTTGTATCAAAACTTATATGTATACATTTTTTTTATTAGTTTTATGAATAGCATGTGGCGGTTCGGTTTTTTCGGTTTGGGTTTTCATATAAGATCAAAAACCGAACTAAAACTTTCGGTTTTTTTAAAAAACCAAAACCACACCATCGGTTTTAGAATTGGTTCGGTTTTTTGGGGGCGGGTTTTTTGGTTTTTTCGGGTTTTGGTTCAGTTTTTCGGTTTTGTTGCTCTCCCCTAACAAATATTTATAATAAAAATAATAGTAATAATGCTACATACATTATTACTATTATTTGTATTATAATTATAATATAAATAAAACAAAACACAGACAAATAAAACAAAACACAAACGCAACACAAAAGAAATTAAAACCTAAATCGAGAATTGTAAAGTAAATTGTAATGTATAAGAAATTTCGCTTATCTCAAACCAATTTTGTAGTGATGTCGAATCATCTACTTTATTGGACAAAGGTTTGGTGTGAAACCGAGTGATGGTGGGAAGAAATTTCCTTCCACTATAAATAGGTATTCATCACTATGACGTAATATAAAATTCTGGTAACATTTTGAGTTTAAAATGAAACGCAAAGCATGGCTCAAAATCTTTTTTGGGTAAAAGGGTTAATTCACCCCGGTAAAATGCATTACTCCAAAAAACGTTGATGTACAAAGGATGAGGGTGATTTCCCTCATCTCAGTCCCTTAGGACACTTACAGACTCGAATATAAGAATGACACACCATTCCTATAACTTACAATAAAATGAACCTACCAATAATGACAAAAGTACATAAACTTTACAAAACTACTCAAGAAAAGTACTTGAGCCTTCTATATCACTATTATGGTCCACTTTAACTTCCATGAAGAATCCACGTAAGAACATCCACGCATTCTTCAACATATCATCTGTTTGTAGTAGCAAAGAACACCACAAACAAAAGCTTCATGATCTTGTAGCACCAAAACGCCACAACCCATCAACTTACACCCCATGATTTCCTTTTCCCAAAACAGCCATGAAAGCTCCAGGCAAATGAAGGGACCAGAACAACATGGGACTACCATAGGGTCAAAACCCTAACGACCAGCAAACAAAAGCATCGATCCAAAAAGAATATCAAAACCATAGCATATAGATCGATCCTCCCAGCCATGATCAATAGAAAATGAATGAAAGTGCATGGCATCGTGTGAATGGGGTTTTGAACAAGAGCCCCCACAAACTTAACTTCCATCAACAAGAACCTAAGACATGACAACGCATATGCAACAAAATAATAGAACATTGAAACGCAGCAAAAAGGACCAAAACCCTCGCCAAACCTGTTGCATGCCACAATACATGTCCATAGAGGTAAACACATAGGGTTAACGAACCCTCACTGACTTCACAAACACCATTGCAGCAGCAATAGAACAAGCAAAACCAATCGGTTTAGAAGATTGTGAAACCCTAACTTCAAAAGAAACAACCAAATCTCGTCGTATAGGAGACCAACAACAGGAACAGCAGCTGGTCCATGTGATATACGAACCAAGAACTCACAATAGGGTAGTTACGAACCCTAACCCAAGTAACACAACACCCATCCATGGCAGACTACAAGCGAAGAACAATCATAAATCAAACTGCCACATAAGTACATAAAAAACTTCCATCTCTCTCAAACCCACGTAACAATAACAGCCATCATAATAAGGACCATATGAAAACACGTCCCAAATCAATAATAATCAAAACCCTAAAAGGGTTTCTTAACCGTAAGCATCAACCCATATCCCAACATGCTGCCCACCAAAAAAAAATCGATACCCTAAAAAAGTATCGAATAGAATTAAAACTATGAGCAACAAGAAAATCGATCCTTAAGTAGATAAAAGTCAGTTAGAAACCGACTATAATCATATAGGATTAGAAGATCGATTACAACCCCAAAGGCAGTTTAATCCCTAAAAATAATGATTATCCATAATAGAATAAACAATCAGGTCGTTTAGGGATTGGAACCAACATGAAGATCGAAACCCTAAAGAAGTCGACCACCAATAGATCGATTGAAAAAGAAGGATAGTTAGGGTTTCGAAACCTGGAGATTTCATAAGAATAGATCCATAAAAGCATCATCAGCCGCCACATCTAGATTGTAAAACAAAACCACATGATCGTATTGCATACCCAATAACTGGTTAGAGGGTAGAGAGGACGAGAGTGGGTTTGTTTTTGGCCGGAGAAGGGTGAGAATGTGGCGGCCGGAAATCACCAGAGAAAGAGAGAGAAAATTAGGGTTTTTAGCATGGCTCAAAATCACAAAACACAAAACATTTCCAACTGCTTCTTTATCATCCAAAACACATAACACAAAACATGCTTCTCAAGATCTCCTTCTTTATCATTGCCTTTCTTGCAACTCTAGCATCTCCTTCTAATACTCCGGCTTTTTCTCCTACCACTTCTCCTACCACATCAGTTTCCGTTCCTCCAACTGTAGTGATTGGGTATCATTCTAATACAAATAATATGGGTGAGCATGGGGCGGTTCGGTGCGGTTTTTGGCTAAAACCAAACCCCGAACCGAAAATTCGGTTTTAAGTTTTTGAAAACCGAACCCCGCACCAATAGTTCGGTTTGGTTTTTGGTTTTTTGCGGTTTGGTTTTTGGTTTTTTTGGTTTTTTCGGTTTTCGGATATTCAAAATTTGAGTTGATGGTTTTATGTTAGACTATTAATTTTGTTAGCCTTAATAGTTTTTATTAGAAGTGATGGTCATTCACGTTTAGGAACTTTGTAACGCGTGTTAGATATCGTGATAGAATAGTCAACGGGCTCGTGGATTGGGCTAAGCTAATTGGTTAGAAGTTATGTTATGCTAGCCGTATATCAATCCAAGTCCAATCCAATCCAAACGAGCCCATGCCAAGCCCATTAGGGCATCTTCTACTTGTACTATATAAACCCCTCAAAGTCTCATTTGAGGGGTGTGCTTGAGTGTGTGTGTGTGTGTGTTTTATTTATGAAATATTATTTTCATCTTCTACTCTTTGTCTCTCTAAATACATACACGATCTATACATCAAGTCACCACTTTCTATTCTTCATCTTTCTTATACGCATAGCTTAACTGTTGTGTTTTACGCATATAGTGTGTTTGTGTCTAAAGTTGTGATAAGGTATTTGTGATAGAAGGGGCTTTACAAATTTAGCTAAGTTATTTCAGATAACATTTTTATATATCCGAATATCCAAATATCCATAATTTTCAGAAAACTTTATATGAGTTCCAAAAATGACATTTCACAAAACTCAATATTTTATTAAATTTTGTTCAATTTTTCGGATATTCGAATACGAATATTTTCTGAACATCCAAAACCTAAATCAAGAAATCGTAGAGTGTAAGTCGAATATTTTGTCGTATTATAATAAGATTACATAACATGTAAATAAAGATGAGATGCGTGAACATATATGAAATAAAGAAAACTAACTTTACGAATTTATAGTGTTATCTAAATAAACACCTAACACGAATATCTAATCTCTTAATTTTTGGAATTTGGTGGTTACTTGTATCAAAACTAATATGTATACATTTTTTTATTAGTTTTATGAATAGCATGTGGCGGTTCGGTTTTTTCGGTTTGGGTTTTCATATAAGACCAAAAACCGAACTAAAACTTTCGGTTTTTTTTTAAAACCAAAACCGCACCATCGGTTTTAGAATTGGTTCGGTTTTTTGGGGGCGGTTTTTTTGGTTTTTTGGGTTTTCGTTCGGTTTTTCGGTTTTGTTGCTCTCCCCTAGTGCACTATATATTATGTAATAAAATTAAAAGTATCGGCATTAAGTCATCTCTTAATTAAAAATGACTTAACAAGAAAAGTTTAACAACAAGCCTTAATTTTTAAGAAAAAAATTATATAAATGGTATAACATTATATTTTAAAAATTTACACAAGAAAATTAATTAATTTTTCTGTTAGAAAATAAGTTTATTTAAAATGAGTGGCGGGAAAATTTGAGTAAAATTTAATTTTTAGAGGAGACTAAACGTTCAATTTTTACGCGAGATTCAAATTTTGGTTTAACTGTGAAAATTTTGGTCAAAAATTCAAATTTTTGGGCCTAAATTCAAATTTTTCGGGTCAAATTTGGCGTCAAAATTGTCATAACTCAAATTTTTCTTACGACCTTAGAATTGATTTTTATAGTGAATTTCAAATTTTGGGAGAAAATTTTTTACACCTAAGAACCAAGGTTACGAGTACGACTTTCAGAAAAACCTCAACCGAGCTTAATCTTCATCAACCACAACTCCTTTATCGTTGAATCGATCCTACATCAACTTTATCTTACATACCTTTCTCAATGGCAACTTTGGCAGATCGTCTCAAAATTGCTTTCGTTGATTCATTCTTCAATGACCTAAACATTAGTCCAACTACACCTAATAACAACAACCAATGGATTTCATCGTATAATCCGCAGTTTGCTCAACCAAGTATGCATATGGGTCAAGGAGGACAAATGGTTGATGTTATTAGGAATCAGAATGGATTTGGTACGGGTATACAAATGGGGAATCAGATGCAATATGCAGGACAGTTTGATGGACATCAAGGGGGTCAGATTGTGAATCAGAATATGGGATATCAAAATGGGAATAAATGTTTTATGACTTCGGTTCAGCAAGCTACCTCTAAAAATCACAACAAAGATTCAGGGTATTTTGATCCAGAATGCAGTGTCAAACGACTGACGAAGCTTGAAAGGATCCAGTACATGTTGATGTTAGCACAGAAAGAAGAATCGGGAATTGAATTGACTAATGCAGAATACGAATTCATGAATCTAAGACGAGCACATAAAGCAATCAATACTGCAAACTCCAGTCATACAATCAATCAGCAGGACTCAACATCAAGCGGTACTTTTGATACACCTCCAGTCTATGACACAGATTCACTCAATGAGGTACCAAATTATAGTAATGTTGCTAATCAGTTTACTCATGATGAACAGCATTCTGTGACATCAACACCTACTTATGATACATACCTGGACAATCCGAGTTGTAGCAATATGAACTCTGAAACTCCAGATGTGGATCCTAATGGCGGCTGTGTGGCACAAAATACTGAGACTGATGAGGAAACCCGTGCTTATTTTGAATCATTAATCAATAATTGTGGTATTGAGATTGAGAAAGTGAGTAAGGTCAATCGCGAGGTTAAGGCCACAAATCAGAAATTGACCGCTGAGCTTGAGAGTTACAAAGAGAATGCAAGAGCCTATGAATTTCATACAAACAAAATATCAGAATTAGAAATTGGTTATCGAGATTCTGTTTTAAGAGAAAAACAATTGCAACTCAAGTATGATACACTTGATGTGAATCTGAACTTGAAAATAAAATCTTTAAACAAGGAAATTTCTGAACTAAATGACCAACTTTCTAAACAAAAAGCACTGTTTTCTGATCTTGAAAAAAAGAAGAAACAGTTGATTGCTGATTTTTCAAAACGAGAAGATTCTCTTCTAGATGAAATTCAGGACAAAAATGAAAAAATAAAAAAATTGGATAATTTGCTTCTTACAACGGGTCATTCCGCTAAGACAAACAAGATGCTTTCTAATCAAGTAAATCCGATTTTTCATACTTCTCATAAAATGGCTCTTGGTAACACACCTCCTTGTTCCCTCAAGAAAGCTCAGAAAGAACAGAATGTTTTGATCAATGGACAAACGTTGCATGAACCCTTTAATGTTCATGATTCTCTTGAAACGTTAGAACTATCTGATGAGAGTAGATCAAAAATGAAACAAAAGAATCCAGATCTTAAACCAATTGATTATAACAAACGAAACAAAATTAATGGAATTACTTTTGTTAATCAAAAAGAAAAGTCAAAGTTTTCCATCACACCAAGTGTTTCAAACAAAGTGTCAACACCAGTTTTAAAATCTGTTTCAAAACCAGTTGTTGTCTCCAAATCTCTTTCGAAAATCGCACAAATGTCTTCAAACAATCCTTTTAACACAAGTGATGCTAGAAGCATTTTAGACGATGTTAAAACTAGAATTGGGAGACTTCAAGAGACTGTTAAAACTAAAACTCATATTACAACCAACATCTGGTTTAATAGTTTTGATATTGAACAAAAAAAGTTTTTTGAAACTGAAATTGCCCTTCAGCTGAATAACATCAACCTGTGGTAATTTATTTTGAACAAGCCTTTTTGAAAGAAACAGCTGACTTTGTCAAGGACCATAAATCCCTGGTAAAGCAAGCTAATGAAAGTGTTGAACACACCAAACTTTTGGAAAATTTGAATGATTATCTCTTCGAAGATGTTATAACTACTGATATTATGTCCATTATTTTGCAAACATATTCTGTTGAAGATCACGAAAGACTCCAGTATGAGACCTCCGCAATTGTTTCAAAATATGAAAAAGCTCTTGAAAAAATTGAAAAAGAAAATGTGTCCTATTTTAAACAACTTGATCGAAAATCTAAGGAATGCAAGTATGACAAACTGTCGTATGAGCGTGCCTACAAGGACATGCAAGAGCAAAATGAAAGTGTTGAACACACCAAACTTTTGGAAAATTTGAATGATTATCTCTTCGAAGATGTTATAACTACTGATATTATGTCCATTATTTTGCAAACATATTCTGTTGAAGATCACAAAAGACTCCAGTATGAGACCTCCGCAATTGTTTCAAAATATGAAAAAGCTCTTGAAAAAATTGAAAAATAAAATGTGTCATATTTTAAACAACTTGATCGAAAATCTAAGGAATGCAAGTATGACAAACTGTCGTATGAGCGTGCCTACAAGGACATGCAAGAGCAAAATGATCTTTTGAGAGCTCAGCTGGAAAGTCTAAAAGGAAAGGCTGTGGATACTAAGTTTGCAAAACCATTGACTGAGGAGAACACAAATGTTCCAAAACCGGTTTTCAAACCAAAAATGTCTATTTCTCAGTTTGCTCCAAAAGTCAATGAGAAAAATGATTTGTCAAAAACAGTCACTCCACAGTCCCTGCCTATTAAAAAGAGAATTATCAAAAGTTTTGAAAAAGGAAAAGCAGTTGCTGAAAAACCAAATGTGATTACACCTGGCATTTCTAGGAATAGTACACGGAATGTGACCAAACATCCAGTTAAAGAATCTGTCGGTTCTAACAACATGGTCAACAATCACTATCTAGAAGAAGCTAGGAAAAAGGCACAGACTCGAAAAGACGGAATTCTAGGTGCAACATCTAGGGTAATGAATTCTACAAGATTTCAAGGCACTGCTAGTAGTAGTAAACCATTACCTAGGAACACCCTACAAAAGACTAGGGATTGGCTTGCATCTAAGAGTAGTTGAGCAAAAGAAAATGCTATGCCCTTAGAAAACAACACTAGGAATTCTAAGTCTTTTTCGAACAAGAATCAATTTTCAAAAGACTGTAGTGACAAAGTTAAAGCTGCTGTTTTAAACAAGAATATTGAATTTGTCTGTACTACATGTAAAAAATGTATCTTTTCAGCTAATCATGATGCATGTGTCTCACAATATCTCAAGAAAGATAATTCTCGTGCCAAGGCACAACCCACTAAGACACCAAAAATAAACAAGCCCGTTGATAAAATGTCAAACAACAAGAGACCTAATAGGTGGATCACTTCAGGAAGTAGTTTTTCTAAAAATGAGTCTTCCGCTGCATCTGATAAGAAAACAACTCCTAGATCTTACCTTAGGTGGATTCCCACGGGCAAAGTTTTCAACAAAATAGGTCTTAGATGGATTCCCACAGGAAAGATTTTTGATACTTGCACCAACACAGATAATAGTGAAACTCATCAAGTTAAGGAAGTCAAAACCACTACAACCGTTGATAGTGATCACCCCTCACCGTGAGGAAACACGTACTTCTAACACTATTATTTGTGAAAATTCTTCTTCTGTGGATGCAGGTACTTGTAAAAGTGTTGAAGGTTCATATACCCCGTGTGGTAAAGAAGAAATTTATGCCAATTTCGCATGTGGAAATCCTTTTCTAGTTCCACTCTTAACTCCACTTTTACTTGTCCCAACTTAATTTCTCTTTCTTCAAATTCTTCACTGTAAATATTTTTGAAAAACAAAATACAAAATTTGAAAAACCATCAAAAGCAAAATACAAAAATAGAAAACTTTCAAAAATACAAAAACAATTTAAAATCAAAAATCCAAAAATATTCTTCTCACGACATGTCTCTCGTATAATCGATATTCTGTACGTTTCTAGAAATGTCATTCAACAATGATACGGGTATGTACAGATGCTTGAGCGAGAGTTATTTATATGTTTTCTAAAACATGTCGTTTCTCAAAATTTCTTCAATTAATGGCTTTCGTATACTTTAGTACGAAACCCGAACTTCAAAATAATGGCTTCTGGACACATCAGTTCAGGACCCGCGCTTCAAAGAAAGGAAAGTGCTTAACCAAAATTAAAGGTTTTAAATATTCTTCAAGCACTTTTCCTTAAACATAATGGCTTGCAGTTACTTCAGACTGTAACCCGATCTTTAAAGAAAGGAAAGTGCTACGCAAAATCAATTTTCATATATATCGAGCACTTATCCTAAAACAAATGAAGATAATTTTTCTCTAAATATCTTCAAAAGATTTTCAAAATCTTCTTCTCATCTTGCGTACCATTGATTCGAAATTTTTCAAAAAGATTTTTCAAAATCTCTCAAATTTGGTACCAAGATAACTCCCTCTAAACCCTTAATTGATTCTAAATTTTCTGTATGAAAAATATGCTTTCGTTAAGGGGGAGTATAAAACCAAAATTGTTCCAAAATTCATGTTAAATCAGTTTCTCTCCAAATGCTTTCCGAAAAACATATCTTTTAATCATTTTGTTTCAAAAACATCATTGATATGCTATTTTTGAGGGGGAGAAACGTGATTAAAATGTGATCAAAAAGATTTAATGATCGCTGTTTGAATCTCAAAAGAGCTCGACTCAGATGGAACCAATGAATTGATGATAATATAAAGTCAGTACTTGAAAAGACTTGTTCCTGGACGGGTAATAATTTCAAGCTGGTCTAACCAGTGATGTAAGCGTGTCTCGAATAGGACTTGTCTAAGTAGAATGTACCATTTCGAGAAACGTTCTTTGGACTTGACCGGCCGGTAATAATTTCAAGCTAGTTCACTAGTGATGTAAACGTGTCTCGAATCGGTCTTGTCTATTGAAAGTTGATCAATTCAAAAGTGCGAACTCTACCCTCTCTGTGCAGATTTAAGCTAAAACAATATATAAGCACATGTGAAGGGGGAGTGTTTATGAAAATATAAAACTCTCGGAGTGTTTCAAACATGTTTTCAATCATAAACACTCTGAGAGATTTTCAAGAAAAATAGTTTTATAGCAGCAATAGGACAATCATGGAGTTATAAGGTGTCTAAGGATAGGAAACTCGTCCTATGATCCGCCAGACCCGGAGGGATCTACCCAAGGACATCACAATTAGTTAGTATTAGAAGTCCTTAGGAATGATTGAAAAAAGGAGTAATGTGAGAAAGGAGAAAGAAGGGGTTGAAGAATTAAAAAGAAATGTATTGAAAGGGTGAAAATAAATAGCCCTCCATATTCAACCTTAGGGCAGAAACCGGGTTCAATTCATCTGCTACTGGTTGTCACTAGTTGACACTGGTATTGAAGACAAAGACGTCATGGACCCAGTGACGCACCGCACTAAACCTTCTAGCCACTCAATTCCTCTTAAAAGGATTTGTTTCATTCTCATTGGGAACCCTACGTAAACTATCGGCTTCTCTTAGAGATTGCTGGTATTGAAGAAGGAGACCCTCTCCCTAGTCTCCGCTCAGAAAACCAAAATGCACTATTGAGTCTAGAGCCACGAGATTCATCAAAAGATCTCATAGGAACACTTGACATGACATCACTTGTTGTTCATCAATAAGGACACAAGTGATATATTCTAGAGTCCTACGCAGATCTTAGCAATCTGCCAGAACATTTGTGAGAAGTTTCACTTCGTGATCTTCATGATTGAATGGAAATTCTGCAGGGTCAACATCAAACAGCCATGACAGCAGGTCACTTCGGTAACTCCCCGTGGATTACGCTTAGTGTGTCTCAAACGGTCTACAGTCGTGAAGTGATGCTTCGGTGTACTTCAGCAACTCATCTGAACTGTAGATGTACTTCGGTATATCGCGTTATCTTACTTGTGGGACTCCAGTTCAGGAACGGCCTTTGTGAGAATTAGAGATGTGTTTTCACACTATGCTGTTAACACACTCGAAATTCAAACTTGTAAGCGCTGGATTATTTCTAACCCATGTTTTATGTTTTCTTCTTATGGATGCTTGCGGGTGGAAAAGATCGTGCTGATTATCCCATGCTCATACCAACAACAAATGAATGTTCTCATCAAAATCAAAGGAAACTCAAAGTTAAAGATGATTCTTCGTCAAAGTCAAAGAATCTCCAAAGTTTAAAGTCTAGAGAACTTCATCACATTGGAACTTCAAAGTCAAATAGAAGTGTGAGCATGGTGGATAAAGACGTGGAGACACCTACACCAACGAAGTTGACAACGGCAGACAACCACATTAACTGATCACAAAGCATGAAGGAACAAAGAATCAAGACTATTCTATATCTACACGCAAAGTTCAAGCTCAAGGAAAGTAAAGATCTTATCAAGTGGAGCATCTTTTGAATGACCACCCCTTAGGGGGAGATTGTTAGCCTTAATAGTTTTTATTAGAAGTGATGGTCATTCACGTTTAGGAACTTTGTAACGCGTGTTAGATATCATGATAGAATAGTCAACGGGCTCGTGGATTGGGCTAAGCTAATTGGTTAGAAGTTATGTTAAGCTAGCCTTATATCAATCCAAGTCCAATCCAATCCAAACGAGCCCATGCCAAGCCCATTAGGGCATCTTCTACTTGTACTATATAAACCCCTCAAAGTCTCATTTGAGGGGTGTGCTTGAGTGTGTGTGTGTGTGTTTTATTTATGAAATATTATTTTCATCTTCTACTCTTTGTCTCTCTAAATACATACACGATCTATACATCAAGTCACCACTTTCTATTCTTCATCTTTCTTATACGCATAGCTTAACTGTTGTGTTTTACGCATATAGTGTGTTTGTGTCTAAAGTTGTGATAAGGTATTTGTGATAGAAGGGGCTTTACAAATTTAGCTAAGTTATTTCAGATAACATTTTTATATATCCGAATATCCAAATATCCATAATTTTCAGAAAACTTTATATGAGTTCCAAAAATGACATTTCACAAAACTCAATATTTTATTAAATTTTGTTCAATTTTTCGGATATTCGAATACGAATATTTTCTGAACATCCAAAACCTAAATCAAGAAATCGTAGAGTGTAAGTCGAATATTTTGTCGTATTATAATAAGATTACATAACATGTACATAAAGATGCGATGTGTGAACATATATGAAATAAAGAAAACTAACTTTACGAATTTATAGTGTTATCTAAATAAACACCTAACACGAATATCTAATCTCTTAATTTTTGGAATTTGGTGGTTACTTGTATCAAAACTAATATGTATACATTTTTTATTAGTTTTATGAATAGCATGTGGCGGTTCGGTTTTTTCGGTTTGGGTTTTCATATAAGACCAAAAACCGAACTAAAACTTTCGGTTTTTTTTTAAAACCAAAACCGCACCATCGGTTTTAGAATTGGTTCGGTTTTTTGGGGGCGGTTTTTTTGGTTTTTTGGGTTTTGGTTCGGTTTTTCGGTTTTGTTGCTCTCCCCTAGTGCACTATATATTAAGTAATAAAATTAAAAGTATCGGCATTAAGTCATCTCTTAATTAAAAATGACTTAACAAGAAAAGTTTAACAACAAGCCTTAATTTTTAAGAAAAAAAATATATAAATGGTATAACATTATATTTTAAAAATTTACACAAGAAAAATAATTAATTTTTTTGTTAGAAAATAAGTTTATTTAAAATGAGTGGTTTAGACAAAAGGAATGACCACTTTATTTGGAAAAGATAAAAGATGGCGGATTTTATTTTGATAGTCTGGCTTGGTGAAGTGCAATTGTGGATGAAAAAAATACATGTATCTACATTTTTTATACCAAACAATTCTTTTTGGGTTAATCTACACTTACAATATAAAATTCGCAAACAAACACTTTCTAAAATTCATGAAGCTTTTTGAGATTACTAGAAGGTACCCGCGCAATGCGGCAGCAGGTACTAGTGATTATTTTTTGGGCGAGCAAATATTTTTCATTTTAAACCTTCTTTATTTAGCATGTCCCAAATACTTTATAACGTAGTAGATATATTCAAAAGTAGAACATCTAAATTATTAATAACGTAAATATTTAGCACTTTTATTTTTCAAATTTTAGCATTAAATTGGTGGTTATAAGTTTAGTGAGCTTTTCTTGTTAATAATTCTATTAAGTTATATCATTATTGGGGAGTTACTATATGATTTAAATGAGACTTAAATTTTCAAAGTTTACATTAATTTTCTAATTTTCCTTTTATAATAATGTTTTTTGTCTTGAAAATTTAAGACTTCCTTTTATAGGAAGTCCCGAATACTTTATAATGTAGAACCTACCACTAATGTTGAGTCTTTTTTCCTTGTTGGTCCAGCTTGACATGTTATCACCTTTCATTAATAACTAGCAGGGTATCCTTGCGTTGCCGCGGTGGGTATCATGAAATACAATTTTTCATGTATTTTAGTTTATTATGTTTTTGACAATAAATCTACGGATATCAAGAATTTCGTTTAGCTCGTGCCCGTTCGGGCTTGAATATTGTATAATGTGCTTTATCATTTGTATTAGTGACATTTAATGTAGGAATTGTGTTTAAGTTGGTTGACAATATGCTTGATAATTTGTATTTTTTTTTATGTAAGGGGTGTTTTAATAACTGCATTAATTGTATTTATTGACTACTTAATTAACTGACTACATTAATTAGTATTTCTATTTTAAGTAATGCTGAATTTTAAGTATTGCTATTTATAAAAGGCTTTCATGCTTTATTAGGTAGTAAGAAAGATAGTGATTGCGTGATGTGATGGCGGGTATCGTAGTTAATAATTTGTTTCATTTATACATCTTTGATAATAATTTTACTGATTAGTTTTTTTGTATTATTTTACTAGTTATAAGTCACGTACACGCATGAGATTTAAATCAAATTTGTTTTAAAATTTTAGTTTAGCATATGGATATATAAGAATTTACCCGTGAAATTGTGATATAAGTACAACTAATATTTATGCACAAGTTTTTCATTATGTATCAATATTTATTAACATTTTGTGAAATTCTTGTTGAATAAAGATTTAACTTTTTTTACGTGACATAAATATTGAGGTTGAGGTTGATCTTGGTGTTTACCTTTAACTATTGATATAATGTTGTACAAAATGTGTGAGTTTACTAGCACATAATGAGCATTGATGAAGTTATAATATACTCAGCAAAGTTTTTAAAAAATATTTTTTCAGATATACGTATCTAAACTTTAAATAAGAATTACATGAATTGTTAATATAAGTACATTTGTGTATATTTATTTCCATATCACAGTAACACGTGCATACCATTTGATATTTATATTCCCGTTAATAATAATTTAGCCGTAATTAACATTCAAACAAACTTGTGTATGCATAGATTAAACTTTTAAAGTAGATTAACATTACTCCTTATTTAATATATATAATAAAAAATAATAATGGATGAAAGTCTTAATAATTATTTTAAAAATATCTAACCTATACTAAAACCAATTCGTATATTTACAACATTTTGTAAGGGGTTATTTGTTTATTTTGTAAAGTTAATATTAATAATCATTTAATTTTTTAAAAAAGTTCATATTATAAAGTCTAGGAGATATAAATTGTAAGGGGTTATTTGTTTATTTTGTAAAGTTATTAAAATATGAAAACTTATAAATTTATACTTAATTCTATATAAATTATTAAGAATTCGACCACTAAATTTTTTTAATTATCTCCTTTTTGTTTTCATAAATTTGATACCGTGGTTTATTTCTTAACTAAATTTCTTCACCAAATTTAATAAAATTGACCAAAACTAATTCAATTTTGGCTTTTTATTAACCAACTACATCGCTCAATTTTATCTACGTAGCAAAATCGAGCAATCCTATTGGTCTAAGGTTTTTTCCGATAAGAATGATTTTGCAAAATCACTCCGAGATGATGTAGTTCCTTTATTATATAAAAGATTTGTGTGTTTTTTGTGTTTAATAGCTTAATTGATTTGTTTACTTAGTCTTTTAATTGTATTTTTCATAAAAGGGGGTTAGAAATTCGTTAATTTTGGAATTAATAATCCACTGATTTTTTTATTATTTTATTTATTTATTTTACCTAGTTTTCGACTAGACATTGCGAGCCGACTAACTTCAGGGCGACTACTCTTTTGTATAGCCTGAAATCGGCGGTGAACCCCGTAACCACATTAGTAGATGAGTTATGTTATGTAGGATGTGTTATATTCTAACAATAATTATGCATGTTAGTTGATTTTACTATAATTTATGTGTGATGAGTAAGAAAAATATTAAATGTTGTTGGTACGATAAAAATACTAATAATATGGATGTACAAACGTAACTTATAAAGTTACGATGTATGCATACTTGACAGTTGTATGGCAATCTACTGTGGAGAATGTGATTTTAACATATTGTTAACTTAATAGCGGTCTCGTTTTGTGTTAGACTACAATTTAATATTGCAAAATGAAACTTGAAACATGTTCGATTACATATAATTTGAGCAACATCCAAATTTTATCCCACTTGACGAATTTCATGACTTTCAGGGCATAAAACAAACACCCAAAACTCTTCGAAAAAACATCCATTGAGATAAAATGATTCATTAGTGATATTTCTACATATTGATGTACGGCGTCAATGATTGTTACCAGATATATTTTAAATAACATCAAACTAATTATCCATAAATTGCTTTTTATTTTTTAAGTTTTTAGTCGTTTCTAATCATGTAAATGTATTTTAGTGTTATTTTACATGTTAAAGTTACGACCACAACTAACTTACCAAATACTTATATAAAAATAAAAATCTTTGTAGTTACTGCTAAGATCTAACATTTATCTCTTTCAAATTATAGTTATCAGCCTACACCTAGGTTTACCAAACATACACTAGTATCACTTAGCGTTTTTAATAAAAATCTTGTTCGGCAACATGGTTTAAAACAAGCATTAAAATTCTAACCCTAATTATTTTAATGTTACTAAACAAGATTGAGAATTATAATGTTACCTTTGATACATTTCACACATTAAAATGATACAACTATTTTACCAAGAACTTTTGTAACAAAACAGCTAGTCTTAAATGATGTTGCTTACATCTACTTCTAATCGCTAGTTCTTATAGATTGCTATTTTTGTCAAACATACACTTAATAAAGTTTTAATCCCAGAAATGCTAGTGGCGGCCTAAGTATAACCAAAGGGGTTATGTGCTGTTGTCAGATAGTGATGTCAATGTGTTTGTGGTCTCATGGGAGTTTTTATCACATGTGAGTCAATATAAGTATGTGTTGTGATTGGTTGCTAGAGAATTTTTGGTATTATGTTTTAAGTTATCATGTGTCAGTTTAGAGTATGGATTAGGATTTGTTGGGATCATTTTTGGTCCTGTGTATATGTATTTTGAACTATTGGGTCTCATCCTCCACTTAATTTGCTTGATTATTTGGGATGAGATGCTTTTTCTTTGTATGTTTTGGTTTTTTTTGGGTTCTATAATATTGTTGCTATTCCCCAAAAAAAAAAAAAAAAAAAAATTAATTCATACATTCTTATTCGCCACATTAATTATAAAAAAAATAGTTTTATGTAATATTATTTGTACTTTCAATATAATATCAATGTTAAAAAAATTATAATGTAAAATCAAAATCACATACGTTTAAAGCCATTATTGTTTGGTACTTAAAAAAACGTAAATGAAAAGTTTAAAAAGTTTAATTACCTTCAAGTGATTCGATGATGTACCGTCAACTACATTCCTCGAAATATCCTGTAATAATATTTGCAAGAGAATAGGAAATGAGTTGATCGATAATATAACAGTTATTGTTACATAAAGTTGATAAACAAGTTAATGTTCTTACTGGGTTTTCGGGTTTCCATTGAAGATCATACGTTTTCTCAAGTCTTTTGACAACCTGATCTATATATGGCCGATCTGCTCTTTCCTCTTTTAGGCAGCCATATGTTGTTTCTGAGAAGATTTTTAATGCTTCTGGGTCCATCTGTTTTCGTAAATGCGGCATGATCATTTCATCCAAATGAGATTTGGCCGGCTGACTCAATAACCCCTCTCTCAACTCATCTTCAAGTTCATTTTTGCCTTCGTCTTCATCTTCGTCTTTGTCATCGTTTGCGCTCCTTCCGCACAAGACTTCTAGTAATACAACACCGAATGAATAAACATCTGATTTGTGGGTCACACCGCCGGTCTTTTTATATTTTGGGTCCTGGTATACATTCTTGATAATATCACGAGTAAGAACAAGATGGTGCTTCCGAGCTTTGTATTTTTCAACGAAAGTTCAAAACCATATAACTTGGGTTCCCATTTGTCATCTAGTAAAATTTTCGAGCTCCTAACGTTGCAATGTATGACACTGAAATCGCGTCCAGGATCATAATGGATGTAACTCAATGCCTTCGCAACACCAACGCATATCCTTAACCTTTGCATCCATGTGAGGGTCTTGTCACTTAGATAGGTTTTGAGACTTCCGTTGGACTCCCTCTTGTATAAGATAATCTTCCCGATGTTGTCTTCATAAAACCCAATAACAGACACTAGATTCTTATGTTTGAGACTCGAAAGCATCGTAAGCTCCACCCAGAACATTTTGCTCTTGTCTTTTTCAGAATCAGATCGGTAAGCCTTTCCAAAGATATCGATGAACTGTTCGAAACGCCAGAGACGACCTCTGAAAGTCATTTCATCTTTGTTGATAATATTTTCTTCATTCATATTGTTGGTTGCTGATACTATATCTTGAGAGCTGAGTTTTAAGTGAGAAAGATCTTTGAGGAAAGACTTGGTGTTTTTGCTGACATTGGATTCAACGTGTGTAGATATGGAGGTCACCGATACCTATATGTACCAAACAAGACAGCATTACCAAGTGTGCAGATTAACAAGTGTGCATTACCTAGGTTAACTGCTCAATTAAACCATTTAATAAAGAGACAAAATGGTGAGAAGCTAAGTACATATAATACGAGATCTTGTGTATCACTCTCAAGAATAATTTTATAAATGAGTCATTTTCAATGGCCTGTAATTTTGAGATAGTCATGGTGGTGTTAATACATCTTTCAGAGATTCTATTATAGTTAAAGAAAGATCAAAGCACAACTGGTGCAGTATAATTGTAAAAGAATATTCATATAAAACATAATCATGTCGATATGCTTACCTAATCTGTGTAACAGGGGTGAAGATTATTAAAGTATATATAGGAAGTACTATAGTTGACAATAGTTGATACTTTTGCCAACATCATTTTCGACTGGGTGGATTGGTTTTATGAGATAGAAATAAAAAGTGAATAAGTATTTTTAAATGCTTAAAATGCATAAAAAGTGAGTAAGAATATTTATGTTAAAAAGATTAGTTGTTTTAAAATTTAATGCTATGTTTAATATTTTGTTATAAAATTTAAATTTGATCGATTTGAATTATCGTATATTACAACATGTTTAATAGTATTTTAATTATTTTACATTGTATGCATAAACGTTACACGAAATACTTAATTAACCACAATATCGTAACTATGATTATTTGCCGTTATAAATTTTTGTTGTTATGTACGGGTACTTGCCTAGTCTTTATGAATGGTCCGTGTCTTCACATGCATATCATTATCCTATAACTAATACGGCATGTATTTTAGTTGTTTTGAGCCTCCACCTACTTATGTGGTTCTTACGGCCCTCGCACCTATATCTTTTTATTTGTAACCAAAATTCAAGATTTATATTAATATAGGCAGAGTGACCATATAATTTAAGTAACCCATATATATGTGACATGTCAAGTTTTTCACTCTAATTACCCGGTCATCACGTTATAAACTGAACACAACACCCACTTTAAATGACTTATGTGGCATGTTTCTCATTGGGCTTAGTAAAGTTTATCGTTTATATGATCTTCCCCTTGTCAAAATCTGAGCATATATCTTTCTTTATCCTTTAGTTTTCTCTTGTTTTGACAAATACCGTTTGAGTATAATGAGCAGATAAGATTTAACTAGAAAAATATATCATTAACTGTTTTCCTCTCTCTTAAAATTTTCAGAGACTTGCAAGTTGTAAGTTACAACAAGAGTTTAATTAAATAAAATAAGATAATTACCTTGTCATGACTGAAAGATGTGCCTTCAACTTCGGCCGCAGCTACTGAGGTTTCCTTTAACATGTACAGTAATAAGTAAGTTACCATTAACAAACACAGAGTAGTTATTATGATACAGAAAAATAGAGAAAAAAGGGTCTTACATCATTTTGACTTTCCATTTGAAGTTTCAACGCTCTCTCAAGTCTTGTGACAACCTCACTTATATCCGGGCGTCGAGATCTTTCTTCATTTAAGCAGTCATATGCTGTCTTCGTGAAAACGTTGAATGATTGCGGATCCATTTGGTTCCATAGAACTGGATCAATCATCTCATCTAGTATTTTCTTTTTATAATGGAAAATGGCCATTGGACCCAAATACTTATTATCCGGATGCTCACTTATTGATGTCCTACCACATAGTAGTTCAAACAATACTATCCCAAAGGAGTACATATCTGACTTGTGGTTCGCAATTTTTGTCTCTATATATGCTGGGTCTGTATACCCATCCGTACTCCATACTTTATCAGTATTGAAACAATTGTACCTTTCAAATGCTTTTACCTTCATGGAACGTATACAAACGAAGAAATCCAACTTTTGTAATCGAGGTGATTAAAGAAAGTGGGATCCAAGAAAAAAACACCCATTAGGGCTTACAACAAAACATATACAAAATAAAACGGAAAGATAAATGAGAAAAAAAATACTACAATATTCCTTTAAATAATGCACATGAAAAATCTCGAACACTATGCATAAATGAGATATGTGGTATGAAGTATGAACTATAAAAGAAGATAGCGTGTGTTTTAGACAAAAGAGACTGGCAAAGCGAGTATAATTGACTACGTACAAAAGATAATGGTAGGCCTCTCTTCAACTTTCAAGCAAGAAGTAGTCCATTATTCGTTGCTTATATCTAGTTTTTTGGAGCCTCAACATGAAAAAAATGGCTTTTTGCATAAAAATGTAGATAAACAAGTATAGTTATGGTTCGTGCTTTGCTACGGTTTCTATAATATATCACAAGTATTGTTTCAGTTATTTGTTGCCGACTTGTTGTTGTGCTAAAGGTTCTATTCAAAATTTTATAAGGGAATGCTATATTTAACAATATCCGTAGTTTTATCAATATAAAACTAAATATTAGATTAGGATAAAAGAACCTTTTTTTTTTTCTTTTACAATTACGAGCCAATTTTTATAAATGCAAAACTTAATTTTTGCGTTAGTTAGTAGATTTAAACAACGTAAAATAACTCAACTATTGTGATAGGTATCATTTCATATTCAGTTGGAAACATATATATACCAAACTTTATTAATCTAACCAAAAAAAAAAAAAAAAATCCAATCAAAGATTTAAAAAACACGAAGCAATTTACATATAAAAGTAGATAAATAATTCAAAGTTTCTTGTGAGAAATTGGTATTGAAAATACAAATATGATTTTATGAAGAAATGTTACATCTATATAAATTTTACAAAAACGTTTACGCAAAATGATGTGGCATGATAAACTTAACTTAAAAACACTCCCTCTCTTTTTTCAATTGCCCAATAGATCTAATAGTTACAATGACACATCATTTGGTGATAATATTTTTATTACATTTATGTGCATATAACATATCTCGACTCTATAAAGTAATTTGTATAGAAGCCAAAGTACATACACTTAGGGCATGTTTGGTATTTTTGTACAGGGGAATGATTATTGGAAGGATAAGAACATGTGGTACATTATACGGGAATCACATATGAGCATAAAATCCCAATATATTGGTTTTTTGAAACCAAGCTAAGGAGGTGGCTTTGGACCTATTCCTAGTCATTTAATCGTCTTTATTTCCTTTTCCCTCAAAAACACAATATACTACAAGAATAGGGCCTTTTTTGCCATGACCCAATGTCGTGAGCTAAAACCCAAAAGGTCGTGACAATTCATATTTATCACAATATATTGTATAATGTATTGTATAGAATCAAGTATGATTAGTATCAATCATCAATTACTCAACTCGACTTGTGTGAACATCACATACGAAATGCAATGATTCCTTTATATCGAATAGTATGACACTAGTAGTAATATTACTTTTTTTTATAAAGCTATAAATATTTTAATGGCAAAAGAACCTAAACTTTCATTTTTTCCACTATAAAAAAAAGGCATTTCTTACAAAATTATAAAGCAAACATCACTAAGAAGAAAGCTATTGACCTACCACGAAAAACAAAAAAAAAATGTTAAAAAATAATATACGAATCAAAAGTAGACCCAATAAGATAACCACTAATTTCATATTCACACGGTTTTTAATTGAGATAAAATAGGTGCACTATTTAAAGATGCAAACGAGACAAGGTATATGGAATTTCTTTAGAGTGTGTTACATTATACTATAAGATACAAGTGGACTCGCAATTTTGTACCATGTATAGACTTCTTCATTTTAAAATAGGTGCAATAAATAAAGTATGAAGTCTTAGGTTTAAGGTGTAAAAATACAAGTACTATGTATAAAAAAAAAAATTGTTTGTTTAATAAAGTTTGTTTTGAGATGGATATGTTGAGAGGCGGAGCCAATGAAAGTTTCATGGGGGAAGAAAAAAAATACCATTAACGAGAGTTGAACCCTTAAACTCAACTCTGCAGAAGTAAGGTGTCTAATTACCAAAATGACCAAGGATATTTTACTTTCGAAAGCTCAACTAATTATTGTTCGCTGGTTATATAATTGGGACACATTCTGAAAATTGAATGATTTAAAAAAAATACTTTTCACACAAAATTGTCATGACGAAAGATACCCACAACAATAGAACCACCATTCAAAGATGGAAGCTTTATCTACATACTTCATACCCTTTAATCAACTCTAGTGACGGAGCCACATTAATACTTGAATGGGCCAAGGCTAACCCCACTTTTTTTAAGAATACTATTAGTATAGATATGTTGCTATGTATTTTCCACACAAAATTTCAACTGGCCCACCTAAAATAAAAATACAACCCACTCAAATACATTAAAAAATTGTTACTCACATAATCACTTTCACACATTGAATTATTGAAAAAGGGAAAAACCAATCAAAGAACATGTTACAAGGGAAGTTCGATGGACAAAATCACTTTATGATTCTTTTTCAATAATTATTATTAAACCACAATTCTACATCTATCATTCAAGAATCAAGACTTTTATTACATATCCTCTATTTGGTTTTGAATAATCGGTATGTAACTCACTAATTCTTTGACCTTTCTTCAATTCTTCATAAATTATAATGTATTAGTATTTTACTTTTCCTAAATATGTTATATGTATAACTCGTCGGTATTTAGCATTCCCTTTTAGTGGGCAAATATTTAGAACTTGAGTAGGATACAGGAGTACTATATATTGCTATTTGCTACAATAATCTTCAACAAAACTATGATTGACAATTTACAATTTCTCAATTTGTTATTCAAAAACATTATGTTAATAGTTGTGATTTGTTGTGTGAATTTACTATATATACATCGATGACACAAAAACAGAAAAGGGTCGATTCATTTTTTTCACGAACTGTTTCGCCAAGAATTGAAGACGATACAACCTTAGAAGAGAGAAAAAAAACCACCGAGGGATGAGAATTCTCCACCGATTTCTGTAGTCGAGAATGCTACATTTTCGTCTATTCAACGTGACCACGACTACGTCAACCAATATGGAATTATCCGGTTAATAAGAGAGACGAGATTAGACGAGCTTACTTGAAATCTGGACCTCATCGACTAGTGCTACCCAAATACCCTTTAACAGGATCAAAAACTCATCCACGTTGTTTTCAAGCTAAATGGTATTCAGAATATCCTTGGTTAGAGTACTCTCGAACTACTGATAGAGCATATTGTTTTTATTGTTATATCTTTTTGGAAGAACCAAGCACTAATAAAGGTCAAGACGCGTTTGCAATTAATGGTTTCAAAAACTGGAATAGGGTGAAAGGAAAGCATTGTTCATTTATGAAACATGTAGGAGATGGACCGAACTCTCAACATAATAATGCTATAAGGTTTTGTGATGCTTTGCTAAATCAGGAAGGGCATATTGATCAGGTTGTGGAACGTCTATCGGCTGAAGAAACTAGATTGAATAGGCTAAGGGTGAAAGCGACGATTGATATGGTTCGTTTGTGCTCATTTCAAGGAATTAGCTTTAGAGGTCATGATGAAAGAGTTGGCTCTAAAAACCTGGGTAACATTCTTGAGATTCTTAATTTCATAGGCTCATATAATGAAGAAATTGCAAGTATTGTCTTAGAAAACGCTCCTGATAATGCAAAATACACTTCTCCTGATGTTCAAAAAGAAGTTTTAAATTTGTTTGCTGAGAAAGTTCAAAAGAAGATTGTTGAAGATATTGGAAATTATAAATTTTGTATAATGGTAAACGAGGCAAGTGGTGAAAGTAAGAAAGAATAAATGGCAATTATTTTCGTTTTGTTGACAATAAGGGATTCATACAAGAGTGCTTTTTTGGTGTTATCCATCTTGAAGATACATCATCTGCCACTTTATACAAAACAATTTGTGCAACACTTTCTTCTTATTTTCTTCCCATTGAAAATATTCGGGGATAAGGATATGATGGAGCTAGCAATATGAGAGGTAAATGGAATGGATTACAAACGTTGTTTCTCAAGGTTAATCCATGTGCTTATTATAAACATTGTATGGCTCATCGGTTGCAACTTGCGTTGGTTACAGCAGCTAAAGAGGTAAATTATGTACATGAATTTTTTGAAGATTTATCTTACATTGTAACAGCTTTTGGTGCCTCTTGTAAACGAAAAGATGAGTTACAAGCTGCACAAGCGGCTCAAATTGAAGAAATGTTATAGACATCCGGTAAAGGAGCTAACCAAATTAGTACTGTGAAACGTGTTGGCGATACACGTTGGAGCTCACATTTTACTTCAATTACTAGCCTTATTCAGATGTACAATCCAACATGTACAGTTTTGGAGATGATAAAAAAAGACGGGTGTAACTTTAAAACAAAGGGTTGTGCTAGTTCAACATTAAAGAAGTTGACTTCTTTTGATTTTGTTTTCATATTTCATATGATGAAAACAATCTTGGGTCATGCCGACGTTCTTTGTAAGGCTTTGCAACAAAAAGATCAAGAGGTCATAAGTGCAATTAAAATGGTTTCACAAACATGAAAGCTGATTCAGAAACTAAGAGATGACAAATGGGGTTCTTTTCTTGACGGTGTCATTTGTTTTAGCAAAAAACATGGTATTCGTATTCCTGATTTCAGTGCTCCTTATTTCGAAGGGAGAAGCGTAAGGAATCAAGATAACGCTACTAATGAGCATCACTATCATTATGATATATATAATGAAACAATAGATTTTCAGTTGTGAGAACTTGATTCAATGTTTAGTGAGAAAATTGTGGAACTTTTAGAACTTAGCTCTACTTTGGATCCTAGAGACGGATATATATCTTTCAATTCAGTTTCGATTCTAAAGCTTGCAAAGAAATACTATTATCTTGATTTCACAGACCAAGAACTCGATACCTTGGAATTCCAGTTGAAACACTTTGAACTTGATTTGAAAGATCATCCAAAGTTGGGAAAGTCATCTTCTATAGCTGATTTATGTCAAGGCTTAGCATACACAGGAAAGGCAAGTCACTATTATCTAGTAGATAGGTTGATACACCGTGTTGACTCTTCCGTGTTCTACTGCAAGTGTTGAACGTGCTTTTTCAGCCATGAAAATTGTGAAGAACAAATTACGTAATAAAATGGGTGATGAGTTTCTTTCAGATAATTTAGTACTTTAGATTGACAAGGATATTGTAGATACCTTTACTTTAGATAGATAATTTAGTACTTTAAATTGAAAAGGATATTGCAGATACCTTTACTTTAGATAGTGTTCTAGATGATTTTAATGATGTTAAAAAGCGTCGTGCACTCTTTAAATGAAAAACTCTTATTGTAAGACTCTTTAAATTTGTATTGTTTTTTTGTCGGTATATTTTTCCCAATTTTTTGTTTTGGCCTACCCGGCTGAACAATCCTGGCTTCGTCACTGATCAACTCAATAGGAATCCGATGAGAAGAAAACTTAAAACAAGAAGAATAAGAAATAAATATAATCATACATTTGAGAAGCATCGACTTGAGTTAGATAGATCTCTATTCATTTAAATGCATCCTAGTTAGTTTCAAAAATCAGTTTGAAACGTGTAAATGATTTAAAGTAGTACTAGCAACAAATTAGTCCCGTAGGGGACGAAAATTACATAGGATTCACCTAACCTGATGAAATGCATCTAATATATGTATATACATCTATACTCTATTATTTTTTTGCTAGAATAAAAAAGCGTTTATCTAAAAGATTATGGATGTATCAAATTCAAGTTTATACATCTCAAATATGTGATTATAATTATTTTTTATCGTTCTCATTTTAAGATTTCTTTTTATTTTATCTTAAGTCTTACTCAACTTTGTAAACACATTATTTTTACTCAAAAAAAGTTCGACTCATTTACATCCTTGCATAAGCACAATTATTACCTATAAATAGTATATTTAATTATCATTTGATTATAAAAACTACAAAATAATATTTTCTTTCTATCTTTTCTTTTAAACCTACATCAACTCCAAATTTAAATCCACATTTAAACCTCCAACCAAACGCACCCTAAGTTTTATGTTTTTTTAAATATGGTCATTTTCAAGTAACAACCGTTTTTTGTACTACCAATTTTTATTTATTACTTCTTCTTATAACATTATTTTTCCTATTAATTTTATTATATCTTAAAATAATTGTTCGCTTTAAATTTGACCATTCAAAAACCTTTGAACACATGAAGTAAAATTTTATTGCCTTAATTATATGGTGTTTTCCTTCACAATCTAACTACTAGCTTATGTCATAATAAACACACTCAGAATATCTCAAAATAACCAAACAGTGATACAACCCAGCTCTCCTAACCCAATAAACACATAACAATCCAAAACTCATAATGTTTGGAAGAAAAAAAAGTTTGCATTATCATGACGTTTGATGCTCCCTTTTATAACAAACAGGTTTCAGGGATGCTACTAATACATCCTATTTTGCTCAATATAAACCGAATCTCCAATATAAAATGCCATTTACTTGAAGGTGATTTAAGTACACAAAACAATTTTATTCAGTAACAAGTCTCAAAGGGTCTTACAAACATGACCAATTCAGCCTCATTGAATTAGACATTATTATTTTTTTTTTTATTACTTGTAATAACGGATTACAATAAGATGGCAGGCAAACGGGCAACAAGTTGTGCCGCAACCCCCTTTTGAATAGCAAAACCAATTCTACTAAAAATAAAATTTTGTGACTTAGGTGTCGCAAAATTACTTTGCACAACCCGTTGAACCCTAGTCAAAAACTCCACAGCTGCCGAAGCTAGGAACCCAAATGTATCAAAAGCAAAAGGGGTAAATACGTGTTGATTGTCTAAACAAGCTTTCTCGTGTTTAGCAACTTTGCTCGATTCCTCTTTCAACGCCGCTTGTCCCGCAACAAACCCATTGTCCCTTAGCCCAACAAGAGGGGACACTTCGGTAAGATCCACACAAGCATGTTTCCCCCCGGCCCATCCAAACACAAGTATATCACCTGGCCGTAAAGTAGACCTCCCTTCAAGCGGATCTCGTCCGAAAAGTTCACGGGGCCTCTTTTTAGAAGAAATTCATGCTCGTTTAAGAACATCATACAAAACTTCCCTAACCAAATCATGCCTGTATTTGAAACCCGGTAACTCCTTGCAATGGACCGCATTCTCGCCAAAGAAATCTAAACAAACCTTGCGGCAGACTGGGCAAGGCTCATCAGCCGGAAACAGAGGGATCATTAGCCGGTACTTAAGGATAGTCCGGTACTCCAGGGCCGACATATGTTGGCCTATCCCTTCAATGGGGATAACCGTCAAGAAATCTTGAGCATGAGGAGCTCGGAGAAATTCAAACACCGCTTTTGCCGAGGGATAAATCGAACTTCTCTCCCAAACTCCGGACGATTCCACTAAAAGGGCACACGCCAAAACATTTTGGGCTTTAGGTGGGGCGGTGTCCTTGTTATAGAAACCGCTAAGATCGAAATCAGGAAGGGACATGCGCAAGCGATCCATTGCATACCCATAATCAGAGTCAACCCCATCAATACCACATCCCCAAAGAATGTGATCCTGTAGAACTCAAGATTGCCCTCGAGGCCACAAAAGCATAAGTAGATACATCCTCAGCCGAACATAAACCCAACCCACCAAACCAAGTCGGAAGGGATGCGAGCCTCCATTGAAAATCCCCAAAAAAAGGGCCCCCACAAACCACAATGGCCTCTATTTCCTTTCGAAGGCCATTGTCAAAAAGAACAGCTTCCCCTATATACATCGGTTGGCACGTTCGAGACCGAACATCACTTAGCGACGCCCATACATGAGCGAAGCAAAAGGAGCTCAGATTGAGGGTCGCACAGACTTGTGAGACAACTCATTAGTTCCACAGCGAGATGCCCTTTTCACGGCCAAACGCTAATAAACCCTTCATCCCGGCTAACCGCGCCTCCAAGGAGTTTCACACCCAATGTCGGCCTCCCAATCCCGTGGGGAAACAAACCATCCTGTACCTTCACCCCATTGCATTAGGGCCAAAAAACTTCTGTTTTCTTAATGTTTAGTTCAAGGCCCAGGTAATATCTAATCCGATAATATCTAAGGCCCAGGTGGGGGCCCTCATCCATGATAATATCTAAGGCTTTAGCTACCTCTTTAGTGTCACCGATAATCGTACCATCATCCAAATACCAAGCATGGAAAAGAAGTCTGCAACAATCCCTAATTCGGTGGGCAAGTGGGTGCAAAACTAAGGCAAAAAGAAGAGGCCCTAAAGGGTCCCCCTGCTGAACTCCAGTGGTGGACCAAATATAGTCGTCACCCACATATAACCTCACCGACTGACCATACACAAAATCTACCCATAGGGAAATAGACGGGCATCGAGTTCGAACCTCATTTAAAAGGGTAGTCCGATCCACCAAGTTGAAGGCATTTGAGAAGTCAAGAAGCATAGCCAACGACCCATCTGAATGAAACTCATGTAAGAATCTATTCGCGCTATGGAGCACGGCCTCTGCCCCACTAGGGACTCTCACTCCAAACTGAAAATCACCAAGGTAATTGGACATCTCCTTCTTGACACCCCTCATAGCCACCTTGGATACCAGCCTCCTCCAAATCGTGCCCACGGCAATAGGCCTAATCCCATTGTCCGGTTTGAGCAACGGTGTGAGGGGCGCAGATGCAACAAACTCCGCCAAAACCTTAGGGCACCTCCCTCCCAAACATAAACTAACCACCACAGAGATAGCCTTGAGTAACCCAACAGCCATCGCCGACCCCTCTTCGCAAAAAGCATCTAAAATGTGTTGGGCCCTCAATCCGTCCCGCCCACAAGAAGTCCCTTTTGGGAAAGATTGAATACACCCAAGAACGCTATCAACATCCACAACAAGTGGAGGATCAGAGAGCAAGGAAATAGGCATAACCGGGAAACAGTTGGTGTGCAACTCAATGTAGCCATTACCACCTAGCATTGAATAGCCTGCCAAAACTGCCGACTATATCTCGCTAAAATGAAGTTCACCATATAAAGCTTGTATCTTGTACAAAAATTTACATTAATAAACAAGTATAAAAAATTACGTTATATTCCCCAGGTGATTGAAACTCTAAAAACGAGTTTTGATAAGTACAGGAAGAAATATTTTAAATTGGTCGAAACTCGAGACCACATACAACAAGGCCAGACAACATCCCTTCGAGACTTGTAAATTTCATATTCATAGAAAGAGAGTCATCCTTGAATTCCTGAGTTGAGTTAAATTTCCACACTTGAATTCCTGAGTTGAGTTAAATTTCCACACTTGAATTTCCACACCCGAGTAATATCATCTATATTCAATGGGCTCGGGGTTATAAAATAAAAAAATTCAGCCTCGTTGTTTTCTTGGTGGAGTATATCTCGTACTTTCACTGGACAATGCAGCCCCTGGCATTTTTTTGAAAGCTTGAACACAAGGTAACACAGATATTCTGTATTGGATGATAGCATTTAACTTTTAATCATGCAATTGATATGAAATACTTGTTGTGGTAAAAGCTCTATCACCTTCGGAAGTCTGCATGTATGATATATTATATAAATACAACTTTTTAAGAACAAAATAAAACTTGAGAACAGAAACCAAATCCAAAGAATGAAACTTTTGAGGTATTCTCAAATATTTGGATAAGCATAGATCATAGAGTGAATGTCACTAATTTTAGTGGTTAAAGGTAAATGTAACTTTGTTTGTCTGAAAAAGCAAACCTGGTCTTCAATGATGGTTTAGAAGTAAAAAGGTTCACATTAGAAGCTTCGTACAGAGCCGCCTTTGCTGAAAGCAAAAGTAGCTTCTTTCGGTTTACTTTGCCCAACCAGAACAATTCGTCGTAGTTTCCTTTTATCTTAAATATTTCTTCAAAGTTTGTTGGCAATTGTCGCACGCGATCCATATTAAAGTTTGATTTTGAAGACTTTTTCGAGTTCCTTCAAATTTCCGGTTTCTTCATAAAGCTATAAAAAGATTACGTTAAAACATGCAAGTTAGACAGAGATAAAAGAATAACATTTCAAACTTACCTGATCAGTGGCTCGAAATTCAATGCCTTGAACATAAATCGCACCATCTCCACAATAGCATGGTGAAAAGCTTTTTAGCAGAAACTCAATTACGGCATCTTTGTTCTGATTCAAGATCTGGCACAACTCAATCATTAACCATTCCTTGTCTCTCTTTGTTGCAAAATATGCATGATGAATTTCACTCCCCTTTCTATAATTTAGGTTAACATACATCGGTTTACTTGAAAAGTTTCTTGAATCACAAAATTTGAAGACTAAATAGACCCCATAAACCACATTTGGAGATAAAAATTGAGCGTTTGTCTTGATTTTGATGTTCAATCTGGAAATATCAAACATCTTCACTACTGTCTCAAATCTGCACGTATTATAAACATACAAGTGTCAATCATTTATAGCCTTATTCCCATAACCTTCTACTTTTAGATTTCTTAATTCTTTAGACCCAAAATAAATGACATACACGATATTTTTGAAAAATTGTTTATAATCAATATTAAAATTTGTTGTATCAATAACCTTATATATAAGTATATAGTAAAATCTCTATTTAAATAAAGGCAAGAATATTACCAATAGGGCTGCAAAGATGCTAGCAAAATTTATACGTAATTCATAATCATGAGAACAGAGGACCAAAAGGGGCATACCTCAACCACCTTATTTTTTAAATTAGGTGTATTAAAATCAGATATTAATCTTATAGCAAGTATAATAATTAGTTTGGAGGACTAATCTTGTCATTAACCTCATAAGATGAGGTCTGGAGTTTAGTGATATAGAAAGTTTGGGTCTCAAGTGTAAAATGCTACAAATGAAGGAATATTGTTCTGTAAGAGTACAGAGGCAAAATGTGAAATTAGTCAAAGGGATTCTTAAGTTGATCCAGTTGGAACATAATTATATACTCAATGAGTTGTAATTTTCATTGACATGTGAGATTGGGGTGTTTGTTGAAGATCTATTTGTGACTTGTATTTGTTCTTGTTCAAAACCTATAATGAAAGTGTTTGGTTAAGTTTTATGGTCACAATGTGTTTGATTATAATTTTTTTACTGGAAAAATAAAATAAAATTGGTTCTACGAACTTCAGACAGCAGGTAAATATAAAACAAAAGACCAAATACTAGACTAAAAAAATCACTTAAGAAAACCTTGAAACCTTCTAATCTAAAGTTGGTTTACTTGGCAATTTACTTTTCAGCTACTTTTCCACATAAAACATAAATTGCCAACTTATCAATGTGGGAGTATCATCCACTTTCTTGCTTAAAACAGAATTCTTTTGTGGAAAATACACAATTTGTCATATAGCTTCCAGTCTCTTTGATGCGCAAAAAAAAAATACATGTATTGGCAATGTTCCCGATTATATAATGCATCACACTATAAGAAACAAAAACCACAATGCATTTTCCAAATACATAGGTATGCTGTAAACTAATTATTATGCTACTGTAAACCACTTGTCTTGCATAAAACGTAAAGTAAGTTAATTCAGGTTTTTTTTTAGAAAAAGTATAATTAAATAAACTTCCAACAATAATGCATATGTACGCTTATCACTTGATGCTAACAAATATAGAGAGGTAGAGAGAATAACCTTGATTCTGGAAGAGATTTCCATTCATGTGGACAACTGTTTTTGTAGGAAAACGTTGCCGCTGAAACCATTTTGTTTCTTTCTTCATTACCAACGAATGACAACAACTGTTATACAGCAAAAGAAAATCAGACTTGATTTCTGTGATGTGTAAATTCATGTGTGATTTTGATCTTTACCTAAAAAAGTAAAAGATGCATAAAACAAAACAAGCACAAAATAACTCCCAATACCGGCTTCCACGGGTTATGTGTCCCAATACCGTCTTCCACGGTGTATGGGGGAGGTTAAGACGTAGACAGTCATACCCCTACCTAAGGTATAGTAGAGAGGCTGCTTCCGGTTCTACCAAAGGTAGAAAAGGACCTCCGGCCTTGCAAGGGGTGAGGATCGAACCCTTGACCTCTGTCTCCAGAGGCAAGGGTGTTAACCACTTGATCCAACCTTGCTCTTTTTAAGCACAAAATAACTGAGATGTGATATAATAAGCTAATTACCTCTTTGTCCTGTTGAAGGAGGATTCCATCTGAAAAGATGTTGTACAAATCCTCTTTCTTGATGGTAGAATAATTTCAGAGCACTTGGACATCTGGATTATTTCTTTATAGTCTTTGGGCAATTTTGGCTCCCATATCTCATAATCCTCCTGTAAATTAATTAAACAGTTAATAGCTCATATTTCATACAATCACATTTCTACCGTTAAAGAAAGTACTAAAGACCTCCTACTAAACATACTAAACATGGACAACACATTTTTTTCTTTCTGGATAATGTAAACTTGTTGCCTTTGCCCAGAAGTAACTCCAAATAGAAATAACAGCTGTCCCCCACTAATATTCTCTCTCTCTAGGAGGGCGATTTCTGGCCTCCACAACTTATACAAATCTGATCCACTTCTTTCTATCAATTTGTTCCTTCTTTAATCTAATATTTGGATTACTGATCTAACATTTAAGAATAAGGTTTGTTTAGGTTGTGGGGGTTGATTACTCCTGTTTATCTTATCAAAATCGCCGATGTGGTGAAATCCGGCCGCCCCTATTCCTACCTTTTCCGGTCAATCTATCTTCTATTTTCGCCTCTCTACCTCTAAACAAGCTTCTGATTCGTTTATTGGTATGCAATCGATTATAAAGGGTACTGTTTTTCTTGAATAGAGGCGGCTGGGTTGGTGGTTCTTTTCGAAACACTGATTTTTATTGCTATCATTTTTTTTATGGTTTCCGATTATTTGATTTTTAGATCGTATCCCAGTTATTTTCTTGGTACGATCTGTGTCGACCTTGGTTTATGATTGTAAAACCTTTTTGGTTTTCTATATGGTCGATTCTGGTTTAAGTGTTTTGATACGTGGGCTGTGAGAGATGGAAGTCAAGTTTTAAGGTACTCTTGTTCAAAAACCTTTGTATCGATCTCATAGACATGTGCATATACTTTCAATCATTGGTCTTGATTGTTGTTGCTGGAAGTTAGGGTATGTTAGCCCTATTTTGTTGATTTATTGATTAGTAGTACTCGAGACCTAGTGATTTTTGGCAATGTTTTAGTTTTGTGATTTAGGGTCGACTACTATATTAATGATGGTAATTTGGTACGCGTTGCAATGGGGTTTTGTTCTTATAAGGTTTCTTTTTAAGTGCCCGATTGTCACGTTGTACTAATGGTGTTTGGTGATAGCTTATGTTTATTACCTTGGCTGTTCGTCTATTGGGTTGGCTTGTAGACGACCGATGTGACGGTGGTCTGATTGGAAGTTGGTGGTGCACTCGTTGGTTATGCATTGAAGATTATCGCACACGGAGTTGCTCACTATGGATGTGGTTCTTGGAACCTTGTTGTATTACATTTGAATTGTTTTATATGTAATTGTTAGGTTGCGTTGTTTAGCTTGGTCTGATTGTAAGTTGCACGTGTGTGTGCATTTTTGTCGCCCTGATCGGGCAGAGATGGGGGATTCACCCTCATCCTTTGTACTTCAATGTTTTTTTGGTGTATTGAATTTTACTGGGCGGAAGGCCTTTTACCAAAAAAAAAAAACTTGTTGCCTTTTCATTTTGACATTTGATTTATTTTTTGTTTTGAGTGATAAAAAAAGACTGTTTTATTAAGAAATATGTTTATTTATCATATGTTTATGGTTCAACAGCACTTGTCGGAACACTAGAAGTGTAAAACTTATTTGAATATCCATGAATATAGTTATAGATTTTATATGAAACGAATGGTAGCATAAATTGAAAAAATTATATATAAACCTACTTGAAACTCCAATGCTTTCTTGAGTTGTATGACCACTTCAGCTGCCGTTGGCCGTTTTTCTCTCCTGTGATGTAAGCATTCAAGGGCAATCCTTGTAAAGGTAATATATGACTGTGGCACAATTTCTTCTTTGATACCCTCAAACACTAACTTATCAAGTTTTTCTACATAATAGTAGTGTTTCACCAAAAAGGGTAAATAAATATACTCATCATCTAGCTTTTCGGATGATAGTTTCCCACACAGTATGTCAAATAAAACCGCACCCAGTGAGAATATATCAGACTCTTTAGTTAAGAAGCCTGTTTTCGAGTACAATGGGTCACGATACCCGATTGTGCCTGTAACATTGTCGATGACATAGTCTACATTCTCATTTGTTGGGCATACTAAGGAAAGCCCAAAACCGCTAATTATTGCTTTCCAGTCATCAAATAGTAGAATGTTGCTGCTACTGATGTCCCTATGTATTACCATATCTGGACTTGAAACAGTCTCATGAAGAAACTCCATTGCAACTGCAATATCGATGCATATTTTAAGCCGCATCACCCACGTAAGACTATCATCACTCAAGTACTTATCAAGACTTCCTCTGGATGCATACTTATATACAATAATTTTTTCATCCTCTTCGTCACAGTAGCCTACAAGACCAATGACATTCTCATGTTTATACTCCATAAGGATTTCCAGCTCCGTCATAAATTCTGCTTCTCCTTCAGCAGACTTCCCTTCCAACCGCTTTGCAGCAATGATGTTAGGTCCATGAGCTTGAGTAACTCCTTTGTATATGTTCCAAAAACCTCTATGTCCAATGATATTCTCTTGACTAAATGCTTGCGTGGCCAACTTTATGTCTTCAAGTGATAGTTTGAGGTTGTCCTTGTGGTTCTCCTGAGAATTATTGGACAGTCAATCGATTTGGTAAATTAAAAATAGAATGAAACTACTTTCCATCTAGAATTCATTTGATTATTTTTTCGCATTTTAGGTTCTCAGTTCCAAGTTCATATCGATGTTTTGTTTGTAAATCAAGGTTAGGTGTTGCAATTTCCAAACTAAAGTGGGAAAAAACGGTAAGATCATAAATTGAGTAGAAGTTTGAGAATATGTTTTTTAAACAAAGTATGGTGAGCGAAATGTCACATATTACTATCAAGATATGAAGAATTATAAAGTGGGATTTTAAAAATTGAGTTAATTGCTTAAAAATGTATCATACTTGTCACATTTTATTATTGTATGTACTGAATTATTTTTCTTTATTGAACTTTCAAATTCCGATTATTGTCTGTATTTTGTGACTTTTGGCCATATAGAATGACTATTTTACCCTTCGAAATTTGAAAAAAGTAAGGGTATAATGATCACAAAATATACAAAATAATTGAAATTTTAAAGTTCAGTACACATAATAAGAAAAAAAATTCAATACAGAAAATAACAAAAAGTGTCAAGTATGATAAATTTTCACGCAATTAACCCTTTAAAATATTGAATTACCTGAGAATCTAATGCTTTTTTGAGTTCGTTGATGACAACTTCTATTATTGGACGTCGCGCTTGAGTTTCTGCTACACATCGAAATGCGACTTCTAAAAATATGTCCAAAGACTCTTTATTGGGTCCTTTACTTAAAGAAAAGGCATGTTCATCAGTCTCCTCCTTTATCTTGTGATCAACAATTTCCATTATTGTTCCCTTTTCAAAATGATCTCTTGCAATGGGTGCAATTCCCTTCTCATTGACCTTGGTGTACACAGAATCATATGCCAACCTCCCAGTCAAGATCTCAAGCAACACAACTCCAAACGAATAAATGTCTCATTTTTTATTTAGTTTACCATCCTTTTCTGGATCCAAATACACATATGTACCCGCAACCGTATTGGTGTAGATAGTGCTGGCTGTTTGATTTGCTGGGTGGAATGTGGAGAGCCCAAAATCCGCAATCTTTGCCTTCCAACTATCTCCCAAAAGAATATTATCGCTCTTAATATCACGGTGTATCATCTTTCGTTTGCCATGCTCTGTGTTTTTGTGAATGTAATTCAAACCATGTGCAATATCGTGACATATCTTTAGACGTCGCAACCAATTAAGATTGGTATTAGTTTTTGCTGTAAAAAAACCCTAAGTCGACACTTTATCTCTGGCGACTAAAAAGAAAAAATGATACCCTTACTAAACTGCAAACATCGATCTATTCAGCTCTATTCTCTTAATCTTTTGCTCTAATCTGTTATTCTTATGCAATTACTTATGTGGTTTGCTTAATTGTTTCAGATTTGTGTGATCGCTTAGGAGTTAGGGTTCTAAACAATCGTTTTTGTTAGGGTTTCGTTTTTTTTCTGGTATTTATTCTTTCACTTGGTATTATATACAAGGTTAATTGATTGTGTGTATCATCACAACATGGAGCCTGGTTAGTCTTTGTGGGATTATCGCTTAAACCCTAACATTCTGTTAGGGTTTTCTCTTTTTATTTTGTTCGTTTTATGGTGCTGCTGGGTTTTGTCATATTTACGTGGGTTTGTGTGATTGTGTGTGGGGTTTCGTGTTATGGAGAAAGGGTTTTTCAACAAGGAATGTTCGTCGAAGAAAGCTGCTATTCCAGCCACCAACTTGGCCGATCAAGTTGGGTCACTTAAGGAACCTAATCCGTATGAATCGCTGGACATTCAGGCATTGGAGGCTAGGCTTAAACGTTGTCAAGGAGAGCATGGAATTGATTCTGCTGCGGTCCCGACTTGCGCAAAGTTGCTAGGGTTGTTCGCAGCCCTAGTGATTATGATGGTACGCTTAATTCGTTTGGGGTGATGCAAATCTGGAAAATACAAGTCGAATTGATATGAATGTTGGGGGTTTGGAGTCGAGCACTAATGCACCTTCCAAGGTGGTGAATGTTGCTACTTCGAGTCACCCTTATACTCGTGATGGTCCTTTGACTTGATTCGGTAACGGTAATTTTGAAACTAATGCTAGTGGTCCGATGTTGCTTCAAGGATGGTAAGAATACTTCTACTTACGGTCTTAATGTGAGTGATAGTATACACAACGATGTGAGGTCGTTTGCTAATGTGTTAAACTCGGAACGTGTATCTAGGAAAGTTAACTTCCGTTCATTGGTGAATGAGAAGCGAATTGATAATCATGATACGGTTCTTCCTAAGGCTGCTATGGAGGGTGTGTTTAACCGCTATGATAATACTCTTGTTGGCTTCGTTGTCGGCAAGAATATTGCATTCCGTTGGTCCGAATTATGTCACCAATACATGGGGTAAGTTTGGATTAAAGAAACTTATGAAGAATGATGATGGTGTGTTTCTCTTTAAATTTGATTCTAAAGAGGGTGTTGAGAATGTTCTTCAACGAGGACCTTGGACAATTCGTAATTCTCCTATCATTCTCACTAAATGGACTCCTGATGTGCTATTGTCCAAAAGTGAGGTTACCAAAGTGCCTGTGTGGATTAAATTGCATAATGTGCCATTACTTGCATATTCGAAAGACGGGTTGAGCCTTATTGCTACTCGGGTGGGTAAGCCGATCATGTTAGATGCATTCACTAGCTCCATGTGCGTTGACTCATGGGGTCGTATTAGTTTTGCTCGTGCCCTTGTTGAGTTATCATCTGGAAGCGATCTTAAACATGTGGTAACTATGGCGATCCCTAAGAAGGATGATAGTGGTTTTACTACGGCTAGTATCAAGGTTGAATATGAATGGAAACCTCCACATTGCTTGGAATGTAAAGTGTTTGGGCATGAAAATGCTCGTTGTCCTAAGTCTCCTAAGGAGCATCATGCTGATACTCACACCTCGACCTTGGATGTAAATGATGATGGGTTTAAGGTGGTGCAGAATCGGAAAGCCAAACCCCAAGGTCCGAAGTTGTCTAGCGGTATTAATATGGGTAAGGGTCCTAAATTTGCTCCTAGGAAGCATGTTTATGTCCCAAAGAAGAAGACACCGGACGTTGCTAGTGTTAATGCTACTGGTACTCTCGTACTACTTCTAACTCTTTTGGGACACTTGAGGTGCATGAGGACACGGGCATTCAAAGTCCCTGGTTGATTCTACTACGATGAGGCGAAGATTGGGAATTCTACCGGTTGTACTAAGGAAGCGGTATGGATGGCTCTCGGGCGGAATCTCGTGTTGATCTTGATGTGGATACCGGTCGTACAATGGAGGTTAATGAGGATGAGTTGATTAAGACTGGTTCTACATCACATGTACCGCTTGTGAGTGATTCAATGGGAACAATGGATGTTGGTTCTACTCCCATAGTTGAGAAAATTGGTAAGCTTGAAAAACTACTTATTGATAGGAAAGCTACTCTTGTGGATGATGATGGTCAACCTATTCCGTCTACCTCTTCTACTAAGAGAGCTAACCCTTTTTCTAATATGGGAGAGATTGAGGTGTCGATTCAAGATGAGGTTGTTGCTAACCCATTTGATGAGTCTGCTAATAAATTTGGTGGTGGCCAAGAGTTTGAAGATGAGTATGATGAATATGACTTCGATGACTATGCGAAACAGGTTCGTGATCTTCCACGGAATTTGGATGCCTTTAATGCCATGTATGGCACAAAGTTTCAAGGTCCTAGGAAATAAGCTTATTTCGTTGTGTCATATGTTATCATTTGAGTAGTGGTTTGTTTTCTTGTTTAGAAAATTGGAAGTATCTTGTTATGTAAGCTCTATGCCTATGTAACGGGCTGATATATGGGATTTCACTCATATGCATTGTACTTAAACATTTATTTGATTAACATATTTACCAGGGTGCAGGATTACTCCCCTTTACCCAAAAAAAAAACCAATTAAGATTGGCCATTTTATCGCTGCTTCCTAAATAGTTTTCAAGACTTCCTTTCGAAGCATGCTCATAAACCAGGATCATTGAACCACTACCTTCATAACAAAAACCAAGAAGAGAGATTATATTCTCATGCTTACAACTAGTTAGAGTTTCAATTTCTGCAATGAACCCTTGTTCTCCTTCTTGATTGTTAATGCGCTTTATGGCTACCGTGCTTCGTTTTCTGGGTAAATCGCATTTATCCACCCCTTCTTTCGATGAGTAATTACTGCTGTCAAAATGTTCAAGATCTGCTTTGTATACTTTTCCGAATCCGCCTGACCCAATGCAATATGTATCGTCAAAATTCTTGGTAGCCTCGTTTATAAGATCTAGTCCAATCTTCAATTGTTCCAAATTCTCCTGCATTATGGAGTTGTACAACACAGCATTAATGCTAGCAAGAAATTGGAGTGATATTAATAGAAGAGAAGATTTTATAATCGAGTGATAGTTATAAAACGGTAAATAATGGTTTTATCCCTAAATTTGAGTTGCTTTGAAAACTAGTATTTTGACTTTTGAAGGAAATACATATGCAACTCTCCCAAATTTAAAAGGTTTAACGAAATGGATATAAAACCTTTTAAAAACGCATTACCCAAAATCTAAAGTCTATTATGATTTGTTTTAAGTTAACGATTAAAAAGATGATTTTCATCCCGAAAACTAACGCCTAAAAATACATATGACAATAAGATCAACATGTGTGACAAGATTGAGAATGGAGATTAAGAAGATAATACATATGCAATGATTCACATGATTATTGAAGTGGGAATTAGTTGAAAATGTATTAGTTGTGTCTCATTATTATTACTGTACTTAATAATTTTAGGCTATTACTTTCTCCGTTTTAAATTAATTGGCACAAGAAAAATAATACACAGTTTATAAAAAGTGGAAACATCATACTTTTCAAACAATCAAATATCATTTCTTTCAAGTAAGATCATTTTCGATTGGTTGAAATGATAAATGAATAATTATTTTGGAACATTCTAAAAAGGAAAATTGGACTATAATTTTGAGACGGAAAAAGTAATTTTTATTGAATATGCTTTCGTTGTGTGTTCTATAAATGTATGAAACGGAATCAAGTTTGTCTCTATAATTTTTTTAGTTGACTTAACTATATAATAGGAGGAGGACAGATTTTGCCTTTGGTTAAAAAGTTCGGCTAATATGCAATAACTTTTCAATATTTTTTACTGTTTATCTATTAATTCAATTTATTTATAAACAGAACACAGTTATTATATCATTACTTATTATCACTGAAGAAATCTCTTGAATGCGTTCAAAATAGACCCACAGTTAAAGTTTTAACAAAATCAAATATATATATATATATATATATATATATATATATATATATATATATATATATAGGGTAAAGTTAAAATAAAAGACAAACATCCGTAAAAAGAATAAAAAGATTTGTTATTTTTTAAATTCTCCAAAAATTTCAAAAATATTGCACAAGATCGGGTATGTTGGTGGATAAAACTTTTGTGAAAACATTTTTTATAATTTTGAGTTTTGATACGTTTTTTTAATGCTAAAAAAAGAATTATGATGTGCAAAAAAATTTTGATACACAAAATTTATAACTTGTTTTAGTTATATGCGGAATGTTATTTTGATGAAAAAAGTCAAAAGAAGTTGGGTGCAAAAACCAATTTTTGATGCACAAAAAAATGATTTAATGCGCAAACGTATTTTTTCATAATTTTTTCGGAAAAAATATCCACTTTTAGAAAAAAGTTTTTCACAACTTTTTCATGCACCATCATACCCGATCTTGTGGAATTTTTTGGGAATTGTTCAAGAACGTTTTTCCAAAAAAAATCTTTTTATTATTTTACTAATATTTGTCTTTTTATTTGATCTTTATATATATATATCTATACATTATATATAAGAGGAGGCATGCCACGTCAAATGCCACTTGGCATCCCATAATGCCATGTCATATTTCCATGTCATCATTGTATTTATGTGACATTTTTTTTTTAATTTTTTTAATCACATGTGGATTTTTTTTAAATATATGTACAATTTTATTTTTATAAATTTTAAATTTCGTTTTTTATTTGTTAATTTTGAATTTTAAAATTGTTTAATTAAAAATAAGACAATAGTTGGATTTGAACTTGGTTCATTCATGAGTTTTGTAAACAACTTACCACTAGAGTAAGTTGTTTTTTGATTTATATCTTTCAATTCAATACAAATAAGGAGATGTTTAAAAAATACTGGAATTTGTAATTTAGGAATGTATATTATGAAGATAACAATTAAATAAAAATATGATATATATCATTGTATATTTTCCTCTAATCCCTTAAACACGATCGACATTAAAAAAAAATCATCAACCAATCCGTTTTATGCTTTTTTTTTTTACAGATCAGTACAGAAAAAGGTTTGTCTATTACCAATTATTAAAAAACTTTATACCAATTTTTGCCCGTTCGTAAAAAAACATACGTATCTTTTTCCACAAGAAAAAACCCTAATCATTATCTACTTGACTATACAACTGTTATTACTAGGCATGCATGCACGTAATTGTTGTGGCAAGGTAAAGAAGACTCTGTTGGATGGAATTTTTGTTCCAAGGTAATTAGATTTTGTTTTTCATCTTTGAGTTATGATTTATTTGATAAAAGTGGGAAGCTTTTGTCTATGTCAACATGTAACATCATCCGAGGTGGTTCGGATTTTGATGACAAAGCAATTAGGATCTAAGAGGTCCCGCAAGAGTTTGTTAATTGTCACTGAACTAGGAAGACGCGTCAGTAACCATATTGTCTGAGTTGTCGACTTTGTATACACAAGAATGTGGGATTTGGGAATATGTCAAGGATGCTATTCATCTTATTTTAAAACGTAGAGACAAAATATTACAAATTAATTTTTTAGATTAAGGGGGGTTATTTGTTTAAGCTTATGGCCTTATTGAATTTGTGAAAAGCTAATAAGCTCAATTTGTTGGGCTTATGAGCTTATCAACTTATGCTTAATAAATGTATGCGAGTGTTGACCTTAAGTTATAACCATAACACTAGCTATCTGCTCATCATCTAAGATATTTCAAAAATGGCGGTTTTGGTATTTGAGTGCATAGATGTACTGACAGTTAAGACCATAGTAACTATTCTTTTTTTTTGTTATTTTTAGCTCTTATGTGAATCTTGATCATTTTAATTGCTGCTACCATGAAATTATCTCCCGATGAGAATGACTGTCCTGTTAACACATTGAAAGATGGAATATTATCCGTCCCACCTGTTACACCTCCAGAAAATAGCATAGACGTTGCTAATTTTGACTTCAAAAAAGACAAGTCAACGGTTAGTATAAGCATGGTTGGAGCGTCCGGTGACCTTGCTATTAAGAAGATATTTCCAGCACTTTTTGCACTTTATTACGATGGTTGCCTCCCTGAGGTTTGTCTCTTTTTTCATCATATCATAAAAGTTCAGTTCAACAACTAAAACGTCACATGAACGCCAACTAAAGCGTCAATTTTGTCTTTTTGATGTTGACAACATTTCACTATTTTTGGATATGCCAAAAGTAAGATGAGTGATGCTAAACTTAGAACTATGGTTAGCAAGACATATACATGCAGAATCGATCAAAGGTTTAGATAGTTCCATTTTGTATCATGTTTATTTGATTTTCATTTTGTTTGTTTAAAAAAGTATTAAGCTTTAGTTATGGTGTTCATTGGCATTTTTTAGGGAGAACTGTGGTGCAAAGATGGAACAGTTTCTTGAAAAATGTTTTTACCACCCGAGTCATATTGACTCGCAAGAGAACTTTTTCGAGTTGGACAAACAAACTAAAGAAACACGAGGTAATAAATAATATGCAGCTCAACTATTTTATGTTTCATATCTATAGATTCTACTTTGAGTCCGTTTGTATTATTTATTACTTTCATACATTGAGACACCGAGAAAAAGTTTAAAAAACATTACAAGTGAATAAGTGATTAAACTATAAACAAAGAATCATATTCAAACACCATCTCATGCGCTACTTTTATTATATCTGTATGATTAATTGAGATGCTTTACTGTATACTCTTTAACAGTTAACAATATACTAGATTTTAGTCTGACAATGACTAATTAATTATGATGTAGTATGGAAGAGTGGCAAACCGTCTTTTCTATATATCAATTCCACCAAATATTTTTATCAATGCGGTTAAATGCGCAAGCTCATCTGCATCCTCTGCAAATGGATGGACAAGGGTAATTGTGGAGAAGCCATTTGGTCGGGATTCTGAATCATCTGCTCCATTAACACGCTCCCTTAAGCAATACTTGGACGAGGATCAAATTTTCAGGTAGGTTTGATATACCATCTTTTGTTTCCTACTAATGGGTTTTGTTATTCTTAAGACCTTAGTGTAACTATTGATTTTTGGACTTAAAGCAGGCTTTTCAAGAAGTGAAAAGACTGAAGAACGAGTTGCAGAGTAATTCTGGCAATTTCTTTAGGATCCCTATAAACTGGTGCTAATTGGGTGATTTCTGTGTTTTGGTAATGTTGGGGCGTGTTTGGATGTCTGTTTGGAAGCGATTTAGTGATATTGGATAGTTAAGGGGCATTTGTTTTGGCTTATGTGTTCAGCTTATGCACTTATTGAACTTTATAAAAGCTAATAAGCTCAATTTTTGGTGCTTATTTGCTTATCAATGTGAGGTTATGAACTTTAATAAGTTCAAAAGCTCAAATTAATTAGCTCTAAAGATTAGGCTTATTAGCTTTTCTAAAGTTCAAAAAGCTGAGAAACCAAAAAAATAAGCCTAAACAAAGACCCCCTTAGAAAACATAAATCAAGCAGTCTTATAAGATAACATGGTACATTTGGTAACGTTTGATTATATAAGAAGTTATAAAAAGAAGATGTTTCTGCTTATAGAATGTTTGTACTTAGATATACTTTGGATGGCACCTTGATTATTCCCGTATATTGACTTGAAATGAGCATTTCACTTTTTGTATAATTTAATTCAGCTTTAACTAATGCTTATGATTGCAGGTTAATATACTTAAGTTCTTGAGGAATTCTAGCTATTGGAAAAAGACCTCTGGAAGAGATCATGTAATTTCAATGCACCATCAATGCTTTTAGATTTCTTCGGGAAGAGGTGAATGCATCTATTCTCATAGTTGCATATTTTGGGCTACTCCAAAAGCTTGTCAAAGTTACGCAAACGTGGTAGCCCCTTATAAGCATATTATGGAGTCTTACCTGAAACCCTTTCAAGTTGCGCAAGACGATTTTTTTCTTCGGAGGAAGAACCATGAGAAAATCAGTAGGTCACAACCAAACATGAGTTAATTTTCCATGCTACTCTATTTGTCCATAAAAGCTGCTGGTATGCTAAACCTTTATGAGGCTTCTTATCATTCTTTTGAGGAAGAAAATATATTGGATGAAGCTAGAGATTTCAAAGCTAATAAGCCCATCAAATAAGCTAAGACAAGAGACATTTTCTCATCATCTGTCTTTCTTGTGCAGATATCAAGTGGTATAGCTGGTCAAAATGCTAGGACGTCTTCTAAAAAACCAGGAAGGACCTCAGGTATTGTTTAGAAGTTGGATTGGCAGTATAATGTGTTGGGTCATTGTCAGTGTCTGGTTGTTATTGGGCCATAAGAAGCTGGGTCAGGTTGTCCTGCAAACACCTTTATTGCTAAAAGAGTATTAAATTTGGAGGTGTATTGCTTTTAGTGTGCACTTTAGGCTATTTCCTACACATAAGATCTGCTTTCTCTTTAGCAAAATTATTTGTTCGACGTGTTTGAGAACAATAGATCCTTTTGTTGAGTCTGTTAACATTAACATTTGTGCCTTTTTTCATTATTACAGTTGGACAAGATATTAGGGATAGGCTCACTTGTGCGGCGGATGAGTTATCTAGAAGAAATATGCCAGCTGGTGGACGCCATGAACTTTCTAGAAACAGAACTTCACAAGATGTACCTTCATCAAATATGTGGTATGTTTCTGATTTTCTTTGTGCATATACAGTATAATTTCGCTGAATATTGGCCCATTGGACCCGTTTTCATTTTAACTGATTTATTAATGGTGGACCTGTTAGAGATCAAATATGACCAGAATCGAATCACTCATTAAGAGTAAATAAGAAAAATTGATTGAGACTGCATGCATCGGTTGACCTGTTACTCATATAAGCTTAACACTGAATCTTCATAGTTGTCAAAGCCCGCCCAATGGGCGGGTCTTTTTATTCAGATTGTACTAACGCCTGTCCAACTAAAGTTAACAGCTTGCATACTCTATAACTATGGTTATTAAAACTGATAAGAAAGATAGAGGGAGTCAGACTTTGACATACTCCCTCCGTCCCATTTTTATTGTCCACTATTGACTTTTTTAGTCATTCTTCTTCAACTTTGACCATAATTATTTTTATTTGTGTTATATAATACTTGATGAAAAATATATGAATGTATTGGGTTTTAAAATGTATTTTCATTGGTATAATATTCATCAAATATTATATAACACAAATAAATATATTAATGGTCAAAGTCAAATGGGACATTAAAAATGGGACGGAGGGAGTAGTATTTAATGGGTCTCATATGTATCTGATACAAATCCAAAAAGCGTTAGGTGTTTTGGCTTTTCATTTCCTCATTCTTCAAATCTTCTAAAATTTTGTTAGTCTCATATGTATCATTTTTTATGTAAACTAATCTCCGAATTATCATTATGTGTTATTAGTCTCATAAATTGAGTTTTGACGAACTAATCTACTATCTTAATTATTATTATTTGTAAAAAATAGGTGTTTCTAAAATAGAATCATTAACAATATCATCTGCTACATTAGATAATTCATTTTTTCTAGCATTTGACACCGATCGCCAATATTATATATGACATAGCGTTTCTGTTTGGTTTACAAAGGGAAACATATTAATAACTCTACAAGCAAACTGTAAACATATAGGTTTTTCCTTTGTGAAAATATAATTTGGTCGAGAAGTAGGATCAAATTAGTGCTAGATGGCTTAAATTTTTCCAGTCGACAACTTCTATTATTAGTTTTGCAAAGCATATGAACCGATATAGTATGTGTGGATATAAGTTTGTGCAGGTCACTGGTACTCTCATAAGAAAAGCAATGAGGATGTTATATCTTTGTTAAAGGTACTCCTAATTCTTAAAACCTCCCAACACATTTAAGTAATAAAATACTGCATCTCTTATTATTAAATTTCAAATAAGATGGTGTGTAGATATATTTGAACACTTGTGATCTGTAGAAGATCATTAAGATGGAAAAAAGATATACCCCAACCGGACGGAAGCCGTTTTAACCCATATGAAAATTACCCATTTTGACCTCTTACCCTAACAACACACGACTGACCCATTTTTTCACCTGTTTGGACCCAAACTAGGTGACGACTTTACATGCAATCTAATATGACTTGAATGGATTTTGTTTTTGCATGATGCGTTATGTATTTTTATTTTTATTTTTATTTTTTGTTTATAATGGATATGTATTGAGTTTATTTCATTAAAGTTGATTTGTTCTCCCATCTGGGTAAATCTATTATGATGTTTAATACTCTTAACGATCATTAAAAAAATTCATCAAGACTATAAATAAAACAATAAATGAGGAACCACTTAATAGGTGCGGAACAACTTACAAGCGGTATTCTGGACGTGGCTCGAGACAAATAAAAAAATGATTCAATGGTTTTGTTTATGTTTGAACTAAAACCTGTTAGATACATGACATTTAGAATGTATAATCTATCATTAATAGGATTTTGTAAATTTATTTTAGTCTTTTAGATATTTACCCGAAATATAACCTGCGCATGCCTTTGTCACGAAAGTGGACATGTGAAATAGAAAGTTACAAACATCAGTACATGCCGATGTCAGTTCACAAAGGTGTGAAATAGTAAGTGGACATGTGAAATAGTATTTTGAAACGCTCATATGGGATTCTATTGGAATAACTACTTTTAAGGGTTGTTTAAGATTGCTTATTTAAACCGCTCATATGGGCGTTTAAGAATTACCTATTGAGACATGATTAGAGGCTGTTTGGGATTCCTTATTTAGAATTATTTAAGTTGTTGTACATCAGTTTTATATATTAGGCTTTTTTATGCAACATAAACTGATTTTCTTGGACTTCATAGGTCATTATGAGAACCAGTTCTAATTGGTGTTTAATACGTTGACTTTATACCATTCATCAAGATAATAATCACACGTGTTTGGTATATTACAGGTTGATGTTGGTAGATTCTTAGTATTTTCAAGACTTGAGCCGCATGCTTCTAATAACCAAACTATTTTCACAGGTAATAAGTTGTGACTTATAACATTTTGTCTTCGAATTGAAGTTAATAATATAACTTTGTCAAATTGGATTCAGGGGGTGCGTAGGTGTGCAGTTTGAAAGTGATATCAATATTCATGGTTGCAGGTCGTGACGAATGGATTAAGGTACTACTTATTTTGAATTCTTAAAAATAGATTAAATTTGTAGTTACTGTTTTCCGCTTCGTACCAATTGCAGAAGTGCCTGACATAACAGATGTATCATGTACCTCTTCTTTTAGCCTAATTTGATAGATGTTTACTCTGGAAATTTCGTGAACGAAGATCTTAGGTACATTAGTCGTCACCAAGTATTTAGTGTAAAAATAGGAATGTCAGATGTGTTGTCGAATGGGCAAAATTTTTGAGGGTGTTGGTCGGGTACTCGGGTTGGCAAACCATAATTGCTATTTTATCTATTTCTTATTATTTTTATTAGTAAATAACATGTTAACTCAACAACTGTAAGTTGAAGACAAATCTACATATGGATGGCTCATCGCCTGATTTCTTTGTTAAAAAGTGAGTTAATAAGAAAATTCTGGTTTGATTTGATCTATAATGTTAGTTTGCTTGTGCTAATGCATTTGTTTGTGTAGGTTCGAGGAGAAAAAATCAAGGAGCTAATGAAAAGCAAAACAAAACTTCATTCTTCATTTATTGTAAGCAATCACAGTTTTGATACAATTTCTTGATTGACAAACTACGATAGCTATATCTCTTAGAAATTGATAATAGTTTTTGAATGAATCATATATTTCATAATCTGGATTGTACAAGTACATGATAAATATAATATATAGTAGGCACATATGAAACTGCTTGAGTCGACTATCCAATTTATTAGCACAAACTTGAGTCGAAAACCCTTAATCACAGATAACCTGTCGGCAACTATGTGTGTTTATATGCATCGAATAGTTACAAATGGTGTGTTCAGATTTGGGAAGTTATGTGACTAAAATGTGAAAACCTTTTTAATTTCTTTTTAGACTTTAGACTAATGTCACGTAAGAGAAGAAATTAGTGGGCAAATAAGGAAATTATGATTAATTTGTTTTCAATGAAATTTGTTTGATTTTCGTTAGAAAAAAAATGCAAAATGACTTAAAATTCCCTTGAAAAGGGGCATGTGAAGCACATGGGTCTGGGTTAATGAATGGTTACATACTCCATACTTAGGCATACGTGAGTTTGTGTTAATTTGTGCATTAAAGATGTACACAGACTGAACGCAAGCGTTAAATCGTTTAGTGGTAAAAGTGGTCTGAATAAGTTAGTCCTTTGAAATCAGTCATTCTATTGTGTGTGTTAATATGCGTCCGTTTCTATTTTCATACCATGTTTTTTTTTCTCCCTCTACAATTGCTGATGATAGCTGAATGATTGCACGATAAAATGTTTTCCGATTGTAACATTTTGCAGGTAAAAGAGATCAACAATTACTTTGCCCCAGAAGTCACTCGCTGGCAACCGTCAAGTGCCTAGCTTGGAATTTTGAAGGTATTAGATTTTTATGACATGGGTCGTGCATGCCGCTTTTACCCGTATCCAGTAAGAAAAACTGAAGATGGGCACGACGGTCAATAGCATTTTATAAAACATACGCATATAGTATTCACATGGAAACTAAAAATCCTTCAATGCCTTATGGCGCTATTGCAGTGGATGCTTCATCTTTCATTACATTTGTTTTCACATGAATTACATTTACGGGTTATTTTCATAAAACATACGGATACAGTATTCTTGTGTCCTGTTTTAGTCATTGTTTTTTGTACATATGAATACTTGAGTCATTAGAAGGAATGCGGATAAAGTATGTTATAGTAATGAGTTATTAAGCTTTTTTTTTCCCCCTTAACTTGAAATTGATCCTTTGACCCATTTTAAATTACTACAACTCAAATTGATCACTGATTGGTTATTGACCAACTAAGGTTAACCAACCCAGCTTGGTTTTACCCGTATCAAAACTTACCCATTTTAATCGAACTAATTTTGATTTGTAACTCAACCTGCCCATTTTAATTACTTACATGCTTTTAGCCGTTTTATGGATTATGATAACATCAATTATACTTATTAGCCGTTTAATTTAACTTTTAATAACTTTTAACTATATATTTGTTTTACGAAATCCTAAAAATAAAAACCACAAATCAAAATACTTACCTGCTTTTAGTGGTTTAATGGATTATGGTAACATCAATTATAGATCTTAACCCTTTCATTTAACTTTTAATTACTTTTTATAATATATTTAATCCACAAAATCCTAAAAATAAAAACCACAAGTCATACCCGTCCATCGGACGGGTTTTGACACTAGTATATATATATATATATATATATATATATATATATATATATATATATATATATATATATATATATATATATATATATATATATATATATATATATATATATATATATATATATATAAATATATATATATATACGCATTTTATATTCTATGTAGTACCCATATTAGATACAATACTTTACAGTACCCTTATAGCCAATATAAACCGTTAGATCACTTAATCAATAGATGAGATCACCTGTGCCTTTAATGTAATAAATTGAAAGATCAAGCCATAATTTAAAAAGCTAAAAGGGTAATCATGGTATTTCTTATCTAACCCAAAAATAGTGCCAGTTAACCCACCAACCATCTATCCTCACAAAACCAATTAACCACCTCCCAAAATCCTCTCTCTCTCTAGATCAAAATATCACCAATCTTTTTTGTATCGAGCAAGCATCAACGATTATGAGGAAAAAATAAGCGTCACCAATATCTTTGGATCGATGTCATCTCATTCCGAGATCTACAAGGTTAGTAACGATTTTTAATTCGACTTTATTTAGTTGTAACTATTTTTAATTCGCCCCATTTTGATTACTATACTCCGTATTTAGTTTTTGGTGATTGGGGAACGAATCGGTTATTTAGTTGTAAACAAAAAGTAAAATTGGTTTTTCTATTGGATTTGGTTATTCAAACTAAAGATTGAAGCCCACCCGATACCTAACAATATTTGTGAAAGTCTATTTAGTATGCATGGAATCTTCAATTGTTTAATAATTTCGAGTTTGTTGAAGTCCTAAATCTGTTCATATAATATTATATGTTTTCTGGTTTCATGCTAAAAATATTATATTGGTTTGGTCCAATAGCTTTCAAGTATGTAGCAGTAGACAAATTAGTTTTAAGAATTAAATATTACCTTGTGAAGAATTAAATATTACATGTTTTTTATATAAAAGTTTTAAGAATTAATGATTAATGGTGATAGACTATGTAGCAATAGCAAATCGAAAGTGGCATGATCGTGGGATTTAGTTGCTTAGTACATTGATCTACTCCTAGTTGTTAAAACTTGCTTGCATCTTTATTAATTTGGGCCTAAGAATCACTATTTCACGTAGCTATTCGGTGTATAAAGAGTAACGTTTTGTTCATTGTTTAATGTTAGTTGTAAAGAAAAGGTGCATATGTGTTTTGTTATACTCGGGATATGTAAAGAAAAGGTGCATATATGGTTAGTGGTAAATATAAATTCAATGAAAGTCATATGCATATATGTTTTAGTTTGTACGTGTATGTTTAGATTGGCATATGCACATTTTAGTTGTTTTTAATTAAAAATAATAATAAATGTTTATAATTTCATGTGGTATTGAACATGTTTTATAGAGATGAGGAGCAATACAAATATAAAGAACGCACATGTTTTTTCAACAAGTACATTTAATGAATTTTGGGACCGATCTTCATGATGAGAGGCGCAACGTGCACATATGTTCTGGGAAGGGTACTCATATGTTCTAATGAATTTGATGAGAAACACTACAAGAAAAAGTGCCTATAGTGACCAAAATTTAGTGCCGACTTTTTGTTTGGTCACTATTTTGGCAAAATAGTGATCATATAATACATGGACACTAATATTTGGTCATCTATAATAGTTAGTCACCAAGCTCAAAAGTGGTCATTAATTTACCACTATAAATAAGTGATATTTTTCGGTATAAAAAAGTGACGAACATTAGTGGTCACTAAATTTTTAAAAAGTTAATGGCGAAAAATGTTTGTTTAAGCTTGTATGCAACTAATTAGCTTATTCTTGTTTCAGTTTATATTTTATAAGCCATAATTTTTTAGCTTATTTTGAAACTTGTAGGGCTTATATAAGTTTATTATGATACAATAAACTTATAAACCCATTAGTCTCAAAATAAGTCAAATTTGAGGCTTATAAAATATAAGCCAAAGTCAATTAAGCTCGTAAGCCCATATATAAACTTAAACAAACACCCTTTTATATACCAAATTTGTTTATAATTTGAAACAATCCTTTGAGTTTTTAAAATTTGTTTCTATTCAAAGCCTGATAAACAAAAGGTAAATTTCTTGCTACATATTAAAATTGAGTAGTGATTGGCATGCCTAATTGGCATGCCTAATTTTATGCCTAACAAACATCACCATACACTTGGCAAGATCAATGGTAGTTTTGAAGAGAGAGAAATTATGGAATCCATGTGTCAATCAATGAATGCATTAGGCACAAAATTAGGCACATAAGTTAGTCATCTAAATCATTTCCCATTAAAATTATCACAGTGCCATTAATTTTAAAAGACAATCCTATCAAAATTGTAAAAATACGCGGATCTTTTGACCCGACCCAACCCGATTCATCTCACAATTATTCAACCAAATCACACACTCCTATCACACACTCTTTTCAACATATCACACACTCTTTTCAAATCGATCGGATGAGGTGGTTAGGGTTCCGAATTAGGTGGTTTGAGGTGGTTTCAGGTGGTTAGGGTTCCTATCACACACTTTTCAAATCGATCGGATGAGGTGGTTTCAAGTGGTTAGGGTTCCAAATTAGGTGGTTTCAAGTGGTTAGGGTTCCAAATTAGGTGGTTTCAAGTGGTTAGCGTTCCGAATCGGTACAAACTTATTCTCTTTGTGATTATTTTTTAATTATTCAAAGTTAAAATGCAGCTTATTAAAAATGAATACAAAGTGCTCGATGAAATGCTCATGTGAAAAATGAATTTGCTAGTGGCAGTTATGTGTTTATTGTACCACTTGATATTGAATACGCTGTCTCAGTTGTCGAATAGATGTTTCAGTTGGTTTTAATTCATCTCGTAATGATTAATGAATAATACGGATGATATGTTTAGGTATATATTTAATAAACGAAGCAGTTTGTTATGCGAAATGTTTATAGGTTTCAAATCATTAGTTTAGAACTTAAGTAGATTATAACTTTTCATGCTGAAATAGCGTAGGTTCATAATTTTAAACAGTAGGTGGTGTTGTTGTGCTAGTGAGATACGGATGTTAAGTTTTTCACTGAAGTTAACAGCTAGAGACACTAAAGAAATGAAGCAATTTGGCTATCTAGTAAACATAGAATTAGAGATATAGTTAACAGCTTTTGGAATTCGGAGACACTGAAGTTGAAGTTTAGAAATTGTGTGATATGTTTATTTGTAGCGAATTAATTGTTTTAGGTTTTAAGTCGGTTCTGTTATGATGTCTACGTGTTACATATAGTTTTGCGCTGAAGTTTATCTAAGTGTCGTGTAAGCCCCCCAAAGGCTTTCCCTGTTGGATATATTCTGCCATATTGTCAACAATAGTTAAGCACTGGATCAGATTATTATACGTAACATTTTCAGTAGCATTCAGAAACCGAAGTTCACTGCTACTAGTTGATGCAGCATGGTTTCTAATCAACTTAGCAATTTTAAAAACAAAAATGTCTTAAGGTTTTAGTTGAGAAAGGTGTTGTTGGTCCCTACGCTGTGATTTGTGAGTCGATATGAAATATGCAAACAATAACAATATGGATCTTTGAATAACTAAATCGTCTCATTACCTGTAAATGATTCATTACATGTCCTATATATAGTAAACAAATGTAACCGTTTTGCATGATTAATTAATCGATTTGGCGGTTATTTAACTTTCTATAACTACCTATCATAACCGTTTTTGGCGGTTGTAGCTCTAGTAACCGCTAGTCGGTTATTATCTTCAAACGAGCAAGTCCGGTCCTTGGAATTAGAAGCAATGGCGAGATTATCTGTCTTCATTCTCCTCCTTAATCTTGATCGTTGCTTCGTCCCAAGTCTTGAACTCCGAGCATTTGTCGCATAGTCACGAACTTGAGTCTTGGTAAAGCTGTTAAGATAATGCGCTTTTGTAGTTCTCTCCACTTACGTGTTCCACTTTGATATGACCATTCTCTACGCATTCACGAATGAAATGATAGCGAATGTCTATGTGCTTTCTCCTTCCATGAAAATCGGGTTTTACGAGTTGTATAGCCGATATATTGTCAACTCTAAGCTTATCTTCTTCTTCTAATCCAGGTTAATTCACGAGTAATCATTTAGCCATAAGGCTTGACATATGTCGTATTGCCATGAATTCATTCACATGATGAGAGTGCTACTTGTTGGTTGTTTCAGTACACCAAGTAATGGGTGACTCTCCAGTAAAATACTATGCCGAGTTCCTTCCTTGATCCGTATTGATTCCATAACTATCTGTCGTCAGATCCCGTAATCTCTAACCTTTCTTCTTGTATATTATTCCATGGTCTTTCGTTCCTTGATGTATCGGGTTACTTGTTTCACCGCTTTTGTGTGATGATCCTTTGGGTCTTGCATAAATCACGGAGTAGTCCGACCGAGTAACTAAGATCCGTCTTGTATGTAGTAAATATCCGAGACTTCCAATTAGGCTTCGGTAATAAGTTATGCTAAGCTTGGTCTTCTCGTCACTTTGACCAACTTAGCGGATCCATAGGTGTTTTCGTGTCATTACTATCCGTCATGCTTGTCTCTTTTAAGATCTTGTTAATGTATCCAGTTTGCTTGATTGTAATCTCTCTCTCCGCTCTGCGGTAACTTCTATCCCAAGGTAATATGCTAGCAAACCTAAGTCAGCCATTTGAATTTGTCTTCCATCGGGACTTAAACAAGTCTATCTCCTTTTGGAGTGCCCATGATTATTAAATCATCAACATATACTCCAACGATAATTGTAGAAGTCTTGCTTCTCCTTGTGTAGATTGCTTGTTCGAGATTACATTTCTTAAAGTCTAGGGACTTCAAGGTTTGGTCAAGCTTCACGTTCCAAGCTCTAGGTGCTTGTCTTAAGCCATACAAAGCTTTAGTTAGCTTGTAGACTTTTCCAAGGTTTTCTTGTTGTATGAAACCTTCGTGTTGTGTAACATAGACTTCTTCCTTCAATTCTCCATGTAAAAATCCTGATTTTACATCTAAGTGGTGTACTTGCCATCCATGATATGCTGCTAGTGCTAATATTAATCGAATCGGCTCTATCCTAGCAATGGTGCAAACACTTCATCGAAGTCTATTCCTTGTTCTTGTACATAACCTTTTGCTACTAATCTTGCTTTATACCTTATGATCCTTCCTTATGATCTCTCTCTTGGTTTTATAAACCCACTTAAGTCCTATTGCCCTTCCGATTTTCGCAATGTGGTTAGGGTCCATGTGTTGTTTTGTTAATTGAATCTAATTCAATTTGCATAGCCTCAATCCACTTTTCATCTTTTGATGCTTCCTTGTAATTACGAGGTTCTTTCTCGCGGAAAAATAAGCTAGTGCTTCTACTTCACGCAGCTTTGGTAAATTTCCGTGAATATCCTTTAAACCTTGTATGAAATCCGCAAGCATCAGAACTTGGATCCCATTTCTAATGAACTTATAGTGCCCTCATCCCCAGCTGAATTGCAAGCATAAAAATAATGCTTGACCGTAGCAGCTTGTTCTTAGCCACTATCGGTTAGAGTTCCGGTGTAGGATTATCATAGTCAACTCCATCTACTATAAAGCTAGTCCAAACCGTGGATCTTCGTGTTTGTATCCTCTTCATTGTTGTTCCAATTCCACTGCCTCGCTTCCATAAACTTCACATCCTTACTAAACATGTTTTTCTTTCCTACTGGATCAATATATAGCCTTACATGCTTTTGATCCTTCTTCAACTCCTAAGTAAATCATTGGAATGCTTCTATCATCCGCCTTCTTCTGTGAGGTATTGCTTACCTTTAGCATAAGCTTCTGCATCCTAATATTCTTAGGTATTCTAGTTTTTGGTTTCTATTGTAGAGGGCTTCATATGGTGTTTATCTATCGGGGCTTTTCGTAGGTACCCTGTTGAGTATGTAAATGGCGTGCCGATGCCTTCCGCCAATAAGTTAAGGGTAACTTCATCGCTTTCATCATACTCCTAGTCGTCGAGCATATCGTTTCTATTTCTCCTTCTACTACACCATTCACGGTGAGTATGGTACGGCAATTGTCTTTTCTATTCCATTTTCCCTTACGATTTGGTGAATTCATGTGATGTAAATTCACCTCCTCTATCCGTTCTTAGCATCTTAATTTTCAACTTCAACTTTGATTCAACTGCGCCTAAATTCCTTGAATGTGCTGAATGCTTGATCTTTTGAGTTTAAAAAGTAAGCCCACATAAAACGCGGCGCAGTCATCTACTAAGAAGATGAGCTTCTTTCCAGAGTGTGTTGCTGGACTTATAGGACCACAAAGATCTCCATATACTAAGTCCAATGGGTTTTGATTGAATTTAGTTTGGTTTGAAAAGGTGTTCTCATTGTTTTCTAATAAACATGCATCACAGATTTGTCCTGCATGGTTTATTCTAGGTATTCCGTTTACTAGACCTTTTCTTGTCATCTTGTCTATCGCATCAAAGTTTAGGTGACCTAATCTAGCATGCCATAACCATGCTTGGTCTTACGTTTGCTAGAGACATATAGGTGCTACTATATGTAATCTATATGTAAAGTCGATTCTTAGATCGTTCTACTTTCATCAACAACTTCTTATTCTTATCATACAAAGTCAGTAAATTTCCATCCATGATGATATTGCAACCTATTTCAAGTAGTTGTCCTAGACTAAGTATGTTGCTCTTGAGGTTTGGAATGTAGTAAACATCGAAATCGTTTCTGCCGTGAAGTCTCTACATCCTAATAATATTGAACCTCTACCCTTTATCTCTACAAACGATCCATCTCCAAAACGAAGCGGCCAGGATGTTTTCGTCAATATCCTTAAAATGGCCTTTGGTGCCCGTCATATGGTTACTTGCACCACTATCTAAATACCATATGCTAGCATCTGTTGTAGCATATTTTCGGGGGTGTACTTGTTCTTCATTTAACAAGACTTCTTCGGTTTCTTGTATCGCCATTAATAATGATGGTTCATCGTCTTCTAAGATAAGGTTTGATTGTTCCTGAGTTGGTGGACTTTTACAATTTCTTATGAAATGTCCGGGTTTCTCGCAATTGTAACATTTCAAATTCTTTCTATCCCACTCACCTTTATTCTTATTGGAGGTGAGTTTCTCCATTCGAGTTATCTCTTTTCCCTTATTCGCCAATTACCTCGGAATTGTTTGATCTACCCTATATTTGGTAAATCGTTTCTTATTTCTAGAGTGTTCGCTTCAGCGAATAATAGGTTATCTTGGCTTTCTACTTGTCCTCTCCTTTCGAGTTTTATTCTCTCCTTGAATGCCTTAAGTTTTCCTGCGATCTCATCTAACGTTATGTCATCGAGATCATTCGTTTGTTCTATGGATGCTACTATTTGAATGAACCTATCGGGTGTGGAATCTAATAGTTTTCGAACTAAAAGTGATCCATCCAAAGCTTTTCCTAATTCTTTAGCCTTTGTGGCATAGCCATTCCTGCTAATGTAAATGCATCCACCGTTTCATCCTCCTTCATTTGAAGGTCCGAAATCCAATCATCAATGATTGTAACCGTTTGTTGCACTTTCTTCTCCAACGCGGTCTCTTTCTTAATGAATCCCATAATTCCTTTTGTCAGACATGACTTGCTACTTGTAAGATCACATCTTCGTCAATGCTTGATATAGGAAGGCGTTGTTGCCTTATCCTTTTAGCATCTACTTGTATATATCACCAGTTCTATTGCTTCCCATAAACCTTGTGCTTCTAGTATCACCTTAATTTGTATAGTCCAAACTGTGTAGTTTGTGGCTTTAAGTTTTGGGCATTGATACTGGCCATAGGGGTTACGGTTTTGCGCAGTTACGCCACTTGCATCGACCACAGCATATTGATAGTTCTTATGATCTTCACTTTCTATGGGAATTCTAACTAAGTATATTATACTTAATACTATGGGAAGAAATAGTTTTCGGGAATCTAATATAGGGATCAATATATAGTTCTCGGGATTTCCTAGTAATGTAAATAACGATCTATACTATTTAAAGTATAAAATAGAAATCCAAAGTTTTGAATTTGTGACCTCTTTGTTGTGTATTAAACACAGATTCCCAATTTGTCTGTATTACTTGAGTATGATACCAACTACGTTCTTTCTTTCCCACGTTGTCTTTCTTCTTCGTATCGATGTAATAACGATTTGCCTTCGAACTCTTGGTCTTGGCTATTTTCCGAACACAATTTCTTCCAAAATACGGTATTTTCAACAAAACAAGTTAGTTTACTTGTTCTTTCTTCTTTACCAACAAATGGTAATGTCCTACGTTGCCTTTCACGTTCCTCAACACTTTCTTTTCTTTTGTTCCACACCGTATATGCTTCACCAAAAAATACCTTTCGGTATTCTTTCCAACAATAAAACACAATTGATCAGTTGCGCTTGTTCAATATCTTGTGTTGCTAACGTCTATCTTCCAAAAACAATCTTTGATTGTTTCTCTTCTTAACCGGTCTATTCTTCTCTTCAAGCAACGCCTTTTTCTCTTCTTGTATATGCCGCCTACTATACAAGGTCTTCTAACGCAGTCTTTTTTCTTTGGTTACGAACTCCTTCTTTGCTTGCAGATAACGTCACAACAAAACCACGACACCACAATGGAACGGTGTCCTTTCCGTTTGCAATTTCGACACAAAGACAAGTTGTATACGACTTATCTTATGTCCTAGTTATCCAAGTAACAACGTCTCCTTGTTTGAAACGTTTCTTCCTCTGAAACAATGTTTTGAGTATACTTCTTCCGAAACAAAGTTTTTCTTTTTCCTGAACCAAAGACCAGCGCTGTATTTTCTGGTTTCTGGTTTCCTTCTTCCAACGTTGAGGTTTTCTGCTTTTGTGTATCTCGTTAACAATTCTTGGTTTTGATTTTGTCTCGTTAAAACAAGGTCTGGTGAATGATGTTGCCTCGTTAAACAAGAATCTGGTGTTGAGAATGAATGGTGTAACGAGATGTAAACAGGCTCTTGATGCCAAATGTTGGTCCCTACGCTGTGATTTGTGAGTCGATATGAAATATGCAAACAATAACAATATGGATCTTTGAATAACTAAATCGTCTCATTACCTGTAAATGATTCATTACATGTCCTATATATACTAAACAAATGTAACCGTTTATGACAGTTAATTAACTGCATTTGGCGGTTATTTAACTTCTTCTATAACTACCTATCATAACCGTTTTTGGCGGTTGTAACTGCTAGTAACCGCTAGTCGGTTATTATCTTTCAAACGAGCAAGTCTGGTCCTTTGAATTAGAAGCAATGGCGAGACTATCTGTCTTCAGGTGTATGATGTTGGGTCTGTAATTAGTTATTGGCGCTACGATACCTTCCAGTAGTAGTAATCCTAAATGTTAAGGTTTTAGTTGAGAAGAAGTGTAAAATATAGTTGATGATATACAGTTGTGCTTGTTCATTTCCTACACTTCCTTTCTCCTCAAAACACACACACAAACACCTTCAACTATGTGTAAACAAGCCCTAGCTTCATAATTGATCTCAATTCATTCAATTTGATTCATCAAAGGTATAATTATTCTACTTATTATCGCATTTTGACCATAATTTATGAATTATGGAGCTCGAATGATGTTAACTTGATTAGCTTAAATTTAAGTATTTACATACAAATAGTGATGGCTACTTACAAAACTTGTCGATCTGCATTTTCATTATTGAAATATTGAGCTTGTGTTTGTTTAGAAATATCGTTATTTTGCTCAGAAATTGGGATTGCCACCAAGAAGTAGTCTTACTGACCTTGTGTTTCTGGTTACTAGCCGTTTTCCTCCGGATTATCCATTTAACCCACCTAAGGTAACTCATCAACTCAATTGCTTGAATCTTGTTTATGCATTTAGAAGATATCACTTGTGATGTTGAATCAGGTATCGAATGTGTGGCAATAGTTTGGTAGCGTAACTAGCCAAATTTGAATAAGTTTTCGGATTATAAACTGTATGGTTACATAACTAGTCGAATTTGTATATAATACTAGTTAGTCGTGTTTAATGGCTTAGCATAACTGGAAATTTTGAAAATATATGAACATGTATGTAAGTTTATAGGCACATACTAGATTTTTTTTTTTTTTTTTTTTTTTGTGACACTATGAACTTGCTGATCAATTATGTGTGGACAGTATTATTGCACTTTAAAGTAGTAATAAGAATCTCAAAGCAGTCGTGTGTCAAAATGGGTTCTAGTATTGTTATAAGATTTAGTTTATTGTCATATCCAATGTGGTTGGGGTGTACATCTGATTTGGTCATAGTATTCATTCTTTTTTGACGACATGCTACAGAAATATACAGTACTCTAAAGCTATATGACCTGTAGTGCAAGTATGACCATTTTAATCATAGAGCTCTTTAGGTCTCGAGATGATTTCATGTCTGCATCTCTACTTCTGACTGACATTGGCATTTTTGGGGGTATGTTATGTGTAAGAATCCAATGTATGTGATTTTTATTTAAGTCGTTATTCTTAACCGTTTTGCTTGCTTGAGCCATACTGTGGTATAATTGCTGCAGGTTCACAGGTCAGTGCAGATTTTGAGGGACAAAAAGGAACTCGCTGTTACCCAAAAGGAACTAGCGAAGCTTCATCTTGCCCAAAAAGATTCATCTTCGAGTCATAACTCTCAGCGAAATGAGGAGCGGTCTTTAACACCTGATGCCAAAAAGAATGATGGTTCGGCCGATTCCACTGGTCAGCAATTAGCTCTTGCCCTTCCCAGTCAAGTGGCTCCACCACCACCACCTGCAGCCCCCCAACAGCAAATGGTTCAGCCGTTGAGTCAGCCACTAGGTTATTATTTGCCACCTGGCCAATATCCGCCTTCTCAAGTGCCACCACCACCACCTCAACAGCAGCAACCACCACCTAGCCAGTATATGCAGTCTCAAGTGCCACCACCTCAGCCGCAGCAGCAACCACCACTCAAGTTCACTTTGTTACAGTATCAGCATCAGTGGGGCAAGCAAGTGCAACCACAGCCATCGATGCAGCCTGGGTCCAGACCATCATCACCTCAAGTTTACCCTCAGTATCTCCCTAGTCAACCACCTGAATCACTTCCAAATAGTGTTTACGGTTCGTCTCAGCTTATTTCTTTCTTTCGTTCTTAATAAATAAATATATAAACTAGTTCTTAATAAATATATATAAACTAGCTAAGCTTATAGTATTTTGATTTCAGAATTCTCAGAATCTTTACGTGAAATGGGAGGATGTCTGTTTTGAAGTATTTTAAGTTCAGTTTCAAATTCAGGACCTCAGTTTTATAAGTGTTAAGAATTATACTGCTTGGATTGTTTTAAAAATGTTATTCTGCTTATCATGTTATAAATAACATCTAGTGTTGAAATAGAAGCAAAGTGCTTATGGTATATGCTTATTTGAAAGTGATGTAAGCTCTTTTCTTGATAAGCAGTTTAGCAGTTGCTTGTTCTTGTTGTTTATCTGTTTCAATACAAAAAAGCACCCCTAAAAGCTATCTTTCGCATTGTGTTTCGTTACAGATGATTATTTGCTTTTGCTTTTTCCTTTTCTGAAAAGTGCAACGGGTTTTAGTAAGCAATCACAAATCCCCCCTTAATGGTAATACTCTACATTTGGAATGGAGTAATGGTTTTTATTGAGCCCATATCTAATGTATACTTTGAAATAGGAAGGTAAGTGGTTTGACTCCTGAAAGGGTGAGTGTGAGCATAACACTCTTTGGTTCATCCTTCTCGGTTTACCATGACATATATGATTCTTTACTTGCTATTATAACATAGTTATTACTCGTTTGACCATAATGTGGGTTTAATGTGTTCGTTTTGTGGCGTTTTTATAGGTCCCAAGAAATGCAGAGGCCTGGATAAGCAAAGGATGTGGGTATGTGACCATGAGCTCACTTGATGAAGCCAAAGCTGCAATTGCTGCTCTAGATGGATCTGTGAGTTGTTTTGTACTTTACTTATTACATTGTGGTTCTTATCGATTTTCACACTAACAACATAAAACTCAAGTGTTCCAGGGGCCTAAATGGCCTATCATATTAGAAAATATTTCATATTAGAATCTTATAGTATTTTAAGTTCAGTTTCAAATTCAGGACCTCGTTGATAATTATGTACGTCTCACACCTCAACCATTGTCATTATTCCATTTCCTCGATCTCTATTGGTATTTTCTTATATAAAGTTTTTTGATTTCTTTTTCAGCGCGCACATATTTCCCTGTATACACAAGTTCAGTTTGCTTTTGTTGATGAAATCACAATAATTGATACTGTTGATACCATGTAAAGTTTCTTTTTACTAGTTGGTTGATGAAGACAAGATCCTTAGAAGTCAAATATTTATCAGTAAGGTACTAAGGTTTACTCATTACAAAACTATATGTTTCACATCCTTATACAATCGATCATACTTTTTGAACTTTTTTTACAGACAAGGAAGCACTTGGATGCGTGGTGTGTATTCTTTTGGGCAACAACGGCAACACTGTTTTCATTGTTCACATTTGGACTTTATGTAATAATGATGGGAAATCAACTTGATGCAGCAACGGTACTAAAACTTTTCAATAAATAGTATTTGTAATTTTTAATGTTACTCCAGAACTCTTTTTAACTCTTCAGATGAGGAAATGGATATTATCATGAAGGATGCTACTTGTGCATGGTTAAGCAGTGATCAGGAAGTGAAGGTGCCGATTCTGGATCATGTCAATCTTGCCATTCCAAAGGGTTCTCTGGCTGCAGTTATTGGAGAGGTCAAGCATGTGCTTTTAATCCCACCACTTTTACTCATAGCAATTTAATTTACTGATATGAGTCAAACACGAGGGTCGGCGGGTTGGGTAAAGGGTCAAAACAGACAATTTTATTTCAGTTTCACCGGAAAACTTTTGTACAAAATTTGTATTACTTTTATAAACAACTAGTTGCACTGTATATGTACCCCACTTTGTCATCCCTTGGGACGTATTAGAGATTTCTGCTTCGTGTCATGATATTTTACATGTATTAGAGATTATGGTCTCTTCATAATGCGTTAGTTTATCTTGAGGGAGTATTTACTGCACTTTTAAGTTTGCATGATATAAGTGGTACACCTGGAAATTATTGGTTATCGCTATTATGCTTTTTTATTG
>OU343217.1:16529076-16640245 GCA_910596185.1 Chrysanthemum makinoi
GATCGAAAATTAATTTTTGGTGGAAACCCTAAAATTTTTTAGTCGATTTCCTTAAATTTTTTTTTAGGGTTTATATTAATTGTTATGTTATCTATATCGAAACCTAGATTTAATATATTTGTTACGTGATAAATTCATGAATAAAGTGTTATGTGACATGGAATTGTATGCGATCTTGTGACTATTTGTATAATTGTTATGATGTATCCATGATTATACATGCATGTTAGTCATGGATAAGTTGCTTTGAATATTTAATTGTTAAGATTGGTTATGCGATATTAATTGTTAAGTTTTATACACATGTATATTTATGATAAATCTTGAATTGGGGAAAACTCCAATTATATACATTAATGAATCAATTATGTGCAATTTGGTATATCATTAATTATGGGTTTACGCAATCGATTCGTCGATGTATGTGGCTCACTTTCTATTGAGAGAGTGAAAGCCCTAATTAATATATACATTAATTTAACCTAGACATTGATTATTAATAGGGTTTTATCGAATAAGTTGCATGTGGCTACTTGTTTACACGTATAAATTGTTTATTATGTGCGCATTGTTTTTAGTAGTTTATTTTTTATTGGTATTACTTGTTTGTTTATTATGTGCGACAGTTTTAAGCAAAGGGTAATTTTGAATAGAAAAATAATACGGACTAAACAATGGTGAAATTTGATTTGTTTTGGAAGAGTTAAGTTTTCAATAGTTTAATTGATTGGTGACTTTGGTACAATGACTGAACGGCTCACCCATTTGAATGAACTATAAAGGGGTTATTTAAGAAGTGCGCACAGTCACACTGAATGGATGTCTAAGGTTATGCTTTGCGCTTACCTGGTCCTCTGCCCTCTGTAAGTTCGAATGGAGCTACTTAGTAAGCCATAAATGTACAAGCTCATCTTAAGGGCGAATTAGTTTTAATTCCATGCGCCACTTCGGTGGTAATTACCTGAAACACTAAGTGTTTACACTTATGCAAAAGTACGGTATAATGGATGATAATTAACACTAAATTCCTTGATTGGTGAACCCAATACCTCAATCAAAACTTTGATAATTTGATCTTTATGAATTGGTAATAAAAAGTTTTTTTATTAAAATTATGCTACAAGATGAATGCATGACATCTTTGTACATATTTGATTTGACCACATAAAATCAAAACTAGTACCCTTTTAAATTAAGTTATATGCCATCTAATTAAAGGAACACTTGAAGTTACAATTTACGTCATGAGAGTACTTGGCGAGATTGTGATGGAGAGGTAAATCTCTATGTAAAGTCAGACCTTACATGGACATATTTGCAGTTCTTTAAGTTAGACACTTAAGTTGAGTAGGAAGTGAGACTGGGACTCAATGGCATAAGATGGGATGAAACATGTTTATATTTGCAATAGCGTTGGAAAATATAAATCCCATAATGATCTAGGAATTGGAAATTGTTTGCCAATTATTGTTCGACAGATTACCCTATTATGTGCTTTCGTTACTAGCAGATCAACTGATGTAATGGAACTACGATAATTTGGATCCTAGTTTTCGAGAAAATTCTATGGTTATATGAATATTACCTTGGGTATTTTATTTTCTTGAAAAGTTTAATTATCGAAAATACTAAAATTGAATTTTGCTAATTCTTTAAATGTATTAATGCAACATTAAACCGTAAACGAAGGTTATTCCTGTATTGGTAAATTGATCTACACCTGTAAGGGTTTTTGGTAGAGTCAACTTTGCTAAAAGAATAAACCTAGTCCTCTTTTCATAAGAAAGAGTGAGATTCAATCCTATTCCTTTTCATGAATGAAGAAAGGTATGATAGGACAATTAGAATTGTCTAAATTCTAAATACATAACTCGTAAGCAAATTTTAATAGTTAAGAAAATTGCATATTTCTGAGTTATTAAATTAGAAGCTAGACTAATTACTGTATAATTGGTAAAAGACAAACTAGCATATTTTATCTAGTTGTTTTGTTTTGACCATTTAAAAGTACTACTTACAATTGTTGGAATAGTAGAACTATTAAGAAAGAAATTGCATGCCCAATTTTTCAAGTTAATAGCATTGATGGATAAATTCATCATCTACATAGTAGAATACATTCTTTTAAGTACATAAGTAATTGTTATGTATGGACTTTTTTAAGGTGTAGGGAAGTAAATAGAACACTATTTTCTTTCACTGGTTAATGAAACACTTACAATGTTGTCAAATCCAGTGGGAGTATTGTGTTCTTATTACTGAATAAGGAATTAATGTAATGATCTCTAATTCAGTGGGAGTTACAAGCTTTGTCATCTTGGTAGTAACCCAGATTATCTCTAGAATGTCTTAAGATAATTACTTTCCACTTGTAGACACTTATGTTTTCAAGGATAGTCATGTACGTTTCCTTATTAGACAATGAAGTGGTTCTACATCTACTAGTTATGCTAATATCAATGACACAATCATATTAGTCACATAAACAAACATATGTCGTGTTGTTTATCTGCTACATGATGTTGTTCCATGCACAAGTGGGAGAAATCTATATTGTGTGCAAGGTACAACATATAGGTATATGATTTAAAGGATTCTCTTGACTGCAAGGTAAGAGACTAACGTTCTAATATAACTTGTACATATCTAATTCAAGAAACACTTGGTGTTGCAATTTACGTCATGTGAGAACTTGGCGAGATTGTAACAACAAAGTAAATCTCTATGTGAAGTCAGACCTTGCATGGACATATTTGCAGTTTCTAAATTAGACAAGTATTTAGAACATGTGTCAAAATGATATATAAGACTACTTCAAATTAAATATTTATGTATTATTAGAATGACATAAATAAATGAAGTAATCTAATACTACTTCAATTTGTTTATTTATGTATTTTGGAATGACATAAATGAAAAATAATGTAGTCCTACATTATTGTGAAGTAAATAAATTAACTTGAAATTACTATTGAAACCAAGAGTTGTGTTCATAATTACTTTAGTTAAACATGTTTATGATTCATTGTAAAGACATAAACATAAAGTCTTTTAAGACTTATAATAAAGTAAGACGTTAACTTGTTATGTTTTTTAATTAAGACATATACAAGAAGTCATTGAGTTGATCAATGATTTATAACGTATAATGGGATTATAACAGTTTATGTTTCTTGTTGAGACATGGATATGAAGTGACTTGGTTAAAAGGTACTTGTGTTATAAAGCATGCAATTGGCTTGGAAAGTCTATTATACCATTAAGTTGACTTAGTTGGTAAATAGGTAAGCCAAAAAGAATATGTTTATCTTATATATTGTTAGATTGTCTTACAATATTAATTCTAATGAATACCACAAGTTGATGGTATGTTCAGTTAGGAGAATCAAACTCTATTTGATTTGTTTGATTCAAGATAACCATAACTTCTTTCTTAAATAGTAACAAGGTTAGAAATTGAGTATGGATTGAATATACTCAATATGACTCCAACCTAGAAGATTAATAAAACACCATTTCATTATGGAATGTGATGAATCACATTAAGTTTTAAAATTGAAGATTCTGAATTTGTTAAACTATTTATGAATAGGTTATTAACAAAGTAAAGTCATGAATTATCAATGTGTATTTGTAATGTCCCAAAAAGAGAACAATGTAGTTTTGCTCTAATTGCTAAGTATATATAGATAGTCTATATATTACAAAAGGCAAGTGGGAGTTTTTTATCTTGAAAGATAAAATTACAAGATACATAATCTTCTAAAACACACTAGTAAATATCATGATGAGGTTAGACATGTAAATGATAAACCTCATAATGATGGAATTTTCATTCATAGATCTGCAAGGATATCTCAGATATTTGACTTATATGCTGAGAAATATGAGTTACAGGATTATAGTAAACCTGATAATCATTATGATGGATTACCAAATATTGAATTGGGTAAATTACTCATACTATGAATGTTAAAGATGCTGTCCATAAAGATAATCAATTTTGGAAATTTGGTTTATCTTAATAGTTAGACTAGAGAATGGAAATGAGTTTCTTCAAAGAGATGAAAAACCCTAGTGGTTTGAATTTCTATGTAGAAATCATATGGACAAAATTGTACACATATTTAATGCATGTTTTATGACAAGATTATTAATCATACTTAAGCAATTAATTATGATTGAATATTCTTTTCTAGACACATTAAATATATAAAGATGATAATTGTCATACTTGTTTTCATTAATATGAAATATGACAATGGAATATCAAAATTCTTTCTTGAGAAATTACTTGAGCGAGGACGGTAAGTAATTGAAAGGTTTTTTGAATTCATATAATCTTTGAAAGTGTACGAAGTGCAAATAATTCATGAATGGATAAATGCATGCATCTATGAAATTATTCTTATGTTTAATTATTAAATCTTAGTTTTGATTTATAATTGAAATAAGATAAATTTTAAGTATTCCTGAAAGCTAGTGGGAGTATTATGTTAAGGTTTTAAATCTTATATGTTGTATAACATATAGGAAGTAACATTCCTTGTAAGCTAAATGTTAAGTCTTAGATTGGAATGAAACTTCACTTGTAAGATTTAAGAATTAAAACATACAACCTTGGAATATATGTTTATTATTAATAAACATGTGCAGTAAAATAAATGATTCTAATAAAACATGATATATCATTTGGGAAATGGATAAATATCTTTTGACAAGATAGAACGTGAATGAAGTCTAAGTTTGACCTGTAGATTCATCATGTACATCATGTTATGTATTAAAATTGTTGTATCATTCTTGAATAAGAAGTGATTTGACAACATTGATATCTAACTAAAAGTTATTAGATAACTTGTGTAATGAATATTCTAATAGAATTACATCCTCAAAACCTGGAATTGCTCCTAGATTCTATGGATGAACAATATGTCAATTGTTGTGCAGATTGTCATCAGCTTTAAACTTGAAAGTTAGGAAAGCATCAAACATTACACAATAAGATATTAAAGTTTACGGAGTTTTAATGAGCATATTGTTGTTTGTATACAATGATGCTGGTTTAATTGAGATGACACTCAATACTAGTCATGGTAAGATTACATCCTTGTTAATGGCCATGTGAACTAGTTGTGCTACTTAGAGCGCAGTTGCATTATACATTAAAAGAATAAGGATACTTTAAACTTTAAAATGTTTGAAAGTTTAAATTGTCATAAATTGGTGATAGAGGATGTCACACACTTTATGAATTATTATGTGGATTGTTGAATGCACACATACAAGGACTTCATTAATTGAATTCTTGAAATAAGTATTCTCAAAATTACTATAGATCAAGTTGGTTGATTTATGCATTGTCAACAAGTATGATTGTCATTACTTGAGGCATAATTCATCAACTGGAATTTTCATGCATTGATCTATTTGGTATTTGGATAAGGGATGTTAAACAATTGTTATAATAAATCAAATACTTGGTATGTTTGATTTTATAATATATTGTATCCTATATTTGCATGTTTAATCCGTGAATAAATTTATTTATTCTAAATCGTCCGTTGTCAATTAATGATATGGGAGTATCATTAAACTAAGACAAATCTGAGAGATATGGTAGAATATACTTGAAAGTATATTGATGAGAATGCATACCAATTTCAGATGATATTCAATGAATTGAATATAGGACTTATCCCAACTACATAATTTACTTTGTGGATATTGTTATAAGTAAATTATGAATAGTTATCCTCAGACTTGAGATACCAGATAAGTGTCATGAATGTAGTGCACTTCTGTGGAACAACTTAACGCTATACGTAACTGGTAGTCATAAGGGTTGTTTCCTGAAGTGTTGCAAAGTTCGTGGGTTATTCTCGTAGTCAAGATAGAATTTGTTCCTTCAAATTTATTTTGGAGTTTAATACTGCTGGGCCCCTCGTAGGGTTGACAAGATGTTTGCATGGCCATGCCCAAAGTTCTCCCCTGAATATGTTCAGAAGATTTGGTAATCTTGCTCAATCACTAATAACGAGAAACAGAATGGTTGAATAAAGAATGACTTAATTCCATATCTTTATTTAACATGGTATTAGAAACAAAAGGATAATAATAATGAGAAATCATTAAAAGGTTTTCCAGGAGCCTTGCTCGAGTTGTACTAGAGGCATCGAAGTGTTGCTAGACGCTAACCGAATGTGATCACTCTATTAAGATATGTCCAAGTGGGAGCTGTTGGTTTTATGGACAATAAATTAATAGACGTGTGTTAGGATCGAACTCGAGACTATGGGATTGCACACTTTACGTATGAGAATTTAAAGTTAATAATTAAATATAAATGTTATATTTATTTATTTATTAAACGAAATAACTAACGGACGTTAAGTAATTAATGTAATGGACTAACGGTCGTTAAATGTTTATGGAAAAGGATTAAATTGCAAAAGTTGAGAAGGTTCCGGAATCCCTTTAGGGATACCAAACCGATCGGCCTAGGGACACAAAACAAGGAAAGAAAAACCAACTTGTTCACCAAGTTTGCTTGGGTATATAAACAAGGCTTGGGGTTTTATTTTTCTATCTATTGTATTCATAAGCTAAACCCTAAAATTGTTTTGTGTGTGTTTTCTTGTCCAAAACCGGTCGAACACCCTTCATAGGTGTCGATCCACTCTTTTCCAAACATCAAGTTATTTGGTTTGATAAAAACTAGCGGTACTTTAATTCGGTTTAGTACGTGTGTACAAGAACATAGTAATAACATACTTTTGTTATTATCTTGGATTGAATTACAAAACGGTAAGGGGTAATTCTTATAATCCTATAAACCCTAATTAGGGTTCATCCTAATTGCTAGTTTGTGGATTTGATTCTTGTTCGGCTAGAATCAAGTAAGGTACGCATACTTTATTCTTTAGTTAATTAATTATTCATTATATGTTCCTATACGCTTCCGCACTTACTTTGATGTTTATTGTTTATATTTATGATTAGTCATGTTATATAATTCCAACATGCCCAACATCTAGCCGCTCCATGCACGGTCCCTTTCTTCCACAACTCCATTTTTCTCCTCTTTTTCTTGAACCCTAGGTAGCTAGCACATAAAATATGCAAGAGGCCATGCCATGGTTTGGTTATAAAAGAGAGATAACTTAGTCTCAAATCCTCACACTTGCAAAAACTCTCCAACTCACAAACACAACTCTTGTCACTTCTTGTCCACTGTCGAGAAAGAAGAAGGAGAAAGCAAAGTTTCGAGTTCCATTTCCATAAGTAAGAGTTCATTTTGGTTAAGCTCGTTTCGGGTAGTATATCGGGTTACATTCATTCACTCACTCGTTTTCATTTCCTCACTGTGAGCCTCAACACACTCCTTCCTATTTACTAGTTCGTCTCTTTTAAACCCATGCATGCTAGAATACTTTTTGTGTCGTGTAATGTTGCCGTGTTTCTTTAAAACCATGCTTTTATATCTATACTTGTACACGTACAAGCTTATGATCTATGATAACGGGTTGTTTGGTCTACCCTTTCTCTTCGACATGCATACCACTACGCTACGAACTGGTCTTGTTGTTTAAGAAGGCTTGTGTGGTATTTTGAATGCACATAAAATTGAATGGATCGGGTAAAGGTTTTAAACATGTTTTGAAAACTTTTAAAAAGCTTTAACGACGTGTGAAATATATATGAAACGAACCAAGCTTTGGCTCTCGAATGGACTATCTCTTAAATCGTATATATGTATATATGGCTATACGCGTATCATTTGACATAACACCAAGTTACGAGACTCGTTTGCAAGCTTATAGCTTACTTTATCGGGCTTATGTCGTGAAACCAAACCGAGCCTTGGGGCCATAAGGCCTAACCATGACCCTTTAGCTTATTAATTGGAATAACGCTTATTCAAGATGTTAATCAAACCATTTTGAAACTGAAAATGAGAAAGGAACACAAAGATAAAACACGCATGCATGCTCAGTTGGATTGAGAAGCATTTAAACTAAAACAAAGCAGTTAGTTACTAGTTAAGTACAATTAAACGCCTAGTATAACAAAGGAACCCACCTAGTTCAGTTGGTAAACTCGTTGGCAGGTTAGGGAAGAGGTCACAAGTTCGAATCCCCTCAATGGCAGTTTACCCTTTCTAATTTTTTACAACTATGGCCACTTGGCAGATTCAACCCCTCAACTTCCAAACAGTTCTCACTTTCTCTCAACACTCTAATAAACTTTGTAATTTACAACTTTGGCCCTCAACTTTGAATACTTTTATATCTTTATCAAGGCTTTTATAAGCTTTACAAAATTGTAATAATCTTTACAACATTAGTCCTTCTAAGTTGTACACTTAACACTTTTCATCCTAAAACTTTTGGAAGATAATAAATTCATATTATTTTACCACTTTTATTAAATAAATACGTTTAACACATATTTTTAACGACTCCATCCGCGTAAACCATAAACATTATATTTTCCCACAACTCCGATAAATATATATTGTATATATATTTATACCCCTCGAAACTAAACAAATCTAATAAATACAAATTGATTTGTATTTATTCACACTTTGGCATACTTGAGCCAGCATTCGAGCCAACTCTTATACGAAGGTTTCATATACATTTTTTTTCACACTTCTTTCGAGAGCCAATACTTACAAAACACTTTGAAACAATTTAAACATAAGCTCTGCTACACAAGCAACATTAAACACAACCACTCGTAAACACTTAAACTTATTTACACACTTTGAGTCATGAGTACACATTACTATAAACTAAGAATTGCCATACTAATTTAGGTCGCGTGTTGGTGCCACACTGCTACTACTTGACTATTCATTTCGGAGGACTTATTTCTGAGGTGAGTTCGTAGCCCCACTTTTTAACTCGTATTTGCTTTGCAAACTTGGGGTGAGAAACATGCTTGATTTTTTTGGACCATTTAAACAATGCTTTTATTTGTAAAACTATTACGTGTTAGCCTAAGTACTGTATCCCAAATCCATGCCCATACTCATGTACCGTTAGTTCCCGCTGGGAAGCACGAGTGATATAAATAGATCTATTGAGGGTGACGCCTCCATCCGTGTTGGAGTACCAACTGTCCGGATGGGACAAACGGATGTATACCATGTCGAATTACAAGTGTCACGGGATAGAACACTTGCCGGGCCTTATTATGATTACATGAGCACATTTCATGCACACTGTCGTAGCTTCGGTAACATGGAACTTAGTGCAGCGTAGTAGACTTTCGTATAATATTATGTACATTATAATGTTAACCTATAAACTTAGTAGACTTTCGTATAACATTATGCACATTATAATGTTAACCTATAAACTTAGTAGACTTTCGTATAACATTATGCACATTATAATGTTAACTCGTAACCTTATTTAAAAGACTTTCGTATAACATTATGCACATTATAATGTTAACTTGTAAACTTACTAGACTTTCGTATAACATTATGTACTTTAAAATGTTAACTCGTAAACTTATTGGTCCAACCTTACTGCTTTATGTAAACCTATGAACTCACCAGCTTTATAGCTGACCTTTTTAGCATGTTTTCTCAGGTATCTGATTCTGAAGTGTGACAATATCAAGGCAGGGCTTGGCATGGCATGGTCATAGACTACACTGACGTATTTGGGACCACCTTTTATTAATGGGCCATATTTCCGCAACAAATAAGCTTTTGTAAACTTTATTATTTGATTAATAAAAGTTCTTAAACGGGTTTTATTATCCGTTCTTTATTACCTGTGTTATGATGCCAATTGAGTGGCGCCCTCGGGTTTTGGGGGTGTTACATCAGCTTTGCGTGTAAATTGGGAAGGTAGAAGTCCCGAAATAGACTTTGTTTGATTCCCCCCGGCGCTCGATGTTTCAAACGACTTGGCTTTTTTGCGGGTCGAGATTTACCGGAGGGACGAGGTCTCTAATCATGACCGAATAGATCCTCGAGATTTGTCAGATCATGCGGGTCTTCTGCGCCCACTTGGGATATCGTTTCAAAACCTTCCACACATGATGTGTTGTAAATTGTTTCCCAAAACGCTGAGCAAGATTAATGTTTGCATTATCGGTATGATCAACATTATTTTCTCCGCTTGTATGGGTTAAATGTTTGTAGATAGCGTTGTACCTTAGGAATTCACCGTTAAGCTTGTTCCACTTTCTCGAGAACATATTCTTGGAGGTATGAGGTTCACATTTTGTAGCATGGTTGAAATCCACCATAATCTGGTTCCAAAATGCTTCATCGTTATGATCATTTATGATTTTGGCGCTTTGGGAAACTTTCACCCAAGTCTCCCCTAGCAACACTTCTTCTTCGCGTGTCCATCGGGTATTCGCTTGGGTCGCATCTTCCTCCACGTCAACCTCATCGTCCGCGTCCAAATTCACAACCGATGGTTTTTTTGATTTTGACAATTTTGCTACTTTTTTTCCTTTACACCGTGCCTCGTTTTCGGCTTGTGGTGGGGTTGTGGTACTTTGAATTGTGATTGTGATTCTTGTGATTCAAAGAATTGTGGTGGAGATTGAAGAAAATTTTTGCTGTGATGATTGTTGAAAGAATTGTGGTGGTGCATTTCTTTGATATCCGAATTATTGGAATCCTTGTGGTTGTGTTTGTTGATACATAACTTGTACTTGAGAAAGTTGCTCGGGTGCCATTTGCAAAACAAAAGGTGGGATTTGTTGGGAGGAGGAATTTGAGTTTTGAGACGATGGTGTAGACGGATTCGAGGGGTTCGAAGAAAAGTATTGTTGCAGGTTAGATGGATTAGAGTTGAGTAGGTTGGTAAAATACCCCTCATTTGGACTTTGCGACATTTTTTTTGATATGATTTGAGACTAAAAGTAATTTTGTTGGTAGAGTTTTTTTTTTTTTTTTTTAAGTGGTGTGTTATATATCGTGTGTAATTTGGTTTAGTAAAAAAATAGTGCAACGGTTAGTTTTTAAAGTTTCCAAACGGTTAGATTTGAAAAAGTGCAACGGGTCTCCATTTTATTTATTTGTCATTTTCTGCTTCGTTCAGACGAAGTGTTGGCCTCGAAACATGAACGGCGAATGACGAAGAGCACACACGGTGTGGTGGCGAGCGCCATTTCTAATGCCACGTCAAAACGAAGAGGTGATTTCTTCACCGTGCGGATGCTCTTAGTATTTCATTCAGAAACACCTCTGGAACCTCTTTGTTATCGTTAATGTTTGTTAATCAATTTATCCATCTTCTTGCTTAATGAACGGTTTCTTTAAAAATTCCCGTTAAAGAGTGTAAGGAAGCAGTTCTCCGTGTTCGTCTCTTTAGCGATGACAATCAACAAAAGTCCGAGAAAATCACTCGGGCAAATGGGTTTGTATTTTCCACGACCTGTTTTTACAAATGGCCAACTATATGTAGCCGTCTCTCACGCTAGAGTAAAAAGGATTGAAATGGTTATTCGCGACTAAGAAGAAAATCTCACTAATATCACCACCAACGTGGTCTACAAAGAAGTGCTACACAATTTATTATCACATGTACATCTACATGTATATCAAATTTGTAGAATAAAGTAATTGAAGACGTTTATTTTATCTTTTGGGAGTTTTTGGCTATTGTATTTCATATAACGTGTGTTTGAGGATTACCAAGTGTACACTTTACGTTTGTTTATCCATATGTGGTTCTTTCTAAATTATAACTTCATAATACGTTATGTCATTTAGTACATTCTTCAACGTTACCTAAAAATACTCGTGAATTTCACAGGTCTTTTAGCTACTCTGTACTATAAAGGAAAAACCAAAAATCTTGAAAGTGAAAAACTAAAAAGTATTCAAGGAAACTAAGATAATTAAAGTAACTATTGAAGGCTTTGACATATTGAATGAAACTTGAAAAATTAAAAATTGAGAACTTGCGGCTGGAATTAAAATGCAAGGCCCGAAACACAATTTACTGGAGAGGAAAAGTATTGAAAGGTTGACTTCTTGCAATGGGAAAAAATTCAATTTTTACATTGCCTATATAAACAACCCCAATGTGTTAATTCATTTCATATTTCATAAAACATTAACTTTTATTATTACAAGGCATTCAGACCAGTGCGATGCCCACAGGCTATATCTAATTGTTCATTGCGTAATATTTGTGTAAATTGTTGAAGTGTAAGTAAGATGGTGCATCTAATTGAAACATGCCGCTTAATGTTTAGCTAAATAGTTAGAAAATAAGTTGAGTTAAATGAAGCTTAAGCTTATACGGCTCTATCAAAATAATGTTTAACAAAAAAATTGGCATTCTACAAAACTCACAAGAAAAACAGTAATATACGGATTGTCTTTAACCCAAAAACTACATTCAACGATATTGGTAATTGGCAAGTATATGATTTTATTATATTTTCCAGATTTAAGAACATTGTTGGTTGTTCTTGGTAAGTTTGAATTCTTATGAAGGCAGGTCGAGTGAGTTGGGTCACATTTTTAGATGGGTCAATCTGAGTACAAGTCAAAACCGATCCAGTCAGGGTGGGGTCAACCCGCAAACGATATTTTGTCCAAATTTTTTTTTTGAATAGTTGATGTGTTGACTATGATTTGGAAAACTGCATTTTACTCGTGGCCATAATTGCACCTTCTGCTGGGAACATGGGAAAAATTGCCTAGAATAGAGGAAAAGAATCAGGTCATATGAATGATCAAACTGAGTTGTGTTTTATATCATGTGGGTCAAATAGGTAATATTGGAGCAACAACAAGGTAGTTGACCAAATAAATATTACTAGAGTGTTGATGACTATGTACCTCCAGGTTAGTGTCTTTAGCCATTTTCAACGTATCTAACTATTCACTTTCATTTGAATTTTTGAAAGTAAATTTTTATTTTTGAACATTTATTTAGGACAAGGCATAGAATTAAGGTTGAAATGGAGTCGATGCCATTAGTTAATTCACTTCAGAATCAGTTCTTGAGTTTCTGGAGTCCATACCATTAATGGGCGAACAACTGTGCCCTTGGAACATAATACATGTGGCAAAGAGCCGACATCGAGGTGCCAAAGACCGCCAAAAAGGCTACTTGAAAGCCCATTATTTCGTCTCTTCAGTTTAACGACATCGCAAGCGCGCCGCGCCATCGCCTTCATTACCACGTTCAGGAACCGCTTATGCATTTATCTTTTTTTGTCATGTTTTCTATTGGGATCCGCTTCTGCATTATCTTTTTTTGTCATGTTTTCTATTGGGGAGCTTACGCACTACCAGCCTTGAGATCTTGATTACGTAGTTAAGTGATCTCTGCCTCGACTAACTAATTTGATGATCATTGGTGTTGTTGTCGACTCCCAATTGATAATGGTGAGTTCTTCATCCCACATTTTTAATCTTTTAATATAAATTTTTACCGTATGCCTATTTACTCTTGCTTTGATGGCTATAATGGGTGGCAATCTGAAACTCTTTGTATAGAGGTTCGGTTTTGATTTGTTTACCAAATACCGTGGATTTGGTGGATTATTTCTAACAAGTCAAGTTGGCTGGATTTGAAAAGTTTAGTTATAATGAAGCGTGATAGGCGGTAGAAAGTTGGCTAAGTATATTCAAATGTTTCTTTATCCATGTGACCGAATATGTTAAATGATCTTTGAGGTTTTATTAAAGATGAAGGTGACTAAGTCTATTGCTAAAGGTTGTTATATTTTCTTAAACTAGGCGAGTACCCGTGCATAACTTGGAGGAGGGTTTACGAAGCTGAACAATTATGATATATTGTGGTAAGTGTTTGTATAACATTCAAAATAAAAGCGTAAAAATCAAAATGTAATTTGCAAACGGTTGTACCCGTGCATAACATGCGAAATTTTCTAACGGCTTTACTTAGATTTTATAGTTTTCATTTGAAAGTATAAGGGGTATTAAAGGTGGTAAATTAGACAATTAACTTTAATTTTAGAATAATTATGTTTCATTTAGTTTTATAGTTTTCAATCTTTACCTTTCAATTACAATATTTCATTATTTAAGTTTTTCAACATTTCAACATATTGACTTTTCAACATTCAACAATTTTACTTTGACCATACACCCTTTCTAGATAAAATAGATATAGTTGCAGTCTTGACCTATTTATTTTTTAATGGGTCGATTTGGTTTCTAGGTTTTTTAAATCAAGTATACGTACAAATGCAACATGGGCTGACTGGATGAAATATGTCTAGAGTCTATGTTTAATACATACTCCGTAATTTTCTAAACTATATTACTCCATTTGCCCCAAAATATAAGTTTATTTTAACTTTTTGAATCGAACTTTGACCTTAAATATTTTTGTTTCTAGTATACAATACTTGATGCAAAATATATAAATGGATTGTGGTTACATTTATTTTCATCGTTATAATTTTCATCAAGTATTATATACTAAAAAGAGTAAGGATCAAATGAGAAGTAAAATTAAAATGAGAAGGGTGAGAAGAAACTACAGCCGCACATTTCAGATGCACCTAAAGAAATAGATGCATCTCCCCTTGAATTTCTCCTCCTCATTTGAAATGTGTGGCTCAAATTTCTTCTCATTCTTCTTATTCTAATTTCTCTTCTCACTAGATCTCTTCCCATACTAAAAAAATATATTTAAGGTTAAAGTTATATTTAAAATGTCAATCTGGACTTATATTTTGAGACGAATGGATTATTTGTAGATGTAGATTATCATTCTTTTTTACAATGGATAATTAGTTTGGAATTCAAAAGATACTAAATGAAATGAACTTGAATTTGCTTTGCTATGGTCCACATTTAAGTTGTAAAGGATTTGGTATGTCATGCGACATGGGACTACCTCATCCTTGCTTTTTCCAACAATATGTTGGAATAAGATTACTACTGTTGCATAGAGTTTGTAATATGATTTTAAGGTCTTGTGTATAATAAAGGGGGATGTAAAATGTGAACAATAGGTCGGTGTTTAATTGCTTATGATGTTATAGTCTTATTAGTTGCATTTTAACAAGGGGAAAGTCCTTAGATAAATACTATATAAATTCGTCTTTTTTCACTTATGATTTCTTACAATGTATTATTAATAGATGTAGACTATCATTAGAGTTAACTATATTTTTCGTTCTTGTGGTTTGCTAGGTATTTCATTTTTGGTCCATTTTTTTAAAAAGTTTTGGATTCAGTCCAAAACTCATACTTTCATTCCAAGTTTGGTCCAATTTCATTCCAAAAATGTAGTTAACTCTTATCATTATGTAAATATAGTTTCTCTAATCATAATCTCACTTGAAAAGGAAACTAAAAATATTTAATCACGAAATAGATTTTTGATCTTTTTAAGGTTTGTCACTTGCATCATCTAAATTTTATTGTTGGTTTTTGCTCATCTAATATATGGTTACCAACTTAAGTACCAATCCGAGCTAAGATTATAGACTTAATATTAACTCCCATGTTTAAGATTCATTTTAACAACTTCAAAAGTGCGATAAAAATTTGCGATAAAAAAATTGTTTTATAATTTATGCAGGAGGATTGGAATAAGTTTAACTCACAAGAGTGGTAAGCATGGTGTTGCTTCTTTGGCGAGGTGTAGCATATATATATCTCTCATGATTTTTTATAATAGTTTGTATTTTTGTCTTATACTTCAACAACGTTATAATTACTTATATATGGTCTTATTGTAGGACAAATTCATAAGCTTTTTGTTAATTCATTTCATATTTCATAAAACATAAACTTTTATTATTACAAGGCATTGGACTATCTCGATGCCCCGAGAACGTATCATCTAATTGTTCATTGCGTAATATTTGTGTAAATTGTTGAAGTGTAAGTACGATGGTGCATCTAATTGAAACATGCCGCGAAATGTTTAGCTAAATAGTTAGAAAATAAGTTGAGTTAAATGAAGCTTAAGCTTATACGGCTCTATCAAAATAATGTTTAACAAAAAAATTCGCATTCTACAAAACTCAGAGGAAAAACAGTAATATACGGATTGTCTTTAACACGAAAAAACAGTAACATACACCAATACAAACTATTATAGTAATAGCCATGACCCAACACTAACCCATTTAACCATGGCCTATATTTTCGGATCAACCAAAATACACTACAACAACCGGTCCAAACCACCGATCCCTAAAAAGCCCATGGTGTTTTGGCAGCCCCCATCTCCTCCCTCTCACTCGTTTTGCATATCCAACCACCACACCTCGATAACACCACTCAATCATATCCATCATCAACCATAACTGAATCACATTTCAGTTGGCCACCAACACCAATACACCGGTATTAAACACATACCCTAAATTTGTTTGTTTGATGTGAGTGTTGGGAGAGATGGTGAGAGTCTTTGTAGTGTCTAGATGTAAGATTTGTTTTGTGTGTTTTAGCTTGGCTAAGGTTTCGTCTCATCTTCATCTCTTTACGTTTTTGTTCTTGGCTTTTGGCATTTGGACTAATGATGTTAAGGCAGAGGTTCATTAGAGCTTGGTATTTGGTTCGTTTCACTGATTTTGTTATGGGTTGCGACTTCAAGATCTTCTAAAAGGTTGGTTGGGCGGTGTGGCGTAGTTAGGTGGTGTGGCGTGGTAACCCAAATGAAAGTGGTCTATTTATATATTAGAATGCATAAAACGTTTCTAGAGGATAATACGGAGTAGATGTCTTTAATTCGGCAAAATTATAGTGTGAATGATGCCCGAGATGGTTGATATACTCCCAAAGCCTTCATATTCATCTTCTTGGTTAAATTTAATTCGGCGAAATTAAAGTGTGCATATGCCCTTTCGTTTTACCTAAATTTGAAATAAATTTAACATGACCACTTAACAATAAATATACAAAACTAAATCTTTTAGTATATAAGATTTTAGTTTATAACACATAACCAATATTATTTTCATTCAATTTAAATCATGTTTAATCCTCAAATTCTTAAACTTTTATTATTTTTCGTTTATAACTCATAAACTTTTTTTTAATCACTACAACTATCTGCCACTATAAAATCTTGTTACTATGCACTACAACTATCTGCCACAAATAAACTTAAACAAAACCGCATGCTTATTATGAACTGATAAATTTTTGTGGATTTAATTAACAAATTTTCTGTTAGTGTAGGATATTGGATTTCACATACACATCAAACCATAACACAAAGTAGCGTACAAGAGGTTTTTAGAGAGAGAAAGTTAGAGGTTTGGGAACTTTAGTGAGAGAAAGAAAATTCTTATTATGAGCTCCAACTCTCTACCTTGGAAGGTAGAGAGTATTTATAGTCTTACAATAAAAGCGCCACACAGCGGGCTGTGGATCGAGGCACTGATTGGGTAAAGACGTCCGTCCTCCACGGTATTACTTAACTAAATACTACTTAACTTAAAATAACTACGACTACGAGCTTTCTAACAATTACATATACTTGGTGACTCTTTAATACACTGGAATTCCTAACAATCTCCTAAGGGGAGGTCACTCAATCATGTACTAAAATTACATTGAATACAGCAGATATTACATTAAAATTGTTCTAGCATTCTTGATGTAGTACTTTGCTCGAGCTTTAGTCATTGATTCTTCTCATTGCATGTTTGGTTAATCCATGTGGAGGTCTTTTTCTTGATCCACGTAATGAGCGACTTTTGAGATCATCACAACTAACAATCTACGAGACATCCATTGTGGAGTTGGTATTATGTGAAGTTGTGACATTCGGACCGACATGCTCACATTTTGGATCATGATTTCTTCACATCGAGTGCGGAAGCTTTAGTTGATTCATGATATTGGCAATGTAGAAGCATGGGTGAAAATATCGAGTCATTGATGCACTTATCATGATTTCTTTAGAAATGAATGTATCGTGTGAGCATCGGCTATGGATTGGCTTACGTTGGATCTGCAAGCGTGGAGCGCCATACGCCTATGATTAGCAATAAAGTGCGCACGAAGTGTCTTTTGATCACTTTCGTTGAATTGAGGTACCGGCCCACGGTTCCCGCGTCATTACGAAATGCTTTTGTGTCCGGTATAATTCGAGAAGAATTTCCTTGACAGGGTTCGGCGGTACGCTTCAGTTGTTCTCTCAAACCGGACGTCTCAAAGAAGACAATTGAGTGAAGCGAATAGAGATTCACACGATGAAGAAAAGATTTGAAAACAATGGGTATTGCTCAATAGAAATTGTTTTTGCAATACAAGCGGTTTTAATGAAAATCAATTATCAATCATAAAACACCTTTTGATTAGAATATTGAACCGCGATTACGGCGTGCTAAAGAAAAAGTTTTTAAGCACAGGCGGTTTTCAAAAGTATCCGTCATAACACGAAGCGGGATTGATTCAAAGATTAATCAACCCATGGTTTGTTCGGTTGTCACATGGTTGATCTAATGAATAGATCTCACATGCCACCTACGAGGAGCTTGTTTGATGTTGGCTCTAGAAGGCTTTCCATCTTCATTGTGAATGTGTTCACATATCACTCGGATGTTCTGGCAATACCACAAGGATAGTCGTAGGACTCAAGATCTCTCTTTCCACATTGAGTGAACGGAGAGTCTTCATTTTGAAAGTGTCCTAATGAGATTTATTGATGATCTGCATTGGCTCTAGACTCAATTTTGTGCATCTTTGGATCTATATGGAGACTAGGAGAGGGTCTCCTTCTTCAATATCAACAATCTCTAAGAGAAAGTCGATAGATAATGTCGGTTCCCGTGAGAATGAAACAAGTCCTTTTAAGAGGAACTTGAGTGGTTTTGAAAGTTGAAGGATATGTCCCCGGGTCCATAATCTTTGTCTTCAATACCCGATGTTACCATCAGAGCATATGAATTGAACCGGTTTACGCCCTAAGGTTGAATATATGGAGGGTTATTTGTTTTCCCTTTTCTCATTCAATTCTTTTCATTCTTCAACCCCTTGCAACTTACCAAGACTTCATAACTAGAACCTTGTTGGGTTTATTCTAGTACTAGCTTCGGTCTCGATCCACTCTTCCCATATCTCACTTTTTCCTTTTTTCAATAAACCTAAGGACTTCTACTATCTATCTATGGATAGTCCTGGGTAGATCCCTTCGGTTACAAAGGATCATGGGAACACATACCTAACCTTATCATCCTTATATCACCATACATAAGTAAAGTTGGTCGGTCTATTTGGTATTGTTCATCTGCCATAGAAACCAATTGAAAACCATTTGAAAATCAATCCAAATACTTGTGATATATTATCAAAGCATTTTGCACCAGAAATGTTTTTGATATTTTTAGAATAAGAGCTCCCCCTCAACATGTGCATCAAGTGATTGAAATCGTTTTGCACACGGAGGCAAGAGAAAGAGTTAACTTCTTTTAATTCCATTTTCTAAAAGATATCAACATCACTTCCCTAATCAAATCAAGTAGATAAAGCATTTTGGGGAAGGATGAGGTTTTCATAAGCTTGCTCCCCCTCAATATGTGCCTTGAGGTATGCAAGAGTTTTGTACATACAAGAGGGAACATGCACATTGATATAAATTGATCACGTTTCAGATCTTTATGGTTTAAGATAAATGCTCCCCCTCAACATGTGCATGGAAAATTTGAAAATTTGAAATCATTTGGCACATGTGTGGGAAGGTATCCTCATAAAACCATTTAATTATCGGTTTAAATTCAATTTAAATCACAAATTCTCTCCCGATCACAATTATCAAATCATTTGAGATTTGTGATCTCACATGAGATTTAAAATGATTTTGAAAGCTTTTAAGGAGAATTGTGACTTGATTGAAAAAACATTTTAGTGACAAGAATCGGATATTAAGACTTTAAACTCCATTGATTAAACATGCATGAATATCTTTTGAAAACAATTGAATGACAAATAACTTTTTAATTTAATTGAAATCATTCTCCCCTCAAACAATGACATAGGTTGTTGATTGAGAGAGATAGATATTTTGACAAATAAGTCCAGGATGATTATCAAAAAATAGAGCAGGTTATTTTTCAAAGCAATTAGTTTTATGAGATAAATGTTTATAGAATCGAGCATAGGAATTTTGAAAACATGATATAGAATGGCTGTTCTTTCTTTGAAAAGTGGGTTACTGCCTGAAATGACAATAAACCATAGTTTCTCTTTCTCCCAAATATATATATATATATATATATATATATATATATATATATATATATATATATATATATATATATATATATATATATATATATATATATATATATTATTTAATTGAACAACATCTAAAGACCTGTGTCATTCTTTGAATGACAACACAAAGACCGTAGATATTATCGAACCAAGAAAAACATGACAAATTGACAATATTTTTTGAAGCTTTTTCGAATTTTTCAGATTTTTATGGATTTTGAAAGTTTTATATTTTTTCTATTTGATTTTTGAGTAGATATATACAAGAGATAGATGAAGAAAGACCTTTACTCCCGTCTTCCTCACGAGAGGCGTTTGAGTGTTTCGGTTAAAGGCTTTTTAAGCCAAGTCAGGTGGAAGAATAAACTCAAAGCGTTCTCTTGGAAGAGCTTTGGTGAAGATATACGCTAGCGGTATTTAGTCCTCACAAAATAGAGTTCCACCACACCTTTTCTACTTGTTCACGATGAAATGATGTCGAATTTTACGATATGCTTAGCTCAGTGTTGAGCGTTATTGCATGAAGAGCAATCGCGCACTTTATCACGCGTCAAAAGAGGGATTTTGTCGAATACAAAGCCATAGTCAGTTAATTGAGATCTCATCCAAAGGATTTGAGCACAACAAGATGACATGGCTATGTATTCGGCCTCTGTAGAGGAAATAGAAGTACTCATTTGCTTCTCGGTGACCCACTCACAAAGCTTATCACCCAAAGCGAGCACCTTGCACGCATGAGTATCTTGACACCACGCATGCGCATGCGCATATCTTTGTTAGTGACATACATGGTCCTCGCCCAAAGTCAAAGTGTTGATGGTTCCTTGGGTACCGAAGACCCGTTTAACCTTCAAGGTGCTTTTTGGTAGGCTTAGCACGGTATCTAGCACACACATGCAAGCGGCCGAACAAGATGTCACGGTCTACTAGGCTGAGGTACATCGGGGATCAATCATCTAGCGATATTTTGTTTGGTCTACCATGATTCCTGAGTGGTCCTCATCTAGTTTAGTTCGTTCAATCATGGGAGTGTCAATGAGTTACTTGAATCAAATCCAATTTTCTTTAAAATCTCATTTGCATATTTAGATTGATTTATGAAGATGCCTCAGGGACTTTGTGAAATTTGTAATCCCAAGAAGAATGACATTTGTCCCATCATTGACATTTGAAATTTTGAACTCATTTCATTTGAAAAACGGTCACACTCATTGGGGTCAGTCGAGGCAAAAATGATATCATTAACATAAATTTGAACATGAATTAAATGTTTGCACGACTTCATGGTGAGTTGGATCAACTACTGCTTTGCTGAATCCGGTAGATAGAAGAAACTTTGATAGCGTATCATACCATGCCCTTGGGCTTGCTTTAAAGTAAAGAGCCTTCTTCAAGCGATAAATGTGGGTAGGATGCTCACGGATTCACAAAGCCTTCAGGTTGGTGACATAGACGCGACTTCTTTAAGATCTCCGTTCGGGAATGCCGTCTTCCGTCCATCGATAGACTACCATGTTCTTACTAGCGGCATTAGCCAAAAGATTACGATTGCCTCGATTCGAACAGGGCAAAAGATTCTTCAAAGTCTATACCCCTCTGGCGGTATCCTTTAGCAACTAATAGGCCTTGTTCTTAACACATCACCATCCTCATCAAGTTTCACTTTGAAGATCCATTTTAGAGCAATAATCATAGCACAATCACGGGCGGTACTAACTCCCCACATCAAGTCGATCAAACTCATGAATTTCTTCTTGCATTGCATTGAACCAGCTATCTTCATTCATGGCGGTTTTAACATCTTTTGGTTCGATCTTAGAGAATACGAGGTTGAAGAAGCACCATAAGGCATCGGTTGCAAGTTGTTTCCGTGTTGATCTTTGGACGAGGATTTCCAATGATGTTGTCTAATGGATGATCATGAGTCCATTTTACGAGGTGTTGTTCATGTGGCGGTTGTTGGGGGCCGAAGTAGCGGTCGATGTCTTTTGAAGAAGATGGTTACGATGAAGATTTAGGAGCAAATATGTTTTCAAATGGAGCATTTTCGGGAGTAGCAAAGTTGTCTTCATGATGCGGCGGTTCCATGATGTACATTCGATGATTGATGATTTGTCGATGAGATGGGTGATGTTGAAGCGACTTCTTTCCCGATATTGAGGCGGAAGGATTGACTTCATTCACGCGAATACGGCCTATGTTGCGTAGGAAAATCAGTTCATTAGCGGCTCATAATGTTCCAAACATAGGATCAAACAATTTCTTTAAATCATCTTTAGATGGAGGTACATATGGAGTTGCTTGAGAAGAGTTTGGTACAAGGGATGAACCAATGGGACTGTTTTTTTGAAGTGCGGGTCTGAACTAGATTGTCCAGAGCCATTTGACCTTGTCGACTCATCAAACATAGCGTGAATTTGTTTCCATGATATTTGGTTCTCTTGTTGTAGATTAGGTATCCTTTTACGTTTGGTGCATCCTACAAACACTCCAATGTCTTCTTTAGCTTTAAGTTTGCCTAAGTCTTGGCCCTCATTAGTTGGATAACACAATGCACCATACACACGAAGGAATGAAAGATTAGGTTTTCGATTGTGGACAAGTTCATAAGGAGTTTTTCCATGGCGGTGTGAATTAGGGATCGATTTTTGGTGTAGCATGCAGTGGAACTTTTGAGTAAATTAGCATTGTGCGGCTTCCACAGAGTTCGATTTCGTCTTTCAACTACACCGTTACGTTGAGGAGTTGAGGAACACTTCTTTGATGGTGATTCTAATACTTTCATAAAACTCACTAAGTTGTTTGTTAACAAACTTCGGTTCCATTAATACGTTGGATGATTGATCGTTTTGTTAAGGCGAACACATTTTGTTTGATGAGTTTGATGATGATATCACGGAGTTTCATCCTTTGTCTTTAAGAATTTTACCGGGTGAATCTAGAAAATCATCAACCACAACTAACACATATTTCTTCCCAAAGATACACTCTCATGGGTCCACATAAGTCCATGTGGTTGTATGAAGAACTTAAAGACAGAGTTAGTAGGTTTGGGTTTATGGGCATACTTCTTGCAATTGACATGCTGAACAAAGATGATCCTTTTCATACTTTAGTCTAGGTAAACCTACAACTAAGTCCTTTACGGAGATTTCATTGTGCCGAAGTTCAAGTGATTGGGAGCGATGCCATAACCATGACTTTGTTTTAGAAGCCTTTGACGGCAAGCAAATTGGAGAAGACTTCATCATATCTTGATGAGATGGTGTATAGATTTGAACCACGTGAACCTCTTAAGTTCCTTACCATCAAGTTCTCTTGAAACAAGTATGTTTTAGAAGGCTACTTCTAGATGAGAATCGCGAGGTATTGACGCGAGAGAGAGGTTATGACCAAGACCTTCTACATAATATACCACGGAGATAACACTTTTACCAACAACATAATCTCCATATCCCATAATTGCAATCAAATGATCATTCGAATCTAAGCTGTCGATGAATTTGCTCACGAAGTTCATGAGCCGCGACGGCCGCTGATCATATATGCTTGGAATGCGAGAGTCCGTACCACGAAACGATTTGAACGATCCTGCAGTTGAACACGAGACAAGAGTGGATAACTGGATAATTGGGATCCCCATGCAAGAATGGGTTCCATTTGGTTAGAAACAGTGATTGGAACACCCACATCGAAATAGAAACGTCCATATCGAAATTGAAGCAATGGAATCATTATAAATAGATGCAAAGACTTACTAGTTTCCAGTATTTGCCCTATTTAAAGTATGTCCACTTCTTAAGGGAATAGTTCTACCAGTAGGCATCCATTTTCTAGTGGGCATTGTCGGATTAACCTTATGGCCATATGGGTATCCATTGATAACCTATCTTGCTAAAAGTTCTTCCTGTGGGCTTCCTTTGTTTTCTAACTTTCTTACGCCTTTGCCTTTTTGCCTTCTTAGTATGATATTTTGCATTAACATTTAAGCGGGGTTTGACAAAGATTAGACAAAACATTCACACCACATTCATGATTAGAAACAGAATTCAAGCGACATCATAACGGTTTGCAAATAGTATCATAATTGAATTAATTACTGATGCAGCTATGGCTAATACTAGAATAAACACGATTCGTTTTATTCGGCTCAAACTTAAAGTTCCTAGGTTGGTCTTCTACTCTTTTCCAATGCACATTCTTAGCTTGCGAGGTCCTGTCATTCCTTGTATTGTCTTGAGACTTTGACCTTCTTGCTTTAATGTCACTGATTACTCCTGTAGAGGGAGTGAGAACATTAGTTGGTTTTGCTACTCTTTGCTTTTCCTGTTTAGATGTGCTGGGATATGAACTACATGCAGGTACACTAAGATTTACTTTCTTAACACTAGAAGTGTTGGGATTTGTACTTCTAGAAGGCACCCTTGAGTTCGCATTCTTAGCATTAACAGATCTGTAATCTGAACTACTTGAAGGCACACTAAGGTTCACATTCAAAACATTGGGCATCGAATGAATATCATACTTGGCACTAGGCATAGAACATGGAATCAAAGGATTAACTCTCTCACCTAAGGACTTTGGGCATATTGTGATTAAACATTCTAGAATTTCTTGAGATCGTTTGGCATATAAGCATGCATGCCCAATTGCATTGTCAAGTGGTTTTTCTAATTTATCCTCTTCAACAATCTCACGTAGACATTCTAGACACTCTTTAAGAGATGAGAAATATGTTTGAATAGCAAGTTTGTTATTCCTGAGATGAGGGGGAACATATTTCACAGACAGGGCATATTTATTACTAGAGTGAACCTTTGATACACCACTTTCCCCATTGGTCATTGGCATTTTCCCTTTTACCTGGCTCTTCAGATTCTCAATTTCCTTTTGCAATGAAGCTATTTGTTCGTTGTTTTTGTCACGAGTAACCTTTATTGATTCAAATAACTCATTGAAATGACGTTTAACCTTTTCATTTTCTTCTAGAAAACTTTCGTTTTCCTTTTGTAATGAATTTACTAAGTTTTGAAGATGAAACGTTTGTGAATTCTGAGAATCTAAAAGAGGAGGCATTTGGGAACCAGTCACATTGTTCTTTTCGCCCTTTAATTGAGCGATTTGGGCTTTCAACTTTCTGATCGTGTTACAATGAGCCTGAATCTGTTCATCACGTTTGTTTATTTGAAAAACTGCATCAAACTCTGGAGCATCTGAGGATGTCTTGATGTTTGAGGTTTTAACATTTTCATTAAGATGTTGATATTTTAGTTGTAGATCAAAATATTATTGAAAGTTACCAACAAGGTTTTTCTAATAAAAATATGATCCTCTATGGATCTTTTTCACACTCTCTAAAGAGGTTTTTCTTGAATGTTTTTGTCAAGTCATATCTAATACAAAAGACCTAAGCTCCTTTTATACACAAGGAACACTAATCCCTTTATAGGGAAACGTACAAGCATGCAAGCATGCAACTAAATATTGTTTAACCCATACAAAGAATAATTATGGGTAAACTCTAAACATGCTCATGCTATCCTTGGGCAGTACAATAATAAAGATGGGCTAACATATAAATAATTAAACTCATGCACGCTCTACACTGCTTCATTATTCAGCAGAATCACAGCTAACACTGCCCAGATTCCATGGCTCACTTGCTTGCCACAGAATCCACGCCTACTTGCTTGATCAGCAGATTCCACGGCTCACTGCTTCAGCAGATTAACTTTAGCATTATTGACATCAGAATTCCTACTTTGTATGTTTATATTACTTCAGCAGAAACTCTTTTTCAGCACAATCCATTGTTTCTCGTTCAGCAGAATCACGGTTTCACAGAATTCCCAACACATGCTTGTTTTTATACGGACATAAGTACAAAAGTGATGCATTGCCTAAGTTACCACATTGCCACTGAAGTCCCCTACATGATATCATGAACCGTTAATTTCCAGAAAGCGCGAATGTTGTGGATAAATCTATTGGGTTGACACCCCCGTTCGGGTTGGGTTGCTCCAACTGGTCAAACGAACGCATACCATTTGAGGATTACATTAAGTGTTTGGCAAACACTTGGGAGGGGCATTTATGCACATTGCATACCAAATACGTTAAGCATCGGGGTCATGAGCTTAGTGCAATTGTATTTATTTTTATACCACTGAAATCTTATGTTCCGTACCAGATTTTTCATTAAGTTAAACTTATGAACTCACCAACATTATGTTGACCTTTTAGCATGTATTTCTCAGGTATCTAGCTTGCTTGCTTGCATTTCATGGAGTCAAGGTCGTTCGACATAACTGCAACTTTGTACCATGAAAGTCACGCCCCGGTTACCTTCAGTTGCTATCCATTTTGGGGGTGTGACAGTGGCGGTGGAGTGCACTGTTGGTCCTTAGGACTAACGATACAATTTATTTTATTGCATCGTTAGTCCTAAGGACTAACGGTGCAAATATTTTCTCTTCTGTTAGGAGATAACGGAGAAATATTTGCACCGTTAGTCCTCATTAACTGATTTTATTGAGAGGGATGTATTTGTACCAACTTTACTAACGGAGGGATGGTTTTGTGCCAAAAAAAAGTTTAGGGATGTAAAGCGAGACAAAGAGCAAACTACAGGGATGTATTTTGAACTTTACTCTTTTATAATAAAACAAAATTATAAAATAAATAAATAAATAAAACAGTGGGTGTCAAAATGCATTTAAGGGATACGAATAATCAGTCTTATACAAATAGCATTTGTTAATTTGTGTTTGGTTTTATTCAAATAAAACTAAGAGTCTCACGTTATACATGTACAACTATATCACATTATTGTATTATACTCGACTTAGAATTCACACTTAATTGATTTGGAGCATCTCACATGCAATACTGCTAATTTACAAGTCATTTAGTGGTCAAGTTGGATTAACTAACCAATTAGCAAAGTTTCATACAAATTGGATATGAAGAACATGTGTTAATTTAGGTATAGCATGTTACCCTGAAGAAGGATTGGAGTTATTTTCCTTCGTAGTTTTACAAGGTTGGGTTGGTCGAGACTTCGATGTTTGTTAATGATGTGAAAAGAACTAGTTTTAGATCTCCGTGCATGCACGTGCTTTGGTTTAATTTTTGTTAAATTAGTTCTATTTTAAAAAAGTATATAAACTCATTTTAATATTGTTATAAGATAATAACATAACAAATCATATTATTATTATTATTAATAATATTATATTAACATTTATAGATTAACTTTCAATGCGTGTACGCACGGGGCTTTGCGTTAATTTTTGTTAGATTAATTTTGGGTTAAAAAAAATATAAATTCATTTTAATATTGTAATAAGATAATAATATAATAACTCATATTATTATTAATGTTAGCGTTAACTACATAAATGATCCATGTGGTTTGTAGAAATTACAGATTAATTTTTGTATCTAATCTGGTCCCTATGGTTTTAAAATGTCTCGGGATTTTGATTTTTTTTTAAATGTAAAAGTCCCCACTTGAGATTTTGTTTTATTATATAATAAATAAAAGATTTAATTATGTCTGAAAAACTAAGAGCGATTTGACTAATGTTAACATAGTTTGTTAGCTTAGCGTGACACAAAGAATACCTGGTGTTTCCCTATGAATCATTCTTACCAAAGCATAAACTTTTTCAAACTATCTTACTCAAAATAAATTTCCTTGCCTTTCATTGATTTGCCGTGATCCTTATTTAACATACAAAGGGATTATTCTAGACTAACTAATATCGGCTTAGGCCATAAACATGAGTGGGCCTTAAGCTAAAATAATACAAAACATTTACATATGCTAATACATGCTAATATCGACTAATAATTTTGCACTTGTAGAGCAACTTGGGTAGCTGTTTGAAAGCTGGAACTATGAGTCCAGCACAATCCTTGTAAATGTCTGTAAAAAAAAAGCCAATTTGCTTTTCACATAAAACATGCATAAGATAAACCTTCACACAGAATTCTTATTATTGTCTAGGTGCAACAATAAGAACCTTTTTCTGATACACGAAGTAAAATCATAAAGATACTAGCTAGATACCACATATGTCTTTTACAGTGGCCAAAACTCGAGGCCACATACAATGAGGCCAGATAAAGGTCCTTCAAGACTTGTAAATTTCATATTAATCGAAAAAGAGTCATTCTGAAGGTCACACGTTGAGTTAAATTTCCACAGTTGAATCTCCATCCATCCATCTTCCCTTTGTTTTGGAACCCGAGTAAAATCATTTATATTCAATGGGCTTGGGGTAATAAAATAGATAAATTCGGCCATGTTATTTTCTTGGTGGATCAAATCTCGTACTTTCACCGGATAATGCAACCCCTGGCATTTTTCCGAAATCTTGAACACAATGTAGCAAATGTACTCTGTATCGGGGGATAACATTTGACTTTCAATTGTGGATTTGATATGAAATACTTGTTGTGGTAAAAGCTCACACACCTTCCGAAATCTGCATGTGAGACATATATAATATGGTTACATACGTCTTAAAAAAATTCATTTGGAGACACAGAAAACTAAATCCAGATGGTAAAGCTTTTCAACCATCTATTCACATAAATATTTTATTTAATAATGTACATTTAGGTTAGCTTTAGCTGTTAATGTTCTAAAGTTTGTTTAGAAAATCAAACCTGCAGTGAATTGATCTTCTTGAACTATAGAGATTCTCGTCAGAAAATTTGAATATAGTTGCCTTTGCAGAAAGCATGAGAAGTTTCTTCCCGTTTACTTTGCCCAACCAGAACATGTCCTCAGAGTTTGTGTACTTCTTAAATATATCTTTAAACTTAGTTGGCAACTGTTGCAGTTGATCCACGCTGAAGTTTGATTTCAAGACTTGTGGGGCTTCCTCCAACTTTCCAATTTCTTCAATGGCTCGAAATTCAATGCCTTCAACATAAATCGCACCATCTCCATACTGGAAGGTTGAAAAGCTCTCTAGTAGAAACTCAAACACGACATCCTCTTTCTGGTTCGAGTATCGGTCCAACTCAATCATCATCCACTCCTTGTCTCTCCATGTTGCAAAATATGCATGCCGAATTTCGGTCCCCTTCCTATACTTAAGGTTAACATACACCGGTCTACTTGAAAAGTTTCTTGAATCACAAAATTTGAAGACTAAATAGACTCCGTAAACAACATCTGGAGATAAAAATTGAGCATTTCTCTTGATGTTGATGTTTAAGTTGGAAATATCTGACATCTCCACTACTGTATCAAACCTGCACATATTATAAATAGATGTTCATGATGTGTTTATCAGTAGCAGGTTACTCCCTCTATCATACACTTATACGTACTTTTGAATTTAATAATTGTTTTTTTCTCCATAAACATTAGAAAAAGAACTACATGTTCAAAAACGATGCATATATTGAGTTATCACTTGTGTACTAAAAGGGGAGAGAGAAAGAGAGAAGAACCTTGATCTTGGAAGAGATTGCCACTTCAGTGGACAACTGTTTATGTATGAAAACGTTGTGGCTGATACCATTTTATTTCTTTCCCGATTACCATCGAATGACAGCAGCTGTTATACGACATAAATTAATTTAGACTTAATTTATACCATGTGTAAATGCAAGTATGATTTTTAAGTATGACATAAAGTAATAAGTAAAAGATGCATAAAACACTGGAAACACAAAATAACTGAGATATATTAACGAATTGCTTACCACTTTGTCCTGTTGAAGGAGGACTCCTGCTGAGAATATGTTGTAAAGATCCTCTTTCTTTATGGTAGAATAATCTTCGGGGCATTTTGACATCTGGATTATTTCTTTATAGTCTTTAGGCAATTTAGGCTCCCATATCTCAAAATCCACCTTTACATTAGTTAAACAGTTAATAAGCTCATATTTCATACGATCACATTTCTACCGTTAGAGAAACTACTAAAGACCTTCTACTAAACATGGAAAACACATTTTTTTATGGATCATGTAAACTTGTTGTCTTCTTCATTTTGACACTTGATTTATTTTTTGTTTTGAGTGATAAAAAAAGAGACCGTCTTATTAAGAAATATGTTTGTTTATCATGTTTTACGGTTCAACAGAAGTGTAAAACTTATTTGAATATCCATGAATATAGTTTTAGATATTTATATGAAACGAATGGTAGCATAATTTGAAATAATTATAAAAACTTACTTGGAATTCCAGTGCTTTCTTAAGTTGTATTATCACTTCACCTACCGTTGGCCGTCTTTCTCTCCTGTGATGTAAGCATTGAAGGGCAATCCTTGTAAAGGTAGTATATGACTGTGGCACAATTTGTTCTTTGATACCCTCAAACACTAACTCATCAAGTTTTTCTAAATGATAGTGTTGTTTAGCCAAAAAGGGTAAATAGAGATACTCGTCATCTAGTTTTACAGATGATAGTTTCCCACACAATATGTCAAATAAGACCGCACCCAATGAGAATATATCAGACTCTTTGGTTAAGAAGCCTGTTTTCGAGTATAGTGGGTCACGATAGCCAATTGTGCCTGTTACATTGTCGATGGCATAGTCTACATCCTGATTTGTTGGACATACTAAGGAAAGCCCAAAATCACTAATTTTTGCTTTCCAATCATCAAACAGTAGAACGTTGCTGCTGCTGATGTCCCTATGAATTACCATTTCTGGACTTGAAACAGTTCCATGAAGAAACTCCAACCCGATTGCAATATCGATGCATATTTTAAGCCGCATCACCCATGTAAGACTATCATCGCTCAAGAACTTATCAAGACTTCCTCTGGATGCATAATCATAAACAATTATTTTCTCATCCTCTTCATCACAGTAGCCTACAAGACCAATGACATTCTCATGTTTATACTCCATAAGGATTTCAAGCTCTGTCATAAATTCAGCTTCTCCTTCAGCAGATTTCCTACCCAACCGCTTTGCAGCAATGAAGTTATGCCCATGAGTGTGACCCTTGTACACATTCCCAAAATCTCCATGTCCAATGAGATTGGCTTGATTGAAAGTTTTTGTGGCCAACTTTATGTCTTGAAGTGAAAGTTTGAGGTTGTCCTTGTGGTTCTCCTGCGAATCATCGGACAATCAGTTGATTTGATAAGTAAAATATAATTGAACAATTTGGCATCTGAAACTTATTTAAATTATAATGTAGGAAAAGTCACATATATACTACGATGAAGAATAAATGAGGAAATTATAAAGTTATGTTTTAAACCCATTACTTACCTGAAAGTTTAACGCTTTTTTGAGTTCGTTGATGACAACATCTATTGATGGACGTTCAACTTGAGTTTCTGCTAGACATCGAAAAGCGATTTTTGAAAGTATGTCCAAAGACTCTTTATTGGGTCCTTTACTTAGAGAAAAGACATGTTCATCGGTTTCTTCCTTGATTTTGTGATCAACTATATCCATTAGTGTTCCCTTCTCAAAATGATCTCTTGCAATGGGTGCAATCCCCTTCTCATTGACATCAGTGAAAATACGATCATGGGCCAACCTCCCAGTCAAGATCTCAAGTAACACTACTCCAAAAGAGTAAATGTCTGATTTTTTATTTAATCTTCCTGACTTTTGATATTCTGGATCCAAATACATATCTGTACCTGCAATCATATTGGTATTAAGAGTGCTCGCTTCTTGATCTGCTGGGTGGATTTTGGAGGCCAAAATCAGCAATCCTCGCCTCAATTTTGGCCCAATAGAATATTCGCTCTTGATGTCCGCAGTGTATTATCTTTTGCTTGTCTTGATCTGTGTTGGTGTGAATGTAATTCAAGCCATGTGCGATACCAAGACATATTTTCAAGCGTTGCATCCAAGTAAGATTAGTCATTTTTTCACTGTTTCCCATATAATCCTCAAGACTCCCGTTAGAAGCAAGCTCATAGACAAGGATCATGTGATCAGGATCTTCATCACAAAAGCCAAGAAGAGAGATTATATTCTCATGTTTACAGCTAGTCAGAATCTCAATTTCTGCAATGAACCCTTGTTCTCCTTCTCGATTGTGAATCCGTTTTATGGCTACCGTGCTACATTTCTTGGGATGATCACATTTATTCACCCCGTCTATCGACGAAGATATACTGCTATCAAAATGTTCGAGTTGTGCCTTGTATACCTTACCATATCCGCCTGACCCAATGCAATATTTGTCGGCAAACTTCTCTGTTGCCATCTCAATATCGTTAAGTCCAATCTTCAAGTGTTCCAAGTTCTTCAACTGCAACATTGTGGACATTCAAAATACAACAACGTACTTAAATAAATTATTGAAAGAAAAAAGATTCACAATTGTACTAATTGTGATGTTAATAGAAAAAAGTTACACAACAACACTTTATTCTCAGCCAATGGATTCCGTTAGCTTCTATATCAGTTACTCTTTTATGCTTCCAAATGATTTGTGATTTTTTAATTTGTCACTAGTGTGCAGGTCCATGGTAGTTGGTGCAGATGGTGTTTTGATTTCTGGTTTTTGGGTGTTGATCGTGTGGTATGGAGTTGGTCTGGTCTTCTCAATAAATGTATAGATGGTGTTTTGATTTCTGTCCCTATCAATAAATTTGTTCACGGTCGTTTATCATTTTAGAATGCCTCATAGACCATTCATGTAATTTACTTTTTTGTTTATTAATTAGGATGACCAGCTTCGAACTAAAACTATAAAGAAGTAAATTACCCTCAGGTGATTGGATGATGCACTGTCAACTGCACTCCTTGGAAGCTCCTAAATTATATTTGCAAAAGAATAGGAGATTAGTAGATAATTATAACAGTTATTATCATATAAAGCTGATAAGAAGGTTGATTTTCTTACCGGATTTTCAAACATTGATTGAAGTTTCAACGCTTTCTCAAGTCCTTTGACAACCTGATCTATATGTGGACGATCTGCTCTTTTCTCTTTTATGCAGCAATATGCTGTTTTTGAGAAGATTTTTAATGCTTCTTTGTCCATCTGATTTCGTAAATACGGCATGATCATTTCGTCCAAATGAGATTTAGCCACTGACTTAAAAACCCTCTCCCAACTCATCTTCGCTGTTGCCTCCATCTTTGTATGCACTCCTTCCGCACAAGACTTCAACAATACAACACTCAATGAATACACATCAGACTTGTGGGTCACTCCACCAGTCTTTTCGTATTTTGGGTCCAGGTATACATTCTTAGCAATATCATGAGTAAGAAGAAGAAGGTGCCGCCGAAGCACACAGTTTTTCAGCGAAAGTTCAAACCAAATAACTTGGTTCCCATTTGTCATCTAGTAAAATATTCGAAAGCTCTTAGTCTCTTTTTATGTTTTGCTCTTTCTTGCTCCCGTAGGTCCTTGTATTCTATGCGCTTTTGTTTGTTGCCCCTGCCTTGTTTGCCTGCTTTTTCTCAAGTATTGCATGTGCTTGTTGTTTCATTGCCTCGCCTCTTCTTCTCTGTCTCAATGCACACCCGCACTTGCCGGTGTCCGTTAGCGTCTCCTTCTCCCGGGTTTTTCCTTGGGGAAGGGGTAGGATCTGTCTACATTTTACCTCCCCCATACCTCGCATCGGCGGGATTGGGTATGTTGTTGTTGTTGTTGTTGTTGATGCTGCAATGTATGACACTAAAATCACGTCCATCATCATAATGGATGTAACTCAATGCCTTCGCAACAGCAACGCATATCTTCAACCTTTGCATCCATGTGATGGTCTGGTCACTTAGATATTTTGCGAGACTTTCGTTGGCCTCCTTCTTGTATATTATAATCTTATTATTTTCGTTCTCATAAAACCCAATAAGAGACACTAGATTTTTTTGTTTGAGACTAGAAAGCATCGAAATCTCCGTCCAAATCTTTTTGCTCTCATCTTTTATACATCTAGTAAAGAACCTCTTTGCAATAATATCGATGAATTGTTCAGAATGTAAAAGACGGCCTTTGAAAATCGTTCCATGCCTAAATTCTGTGATGATATTTTGTTGAGAAAAATTGTTGGTTGCTGATACTATATCTTCACATCTGAGTTTTAAGCGAGAAAGATCTTGGAGGAAAGACTTTGTCTTTTGGTTGACATGGGACTCAACACGTGTAGATATAGAGGTCAATGATCCCTATATATATGTACGAAACAAGAAAACATTACCAAGTGTCCCAAAAATGACACGTGTATATATGGAGTTCACTTTTCTAAAATTCCAACGGCTTACAACAATAGTAATAAGTAAATAATTACCTTCTCATGACTGGATGATGTATCTTCAACTTTGGCCGCAACTATTGAGTGTTCCTTTAATATCATAAATTCAGTAATGAGTAATTAATTTTACTCGTTTTAATTTTAATATTATCAATACATAGAAAGTAGTTATTACAAAAGAAAGATGATAGAGAAAGAACCGTCTTACATCATTTTGACGTTCCATTTGAAGTTTCAACGCGCTCTCAAGTCTTGTGACAACCTCACTTATATCTGCGCGTCGAGATCTTTCTTCATTCAAGCAGTCATATGCTATCTTCGCGAAAATGTTGAACGATTGCGGAACCATTTGTTTCCATAAAACCGGATCAATTATGTCATCCAGTATTTTCTTTTTATAATGGAAAATGGCCATTGGGCCCAAATACTTATTATCTTTACCATCAATTATTGACTTCCTATCACAGAGCAGTTCAAACAATACAATCCCAAAGGAGTAGATATCTGACTTGTGATTCACACTTTTAGTCTCTAAATATGTTGGGTCTCCATACCCATTCACATACTCAAGTTCATTAGTATGAAATGAATTGTGCCTTTTAGATGCTTCAATCTTCATGGAACATTCAAAACCAGATAACTTGGGTTCCCATTCATCATTTAATAGAACTCTGCCACTGTTAATGAGCCGGTGTATTACGCTGAAATCGCGTGACTCGTCATAATGAATGTAGCTCAATGCACGCGCAATACCGACAGATATCTCCAATCTTCGCACCCATGTCAACAAAATCGGGTCACTTAGATATAGGCTGAGACTTCCCCTGGTCTCAAATTTGATAATGATGATCTTCTCATCATTCTCATCACTAAACCCAACAAGAGAAACCACATTTTTATGCTTGAGACTAGAAAGCATGGAAATCTCTGTCCAAAACCGTTGTTCAATTTCATCATCCTTGCCTTTATTAAACCTCCGAGCACGGATATCAATCAACTCACCGGACCACAAGAGCTGTCCCTTGTAATACCTTTCAAATCCACTTGTGGCGACGACATTTTCTTCATCAAAGTTGTTGGTGGCTATCAGGATATTTTCAAGGGGTATTTTTAGGTGATCAAATTCGTCGGATGAAAACATCATGTTTCTGTCTTTATCAAAAAGAGGGGGAAATTTGGGTTACAAACTTAAACGAAATGAAGGAGATCTGAAAGAGGTGGACTGGTAGTCAATAGTCAAAAAGGAATGAGGTAGCTGGTGGACTAGTGGTGATATGAATGTGTTTAGCATGCGTTTGTAGATATGTGGTTGTAGGTGGATGAGAGTCTATTATATATCTTTGCATATTTTTTATTCTATTAATAAAAGAATGACTATATTGACTTCTGCATTTGTATAGGAGTATGAGTGTGGATCCAGTGAGAAATTAATAGACAATAAGAAGAATGAGAAACTTTATCAACCGTTGGATGATGCATCAATGGACTAGATTAATAGTGGCAAAATGGTAATAAAACTGCAACTAATCCCTGATTTGAACGGTTAAACCAGGGCAAATAGGTAATTTTAACATGTTAATGATAGCACCTTCAATTTAAAAAACCATTATTTACGGGAAAATTCATCTGATAAACTCTAATCTGTAGACCCATTTCAACCAATAATAATCTTCAAATCGTAAAACTCCTAGACGGTAAAAAACTGAAAATCCAACATGCATCTTCCTGTTCTTCTTAAAGATGTTCGTAATTCTTCCATTAAGAAGGTGCAAAAGTCACCATTAAAAGGTAACTAGTTTCTATATGCATCTGTTTTGCTAAAAGCATGCAAAACGTAAGTAGTTCGTATATGCATGGTTTATTTTGTTTTATAAAATGCATCTGTAGTAGATTTGAACAAGGAAAGACATGCATCTGTATTATAGTTGAAAAACGAATGAGATGCATATGTGTTGTATTTGAACAAGGAATGAGATTCATGTAGCATGTAGGTAAAATAAATGCATCTGTAGTAGTTTTATAAATGCATGGTTTATTTTGTTTTATAGAATGCATTTATAGTAGATTTGAATATGGAATGAGGTGCATCTGTATTATAGTTGAAAAAGGAATGAGATGCATGTAGCATGTAGGTAAAGGACACGCATGTATATTGTTTGAAATGCATGGTTATTTTGTTCTAAAAATGCATCTGCATCATATTGTTAAAACAGTAGATACTTTTCTTGTTTAGGAACATGGTTAAGTAATCAACTGCTTATAAAAGGAAGACTGAAGATAAAAAATCCAGGATCTAACAAGAGCACGGGAGTGGACAAATGTACGTATAACAAGTTCAGTATTCTAAAATGTTGCTATATTTTGTATGCACCTGTTAACAAGTTATATGCTATATTTGTTAATATAGATGTTTGGAAGCAACTAGCAGACGACGACGACGATGATTTTGTTTCGTATGCACCCAAAAAACAACATGATAATGCATCGAAGCGTACGGGAATAAAAATGGAAACTGTTAGATGCAAAGATGAAAAATACCATGAAATATACAGATGATAGAAAAACCCTACTACGAATATGTAAAATGATTTACGTAGTAATTCATTTTGAAAATATACAGATGCTAGAAAAAATAAAAAAGTCTTCCTTTATTGTAGGAATCTCCAACTTCCTAACAAATAGTAATATGACTAAAATGACCCCCTATGCTTATGGAAAATGATTGGTCCACATTGTTTCTCATTCTTCTTATTATAATTCTTCTTCTCATTTGATCCTTACTCTTTGTATAGGAAGGAAACTTCCTTTATTTGTTATGCTAGTATCTACTCGGTGGAAAAAGTAAAAACAAATGGTTTTCAACTTGCATATGTATTACTCTTACTTTGAAAATAAAACATCACTAATACTAGCAAATATCAACATCTTGACAAGAATTTATAAAAGATGCTTATAGTATTCTTTGTTTATACAAATTCAACTAAAAGATAAATTAGAAAAGAAAAAAAAACTACAATATTCCTTTAAATATTGCATATGAACAATCTCGAACACAACAAAAAAATATGCATAAATGAGATATTTGGTATGAACTATCCACTATGAAGGGGGACAGTGTGTTTTAGAAAAAATAGATAGCAAAGCGAAGTAATACTGTAAAAGATGATGGTAGGCTGTCTCTTCAACTTTCAAGAAAAAAGAGTAATAGTCCATGATTATTGGTTGCTTATATATAATTTTTTGGGGCTGTAACATGAAAAAAATTTCATTTTACAAATAAATGTAGATAAATACTTCAAAGTTCAAGAAGATAAAACTTGAAATAAAATTAGTATTGAAAATACAAAGCATTTTACATATAAATATAGATAAATAATCCAAAGTTCCAGAAGATAAGAAAAAACTCTTTGGAAAAAATTGGTATTGAAAATATGAATATGATTTTATGAAGAAATGTTACATTCACAAATTTTGTAAAAACGTTTTCACAAAATGATGTGGCATGATAAATTTAACTTTGGATATTACTTCTCTTCTTTTAATTGCCAAATAGATGTCAGCTACAATGACACATCATTTAGTGAAAACATTTTTATTAAATTTAAGTGGATAGAGCATTCCTCGAATCTAAAAAGTAATTACAATAGAAGCAAAAGTACATTGAGACGTGAATCAAATATCGGTATAAAATCTCAATATATTGGTTTTTCAAAACCAGGCTTTGGACCAATTCCTAATCATTTTTACTCATCTCCATTTCCTTTTCTCTAAAAAACACAAAATATTGCAATAATCGGGCCTTTTAGACACAATTCAAAGTCATGGCTATTCATGTTTATCACAATATAGTATATAGTGTATAGTGTCTAGTATAGAATCAAGTATGACTGGCATCAATCATTAATAACTTGAGTTGTGCGAACATCATGTACGAAATGCAATGATTCCTCTCTATTGAATAGTATGACACTAGTGCAAGTGTTGATCATTAGAGACAATTCCACTAAGCCCGACTTATCACGGTGCCTTTCTATTCAATCGATTGTATTGACAAACCATATACAAGGTGACACCCGAGGACAATATTCTACTTTAAGTCATTTGAAAGAAGTCTTATCACGTCCGAGACTATTTACGTGAAACCTATAGAGAACAAATATTGTAGGAAAATTGAACCCATCCATAATATCACAATATGGAATGTAGTTTATTACTATATAGAATCAACCATCATTAACATGATTCGTGTGAACATCATGTGTGATCACGGTTCTCGTTATTACAATATAGAGTGTGATATATTGTTGTATATAATCAAGCATTATTACCATTCAATTATTATCACTACTTTATGAGCATCTTATGTGATCACGGTTCTCGTTACTAGCTAATTAATCACTGTCATGTATTATTGAAGATCACACATTCATTATCGCTTAAAGTATATTGTAAAGGAATCATTACATTTTAGTGATTGCATGCGTTGAGAAAGTGTTCAAACTATATTGATGATACAAATAAAAAGCTAAGTATACTTTGAAAACGTCATCTTTTTAAACAAGTGTTATCACATCCGATACTATTTAAGTTAAACATGTTAAGCAACTACAATTATATTTCAATTTTCATTAACCCGACTTACGTGATCAAAAGGTATAATCCCGGTTATCAACTACCACTTAATTACCGTTAGATATTATGAAAAATCACATGTATAATATCGAGTAATGATTGTTCCCTATACCGTATATATAATCTCGGTTACCGTTAACATGACTTACATGACTCTTATTATTTTATAATAAACATGACGAATACAAGTTAAACTTGTTGTTAAGTTTTCAACGTTCTATTCATAAAAAAATATTAATAAAATATAATAAAAATCAATAACTTTTAGTTTTGCGTATACCAAAATGCTTTATTTAAAAATATATATAGTAACTAATTACATTTCATTTTAAGTGTTAATTGGAATATATTATTTTATATTAAACCTTTAGCCATGATGTGTCGTCACTAAAGGTTGAGCGAATATACATTTTGAGGCAATTTTTTTCAGGCAATTTTAGTTTTGCCAAAAGTATTATATTTTTTCTTTTAGCTATGATCTTGTCGTCAATAATTTAAATTTTTTAATATTTATTGGCCATTAACTAATTAACAATAAATAATATTTTTTACTTTTAGCCACAACTTGTGTCGTGGCTCAAGATTTTAACATTTTATTTATTTTTTTCCTCTCCCAGACATCATAATAAAATAATGATTTCATACTTTTAACAAACACTCGTATTTTCATGGTTGTAGTGTTTGATTGGAGCACGGACATTCTTGTCCATACTTAGAGTCAATTTGCCACTATCTATCGAAGTTTCCAAGCCTATCTCGGTATATTTTGTCAAAGAAAAGCAGAATATAACGATTTCCCTAATTCTGTGATAACGAAAAACTAGTTAGTTAGAGTTAATGAAAAGAAGCAATCAACAAAATAGGTCCATGTTGTTCTGAAGGTACTCAACGGATCAAGATCTCGTAAATTCATAGTCTTTCTTGATTCAAATCGGAAAGAACTTCTTTAAGCTATTGAAGCCATGTTAGAGATGTTAGCTTATTAGCATCTCTCTTCGCATTAGGAATTGAAAAGGTTTGATTGAATCACATGCTTTCATGGTCCTATCTCATCCGAACCTGGCCGACACGTAGGTATATTCTGCGATTTCTAGGTGCGCATCTCCATCTACTAAAATTATGGGTAGTTTCCATAAATAGACGGGTCATTCGTAACGGAGTAATATCGATGCTACAACATAAACTAAAGCTATATGTGGTGGCCCCTAAGGCCTAGCTGATAGGTTATGTTTATTTGCCATCAAAAGAAGCAAATTTGAGGTGCGGAGAGTGGGAGAGATCTACGGCCAGCGTGCTAATGTCGAGGGTTATCCGAGGGTGTTGGAATATGCTCTACCTATGGTACCTAACTAGTCATTCTTTTCGATAAGTAAGAATATATTGACTAATGGAGGAATAAGAAACCAAGCGGGATAAAAGAAGAGGCGAGGTATAGTGAGAAAAGTTCACCACTTGCTTTAGGCGATAAAGCCCTCTTTTACATCCCATCCCCTAGACAAATGAAAGTTCACCATTGTTGTTCTTTTGACGATGAACCACTCCGGTACAAGCTAAAAGTGACTTATGCGCTTCGTCCGTGATGCGTGGGGCGAAAGTTCCTCTTCATTTTTTTAACCAAATATATGCGTTGAAAGTCGTAGTCAAAGTTTGAAAAAGTTTTAACGAAGGTATTATCGTTTTAAAAGTGGTTCTCAAAGTCAAACGTTGAAAATCGTTTATTTTATCGTTTAGTGGACTTTTAACCACGAATTTGATCGTGACTAAACGTGTTTCTTGAATATAAATCGATTTAGTAGTAATATTACTTTTTTTGTAAGACAAGAAATTATATTGATAGCAAAAGACATGAGACCAAACTTAAACCATCTTTTTTTCTAGTAGTAAAGAAAAAAGGCATTTCTTATAAATTGATAAAGCAAACATCACTAAAAAAGCAACTATGCCACGAAAACCAAAGAAACATTAGAAAATAACTAGCAGGGTGTCGGTGCGTCTTGTGGTAGGTACTTGTGACTAAATATTACTACACTCAGCCTTATTGCTAATGTTTTAGATGTGTATGAGTGATAGAAAATGATTTGTGTGTATTTATATAGTGGATTGATTATGTTTATAATAATCATTATTGATAATAATGATTTTTAAGCTTACGGTTTTAATAATGGGCCATATATATTTTGAAAATTGTATTTAATTTAATTGAAGCGTTTGCATTTGAATTTTAATAATGGGATGTATTGAATTTTAAGTCTTCCTTTTATAGTAAGTGTGTAGGCTTATTTTTTAAGACTTCCTTTTTAGGAATGGCCTAAATGCATTATAATGTAGTTAAGATATACGAATCAAAAGCGGACCCAATAAGAACCACTAATTTCATATTCACACGGCTTTTTTTTTTTTTTTTGACAAAATGGGTACATTATTTAAAGAGAACTTTTGAGCGACGACTTTGTTTTCTAGTAAACTGCTTAAATTATAGTGAAACTTACCTATATGATTGTACATGATTACTCGATAACAAGTTGAGTTCATGAATAAAAAACAATGTTGTGGATTAAATTGGAAGTTTCAATGGATGTCAAGCGCGTTAGATGCAAGTAGATAGAGTTTACAAGACCAAACACAAAATAACATATTGATATTATTAAGTGTTAAAGTGTTGGTTTGAATTTTGAGAGCAAATTATGAACACACATAAACGAGGTGAAGAGATGACATGTACACCCAAAAAAGTGATATATTATACAAATTCCATTTGAACTAGTGAGGATCTCGATCAGTATCTAGTAATGTTACTTTTCGACGTTGGTTTGGATTTTACTTGGCAAGCAAGTAAATTTAAAATCATGTCATTGTCATTATGTGTCCTTTGTCATTGTTACTTTAAGTAAATTTACTTGGCAACGTTGGTTTCGATAGGTGTCATTGTCATTCGCGTTTTTTAAGTAAATTTACAAATCAAAATCAATTATTAGAAAATCGTTTAAAAATGTAAGTATCTATTCACATGCCAAAAGTCATCATATCAAGGGCAACATGGTACTTCTATACAGATGCCACTTTGCAAAGACATATAAGTATTCAACACACTTTAGTTTCACAATGTCTTGTAAAGCTCCATCTTTTTCAACTACCATGAGTTACGGCTCTAGCTTCTTCTACTTCCTCCAATGTTAATATGAGCGGTTACATTTTATATACTACCTCCGTCCCATATTAATTGTTCAGTTTTGACTTTTAAAGTTTTTTTTCTTTTTTTTCAATTTTGACCTTAAATATATCTTTTTGTGTTGTATAATATTTGATAAAAATTATATCAATTAATATACATTTAAAATCCGAATCCATTGTTACATTTTGCATCAAGATTATATAACACAAACATAAATATTTAAGGTAAAAGTTGAAAAAGACCTAAAAAATCAAAGTGGGCATTAATATGAGACGGAGAATATAACATTTCTTCTTGAAATGCCTCATTATGTGATTATGTTCAGCGCCCTCAAAGTTTTTAAAAAATACATAGACGACCACGATGCTAATCGGCGTGCAAATAATTGAAAGTTGACCCACTAAAGAAAATTTGGAACCCACGATAACCCGACTTCCATAGGAGACGTTTGGTGGTGGTGACAGTAGCGGATGTTGTATCCCAAGACTTGATAATTATGATTGTGTTGTTGTGTTTGCATCTTCTATGACGAGTATTATTGCAAGTTTTTTATGTTTAAAATCTTATGTACTTCGCTTCTATGATAAAAAAAATATTAGATCGATATTCATGGTTATCATTTAATTAAGTTGACTTTAACATAACACATTGGATTATACTTCACCTGATCAGGTTCACTAGTTTTTCATACATGTTTAAGTTAGAGTTTACAAATGAGAAAATTTCTGAAACGAACACTTTCGCCTACTACTTTACACATATAAACCTCGCCCATACAATTTTCTAAAATGAACTTTGAGCTGGGCGTGGCATGCCTAGGCGTGGAGCAGCTGAGCGTGGAGCCTGGTGCTGGGCGTGGAGCCTGGCGTGTCCTGGGCGTGGAGCCTGGGTGTCCTGGGCGTGGAGCCTGGGTGTCCTGGGCGTGGAACCTGGTTGGCGTGGGCGTGGAGCTTGAGTTATCAAGCGAGGCTTAAGGCCTGGGCGTGGAGCTTGAACCAGGGTGAAAACCACCATTGTTATTGTTGGGAATCATGACTTGGGGAGTGTTTTTAAGTACTGCAGATGAAGTGTTCGACGAAATGTCTAGGAAGGATTTAGCTTGTTTTTAAGCAACCAGTGTTTATGTCGAAATTGTTTTTGTTTTGTTCATCGGAAAAAATGGAGCTAGAAAAGGTAACTGGAAAGTAAGAAAAGAGACTTGATGAGGGAGAGATGACTTGATGTGTACCTTGGGTTGTGGGGTCGGCCATCACGTTATAATTTACTTGCTTTGTTAACTATTTAGATAGTGGATAGTATAAAATTACTCAATGTCCTTTTATCTCCTTTTTCAATAATGGTTAGTTTTATATACATTAAATATGACAATGTTAGTAATTCACTATGCAACTTTTTGTATCTTTCCAGAACTACATATTCTTATTCAATAATGCCATTGAGTAATTTGAAGATGGTTGCTTTGTTAACTATTTAGACAGTGGATAATATAAAATTACTCGTTTGTGGTCCTCACAGGTTGATGCGACATTTTTATGTTCCTTCTTGTAAAGTGTTGAAAAAGAGTTTACATTTGTAAAATAAGTTTTGATATGGATCGTTTAGGTAATTTGCTTTTTACAAATTGAAGCTCAGAGATAGATCTAAATAAAAAAAGTGGGAGTTGAATATATATATGTACAATGTCATATAGAAACGGTCTACATCACGGTATAAAAATGTTATAATAATATCATAAAATTCTAATACTATGAACAGTATATCACAACCCTTGCCTCATATATCATGTAGGGTAGTAGTAGCGGGGGCCTCGAAACAATGTTTTTAAACGGGGCTTTTTTGCCGAAAATCGTTTATACAAAATTTACTTCTTTTTGCCGCAACAACTTTCACCTAAATGGTTAACATTATTTGTACGCCATATAAGCATCAGGGAAAGAGTTTAGATTTGTAATATGGGTAAAGTATATCAACCGGTGTAGCATTTGTACGAATTTAATTCTCTCCAGCTCTTGGTTAGTGATTCCCCAAGTCAAACGGTCCAATCGATGTGGTTTTGACCCATCACGGATTCAGTCCAAAAGCACCCATAGCAATGGTGAAAAATGGACTGAATACGTAACACCCGACAAACCACGGTTACCATTTATGTAGCATTTTGGACTAGATCTATGTTGGGTCAAAACCACAGTGAAAATGACGAATCAGTAAAACCGACAAACCACCGGAACCATTTATGTAGTTAGCTCTTAAATTTATGTCGTTAATATCCGAATAATTATAGCTTAAAGTACTTTCAAGGTTCAGACAACTATTTTTTGCTTTTTATTCGTCCATTAAATTTAAATTGCTTAAAATAAGAGTAAATGTTAGTGGAGTATTATACTTTTGACTAAAAAATGATAACATCATTTACAACTAAATTAATATTTTAAATATTTTTTAATTCTTAAACTTTTATTATTTTTATTTATAACTCATGAATTTTTTTCTCGAATTGACTACAAATTGAACTCGTAAGTTTGCATTAAGAGTCAAACAAAAAAAATGATTTCACAAGTGTAATTATTTGATGCTATACATTGTTGCTTTATGTGGGTATTTGTCTAATCTATATCTATACTATCTAATAAAAGATAGTTTTAGTACAACCCTCTAAAGTATATTACAATTAATTTTCATACGTGTCTTGGCGCATTGATATTTTTTTGTTAAGTACTACTCATTCAAAGCATTCATCCCTTTTGTAGACAACAATCTTCTTCAATACGCTCCTTTTTTTAAAAATTCAAAACCATTCTACATATTCAAAAACATATTCGGATCCAAATCATTTCAAAAATGGTTCGACATACCGACTCAAACTAAATTTAATAACACTACAAGAATCTTGTCAATTACCCACGAGCCAAAATGGTGGCTAAACCCTAAATCCGTGGTTAATAGTTTAATTCCCACAAATTACTCGTGAATACATGAACATGGGTATAACCTCCGAGGCTAAATGCATACCCAGCGTTTTCAACTCATGGGAAATTTTAGCCACAAACCTCATGCGTGGGTAGCTCGTCAAATCCATGGGTAATTTTATTGTGGGATTTCACCAAAAACCACGAAAATACCCACGAAAGTAGTTGTGGGTAATCCTTGGGTAAAATCACACACGATTGTAGTTGTACCTAGAAGCCATGGGTAGATTCTGTGATTTAGCCCATAAATATATATGGTAGTAAATTCAAGGCTAAGTTACCCATGAACTTTTTGATAAATGAACAACTGCTAAATGATTATATTGAAATAGGAATAATTTTTGAATAATCCACGGGCTACATAAATAAGAACATATACAACAAATTATGACATAGAGTAATAATGTTTCATTTTTCCATCCATGTGATACTACACTACTATTGCACTAGATAAACAACGATACCTAAAGTATTAGAAAAAAAGAAAATTGTGTAAATTACAACTTCAAGAGAACATTTAGCTCTACAAACTTTAATTATGAGCTTGATGACATCTGAACTGAAATTCCAGCATATTACTTTCTTTCACTAGACTTCTTATAGAGACTACAACAATTCATGTACCAAAACCTGTGAAGACGAGATATTTGATAGGATTAAGGTTTGAGCAAGAAACTAAAGAGGTCACGAGATACTTTTTTACTTTTCTGATTAAAAAATAAATGATTTAAAAATGAATAATGTGCTACAATAAGCATAGACAATGTGTTCATGCAATGTTTTACATCGATAAATCGTAAGAACATCAAACGCTTCTTTATGCAATGGAGTTTGAACTCACAGAAATAAACATTTTCATTCTTCAAATTCTCAAGTAATGTTGGTGAGACTCCTATAAACCATTGAATACATGTAACTTAGTTAAAATGTTCTTATATTCAAATAAAATAGAATGAATGGAAGACAATATGAGCAATACCAAAATAACCAACCTGATTTCTTCTTTTTTTAATAAGTGATTGATGTCAAAAGTGAGCCAAATGTTAATTGCTTCTCTGTTTGACAAGTCATCTAAAAAAGAACACATAGTATGAAGTAAGGTTATTTGAAATGTACTAAAAAAAACTAGTTAGTAAAGATGAAACATAGAACTTTTGTTCACCTTGGTTCATGAACAAAACTTATTGGAGCATTATCTCATACAGTAACTGCAACATTCACCAAAACATCCAAGGCCATTTTTCTATGGAAAAAAGCTATAAATTCATAACGTACTTTTCAAAAAAACTCATTATGCTCTATCTACTTCACTTATTGTCATAATACATAACCGTTTTCATTTTATTCGGTTATTTTCGTCGTTTATCCATTTTAAGAAATCGTCCATTTTATCCGTTTTCATTTTAATCGTCCGGATAAAAAGGATAAAACCGCTTTTATTATCCACGTCAAAACGGTTTTATCCGTTCGAGATATTAAAATGAAAATGGATAAAATGGACGATTTACTAAAACGGATAAAAACGGGAAAATAACCGAAAATAACCAATAAAATGAAAACTGCTTATGTATTATGACAATAAGTAAGTAGATAGAGGATAATGAGTTTTTGAAAAGTACGCATGAATTTATAGTTTTTTCCTTTTCTATTATCTCCTCAAAAAATCACAGCCTTGACTCTTGCCTTATTTTCCATAGTGCTACAAGAAATTTTAACAAATCTTCAAAATAAAAAACATAAGAACATACATAAACATGTCAACCATGGTGCAGATTTATATAAAACTAATCAACATCCCGAGGTTTTGTACCTAATACTTAAACATATTTATAATATTATAAGTGAATCAATAAAAATCAAACCTTAATGAACCGATTGTTATCATAATAATCATATCACTGAACATCAGTATTGTCATTCACATCTGTCACAAACCCATCTGCCACAAACCCAGAAGGTATATCTCTTAGAGCGTGTTGGTCAATTTTCGAAACAAATAACACAAATAAGATGGAATTCGAATAGTAGCCTTACCTTGAGAGATGGTATGTTCCATGGTTTCAATAATAGCATAACGATTTCAATAAGGGCTTCTGGGACTATTAAAAAAATTGAAACCTAATTGAATTTTAGTTGAGAGGGAAACTAAAAGTTAAAAGGGGAAAGTTTTTTTTACCAAAAAAAATTGGGCGAAACTTGAATTAGTTGAAACCGCACAAACACATAAAAAAACCATCGAAAATTAACATTTAAAAATTGAAAAAATTAATGTTCCGTTCATGTGCTTTACTTCAACTTACATTGGCCAACCTTAAAATAATCCTTAATTTTCAAATTATTTGCATTGATAGTCTTTATTTAAAAATAAAAAATAAAAACTATCATTGTAATAACAACAAGGACTACCCGTATAATAAAATATTATAAATTATTACACATATGATCCTTATTTTTCAAAATAGAGACCATCCATGCAACTAGTTTGAAAATTAGGCAACACTAGTGTAATTAAAATCTAATAAGGACGATGAGTGTGATTTCGGGTAAACCACACGAGCGAAACATGTAATTTATTTTATTCTTTAGTTATTCAAATATTAGTAACTAAATAAAACACAATAAAATTTTGGGCATGTGTTTATTTTGCCATTTTTTGTGTGCTCGAATAAATGAGATTTTTCTTGTTCGGGTTTTATCAGGTGAAATCTCTTCACTTAGATGTACATGGTTTAACATGTTAGGCGTGCAAACTCAACATATATCGGTGTAAATATTAGTAACTCCCTGTAAAATGAGTCCCAATTGGGCTTATATGTTATTTTATTTATGGGATGTAGGAATCTTGACAAGCGGTACTAAATGTTAGGATTAGGCATAGTGGTGATGTGAATGGTGTCTTTTGATTAGACACCGATTAAGGGTTAATGGTGGATCCGGTTAAACCTTGCACCAAAAGGGAGCCGGTAAAAATTAGGGCAATGTATTTTGATAGAAAAGTTTGTCGGTATAAAAAGGGCTGATCATGTCAATAATTGAATAGGAGCCCAATAGTGGTTTGGGTTTAAGGGGAGAATTGTTGAGAGCGCAAACTCAATCCCACATCATTGAATATGTGATCTGAAATTTAGCAAGCTTGGTTGGTTACTTTCCCTTTTTATATTATCAATTGGTTTTAAAACGAAGCCCAATTGGGCTTATATGTACTAAGATATAGGGGTGATAATCGGTTCGGTTATCGGTTTATTCGGTTCGGTTTGTTCGGTTAATTTTTTTTCTGGGTATAACCGAGAACCGAACCGAACCGAAATTAAAATGATTCAACCGAACCGAATAACCGAAAACCGAACCCCTATAACCGAAAACCGAACCGAATAACCCGAATTACACAAAATTTAATTATTTATTCATTTATTTTTAAGAATTTTAGAAAAAAAGAAATTAAAGCTTAAAAAATATTATATTTAAAAGTTTTAATATTTTTTTATATAAATATATAAAAAAAAATATATATATATTTATTTGATTTCGGTTTTCGGTTTGGATTGCTAAAACCATAACCGAACCGAAAACCAAATATTTAATTCGGTTCGGTTACAAGTTCGGTTCGGTTATTTTCGGTTCGGTTCGGTTTCGGTTTTCGGTTTATTCGGGTATTACCCAACCCATGAACACCCCTACTAAGATATTAATTAAAAAAGTGTTTAATACCCCCGCTCCGCTGCGGGAGTTTTCCGATACCGTGTTTTGTGACTGTTAATTGCGATACTTTTATACTACAGTCCAGCTGGCATTTCAATATCCAAACACATCGATTTAAGCCCTCGTTTCAACATCCAAAATCCACCCATTTAAGCCGTCAACCGCACCCATTTCAGTCCCATTTCAGCAGCCAAATGCACCCACTTCAACCGCTGTTTCAGCATCCATATCCATCCTTTTCACCCCGTGTTGCACCACCTGAACATCTCCATTTCAGCCCCCAAGAATCGACCTGCAGTTAGGCAGCAGCGGATTATAAGTTAGCGGCGTTCCATAAAATCGTTAGAGTTGCATTTAAAATTGAGCCATGAACTAATGCATATTATGGATTAAAGATTGAAGGTATTACTATATATGGACCTAGCACCATGAGCTTATGACCTGTTGGTTTATATGTATACAATTTATAAAAAAAAGGGAAAAAAACTTACTTGTCGCCAGCTGATGTGGCCAAAGGTCATAGTAGCAAACATTTGTGTTTAGTACCATTTGCGTTAAGGGGCTTGACGAATATAAAATTGTACATGGCATATGGCTATACCTTGAGACACCTCTGCCAGTCGCCTTTTGCAACTTGCATAGCGGGGCCGATCGTTCCTGGCATCAGCCGTAGGACTTTGAAGACATATTCCAAAGTAACTGTTCATAGGCGCCGAAGAAGTTGCAACAACTCTGCGCGTGCTACCAGTTTGGAAATCAAGAACCACCGGTCCAGGACCTGTATGTATTCCTAATGTCAGCATACAGCAGAACACAAAACATGGGTAATTGACAATGGGCAATATAGTCGCAACCTTATAAGAAAAGATATTCTGAAGAAGTGTTGTGGCATCAAGTTCGTTGTTGCCTTGAATCAACTTGTTGACAATAACAGGTACCTCCGACCGGTCCACCTGATGTCAACATGTGGCTGACCAAGAGTAAGTACCAACGTTTCCAACATCATACGCTGACACTTACACCCACATGTTCATACCTGTGGTGGATAAGCATGGTCAATGTGTTCATCGGTCCCCAAACCTGCCCGATCTCTTTGTCCTGTGTCAAACAGAGAAACTATTAGTAACAACCGGCAAGTAGACTGAACCAAGAAGATGTTGTACAGAAGGACCACAAAAGTAAAAGATAACGTACACGAACTTCCAACGTCGGACTGATAGGCCCCCCTCAACAAATATTGGCTGCATAACTCCTGCAAGGGTGATTACCTGATCCAGGAACACCATTCGGACAATAAGTATAACCAACATAGCAGTATAGCACTTTTCCAGATAAATATGCCTTGATAATGAAAAAGAACATGTGGTAAGAAAATATATCGGTCCATTTTAAAACGTTGATCAGCTAAAATCACCGGTAGATAAAAGAATGATGGTGACTAAAATAATACCCAAATACTAAGAATTGTGACAAAAAATTGCAAGATAAAAGCTGAGCAACTTACATTACCAGGACCGATTCAACCGCAAAATGTACTAATAATACAGGGACCTGATTACGCAGGTACTAACAAATTATCTTGCCTTGGGGCATGGACCTGCTGCGTTGATTGTTTCCAACTGAACGATTACTAACACTTGTAACAACAGCAGACTGGAAAGAATTAGTGTCGCCTAAACCATTGTCAAGATCTTGTATACAGTAATCTATTAATGTAAAAACTGATAAGTATGCCTGCGTCGAGTGCTGAACAATATCGTGCGACAGTGGTAGATGGGGACACAAAATACTTCCCCTATGTTTCGTTGGCATCTGTAACAACACGTTCCAAAGAAAACACTAAGACTCAAACCATGATTTATATCTTATACCAACAATGTAAAAAAACTCTAAAGATACCAAACCGTATTGTGCTACAGTAAGTTTATGACTACAATAACATAACATATATCACAAAACAGAATATAAAACCATCGAATATAGTTAACCCAAAGGAGATTATAATAATATAAGTTGGTTCCACTGTTATTTGAGCAGTATCAGCAGCTAAAACATCTTTTTTTTTGTACCTTTATGTATGAAACGAATGATGTTTCATATCAACCCACTATGTTTTATCCGGTTCCCAAAATATACCCATGTTGACCCATTACCCAACTGGCCACCTACGGCTCCGTGTGCCGTATAATTTTTTTTTTAATTTTGTATATCACATAATTACTTCTAAAATGCAATGCCACACACCCTTCATTTCTAAAAGAAAGGGTACTTGAAAGGGTAGTTGGGTGGCAGCTGATTTATTTATTGTGTAAAAGAGTATTAGAGAGCGCTGGGGATATTTATAGTGTGTACTGTTAAAGAACATGAAACAACTACCTGCTCGCCTATGTAAGATACAGCATAAAACCAATCATTCAAGACAGGTGAAACACGTGATTGAAACTAATTTCCCTGGTCCGCATCTCCTGAGCCCACAACCACTTCATTTCCTCCCTTTACTTCGGCAATTCACACACCTGTGGTAAACACTAATTATTTGACAAATAACATGTGTCGATAAAAAGTGATAAATTTACAATGTAATAGAAAAAGTACCTGTGACGTTGCCAAACCTAATAGAAGATGTATCAGATAGGCATCTGAAGGTAAGTGATTTATCTTCGAGTTGTTTTTACATATGGCTTCTGCATACGCTTGGCCCCAAAAGCTTACCACACCACAAACTTATAACAAAGATAAATCACTTACTTTTCGTATGCCTTTTGACCCAAAACTTTTAGACACAAAATTACATTATTGACTGCAAAATATGAGGCTCAGATATGCAACTATGGGATCGTCACGAAACACCCGCCGTGGCTGCATCCACTTTCTGAATGTGGATGATGCCCCGCCAAGATACGGGTCTCGGTAAACCATGTTCCAAAGGAATATAAGTGCAAAAAATCATCATCGCCTATTATTGATATAAAGATATAATGGAGCAGAGCATGCTCAGATAGGCTAACAATCCAAAAAGCTGGATACGTTCACCATGGCTGCAAACCTGACGATTTGCCACGCCAAGAAGCGAACACAATCCAAAAAGCTGGATACGTTCACCATGGCTGCAAACCTGACGATTTGCCACGCCAAGAAGCGAACGACCACAGCTTTGGTCGACCAATTTTAGATTAATCATAGCCCCCTATAATCAATATCGTTATCATGGTAAGAATCGAAGAAAGTGGATACATCCGGCATGGCTGCAAACCTAATGATTTGCCTTGCCAAGGTGCGAATGATCACACCTTTAATGGTCCAGTCCTACATTTATCACAACCTCCTATAATCAGTCACCGATAACCTGTGGTTACAAAATGAAAGCAATAGAAGTGTCTACACAGTCGGTTAGAGCAAACGTGCATATATCTTACTCATGTTGGGCCAAATAATGCAAAACAGACACGCCAGCAACGAAGCCCAAACGAATAGCTTAAGATTATTTTAGATTCATCATAGCCTGTTATAACCTGATGATTTACCACGCCATGAAGCAAACTATCACAACTTTAGTCAACCAATTCTAGATTCATCATAGCCTGCTATAATCAATATCATCATAATGGTAAGAATCAAAGAAAGTGGATATATCCGGCATGGCTGCAAACTTAACGGTTTGCCTAGCCAAGGCGCGAATAATCACACCTTCAATCAATGGGATTCAGATTTATCACAGCCCCATATAACCAACTACCAATAGCCTGTGGTCACAAAACCAAATTAAGGACAATAAGCTACCAACCTTCACTGCCATTACTTTCATACCGGAAAAACCACATCAGACGTACCAAGAAAACACAACTTCCATTTCAACAATGCCACGAACAATGGCTACTAAAATCACCATTTCATCAAGTTATTCATAAACCTTTATCCACCCCTAACACCTAAAACATTAAAATCCAATCTTCAATTATACCAAAAAAACATAACTCTTAAAACGCAACAAACACTAAAAAACCACATAAAATCCACCAAAGTTGACACCTTTATTTCTGCTAAATTTGTAATGAAATTGGCTTTTTACTCCGACATCTAACTCAAAAACCATTCAAATGAACAACACTAAAAACCATCCAAACTGCTTCTGAAACAATCTTTGATAATTTTTTTTGGCTGCTACTTACCGTAAACAATGAACAACACAATATTAAAACATCATTAAAAAAAATGCGTAGAAAAAAAAAGATAAAAACTTACTTGGAAAAACTAAACTAATAATCCAACCAACCAATTTCGCCCCTGAACCATTCATTTCCTGTAAAACCCAAAACAGAATTAAAACAACCAAATCCCATGGAAAAACTGAATCCATGTACACACATGAAGATAGCTTATACAATCAAAGATCTATCCACAAGAGCTGTCCCTTGTAAGCATTTCCAAAGTCACCTGTGCCGATGACATTTTCTTCAGCAAAACGATAATGAGTATTCATATATGTATTCAAAGAAAACACTATAGATGAATAATATATCCTAACCTAACATAGTATTTAGTCATGCTAGAGGCCATGTGCAAATGAATCGACACCTTAAATCAATGGTTGTTTTAAAGTCCATTAACCAAGTGTCTTTTCCATCCCGTGGGCATTTGATTATCGCTTGACAAAATAGAATTTATAATCAAATATATTTCTGTCTTTACAAAAGAGCTCGTAGCATCCACATATATGTGCAACTAACTAACAATATACAAAATACATTTTCTTTATTGCAATCAATATAATGAACCAAATGAGACTACAACAAAACAACATAAATCTACCTGCTTTTATATAACATTAGTATAAAGATTGAATAATTGCATTTGCAAATCATCATCATATAAAATATCATAGTAAGATAGATACGGTACATGCTTAATTACGTGCAAGGTACCAGGTAAGATGGGTTATGATTGGAATAAACGAATTAGGGGCGTGTGTTTTCTTATGAAAAAATTTAATCCCACTATTTTCAAGTTTCACGCCCGCTTTTTCAAAGTTCTTATTTACTCGTTTTCAACACTTATATTTTTATGCCTTCTTCCTGTTGGAAAATGTGGTCAAAAGAGTTGAATGACAATTGATGTTTGTCATACTCATCATGTGTACTAATGTGAATTGAAAATAAAATTAATTTGTGGTTTTATTTTAATTCATGAGACATTAGTAAAATTAATTTTGTTGATTAATTATGACCGTTTTCTTTCAATTCCATATAAGTTGAGAGCTCTCCTCTCATTTCGACACACCAAGAAATACAACTTACTCCTCTCCATTTTTGTTTAACGTTCATCTTAACCTTGTGTGTATCCGGTTTGTAATAGAGGGAAAGGCGCGATTTTGGTTCTTGAAACCCATTTGTGCTAACGGAGTTATCCGTTGTTGTTGTATCCTAGGAGATAGACGTTCATGATTCTCACAGACCGTGGAAGGACGAATCTGTCTTAAGTAAGCTGTGAGCATCACGGCCTCAACATTTTCCTTACTTGTGTTGTTTGTGTCTCAACAATTCAAAGATTTACGGTATCGTTTCTCTACACTTTTATGTTTTATGTTATGGTTTACTTGTCTCTAATAGCAATATACACGTAACATATCTAACAATCTTAAGACATAATCTTTTGCTATTGGTGACTGAAATAACGAGGCGTACTGTTTTGAAAACTTTTTGAGTTGTGGAAGAAATATGAAATTGTTTCGTATTGAATTATCTGAAGACACTCAAATACTAGTTACTGTTAATATGCAATTTACTTGGGTGTAGGGGTGTCATATTTCCCGACCCGACCCGACGAAGGATATTCGAATTAGAGTTCTCAGTCCAAAAATCTAATTCGGGTCAATGGTCACCCGATTAACCCGAAAAATACAGGGTCGGGTATCGGGTTCAAAATATTTGAAAATTCGGGCGATAACCGACTTTTTTTTTTAACTTTTCCCAATCTTTATTTAATTGAAAGGCCAAATTAGTGCATGAACATATATTGCTTCATATATTTGGTTTTATATTCATTTTCATTCTATATAATTGACCTCAGATTGAAAACCAAATGCATTACAAAAAGAAAATGTGTAAATCCAACTATAAAATGCATGTATTAGTTCATTGCTCTACCTGGTATGAATATAATAACCTTTTGAAAACCAATAGACATTATATTCATAACGTTTGGTTACTAAATTTAAGAAATTAAATTCTAGAATTATATAAATGGACTTGACCCGAACCCGACTTGACCCGACCAGACTTGACCCGACCCGATTTGACCGAACCCGACCAACCCAATTCAAATAGGTCGGGTTTGGGTATATTATTGTTGGCTTTACCCCACTTTGACCCGACCCAACCTGAACCGAGGCCGACCGAATGACACCCCTACTTGGGTGATATTAGATGATCAAAGTCTATTATATGTGTTTTAAGAATTGACGTACATCCGCTAAACTATGTTCAAATAAAACATGCATATTTTATGGTTGATTAAACATCTTTGAAATAGACGCTTGAATTAAACTCATGCAATTGGTTTTATTGTAAACGAGGCATTATAAGCCCGTGCGTTGCACTGTATTGGTAAGGATCGAATGTATAATTTTTTTTTATGTAATACTGTATGCAAGTAGTTACATATAAGATATTGCAATTGATGGTATCATAAGATTTGTTATCGTAGGACGGAGGTAAATTCTTACCGCGTAATGTAGTTGTAACTTTGTCGGGTAATGTTTACCTAGGTTTCGTTATGCAAATTTGCATGGTTTGAAAATTAATAACCACCACATTCATTATATGCCAAAGTTGCTTCTTCAGTTCTACTGTAGATGACTACATAAACCCGCTGCGTTGCGTAATGATTGGGTAAGGTTGAATGTATAATTTTTTTACGTAATATTGTATGCAAGTAGTTACATGTAAGATATTGCAATTGATGTTATCATAAGATTTGTAATGTGTCGGAGGTAAATTATTGTTGCGAAATGTTGTTGTAACCTTGTCGGGTAATGTCTAAGCGGGTTTCGTTATGCAAATTTGCATGGTTCGCAAATTAATAACCACCGCATTCATTATCTGCCAAAGTTCTTCTTCCGATTCTCGTAGATGACTACAAAAACCAAGCGTTGCAACCGATTGAGTAAGGGTTGAATATATATGTGTTTTTTTACGTAATATTGTATGCAAGTAGTTACATGTAAGGTATTGCAAATAATGTTATCATAAGTTTTGTATTTAAAGTAATTTATTTAATATTTTAATATGAATTATGTATATATTCGTTATTTTCCATATTTATTTGTCACTTTTTATTATGTTTTTGCTCTTATAAATTGCACGATTTATGCGTTTATGGTTTGTGCAATAGGCACGTGAAGATGATGTATTCTCAAAATTGCTTTTTGTTTGTTTGTTTTTTGTTATTTTCATGGTATTTTATACAATATGCGTATACACGTGTTATTGGTCGAATAATTAACTATTTTTTTAAGTAGCGTTGATGCACTTGTTTGTATATGACGGTATTTAGATGGCTAATAGAGAGAGGTTGTATTGTATTCAACCCGTGCGATGCACGGATTGTGACTAATTTTTCACATATTAATATGCTTCACTATTATATATTGATTTAATGCATATGTTAAGGTCTACAAACAAAATATAATAGGTTAACATTAACTAAAATTTCCCTAGTGATAGAAATGTAATATACTGTCTTCGATATCACATATTGTCTAGTTGACACATTCATGTTTATTACACTGTCAAACTTATATACATGAATGACAATAGATACTTAAATTCAGTAGCAAATTTGATGCAAACATTTTATAAACCCATGAATATATTATAACAATAGTTTCATTCGTGATTTGAAGTAATCAACTTGTAAAGATGATATTAACCCGTGCGATGCACATACTATGTTGTTAAGTAACCGAGTAAATTAAGACGGGTCGAATGCACAAAGTAATTTTACTCATTGTAATCCACATCTTCATCACTCTACCACCATATATGGATAGACACATCGAAAATATACCCTCCAATGAAACATAGATAGTTAGCCCCAAATGGTAATTATAAAAGTATGACTATGATTATAGTCCTTGATTTTCATTGGCCACCCTTGAGGTATCTTAATAAAATCATCAACTCCATCTATCCTATGAGCCGCTATCGTATCATGTCTGTCTTCATGCTCAATGGAGAGCCTATATTCAAATAAACAGATTTAAGGGGAACACAATACATATGTAGAGCAAATACAATAAAACAAAAAAGTACACCAAATTATCACCTCGACTTGCTTGCAGCCTTGACAAAAGACTTCCTCAACGTCCTAATGTCTCTTCATTAGTTAAAGCTGCATTCATACATGTTTGCACGTTGCTAAGCTGGAAACGAAGCGACTCACTCGACCCATCTAGCTTCCTCATTTGCTGAAGTGAGCCACGGATACTGTCCACCGCATCGTCGAATACTTCGTGGCAGTTGTGTATTGCGGATGCGGTTCTTGGATTGGCTACAACAAATATATATGTCATTGAGGAACCAAATATATATGACATTCAGGCACGTTAATTACCTGAAAAAAGCTACAACGATATAATTTTCACACAAAATGGATAGTGATGATTGTTGTCTTCTTTACCTCAATCAATCGATTTGTTTTTCTAGGGTGTTGGTGTTATCTTCTTCGTTCATGTTTTAGGGTTTCACTCTTGAAACCGGTTCATTTCTTGGCTGCCGCGGATGATTCGTTTCATCAAATCAGTTGTAGAGATTTCACGTGTTTCCTCAAAATGATTTCAGGTTTTCATTTGTTGTTGGCTTGTTCAAACAGTAAGCGCATACATTTTCTACAAACCATCAGTGACAATAGGCCATTCTTACAATTACAATTTCCGTACGATAAAAAAGTAAACCTTGATTACCAATAGACTTATCAAAGCATCTGTATGCGACTATAGTATTTGAAGTTGTCGTAATCGGATAACCCTTTCTTTACCTATTTGTCATGTTATATTTTGGTCCGTTAGAGAAAAAAATGCATACCTGAAACAAACTCGTTTAAGACCTTTGGTGCCTCCTGTTAAGGATGCGACCGTAACCTTGCTGCAGCAGCTTCCAGTACAGACAAAATTCATTTTCACCAAATGCTACTCAATCACCTGTCATATATTTCATTGTTGCTTCCGGTCCACTCTAACGAATTCATCTGCCGGGTGACATCCTGTTTTGCACCACCAACGCAAATCATTAGCTGATAAAAGGTTAATGAAAATCTAAAATACTGACATACTGACAAAGCAAAAATATTAACAAATAATCAGAAACCCATATCAATCCCATGACATCAGTTTACCCATATCAATCCCATCACATCAGTTTACCCATATCAATCCCATCACATCAAAAATATTACCTGATATAAAACAATATATGTTACCTGCATAAGCAGATTCTTATAGAGCAGCCTCATGGCAATAGCATGCGCCATTGTGTGTCGCTTCTCATCCTCACTTTCACCCGGTGGCTTAGCTCTAGGACCTGAAACACCATTTTTTTATATTACGGTATAAGTTAAATAGCACGAATTCTATGCAGAACTAATGACAATGCGATTATGTTTGGTATTTGAGTTTCACTTTCACTATTACTATTACTATATATCTAGAACAGAAGTTCTTGCATAAGTTAAAAATTTATGCATGTCGTGTACAACTAAATGAGAGATAATAAGCGTTGCCCACATCGAAAAAAAAATATTATTACAGACACTGTTAAAATTCATTGTTAACCTCACCGCCAGCAAAAAAAAGATTGGGGTTTTTTGCATTAGATGGTCTAAATAACCACTAATGTAAGCGATACTAAAACATATAACGGGTCTTTATATGAAGATAATGGCCTACCTATTACCACCTAACGAAACACCATTATATGATCAAACATGAATGTTTCTTGAATGGATTAACAGAAGTACTAATGAGTTCCATAATTTTATATACTGGTATTGAAATAGTTTTCCATTTTCATACCTTCCGCTTTGTTAAATAATGGTGAGATCTCTACCTGTAATTTATAAAATCGAGATATCATAATTTGCATAACAAAATTTTTTGAAGCCTTTTTAAAACTCAATGTATAAACATATCATTAGTTGATTTATCATAGCATAGTCAGCAAGAGTTTGACATTAGTGTAAAAAGTTGGGTGAGTAACTATTATTTTATAAAAAGCCAGCTAAATCATTTTATTGAGATAATATGATCTTGTAAAGGCTGTCGGACTGAGTAACTATTTTTCTTATAAAGTGAATGTTCTGAACTAACCCAGCCCGAGCCAAACTAAAATAACTCATTTTGATGACCCATTACCTAACCCGACCATTTTGCCACAACAAATTAAAACGGGCGGAATCTTAAAGTCTGTTGAACAGAAAAGAAGGTTCAAAGATATGAACCTTGAGCATGATGCCATTGATACTGTAATCAGCTTTCTCATCGATCAAAGTCACCAAAAGAATATATCCAGTTCCGACCTTTAACTTTTCCTCCAAAATTATCTCTTTCCTCGATTACTGATAAAAATTCGTTTGGGTCCGCAACTCTGCAAGTGTGCTTTCACTTAAATGCACAGATGCTCCCTGACCATAATCCCCTCATCCAAAGATACTACCTTTAAGTAAGCCAATTGACAAATTTGAGCCAATCCAGGTGCAGATGATACAGGACGTAACTGGTTGTATGTAACAGCTTCTTGATTTCCAAATCATCAGCTTTTACGAACTTTAAACCAACATTTTCAACTACTTACAATTTCATAATGGCATCTTTGTTAGTTAATAAGTAGACACTCCAGTTCAAGGCTTATTTATTTATTTATTTATTATTTTTTAACTAACCAACTCTTACTTATGTATCTAAAGATAAACATAAGAATATATAGTCGGAACAAATTTGTTTAAGTGTCATAAGCACAACTATCAATTTATAGCGTACAACAATCAATGTGTCAGCAAGAGTACATAACAGTATCTTCTTATCTTATACAATATTCATACAGGTTTGATCATAATGAATTATAGTGCAACGTAAAATAATACATACCTTTGAAGCGTCATGATACTGTAAAACGAAATCGCATAATTGTGTGATATCCAATGACCTGTTACATTACAAACATAAAGTTATTGTCACCACGACTCTCCACAATTAAAAATAATCAACAACAAAACATACTTGATATAATAATGTGTACCAAACTAACATAAAAAACAATGAAAGATTATCAGTGTAGCACCGAAACGGGAACGACAAAGGGATACGGGGACGATACGGGAACGGGAAACGACAAAATTAAAAAATTCAAGATACGGGAACAGCATAAATACGGCAATAAAAAATATAAAAAAATTAAAAATATATTAAAAAAAATCCAAAATAGATATATGTTGATATAAATTGTGAACTCCAAAAATACTACATATTAACTAGCCGAAATGTTGCAAAAATTAATTGTGTATGCATTTAATTATATATTTGAGTAAAGCCCACAATTAATTAACAAATTCTTGGTTTGAGTTGGCCCATTTATCAAACATATTAACTAGCACCAAAAATAAAAAATAAAAGAATAAAAGGCATTTTAGGGTAACAAGACTATTTTCAGCCGCATCTTTTCTTCCTTCTACATCTTTCTTCCACCTTTTCCTCCTTCAAAAGTGTATCCACCGGAAAACTCCATTAAAACCCAAAAGAAACGGCTTGGAAACTTCTTGGAAATCCTGAAACGGTAAGGATACTTCATGCGAAACGTTTCGCAGATTCGGAAAACGGCTTGGAAACGTTTCGGTGGCGTTTCGAGGGCGCATCCGTTCCCACCACGTTCCCAAACGGGAACGCCGGCCTAAATGGCGTTTCAGTGCTTCACTGAAGATTATATTTAATGTAATAATCAATTTGCTGCTTGACAAACACGAGTATAAATTATTGAAGTGAAGATGTATACCTTGCATCCTTAACTTCTTTTAAACAACATCAAGATGATCATGATCATCACTTAGCAGTCGTTGAACGCCAACATGAAGATGAAAGTTTTCTTTCTTAAGAAGGCTGCTGCAATAATGCTCTCCTTTTGATATTCAGAAATCACCATTTGGGACTCTTAGGATTCGCGTATCAGACCTATTCATATCATAGATCATGATGGACCAAGCTTCTACTTCATCCAAGGACAATTGATAGATCCTGAAACAACAACCACGAATGCTGATTTACTGTGCATAATTCCACTGCTGCATAGAGAGTATAAGCAGCTCCTTTATGTTACCATTAAAGATGAAGTCTATTGACTCGATATAAATTTAGTAAAAAAAACCAATGTTAGAGATGTATTGTATCTCAAACGCGTTAAATAATTGTTTCTTTCGCTAAAAGGGGAGCTCATAAAAGGTGTTGAAAGTCTTTTAAAGTCATTCTAAAGTAAACATACTTCATAACAATCTTAATAAAAGATTTAGTAAACATACTGATATAAGTTATCCTTTAAGTCTTTCTTAGTACCAGAATGTAGCACAATAGTGAAATTGCTGATTTAAGTCTCCCATATCCCGCTATTCAGGAGGCATGCCTACATTGGGTAACATATCTACATTAGCAAGTAGATATATAAAGAAGTGAAATGTTAATTTTGGAATATAGAGGTGTGAGCCTTACCATTATTATCATTAATGTTGCAACTTGGTGTCGTTGAAGGAAGAGTAGAACCACCGTAATCTTGTGACAGTGGTATGTGAATCCAGTTTCTAACATTTGCCACGCGTGATATATTTTCTGAGCCTAACAGTGTTTGAAGCTGTACGATCACTCGTTTGCCTCTAACATTATTGGCACCTGTAAATAGAGTTAACAAAGTATGAATACACTTGCATGACTATGGCCCAATTGAACTAAAGACATCATTTGTTGATATCATTTTGCCTATTGGCTATGACTATGGCCCAATATGAACTAATCAGGTGTTATTAGAACCCAAGAATAACGTATCAATGTCATTGGTAAAAGAGGAACACATAAATACTATGGCCCAATAATTGTACTGATCTGAAAATAATATAACCATAAGCACTTGACTCGTCTAACCGCTGTTTTACTGGCATGCCTAATTCTGCTTAGCCTTTTTTCTTTTAGATCAGTACTTGTAAATTTAACAAAGAATGAAGCATTGCAACTTTCATGGTCCTTTGCAAAATGACAATTGTTAGCAAAGGAAATGGAAAGAATATGTAGGGTGTAAGCATAAATGCAAATATACCTCAAACTATTTCATGCCTATTTTCTCAATGATCGTAGCTTCAGAAGTTTGTCCTTCCCGCACCGCTTCTGGATATTACTTTTTTCTGTTATTGTGTAGTTGTATGTCAAGCTGCCCAACCTCACTTTGTCGCAAACACTCCTTGCTTCTGAATCATCTCACAGTTTTTGTCAGAGTAACCAATCAATTTGCCATTTTTTCACATGTTGGTTCAACATGTTTCTGAAATTCATTCTTGTCTCCTATTTTCTGCCTTCTTGACCTGTTGGTTCAACATGTTTCTGAAATTCACCTGTTGGTTCAAGATGTTTCTGAAATTCATTCTGAAATTTGTGAACGGAAAAGTTTCTTACCTATTGTCATCTCCAAATCTGATATCTGCAAGCTTCTCCCAGGTATTTGAGACCTTAGCATTACAGTTACACGTAGCTGCAAAAAATATAAAAATAAATAAATAAATAAAAATGTAAAATATAAGAACTAATCCATAGAACTTTTAACATAAATTTCTTGTTCTTGTTCTTTTCCAGCTACTATTAATGGCCTTATAATTTATTAAAAATTTGTTCTTGGAACGGTTCCTTTCAAGCTACAAATAACGGGCTTATAAGGTTATTGAAAATTTGATAAGCTCGTAAGCTCAATCGTTTGGCCCAAAGGAATACCTTATATCTAAATAAGCACATTAGTGGGCCTCAACACCTCCTTATTTTTACCCCCAGTTTAAGCAAATAAGCAAAAGCAGTTTGGAATACACCTATCTCTAATACATCCAGAAAAGTTTCTTACCTATTACACCTATCTAGCTATAATAAAACTGATTTTTACCTGATCGTATATATAGCTTTATAACTTTCCGGAATAAGTCACTGATATATGAATGGCACTTTATATGAAATGTAGGTCTGCTATTTATTTTGCAATCTGTATGTCACCTGGTATACAAAACAACATACTGAAACTTGAATGATTCACATACTCACGTTAAAGTAGCCAATATCTCTCTTGTGGCTCTTAAAAGAGTTAAAACTCTGCAAATCAAACGACCAAATGAATGATATTTCAGGCTCTTCAAAAAGCTAAGAATCTGCAAATCAAACAACCAAATGACTTTAGCTATGAGGCTGCCCCGCCATGATATCGAGGCCACTATTTATCTAAGGCAAAATGCAACATAAAGTGAAATTTATTTGGGTAGTTAATATGATATAAGTAGCATATTACCTAGTCGAAATCAGATAAATGACCATATGGACAGACCGGAAAACTCAAGCCAACCCCTATAAGCAATCCAAAATAGCCCCTATAAGCATAGGCAACTAAACAAAGAAAAACATCATTTTTGCATATTTAGCCGAAACAAATATTTTCATATTTACTATTATCCATGCGAAAACATTCAATCAACTAAATTGGCAAATTCGATCTTTCCCAAATCAAATGAACTACAACTTATGTCCCATTCACAATCTATCATGGTAAGCTGCTGCTAACAATTACTGGTTGTTTTACGGCTGTTAATGGCAGTTTCCAGCGGTTTAGTGTAAAAGAGATGGGAGAGAGTGATGTGTCACGTATTTGGGCATGCAAAAACAGGTGATACAGATTCGGTTTGGAAAGAAATCCTAAGATTGAGGTAGGCTGAGAATATAAAAGTTTTAGATGTGGTGTATAAGTAGATCCATATAACATACACAGAACATGATATATATCTTACACTTGAAAGTCACTGACCTTCCTCGACTTGTGATCAGGAACATCATAACTTAGTACTGCTTTCGCGTATGGCATTACTTCATGAACAGTTACTTTCGTTGAGACCTGCAATAAAGGAAAACAAGATGTCAACAAACATTCAATTGATGACATAGTTAACAAACCTCAGAAAGTTAAGTCTTCAACTAAATTATGCATCATCAAAATATAAATAACATGTAAAGAACGCACACCCGCGGTATTCGGTATTCGCAGCACATAACTAACCACTTAATAGACAAAAAGCAATTATCTAACTGAAATTTCTAACACAACCCATAGAAAGAGAAGTTTGATTTAACATTCAAACATTTTGTGGATGTTTTGATTTAGAATTAAACTAGCCTTTATTCATTTTCGATATCGATTAGCAAATCCAGACAACCACTTGATAAGGGAGTTACAAATATGCAATCCCAAACAACAACCTCTTTAGTATCATCAGAAAACAAAAAACATGATTCATTATCGTCATTTAGGTTAAAATAAAAACATGTAATTCAGACAAAATAAAATTAATAACCTGTAATTGATAGTACCATGAATCAGGCGTTAATTAGGTCGTTGGAATAATTTTCCGGCAATAATCAACCCACTTATTCCATCGGAAAACCCTTTTAATTGATCTACGGGAAGGTTGATTTTCGTATTGCGATTAAAATTATGATTTATGGGAAGGTTGAATTTCGTTTTTGATTGATCTGATGCTATGACTATTGATTGAATTTAGTGTTATAATTTTGGGGTAACGATTTTTAAGATGTGAGATCCGGTTTTGGGGGAATATTAATTGTGTGGTGTTGGGTTGTTTGATAAAATATTATGATTTCACTGAAGGAGTAAAAACACTGAAACTCTGTTCCCAGTTTATTTTTTGAAGTGAAAGGGAAAGGTTTGGGATGTTAATATAAAAAAATTGTGTTCTTGAGATTTTTTTTAAGAGGGGAAAGGAAAGTAAAGGGTAGTAAATTACATCAAAATTACTCTCCTAATTTACTTCTCAAATTGGGATGAAATTGAGTGAAGTTGATTTTAAAGTTTTTTTTTTTGTTACATTATTCTATTTTCTTTTCAACTCGGGAACACAAGATAAAAAAATAATTTTTTATTTCTCTCCTTTTTATTTTTCTCTTTTTTCCCTCTCCATCTCTCTTCTTTCCATTTTATACTCGGGAACATAGTGTGAATGATTCAATGATGCTGAATGAACATAACTCTGAGTGAAAACGACTGTTTGATAACTTCTCCGAATGATGGCCTCGAATTCTATATGTGAAGAATTATTAATTAATTTTAACATTTTTAGATAATTTAACACTAAAAATATTATTTTTTATAATGTGTAGAGATGATGCAATTCATATTATTAAGTAACAGAGAGAGTTCACATCATTTTGATAGTCACCTTCTTTTTACAAGTGTGGTTCTTTTTTATAGAAGAAATAATGTCTTCTCACAAATGTTAGTATTTATGCAATACGTATATTCTATTTGAGAAAAAGTTGTTATTTAGCATCCTAATAAAATATGTACACCTACTAAAATTGAAGATATCATCACGTGGAGAAAGCAATTTTGGATTACTATGTGGCGCTGAATGATAGGACAGCTATTTTGGCACTGATTCATCCTGAGCAAATTTGACCCATCCAGCACCACTAATTTCCTACCAAACGCCCTTCTCTCTGATTCATGAATCTATGCTTAATTATCCAATTAAGTGTGTATCAAACACACCCTTAGGGGCCGTTTGATAAAACATAGTGATTTAGCGCTGAATGAGTCAATGCTCTGAATGATTTGAATGCTCTGAATTAAATTAGCTCTGAATGAAAACATGTTGTTTGGTAACTGTTCTAAATAAATATACTCGACTTTAAAAAGTTACCATTATAATTTATGTATAATCAACTTTCAAATTAGCATTATAATTTATGTTATTAATCATGTTTTTAATGATATGTTTGTAACTAAAACATATTCGTTACAATATTATCGATTTGAATGATTAGACGTTAGTGTAAAATGACTCCACTAATTGAATGGAATAACATGCAAATCTTGAGATTGGAAAAAAGATATATATAATGAGATTCGACAAGTTTTGTTTGACGAGGTACATCACATATTAAAACAAGGTGCTTGTGAAATCAGTATATTAAAAAGTTTATTTTATTGCAACACCTTGAATATTAAATTGTTATAAAATGAGGCGCTGCTAAAGAAAGTTTTGTTCACTGAATGATTTTGCATCCAACTTTTGCTTAGCTGTTCAAAGGCAAATAGAATGGTTCAGTGGTAGAAATATTTTTATCAAACATACTCCATGCTTACCGACTAGGAGTTGCCCTCTGAATAAGGCTCATTCAAAGGCTATCAAACAGCCCCAGTCTTTTTGAGAGGAAAACGAAAATGGTGTTTAATGTTGTGAGGGAAAGTAGGATGATCGGACGGTGGAGGTAGTTTTGGGGAATTAAATGTCACGTGGCATTTTATTAGAATTTTGTGTATAAATAGAGGCCCTAATTCTACAAGTTTTTTACACATCAAATCAATAAGTATTATTGATTTCCAACGTAAGAAATACGCATCTCTTAAGATAAAATTTCTGGCAGTTTAGTTAAGTTCGACAATACAACTTACTGTTTTGGCTGTTGTACCCTTGGGAACAGACAGCGAATCTGTTTTAAGGTAAGTGTGTAAAACACGTGCCTCGGCTTTTAGTGCTTCTTCGTTGATCTCTATTTGGTGATCAAGTAAGTCTTTTGACTATTTTATTATTTTATTTAATTATCGTTTATCTGCTTACATTCTGTTTGTATTTAATTTTCTGTTATTTATTTATTGTTAATTTTATTTATTGTAATTTAGATTTTATCAATAAAAGTGTAACCGTTTCCCTACATAATTTTGCTATATAACTCATCGTCCTTGTATCCACAATAGCGAGTCCATTATATAACAATGATAATGAAATAATACAAGTAGGAGGTTTTTAAAAAATAGTAAGTTGTAAAAACTTCCAAGTTACACACTCCGTCTCTAACATTCCAAAAGTGCAGGCGAAGTTTCTGTTAAAAAGCTTCAATTCATTTTTTGTTCATGTCTAAACCAATTGACAAATATACTCTGATCATACGGGTAAAAGGTTGAATATGAATATTGTGGTCATTTCACTTTTTCCCGATACGAAAATTAAACATTTTTGTTTTTTTACAAATATCACATATGCACTTCAAAGTTATGCAAATTGCGCCGATTTACTCTTTAAAAGGACACTATAACTGATTCGCTCCAAACGATCTATCTTTTATTAGTCAACCACTTGTGAATGGTCAACCATAAAAGTCAAACAGCTCAGAACAGAATGCAATAAAGTCCAGAGGAGTATAGTGTTATATCCCCGGGTCGTTAAGTCCCAACGAGCTGTGCGATTGAATAGCTAAACGTGTAGTGATCGGGTGATATTGAACAGGAAAGGGGGTTATGATTGATTACACTAAGGAAATTAAATCTAATAAAGACTTTGAAGTCATTTTAATTCTATATTTAAAATCGTTTAACGATTAAAACCTAAAACGCGTACGTTTTACTGAATTTTATGTAAACGTAAAAAAAATAAAACGTAAATTTAAAAGAATAAAACACCTACGGATATGAAAATGATATTTTAGCAATCCTAATAATAAAAGAAAATTATTGGAAAATTAAAATTATTTTTATAACTATTTATTTAATTATTATTAATTAAAAACTATTTAAACTAATTAAATTCTAGAAAATAGAAGATGAACAATAAAAATTATGAAAAATTTCCTAAAATTATTTTATATTACTGAGAACAAGGGAAAATTAACAGAAACCAATTTGGAGCACAAGAACAATGATTTGGGCACACTACTAATATGAATAAGCACTTGAAATAAGCAATAAGCTATCCAAAAGCTACCATAAGCTACTACAGCCTAAATCTAACCTAAAATGAGCTAATGCAACCGATTGGGACCTAAAAAACACAAGCTAAAGAAAAAAAAGCTCGAGACCAGATTTTAACAACTATATGCCAAACGGCCTTGAACCAGCTACTTCAAGCTCCAAATAAGCTAGCTTAGAAAAATCACAAAAATAAAACAAAAATACCTAGTTATAGACCACCAACCAAAGTCCTAGAACCCAAAATTTCAATAAGATTGGTTCAGAGATGAAGCAGTTAAAACTCCAGAAAGCTCATGCAAAAACCATATTTGATGATATCTTGACTTTTGAAGACATGCATGAAAGTTGACTAAGCTGAACTTTGATCAACTAGGACAGATGCCAAATGAAGTAAACTTAAGAGATATGACCTAATTAAGCTGTTTATTAGTATCCTACACCTAAATGCTAGCAATGCTAAAACTGATGTGATGATTAGTACAGGTTTTAGGATGATTTTGACTAAAAGATGGTGCAGTTGAGGAACAATTGAAAGAAATGAGTTAAACTATCCTAGACAGGCCTAAACAAACTTAATTAAGGCAACCCACTAAACACCAATACCACCAATCTGCTTATGCCAAACACCCTAGAAGGAACTCAAAAGTACAACATAAGCTGATCAAGAACGAGGTAGGCTTGATAAACAGTTTGCATCACCAAATGAACTAAACATTTAAGCTAAAATATGAAATGAGTAACTCGACATAAGCTGGACTTAAAAAGAGGGGAAGGTTAGGCCAATTGACTAAATAATCTAACTAGTGGATATCCTAGAACTAGAAATGGGAAAATCTAGCAATGAGCTACAATCTCTAACAAAAATAAGCTAAACAGGGAGCATGAGCAGTTAGCTATAAGTGCTACACTAAGGGAATCCTAAAACTAAGAAAATGGTAAAATAAGCATTAAAGGGGTACAATAAGCACTAAAATGCTAAACTATGCTAAAGTTATTCTAAACCTACTAATAAGCAATAAAAGGCATTAAATAAGCTAAAGTGATATCTAATAAATACTAAAAAAAAAGAAAAGAAAGAAAGGGTCTGTTGTTGTGTTGCAGCAAAACAGGCCAATGGGTACCTTTTTGAGCTTATGTGGGATAAGCTAGAGTGAGAACCAACCCCTAAGATTTTTGGCACAGCTAGTCCACCCACCTAGCTCACTTTTGCCCCCAAATGCCACCCTTAATAAGCTGTTTCAGCTTATAAATAAGCTGAGGTAAAACTAGGAGTTGGACTGAATCCCCTGCACAGAACAGAAATATGGCCAAGTGACCCACTTTAACCCATAAGCAGACCTAGTAAACCATTTTTTTGAATTTTTTCCTTTTGACCAAAGTTAAACCACTTAGTGAACTCTCTATTTTTATTTTTAAAAAATTTTTATCACTAAAGAAACTTAACTAAATTGCTATGGGAAATCTTGACAGAACTCATTTTTTCTTTGAAACCAGTTAAAACTCAAAACTTGTGAATCCTTGTAAAACTCTTTTCTAACTCAAAACAATTGACTTGGGTACTTGAAATATGTTTGACTTCCGTGGTCAAAGTAGGTAAAAACAAGTTTTTGACCCAAAATTAAGTTAAATCCAAACACTACTTAATGGGGATAGAAAATGGTTAAACAGATTTTTTGAACTAAAACTTGGCTTTTCTTTTATCAAAACTGAATTACTAACTTAAAAGAACCTTTTTGACTTAATGATAATTAGCAACAAACAAATAAGCAATAAGTGCTTGTTTGCCTATAAGAAAGAAAATGAACAGATGATTAAAAAAAACAGACTTTTTTCATTAATTAAAGAACATTACAACTTCCTTAAAAACAAGCTTAATTAAAAGACTAAAAACCTAGGTGCCTCATACTTGTGGCTACAACATCATATTTATAGTAAGTGCTCTAGGGGTCTTCTCTTCTTGTGCATCTTTGAGCATTTCCCATCAATAATGTAAGCCATTGGATGAGTGGACTTCATTTTAGCCGTTGATGGATTTTTTTGGCGCCAAAATACTCTTGCCAATTGGACCTGATGACTTGTAAGGAAGAAGAAGCAATTAATGCTTCTTGTTTTGTTGTTGAGGTGGAAGGGATAAGGTGAGGGTTTGTGAGCTGGAGGTGTGGTGATGGAGTGGTTTTGGAGAGTTGGTGGGTTTGTGTTTGGGTATTAGAGAGACAGAGAAAAAGGAGGGAAAGGGGGAAAAGGGTCGTGGGTTATGGGTTTTTTTTATTTGGATTTGGGCTATTAATAAAAAAAAATCCGTTTGGCTTAGTAGTTATCACAAGGACCAATTGTGTAATTTCTGAATTCTCAAGGACCGAACCTGCCAATTTTTCAAAGTTATTCCAAGGGTCAATCTTGCCAAGTTTCATTAGTACAAGGACCATAAAAGATAATTTTCCATTTTTAAACTTCCAAGGACTATTTTTGCCAATTTTGAAACTTGAAGGACCAAACTTGTAAATTCTCCAAACTTTTTACCCAAGGATCATTTTTGATAAATTTTGATTTTGAAAGGACTTGGGTTGACTTTTATTCCAAAACAAATACTCAGGGACTGATTTTGTCAAGATTTGAAAGTTGAGGGACTGAAACTACCAATTATGCAAACTTAGCTCATTTTTCATCTGATTTTAAACATTTTGCATCTGAAACATATAAAATACAATCCTTGGATATATTTTGTATTTTGTTGCATATTTGAGTGTTTTTAAGTGTTTTGGCAGCTCAGATAAGACAAAAATGATGAGTATTTGCACACTCATCAATAACAATTGTTAAAAAGTAATTATATTCAACCATTAACATTCACAGACATCACTCATTTTCAATTATGAATCATGGTTGTTAAAATCTCGATCATAATCTTAATTACTTATAATTTTACGATACTAAGAAGCAAAACGATTCAGATGTTACGTATGATCTTATCCGATTTGATCTTACTTTTTTGAATCGCAAACTAAAAAACTACTCCCCCATCCCAATTTATTTGTCCACTTTTAATTTTTTTGGTCTTTCTTGTTCAACTTTGACCTCAAGTATTTTTATTTGTGTTATATAATACTTGATGAATTATACCAATGAAAATACATTTAAAACGCAATTCATTCATATATATTGCACCAAATATTATATAAAACAAAAGAAAATAACAGATGGCTAATATCTTGGAGATGGTCAATTGACGTGATTTTATTCTATTCACATTCTCAGGGTGACAGCCATGAAATTTGTATAGAGTTGGTCTATCCATAAAGTAGTTTCCTATTGGTATGTTATAATCAGCACTGTGCAGAGTTCAAATCTTGTAAAATCTGCAAATTTTGGTTTATCCATATCTCAAAGTTCTGCTAAAATCTTTACAAGCTTGAGTTATTTATCTCATTACAGTTGATGGCTACCTTGGAGCTGCTGGTTATAAGTTCATCTTGGTTCTTTCATATTTCAGTAATTGGCCTTATTGGTGCTATTGAATATGATAGTCTCAAGTGTTTTTTTTATTTCCAATAGTTCCATAAAGTAGGTATCCAACTGTGTAGGGTAAATGGTCTAGGTGGGCTTTGTATGATGGAAGGAATAAAGAGGTGTGCAAGATGAACCTTTTTGGTCCTTCCAATGCACTGCTAAAGGAGGATAGGTTGGATTCTTAATGAGGGTGTGTGTTCCCTTGCTAGTGTTGCATGATCCTCGTTGCTTCTAAGGCTAAGTTGGTGTTTGTTTTTTTAAAAAAAGGTCTTAACAGCCTCTGGTAAGCCCCACTACAAGAATTCAGGCGAATAGCCACGGACATATTTTGTGGGTAAAAGGGCCAAATTCGTGGGTAACTGATGAATACCCACGGATTATCCATGAATCTGTTTTAATGGGGAAAACCTTCGAGGGTAATTGACTAGCCACGAATTTTTTGACATGTGGGTAATGTTAACCACGACATTATTTGTGGGCATTTTCACTCAATCCGTGGGTAAATGTTGCACGGGATTTTCTAAGCTACCACGAAAATACCCACAATTGTCATGTGGGTAATCTATGGGTATATTTAGCCAGCACATAATCCGTGGGTGTGTTCATTAAATCGGTGGTAAAATGTTTCATGGGATTTTTTACATTACCACAAAAATACTCACAAAAGTATTGAGGGTAATTCAAGGGTACACATAACCCACGATATAGTCGTGTGTAAATATCTAATGGTAAAAATTTCCGTTTTACCCATGATAATTTATGGGTACACTTAACCACGGATATTTAAGTGTGAAAAAACCAAGGGTAATAATAGAAATTTACCCACAATAATTGGTAGAAAAGCAAAGGGTATTATTAGAAGTTTACCCACAATAATTGGTGGGTAATATCAACCACGAAAAGTACCGGTAAAACTTGTGGGAATTTTTTGATAAACGATTTGATTGAAATTAATATGAAATATCTGACACAAATTTTGAAAGAGCTGTAAAATATAAATTAGTCATACAATATAACAAACAGAAACCAACTTTATTAAACTTAACATAAACATAAAATATCCGAAAGGAACCAACAACCTAAATTATCCAAAATAAAGCAAACATCAACCTAAGATAGTGTTTGGGTTTTGAGTTCCCCCCACAATATCTGCTTCATTGTTGTCTTCAGTGTCACTCTCAGTACTCGGGACAGGAATATCAAGATGACTACACAAGAACTCAAGAATTTGTTGTTGCTTACCGATCTTGCGAGTCAACTTTCTTTCCATTTCCAGATACTTATTCTCCAAAGGTTCATGTGGAACATAAGTTGCTGAAGTTCTAGTGGCAGGATTCGGATAATAAGCAAATGCTTGTGAGCCAAGACCATACATTTCTTTCTTCACGCCTCCGACATCCTCATAATAAAGTGCTGATTCATTCACCAATTGGGATGACTCGCCTTCTACATGGTTTGCCTCACGTGCTTCCCTCAATCGCAACACATTATCTTGTTATTATATAGATGTCAAAATGAGTGACTATATACTAAATCAAAATGTTATTCACTTTTTAGATCAGAACTTACATTGATTGTTTTTGCCTTCTTATCGATAAAGGTTGTCTCGTCATGATTTTTTGTATGGGTATACACAAAAAGTTCAAAAGGATTAGGTGGACGCTTTAGTGTCGTTTCCTGCACACAAAAAATGAAAAAAAAATCATAAACTAACTAAAACTTTCAAAATATATTTACTTAAACAAACAATAACATAATTTAGTATCATAGAACTACAACTAAGTTCCTAAGCTTACAAGTTTCTTCGCATATTCACGATATGATACGGACCCTCCCGTATGAGTCGATGGACCATCACCCTTCAGACGATTCTATGAATTTGTTTCTCGTTTCCCCTTGTACTCGGGTGTATCCCAATAGCCTACAAAACCCGCCCATGTGTCTTCACTTATAAATATTGGTTTTATCATTTTACGCTTAATGTCTCTCAAGAAATCTGTATAACGTTCAGAAGCTTTTGATTCCCAAGCTGTCCTCACTTGTGTTTCAGTTGCAGGATCCCATACATAATGTTTCTACATTAATCCAAATAGTTAATAACCACATATGTGATATATGTACATATCAAATAATTTAAATATCAGATGCTATACCTTAAATTCTTCGAAATAGAAGTTTTTGGTGTCTTACTGCACCTTTCTCCATGTGAAGGCTCCATCATCAATTCTTTCTTTGAAAAATCCTTGTTATCACTCGTGAGCATTGACTTGAATTTTCAAGGCTGTTATAATATAACGAAGATGATAAAATTAGTGTAATCAAATGAAAACGTGTAAGCAACTATTGAAATAATAGACCTTATACTTACAATCCATTCACAACAGTGAGTTGTTTTCTCCCTGTTGTCAGTGTCTGATTCTGAGAGACTTCAGCATTTGATCGAGGGCCTGAATTTGTCACAATACCATTTTCACGAGATGTTTCATTGCCATTACCATTGAAAGTAGAATCACTAACAATCTCATCCATTGTTCTTTCAGGAGCATATGCGAGACCTCCTTTCCTTGTGTTCCTTCCATTTTCTCTCGTCATATCACCATTAGAAGTTGAATCATCAAGAATCTCATCCATTATTCCCTGAGGAGCATGCGAGACACCTACTCTTTTTGTGATCCCTCCCCTTCCTCAAGGCATTGCTCCATTCAAAGTTGGATCAATTGGAGAAGTGGTTGCTGTTCTAGGACGAGCATATGAGAGAAGTGATCTTTTTGTGATTCCTCCCCTTCCTCTCGTCATAACTGCAGCTATTTAAAATACGAGATATTAAATGTATAAATCCATTCATGGACTCCGGTGTTAGCAGTACACAAAGAAATATAGAATACAAGACAATAAATGTATAATATTTGTTTGTAACTAACTAGCAGCCTCGGCACCCTTCAAGTCTATGGTTGTTTTACTAAGGTATTAAGATTCCAAACTAGCCACCATTTTCTTTTTTTGCTGGAAATATCAATGTAAAAACAATCGAAGCATAACGTAAATAAAGTAGAAATGTCTAATGCCGATGTTGATAATGGTGAAGATTCTGATTTCTCTATCACATAGTTGGACACTTGTTTACATAATACAAAAGAGATGAAAAACTCACTATTCATGCATTATATATCAGAATCAATAAGCAAAATCTTTATGTGATTCATATTAAAACATAGAACATGTGGCAACCCGACAAACCCGAATCACCTGACCCGAAATAACCCGACCCGGAATAACCCAACCAGACAACAACCCGAACCCGAATCAATAAGCAAAATCTTTATGTAATCCTCAATTAGCAAATAACCATAAACAATTTATTTCTATCCAAACACTAAAATATGTTTGTCCTAACCAATAACAACATAAATAAGCAACTCCATAAATCCTTATGCAACAATGAGACACAACAATACAATAAACAAATGTTTGACTGTTAGACAATTCTGCTATTCGGTAAAATAATCAAAACCAATAACAGACATAAAAAAGGAACTCCCAAACTGCTTACTCAATCCTCATTTGTGTAAATCCAAAAAACAAAATTGTGTCTTTCTACTTGTTTTTATCGCACTTAAGCAAATTTGAGTGTTTGCATAAAACCATTATTGTAAGCTACTATGGTCATATGCCTACATAGCCTTCTCATCTGAACCAACATTATACTTGCAGACTAACCAAACCAATTTGCGGTCATGAACCCAAATATTCGTAACAATAAACAATCATTATATAAGAAACATAGAAAAAAATCAATTCAGAACCCAAATACTCAATCAGAACAATAAACAAATACCCAAACAGTCATGAACCCAATTATTCGTAAGAATAAACAATAAACAATTTGCAGTCATGAACCCAAATACTCAATCCTCACTAAACTTACAATTCAGAATTGAAAAAACTACTTTGGAACATATAAAAAACATAAAAAAAATCAGAATGAAACCTTTGATATATTCAAACTATATGCTAATATGAAATTAGATTAGGCGCATACCTTGTTAAAAGTTGTTATATTGCTTCTATAATTCTTTGGTACCCACTATATTGAATTGAGTGAATGAAAATTATGCGTTTATCATTGCCGGCTATTTATTCAACAACTCAGATCCGATTTTTATGCGATTGATGTGAAAAGGCGCCTTAATTTCCCGCTAAACCCTTATCATTTGCCGCTTCATTTTAATTTGCTGCTTAGGTTCGGGTTTCATTTGACGCTTGATAGTGAGAGGGTTTTGTAACTGTGTGAATGTGGCGCTTGATAGTAAGTCAAACATTACAACTAATAAATGGGAATAAATATTCGCTTTTCACTTATGAATATACGATTTGCAATTCATTGATTTTATTTCTAAGGGGGATTTACATACATCCCCATATCTCAAACAATATTTACATATTTCCTCAAACACAAGTTTTTAATGCATGATGTACAATGCTCCTAAAGCAAGGTTTGGGGAAATATGTAAATATTGGTTGAAATATGGGGATGTATGTAAATGCCCCTATTTCTAACTAACTCATATTTTTTTAGTTATAGCATTATAAATAACTTTTTATTATTAAGTACTCTATTTAAGTATGACAACATTAAAGATTATTATTGATATATGATATTAAGGTGTGAGAATCGGGCTCGGGTCAAACGGTCAAGGTTGAAAATAACATACGCAAACTAATCTTGTCTGAATTTGATTTTATTGGGTTCATGTTAAATCGGGTCGGATTCACTCGAGTCGGGTTCATATGCAATCGTGTCAACCCGAATATGAGTAATGTAATAGTATCGTCTATTTGTAATCGTTTAAATTGAAAAAAATATATATTTTTAAATATTTTAGAAATCCCTTATTTAGGTCAATCGGGTGACCCGAACCCGAGTTAGTCAAATATTTTCAACCCGATATCCGACCTTGTTTAGTATTTGAGTTGAAACCTGGTTTTCAAAACATTAGGTATAACTATATATACTTTGTAAACAAAATAGTTGAGCTCAAACTTTGTGAATAAGTATCGAAAACAGAGGCGGCGATCGAGTCGTGTTCACACAGACATATTCGGGTTGAATGGCCGGTATAACCTCAAATTGAACATGACATGTTTTATTAAATGTGCCTTAAAACATGTAATACTTAAGAAAATGATGAAAATATCAAGCGGGTTATTAGGTTGGTGAATTTTTGACTCAACTGGTTTAAATAACAAAATTATATACTAATACTTAAGAAAATGATGCAAATATCATATAAAATTTTGATTCAACGAGTAAACGGACTTGCGGGAATGAGTGGTTACCCGCTTCGGTCACGGTTAAACATTTTTAGTAATTGTTTCATCACAATACTTGCATTCATGAGAAATCGAAAGCGGGACCGAGCTTGTTTCAAGCTTGAGTTTTAGGATTCGAGTAGAGCTCGAGCATGAAAGTATTGTGACTCGACTCAACCTGAACATGTTAGTTCTTTTGTCGGCTTCAAATCGAATTTCGTGTCGGGTTAAAAATTGGCGCCACTAAACTTTACACCCATAATTTTATTTAACATCTATAAGATATACAAATAATAAAATTCCTAGTTAATCAACGACAATGTTAAAAAGGGCACTTGTATATAGGGGTGTAATCTCGACGCAACCCGGACCAGAACCCAAATAAGGATAATCGGGTCGGGTTAATCGGGTTCAAATTCTAACTCGGGTCAATCGGGTCAACCCGATTAACCCGAATACGAACTAGCGTTTGGTATCGGGTTCAAATACTTTGCCAATTCGGGTTCGGGTCAACCCGACTAACCCAAGTTAGTTTTTTATTTATTTATTTTTTTCTTTTTCTTTTTTTTTAAATAAATAATTTTCCAAATCTTTATTTAAAGGCCCTAAGTTAAATTAATAATGAATTAAAAAAGTTTTTGGAATTGCTCGTGTGGTTAAACAGATTTAATAGGGGCGCTTGTTTTATTTCATTTTATGAATAGGTCGGGTCAACCCATGTACAGGTCGGGTTAAACCTGTACGGGTCGAGACGACCCACTTGATTCTCGGGTTTGAATTGGACTTATTTTAATTCCGTTATAGCTTGTTTGGGATTTTATAGAATTTGTGAACTTATTTTGTTTTGGTTCGATCCAGCCTAAAAGGTGTATGTTTGTTGTTCTTGGTAATTGATGAACCCGTGTAGGGTGTTTGTTTGTTTGTCTCAACTCTGCGTCACCAACCGAGAGGGTGTGCGTTTGTTTTGGTTCAAGCTGTAATCCAAGAGGATGTTTGTTGCAGTCCGAACCCCTAAAGGGGCGTAGTTTTGTTTACATATTTTCTGCACAAAGTAGTGTTAGTTCTCGGTTTGGTACAACCAAACACGAGAGGGTGTGGTTTGGTTCAGTACAACAAAACACCCAAGAGGTGTTAGTGTTAGTTGTATCTGGTTCTCGGTTCAGCCATAAAACCCCAAGAGGGGTGCATATTTGTTGTGTTTGTTTGTTTGAGACACACGCCCCAAGAGGGTTGTCGTTTTTGTTTGTTGTTAACGGTTCAAAGAAGAAACAACACAAGGGTGTTGAAAAGCGTGTGATGTCAGTAGCAAAACATGGCTGATTTGCTCCCAGTGCTTGACCAACATTACCTTCACCCCCTGAAGCAAGTGCAAACTTGCGCGTTTTGCAAATCTAACTGCTGACATCATTATTTCTTTATGCAAGTTTGCAACTTGCGTTTGCAAATCTATTATAAAACTACTTTAAGTCTCCAACAAACAATTGCAACATAATTATCCATTAAGTAACTAGTTTCAAATACACTTGCAACAAGCCTACTGTATTATCCATTATTTGCTTACAAGTATGTACTCCGTATTATATTTGTGGTTCTAAAATTTTCATACATTATTGTGGAAAACTAGAAGGGGGGGTTGAATAGTTTTGCCGATTTTAAGTTGATTTCAAAAACTTTTAGATTCGATATTATGTGAAATCGTATGGATGTTGAGAACGTATAGATCTAATGATAATGCAAGCAAATAGATAAAGTTAAGGGATAGAAATGACACAACCGATTTATAGTGGTTCGGCTACAAGGTCACCTTCCTTGCCCTACTCCACTCCCTGAGTCACCTACTCGAGAGTTCAAGCACTATGTCAACAAACTCATTCACTCGGCGGAGAAGCCTTCACAACGTTGCTTACACTTTTTCCGGTACAAAGCTAGATACCGAGTCCGTAGCACGTTGGACCAAACCAACACAACTATTACACAACAAATATGTGAAATATCAAATACAAGATCTTCGCTACACAAATCTTGCGGAGTGACAAATCAATCAAGGACCCCTTGCTTGATGACTTGTAGAATGCTCGTGATCTCGCCTTAGAGAAGGACCTATATAGGATCACAAATAGAAAGAAGAACAACTCTCTAGATCAAGTGATCTATATGTTAGAAGAGAATGAGAGTGTATGAGAGATTTAGTAAGAAGATGGGTGAATTAGAATGAAGAAATGGCTCTCTATTTATAGGCAATTTCTCCTCTGTTCCACGGATCCCACGGATCCCTTCCACTTGGGATCCGGCTAGTGTAATCCTAGGGATCCGTGGTACGCTCCTCTTTGCCCATGGGTTTTTTGGTTATGGGTCATGGGTTATGGGTTGGTCCATGGGTTTTCTCTAGATTCAATGTATCTAAGTATACATTGTATCAAGTTATCTTTGGTATGGGTTTAAGATCCATGGGTTATGGTCCATGGGTTATAGTTTTTACCCATCCTAATAAACTATTACAACAAATGCTTAATTATTACATTTTTGTATTTAAATGGCTATATGTAAATGCTTTACAAAAATAACATGTATCCTTATAATTTTACTTAAGATAACATTACATTTGTTATCAACAAAACACAAAGAGATCGCAAAATATTAATAAACGTTTTTACGGTTTATTTGTATTAACAATCTCCCCCTTTTTGTTGATGAAAAAACATAATGTTATGATGAGTAAAACTTAAAAATAGATGTAAGTTTTGAAAGCCCTTAAGTTTTACTTCTTCTCCCCCTTTTTGTCGAAACAAAAGTTAACCCTTGGAAGAAATAAACAAACTTCTAACTCCCCCTTGACGGTAGCTCCCCTTGTTTGGGGCGTCAAGAGAAGAAAAAATAAAAATTCCTATAAAAAGAAAGGTTAGTAACATGCTTATATAATCTTGTGGTTGTCGAGAATCAAGATTAGAAGCCAAGGTATGTAAACAAGGCCTTGTAATAAAACAACAAATTGTAGTGGTATGTATGCCACTTACAAGCATGTAAAAATAAGAACAAGACTTGTTCTTGAAAATGACTTCAAAAGAAAAATAATACTAAAGGTAGAAAAAGTAGTAGTAGTGATTCCTTCCATGCTTGCATAAGGTTATGGATGGAGATTTTGATGAGTAATGGTATTGATGCGATCAAGGATGAGGTTGAGTTTGAAACGCATTTCTTCCCTAACTTCTATTGCAATTTCCCTAGTGGATTGGCAATGTTCACAATGTAAATGATGTGGGTAATGAGTGCGGAAGTTTTCCGGGTTGTTTTGATTTGAGTTTTGCGGAAGTTGTGGTGGAAAAATAGGAAAATATGGATCACTATCCGAAATGTTAATAAGTGGTGGTGGAAAAGAACCTAGATGTTCTTGTAATGTGATGGGAGCTAATGGTGGTGATGTTTCATGATATTGAAAGATAGTATTTGGAGATGTGGGGGGTGTTGAAAAGACTAATTCTTTTTCTTTAGGTTGGTTAGATCTTGTTGGAGTCTTAAGGAGTTCCAAAAGAGTTATTTTAGGTGGTGATGAAGTTGGTGTACTTGTTGGTGATGAGGGTGGTGCTATAATGGAAGCATCTTGTGGTGAATTATTTGTTGAGGATGAACCATTTGAGGTTGGTTTTGCTAAACAACAAGATCGGGATACTAATCCGATGCGGATATCCTAGTACTTGATTGTGGTATTTTGGATGGTGGAAGTACAAAGGTTTGGATATCATGATTGTTTGTACTAGATGATTCTCCTAAAGGGTTTTGGATGACATGATGAAGTGTGTTTGTGAGAAGGAGATGGAGTATGCAAGCATTTTGGGAGTTATATATATAGAAAAACAAAGCATTGTAATGAATGCTTGACCCAAAATGTGGATTAAAATCTAATGATTAGATATGAATTCAAGGCATGTGATTATGAGAACACAAGCATTAAAGAGCATACTCCCAAAAATGAAGCAAATGTGGATTTTTCATCCAAAGTGAAAAATAGAAGTTGAAAACAGCTTCTGTTACACGGATCCCACGGATCCTTCCTTGAGGATCCGCCCAAACATAAATCGGATCCGTGGGTCTGGTTTTCAGCAGCACAAAATTTTTTTTTTGGAAACATTTTTGCCTAGTGTGTGCCTATATGCAAACTATTTGGAGTTTCGGTTATCTCGACCTCTAAAAGGAATAGAAAATAAACTAGAAGTGTAAAAGCATCCTATTGAGATAACCCGAAAACACATATTTAGTACATGAGTACGTAATTTTGTGTTATCAATGCTCCTAATTCATTGTTGCTTAAATGAATGTACCCGAAAACACATATTAGTTATGTGTCCCCTTTAGCATTCAAAAGACATGAGATGCAATGAAAACGGGTTTTTACTTTGTATTAATAATGAGAAAGCGATTTGTCCTAGACGTGAGAAATTGCTTTTGTGAAATTGATACGGGAAGGTATCATCCTTTTAGAAAACATTGTGAAAGTAGGCATAAAAAATAAGAAAATTATAAGTAAAAAAAAACTCATCTTGGGTTTTGAAAATTCTCGTATTGTTTGTGAGTTGTGCGTGAAATAGAAATCCTAGACTCAGAAAGAGGAAGGCTAGTGTTTACATACCTTGTAGAGTCAATTAAATTACGACGTTTGTTCCATTAGACCAAGACCAAGACGAAGTAGGTTGAATTGTTCCCGCTTCAACGGTTTGGTGAGGACGTCGGCTATGTTGTCTTCGGATGCTACCTTCAATAGAGATGTTCCCCTTTTGAACATTGTCTCTTAGGAAGTGATGACGAATCTCTATATGCTTTGTGCGAGAATGCAATACCGGATTCTTGCTTAGATCGATTGCACCTTTGTTGTCACATAGGATGGCTATGTTGCTTAGATGGATGTCGTAGTCTACTAACGCTTGTTTCATCCATAGTGCTTGTTGGCATGCTTTGCCGGCGAGACGTACTCGCTTTCGGTTGTTGATATTACAAGTGCCGTTTGTTTCTTAGAAAACCATGATGTTAAACAACATCCCATAAAAGTACATACCCCACTTGTACTTTTTCTATCAACGTAATCACCCGCATGGTCAGAATCTGCATATACAATTGTTTCTACTCCCGTGCCCTTAGGATACCATAATCCTAATTGTGTTGTACCCTTAATATATCTAAATATCCTTTTACGGCTTCTAGGTGTGATATTTTGGGGTCTTCTTGAAACCTAGCAAATAAGCAAACACTAAACATGATATCCGGCCTACTTGCCGTGAGGTAGAGAAGGCTACCTATCATGCCACGATATTTAGTATTATCTACGGATTCTCCGTCCTCGTCTTTAGTGAGTTTGGTGTCGGATGACATTGGAGTCCTAATTGGTTTTGACTCTTCTAGACCGAATTTCTTTAACATCTCCTTGATGTACTTAGATTGATTAAAGAAGATACCATCTTCTACTTGTTTTATTTGTAGACCAAGAAAGAAACTAAGTTCTCCCATCATACTCATCTCGAACTCGTCATGCATGATTTTAGAGAATTCATCACACATGTCTTGACAAGTGGATCCGAATATAATATCATCTACATATATTTGTACTATGATTATATGTGACTTTCTTTTTTTAGTAAAAAGTGTGTTGTCAACTAACCCCATGGTGTAGTTGTGTTTAACTAGAAATGACTTGAGTCTATCATACCAAGCTTTTGGAGCTTGTTTAAGACCATAAAGGGCTTTCTTTAATTTATACACATGTTTGGTTTTTTCAAAATCAATGAAGCCCGGAGGTTGAGCTACAAATACTTCTTCATTTATGACACCATTTAGAAAAGCGCTTTTGACATCCATTTGATAAAGCTTTAGATCATTAGCACAAGCATACGCAAGAAGTATTCTTATAGACTCTAATCTAGCCACGGGGCGTAGGTCTCATCAAAGTCTATTCCCTCTTGTTGGTTATACCCTTGAGCAACGAGTCTAGCCTTGTTCCTAGACACTACTCCGTTTGCATCTAATTTGTTTTTATAACCCCATTTGGTTCCTATTATGGTTTGATTACTAGGTGGAGGGACAAGTGTCCAAACATCATTAGAAACAAAGTGATTTAGTTCTTCTTGCATAGCCATTACCCAACTTTCGTCTTTTATGGCTTCTTGTGTATTCTTAGGTTCTAAGGTTGAAACGAAACAAAACAAGCTACTTTGGTTTTGAACTTGAGATCTTAATGTTCGTTCATTTAGTTTTCCTATGACTTTATCTACGGGGTGATCTTTGGACTCTTTAATGTTTACTATTTCATCACTTAGAGGTTCTTCTTCTTCACTTATCTTTTTCTTTATTACTATGGCTTCACTTTCTATAATCTCGTCATCGACAAGAGGTGGAGAGGGTTTGGGTGGACTTTCATCAAATTTTATATTTAATGACTCTTCTACCTTCATTGTTTCTTTGTTTAATATGACGTAAGCTTTGCTATTTGGCGAATAACCTAAAAAGATACCTTCGGTTGATTTAGGATCAAATTTTGTAAGGTAATCTTTAGTGTTAAGAATAAAACATTTACTACCAAAGACTCTAAAATGATTTAACGTAGGCTTTTTGCCTCAAAGTAACTCATATGGAGTTTTTCCTAAGATTGGTCTAATCAAGACTCGATTGAGTATATACGTTGAAGTATCAACGACATTACACCAAAATTTTGGAGGTATGGATTGTTCATTAAGCATGGTTCGACTCATTTATTGTAGAGTTCTATTCTTTCTTTCTACTACCCCATTCGATTGTGGAGTGGTGAGCCGAGAAGTTGTGAGTAATACCATTAGCGTCCACAAAAGCTCCAATTGCACTTCATTATCGCATTCCCTACCATGATCCGTCCTAATAGACACTATGGGACTTCCTAGTTGTCTTTGGATCTTTTTGCTTAATATTTCAAAATAGTTAAAGGTTTCCGTTTTGTTCTTTAAAATTTTGTCCATGTATACCTAGAGTAGTCATCCACTATTACCAAAGTGTAGTAGTTGCCTCCATAACTTTGGATAGCGGATGGACCAAATAAATCCATATGTAGTAATTCTAGACACCTAGTTGTGGACACCATGTTTTTAGCTTTATGACTCGAATGAGATTGTTTACCTATATTACAACGCATCAAAAATGATGTTCATTTTTTAACTTAGGTAGATCTCTTACTAGATCTTTGGATGATAGCGATTGAAGAAGTCGCATGTTGGCGTGACCCAATCTTCGATGCCATAAGGTCAAAGTATCATCCATAGAGGTAAGACATAATTTGTCTTTAGGTTCATTACCGATTTTAATGACATAGACTCCATGTTTCCTAATTCCTCTTCCTATGGTTATGCCATTTTAAGTATCTTACTACCGGTTTCGATAAAAGTACATTGCACTTTTTATCACATATTTGTCCTATATTTAAGAGATTAAAGTTTAGGTTTTCTACGTGACACACATCGTTAATTGTTAGAGATTTGTTAGAAATCGTACCTTTACCGATGATTCTACTTTTGCTATTTCCAAACACCACATTACCTCCATTAATGGATTCATATGTGGAGAATAGATCCCTATTCCCGGTCATGTGCCTTGTGCACCCGCTATCCTTGACCCATTCATCGGGGTCTAGGTCGACCTTTAAGCATACCTAAAACAATAATAAACTCAAAAGTTTGGTCCCCATTTGTTCATGGGTCCATTAGTGTTAAACATTCCATTCATGTTATACATGTATGGATAAGATGAGTATGCATTCCATGGAGCAAAGTTTTGAAAAGGAAAACCGTTTTGCATGTTTTGATTCCATCCCATTTGATGGTTACTTTTTGGGTAAACGCTATTAGGTCTCCTAAATGAATTAGGTTTTGAAAAAGATGGAGCTTTGTTTCTTGCAAAAGTAGGATTATATTTTGGAGGTGGTTGTCTAGTGGTGACATGATTTGGTTTCTTCCTATTAACTATGACAAACTCAGTTCTAGATGAAGAAGCTACATTATTGCTACATCCACGGATCCCTTTTTCTACACTAGCTTCCCTTTTAGGGGATCCGGGGATCCGCCACAATGCTGGTTTTTTTCTAGTTCTTTATCAAATTTTGTTTCTTTACTTTCACTAGTTGATGGATCAAGTTGTTGACTACCTAGACCCTTTTGATTGTTACCGTTTTAACGCTATCGCGTATTGTATCTAAAGTGTTCGTGCTCATTCTAGCAATTTTAGAATCTAAGTGATCCACTAGTGTTTGAAGTTGAACGCAAAGTTCACATTCACCACTTGCTATTTTACCTTTCTATAAACGTTTTAGTTTTGCTTTTAATTCTATGACTTCTTTATCTAAACGTTTATTTTGACTCTTTAAAAGCTTGTTTTTGTTAACTAGTTTTAAGCTAATATTGCATAGTTTATCATATTCATTATGCAATGAGTCGTCATCAAGTGATGAGCTACTATAGTATTCAGACATACCTCTAAGACAAATTTCTTCATCCTCCTCGTCGCTCATTCCCCACGTGCCGCTCACGAACACCTTTTGATCATCCCGTTTGGGACACTTACTAATAAAGTGGTTTGGGTCCCCACACTTAAAGCAAGTACGATCATCCTTTGGCTTCTCGTCCTCTTTGCTTTTCCGAAAGCCTTTCTTATCATCATACGGTTGTTTGACGATCTACCCTTCTTCTAAAGAACTTTTTAAAGTCCCTACCGCCATAGCGTACTCTTCGTCGTCACTACTCGAAGATGAGTTCTCCTCATCGCTTGAAGCCTTTTTGGCTTTAAGGGCAAGAGATTTGTGTTTCTCTTTCACCTTTGAGGCTTCGAAATCTTTAGCAAGGACAAGCTCGTAGACTTTTAGGTTGCCTATGAGTTCATCGAGGGTGAGGATTGTCAAATCTTTTGACTCTTCGATTGCCGCACCTTGGATCTCCACTTCGATGGAAGTGCCCTTAGATATCTCCTAACATGGTTACGCCTAGAGAAAGATTCATCAAGTGCTTGTAAAGATGTAATAATAGTATTAAAGTTAGCAAATGAATGATCTATAGTTTCCTCATCCGATATTGAAAATTGTTCATATTGTTGAACAAATAAATCAATTTTATTATTTTTAACTTGTTGGTTGCCTTGATGAGTTACAACTAAAGAATTCCAAATTTCTTTAGAGGTTTTAAGCATAGAAATTCTTTCAATTCCTTTTTCGTAAAGCATTATATAAAACCATTTTTGCTTCACTATTTTTAGAAAGCTTTTCTTCATTTCATCGTTTAGTTTATCATGAGGTATGTTAACTAATTTTCCTTTATCATCCTTTGAGGTAGCCTCAAAATCACCTTCAACAATAATTTACCAAAGATCAATATCTTTAGACTTCACATATGTTTCGAATCTATTTTTCCAATATATAAAACCATTAGTTTCAAGTAGAGGTGGTCGTTGCATAGATTGCCCTTCCTCGTAATTTTCAGAACCCATAGTGATCGAAAAGTTTTAAAATACAATTTTATTTTAAAACTTTTATAAACTTAGCTCTTGATACCAATTGTGGAAAACTAGAAGGGGGTTGAATAGTTTTGCCGATTTTAAGTTGATTTCAAAACTTTAGATTCGATATTATGTGAAATCGTATGGATGTTGAGAACGTATAGATCTAATGATAATGCAAGCAAATAGATAAAGTTAAGGGATAGAAATGACACAACCGATTTATAGTGGTTCGCTTACAAGGTCACCTTCCTTGCCCTACTCCACTCCCCGAGTCACCTACTCGAGAGTTCAAGCACTATGTCAACAAACTCATTCACTCGGCGGAGAAGCCTTCACAACGTTGCTTACACTTTGATAAGCTCGTAAGCTCAATCGTTTGGCCCAAAGGAATACCTTATATCTAAATAAGCACATTAGTGGGCCTCAAGTCCTCAACACCTCCTTATTTTTACCCCCAGTTTAAGCAAATAAGCAAAAGCAGTTTGGAATACACCTATCTCTAATACATCCAGAAAAGTTTCTTACCTATTACACCTATCTAGCTATAATAAAACGATTTTACCGATCGTATATATAGCTTTATAACTTTCCGGAATAAGTCACTGATATATGAATGGCACTTTATATGAAAAGTAGGTCTGCTATTTATATTGCAATCTGTATGTCATACAAAACAACATACTGAAACTTGAATGATTCACATACTCACGTTAAAGTAGCCAATATCTCTCTTGTGGCTCTTAAAAGAGTTAAAACTCTGCAAATCAAACAACCAAATGACTTTAGCTATGAGGCTGCCCCGCCATGATATCGAGGCCACTATTTATCTAAGGCAAAATGCAACATAAAGTGAAATTTATTTGGGTAGTTAATATGATATAAGTAGCATATTACCTAGTCGAAATCAGATAAATGACCATATGGACAGACCGGAAAACTCAAGCCAGCCCCTAAAAGCAATCCCAAACAGCCCCGATAAGTATAGGCAACTAAACAAAGAAAAACATCATTTTTGCATATTTAGTAAACAAATATTTTCATATTTACTATTATCCATGCGAAAACATTCAATCAACTAAATTGGCAAATTCTATCTTTCCCAAATCAAATGAACTACAACTTATGTCCCATTCACAATCTATCATGGTAAGCTGCTGCTAACAATTACTAGTGGTTTTACGGCGGTAAATGGCAGTTTCCAGCGGTTTTTAGCAGTGGTAGTGTAAAAGAGATGGGAGAGAGTGATGTGTCACGTATTTGGGCATGCAAAAACAGGTGATATAGATTCGGTTTGGAAAGAAATCCTAAGATTGAGGTAGGCTGAGAATATAAAAGTTTTAGATGTGGTGTATAAGTAGATCCATATAACATACACAGAACATGATATATATATTTTACACTTGAAAGTCACTGACCTTCCTACTTGTGATCAGGAACATCAAAACTTCATCGCTTTGCTTCGCGTATGGCATTACTTCATGAATAGTTACTTTTGTTGAGACCTACAATAAAGGAAAACAGGATGTCAACAAACATTCAATTGATGACATATAGTAACAAACCTCAGAAAGTTAAGTCTTCAACTAAATTATGCATCATCAAAATATAAATAACATGTAAAGAACGCACACCCGCAGTATTCGGTATTGCAGACACATAACTAACCACTTAATAGACAAAAAGCAATTATCTAACTGAAATTTCTAACACAACCCATAGAAAGAGAAGTTTGATTTAACATTCAAACATTTTGTGGATGTTCTGATTTAGAATTAAACTACGCTTTATTCATTTTCGATATCGATTAGCAAATCCAGACAACCCCTTGATAAGGAGTTACAAATATGCAATCCCAAACAACAACCTCTTTAGTATCATCAAAAAACAAAAAACATGATTCATTATCGTCATTTAGGTTAAAATAAAAACATGTAATTCAGACAAAAAAAAATTAATAACCTGTAATTGATAGTAGCATGAATCAGGCGTTAATTAGGTCGTTGGAATAATTTTCCGGCAATAATCAACCCACTTATTCCATCGGAAAACCCTTTTAATTGATCTACGGGAAGGTTGATTTTCGTATTGCGATTAAAATTATGATTTATGGGAAGGTTGAATTTCGTTTTTGATTGATCTGATGCTCTGACTATTGATTGAATTTAGTGTTATAATTTTGGGGTAACGATTTTTAAGATATGAGATCCGGTTTTGGGGGAATATTAATTGTGTGGTGTTGGGTTGTTTGATAAAATATTATGATTTCACTGAATGAGTAAAAACACTGAAACTCTGTTCCCGAGTTTATTTTTTAAAGTGAAAGGGAAAGGTTTGGGATGTTAATATAAAAAAATTGTGTTATTGAGATTTTTTTTAAGAGGGGAGAGGAAAGTAAAGGGTAGTAAATTACATCAAAATTACTCTCCTAATTTACTTTTCAAATTGGGATGAAATTGAGTGAAGTTGATTTTAAAGCTTTTTTTTTGTTACATCATTCTATTTTCTTTCCAACTCGGGAACACAAGATAAAAAAATAATTTTGTATTCCTCTCCTTTTTATTTTTCTCTTTTTTCCCTCTCCATCTCTCTTCTTTCCATTTTATACTCGGGAACATAGTGTGAATGATTCAATGATGCTGAATGAATATAGTTCTGAGTGAAAACGATTGTTTGATAACTTCTCTGAATAATGGCCTCTAATTCTATATGTGAAGAATTATTAATTAATTTTAACATTTTTATATAATGTAACACTAAAAATATTATTTTTTAATAATATGTAGAGATGATGCAATTCATATTATTAAGTAACAGAGAGTTCACATCATTTGATAGTCACCTCTTTTACAAGTGTGGTTCTTTTTTATAGAAGAAATAATGTCTTCTCACAAATGTTAGTATTTATGCAATACGTATATTCTATTTGAGAAAAAGTTGTTATTTAGCATCCTAATAAAATATGTACACCTACTAAAATTGAAGATATCATCACGTGGAGAAAGCAATTTTGGATTACTATGCATGATAGGACCTATTTTGGCACCGATTCATCCGAGCAAATTTGACCATCCAGCACCACTAATTTCCTACCAAATCTCTCTAGATTCATGAATCTATGCTTAATTATCCAATATGTGTATCAAACACACCCTTGTACCGCTGATAAAACATATGATTTAGCTACGGAATGAGTCAATGCTCAATGATTTGAATGCTCTGAATTAAATTAGCTCTGAATGAAAACATGTTGTTTGGTAACTGTTCTAAATAAATATACTCGACTTTAAAAAGTTACCATTATAATTTATGTATAATCAACTTTCAAATTAGCATTATAATTTATGTTATTAATCATGTTTTTAATGATATGTTTGTAACTAAAACATATTGGTTACAATATTATCGATTTGAATGATTAGACATTAGTGTAAAATGACTCCACTAATTTAATGGAATAACATGCAAATCTTGAGATTGGAAAAAACATATATATAATGAGATAGATAATTTTTGTTTGACGAGGTTCATCACATATTAAAAACAAGGTGCTTGTGAAATCGGTATATTAAAGAGTTTATTTTATTGCAACACCTTGAATATTAAATTGTTATAAAATGAGGCCGCTAAAGAAAGTTTTGTTCACTGAATGATTTTGCATCCAACTTTTGCTTAGTGTCAAAGGCAAATAGAATGGTTCAGCAGTAGAAATATTTTTATCAAACATACTCCATGCTTACCGACTAGGAGTTGCCCTCTGAATAAGGCTCATTCAAAGGCTATCAAACAGCCCCAGTGTTTTTTCGAGAGGAAAACGAAAATGGTGTTTAATGTTGTGAGGGAAAGTAGGATGATCGGACGGTGGAGGTAGTTTTGGGGAATTAAATGTCACGTGGCATTTTATTAGAATTTTGTGTATAAATAGAGGCCCTAATTCTACAAGTTTTTTACACATCAAATCAATAAGTATTATTGATTTCCAACGTGAAATACGATCTCTTAAGATAAAATTTCCGGCAGTTTAGTTAAGTTCGACAATACAACTTAATGCTGTTTTGGCTGTTTACCCTCTGGGAACAGACTACTAATCTGCTTTTAAGGTAAAGTGTGTAAAACACGCGCTTTTAGCTTCTTCGTTGATCTCTATTTGGTGATCAAGTAAGTCTTTTGACTACTTTATTATTTTATTTAATTATCGCTTATCCGCTTACATTCTGTTTGTATTTAATTTTCTCTTTATTTATTTATTGTTAATTTTATTTATTGTAATTTAGATTTTATTAATAAAAGTGTAACCGTTCCCTACATAATTTGCTGATAACTCATCGCCCTTGTATCCACAATAGCTAGTCCATTATACAACAATGATAACGAAATAATACAAGTAGGAGGTTTTAAAAAAGTAGTGAGTTGTAAAAACTTCCAAGTTACACACTCCGTCTCTAACATTCCAAAAGTGCAGGCGAAGTTTCTGTTAAAAAGCTTCAATTCATTTTTTGTTCATGTCTAAACCAATTGACAAATATACTCTGATCATACGGGTAAAAGGTTGAATATGAATATTGTGGTCATTTCACTTTTTCCCGAGGCGAAAATTAAACATTTTTGTTTTTTTTACAAATATCAAATATGCACTTCAAAGTTATGCAAATTGCGCCGATTTACTCTTTAAAAGGATACTATAACTGATTCGCTCCGAACGGTCTATCTTTTATTAGTCAACCACTTGTGAATGGTCAACCATAAAAGTCAAACACTCGAACATAATGCAATAAAGTCCAGAGGAGTATAGTGTTATATCCCCGGGTCGTTAAGTCCCAACGAGCTGTGCGATTGAATAGCTAAACGCGGTAGTGATCGGTGATATTGAACAGGAAAGGGGGTTATGATTAATTACACTAAGGAAATTAAATCTAATAAAGACTTTGAAGTCATTTTAATTCTATATTTAAAATCGTTTAACTATTAAAAACCTAAACGTACGACTTTTACTGAATTTTATGTAAACGTAAAAATAAATAAAACGTAAATTTAAAAGAATAAAACACCTACGGATATGAAAATGATATTTTAGCAATCCTAATAATAAAAGAAAATTATTGGAAAATTAAAATTATTATTATAACTATTTATTTAATTATTATTAATTAAAAACTATTTAAACTAATTAAATTCTAGAAAATAGAAGATAACAGAAATTATGAAAAATTTCCTAAAAATATTTTATATTACTGAGAACAAGGGAAAATTAACAGAAACCAATTTGGAGCACAAGAACAATGATTTGGGCACACTACTAATATGAATAAGCACTTGAAATAAGCAATAAGCTATCCAAAAGCTACAATAAGCTACTACAGCCTAAATCTAACCTAAAATGAGCTAATGCAATTGATTGGGACCTAAAAAACACAAGCTAAAGAAAAAAAGCTCGAGACCAGATTCTAACAACTATATGCCAAACGGCCTTGAACCAGCTACTTCAAGCTCCAAATAAGCTAGCTTAGAAAAATCACAAAAATAAAACAAAATACCTAGTTATAGACCACCAACCAAAGTCCTAAAACCCAAAATTTCAATAAGATTGGTTCAGAGATGAAGCGCTTAAAACTCCGAAAGCTCATGCAAAAACCATATTTGATGATATCTTGACTTTTGAAGACATGCATGAAAGTTGACTAAGCTGAACTTTGATCAACTAGGACAGATGCCAAATGAAGTAAACTTAAGAGATATGACCTAATTAAGTCAAGCGATTAGTATCCTACACCTAAATGCTAGCAATGCTAAAACTGATGTGATGATTAGTACAAGGTTTTAGATGATTTTGACTAAAAGATGGTGCAACTGAGGAACAATTGAAAGAAATGAGTTAAACTATCCTAGACAAGCCTAAACAAACTTAATTAAGGCAACCCACTAAACACCAATACCACCAATCTGCTTATGCCAAACACCCTAGAAGGAACTCAAAAGTACAACATAAGCTGATCAAGAACGAGGTAGGCTTGATAAACAGTTTGCATCACCAAATGAACTAAACATTTAAGCTAAAATATGAAATGAGTAACTCTAAGCTGTCGGACTTAAAAAGGGGGAAGGTTAGGCCAATTGACTAAATAATCTAACTAGTGGATATCCTAGAACTAGAAAAGGGAAAATCTAGCAATGAGCTACAATCTCTAACAAAAATAAGCTAAACAGGGAGCATGAGCAGTTAGCTATAAGTGCTACACTAAGGGAATCCTAAAACTAAGAAAATGGTAAAATAAGCATTAAAGGGGTACAATAAGCACTAAAATGCTAAACTATGCTAAAGTTATTCTAAACCTACTAATAAGCAATAAAAGGCATTAAATAAGCTAAAGTGATATCTAATAAATACTAAAAAAAAAGAAAAGAAAGAAAGGGTCTCATTGTTGTGTTGCGAAAAAAAGCCAATGGGTACCTTTTTGAGCTTATGTGGGATAAGCTAGAGTGAGAACCAACCCCTAAGATTTTTGGTACAGCTAGTCCACCCAACTAGCTCACTTTTGCCCCCAAATGCCACCCTTAATAAAGCCAGCTTATAAATAAGCTGAGGTAAAACTTTGAGTTGGACTGAATCCCCTGCACGTAATGAAATATGGCCACCACTTTAACCCATAAGCGGACCTAATTGTAAACCATTTTTTGAATTTTTCCTTTTGACCAAAGTTAAACCACTTAGTGAACTCTCTATTTTTATTTTTAAAATTTTTTTTATCACTAAAGAAACTTAACTAAATTGCTATGGAAATCTTTGACAGTAACTCATTTTTCTTTGAAACCGTTAAAACTCAAAACTTCAGTAATCCTTGTAAAACTCTTTTCTAACTCAAAACAATTGACTTGGGTACTTAAAATACGTTTGACTTCCGTGGTCAAAGTAGGTAAAAACAAGTTTTTGACCCAAAATTAAGTTAAATCCAAACACTACTTAATGGGATAGAACTGGTTAAAACAGATTTTTGAACTAAAACTTGGCTTTTCTTTATCAAAACCGAATTACTAACTTAAAAGAACCTTTTTGACTTAATGATAATTAGCAACAAACAAATAAGCAATAAGTGCTTATTTGCCTATAAGAAAGAAAATGAACAGATGATTAAAAAAAAACAGACTTTTTTCATTAATTAAAGAACATTACAACTTCATTAAAAACAAGCTTAATTAAAAGACTAAAAACCTAGGTGCCTCATACTTGTGGCTACAACATCATATTTATACTAAGTGCTCTAGGGGTCTCTCTTCTTCAGTGCCTCTTTGAGCATTTCCCATCAATAATGTGAGCCATTGGATGAGTGGACTTCATTTTAGCCGTTGATGGATTTTTTTGGCGCCAAAATACTCTTGCCAATTGGACATGATGACTTGTAAGGAAGAAGAAGCAATTAATGCTTCTTGTTTTGTTGTTGAGGTGGAAGGGATAAGGTGAGGGTTCATGAGCTGGAGGTGTGGTGATGGAGTGGTTTTGGAGAGTTGGTGGGTTTGTGTTTGGTATTAGAGATTGCAGAAAAAGGAGGGAAAGTGGGGAAACGGGTCGCTGGGTTATGGGTTTTTTATTTGGATTTGGCTATTAATAAAAAAATCCGCTTGGCTTAGTAGTTATCACAAGACCAATGTGTAATTTCAATTCTCAAGGACCGAACCTGCCAATTTTTCAAAGTTATTCCAAGGGTCAATCTTGCCAAGTTTCATTAGTACAAGGACCATAAAAGATAATTTTCCATTTTTAAACTTCCAAGGACTATTTTTGCCAATTTTGAAACTTGAAGGACCAAACTTGTAAATTCTCCAAACTTTTTACCCAAGGATCATTTTTGATAAATTTTGATTTTGAAAGGACTTGGGTTGACTTTTATTCCAAAACAAATACTCAGGGACTGATTTTGTCAAGATTTGAAAGTTGAGGGACTGAAACTACCAATTATGCAAACTTAGCTCATTTTTCATCTGATTTTAAACATTTTGCATCTGAAACATATAAAATACAATCCTTGGATATATTTTGTATTTTTGCATATATTTGAGTGTTTTTAAGTGTTTTGGGTGTACTGATAAGACAAAAATGATGAGTATTTGCACACTCATCAATAACAATTGTTAAAAAGTAATTATATTCAACCATTAACATTCACAGACATCACTCATTTTCAATTATGAATCATGGTTGTTAAAATCTCGATCATAATCTTAATTACTTATAATTTTACGATACTAAGAAGCAAAACGATTCAGATGTTACGTATGATCTTATCCGATTTGATCTTACTTTTTTGAATCGCAAACTAAAAAACTACTCCCCCATCCCAATTTATTTGTCTACTATTAAATTTTTTGGTCGTTCTTGTTCAACTTTGACCTCAAGTATTTTTATTTGTGTTATATAACACTTGATAAATATTATACCAATGAAAATACATTTAAAACGCAATTCATTCATATATATTGCACCAAATATTATATAAAACAAAAGAAAATAACAGGCTAATAATATCTTGGAGATGGTCAATTGACGTGATTTTATTCTATTCACATTCTGAGGGTGGCAGCCATGAAATTTGTATAGAGTTGGTCTATCCATAAAGTAGTTTCCTATTGGTATGTTATAATCAGCACTGTGCAGAGTTCAAATCTTGTAAAATCTGCAAATTTTGGTTTATCCATATCTCAAAGTTCTGCTAAAATCTTTACAAGCTTGAGTTATTTATCTCATTACAGTTGATGGCTACCTTGGAGCTGCTGGTTATAAGTTCATCTTGGTTCTTTCATATTTCAGTAATTGGCCTTATTGGTGCTATTGAATATGATAGTCTCAAGTGTTTTTTTTTATTTCCAATAGTTCCATAAAGTAGGTATCTAACTGTGTAGGGTAAATGGTCTAGGTGGGCTTTGTATGATGGAAGGAATAAAGAGGTGTGCAAGATGAACCTTTTTGGTCCTTCCAATGCAATGCTAAAGGAGGATAGGTTGGATTCTTAATGAGGGTGTGTGTTCCCTTGCTAGTGATGCATGATCCTCGTTGCTTCTAAGGCTAAGTTGGTGTTTGTTTTTTAAAAAAGGTCTTAAATGCCTCCTGATAAGCCCCACTACAAGAATTCAGCTAATAGCCACGGACATATTTTATGGGTAAAAGGGCCAAATTGGTGGTAACTGATGAATACCTACGGATTATCCATGAATCTGTTTTAATGGGGAAAACCTTCGAGGGTAATTGACTAGCCACGAATTTTTTGACATGTGGGTAATGTTAACCACGACATTATTTGTGGGCATTTTCACTCAATCCGTGGGTAAATGTTGCACGGGATTTTCTAAGCTACCACGAAAATACCCACAATTGTCATGTGGGTAATCTATGGGTATATTTAGCCACAGCACATAACTCGGGTGTGTTCATTAAATCAGTGGTAAAATGTTTCATGGGATTTTTTACATTACCACAAAAATACTCACAAAAGTATTGAGGGTAATTCAAGGGTACACATAACCCACGATATAGTCGTGTGTAAATATCTAATGGTAAAAATTTCCGTTTTACCCATGATAATTTATGGGTACACTTAACCACGGATATTTAAGTGTGAAAAAACCAAGGGTAATAATAGAAATTTACCCACAATAATTGGTAGAAAAGCAAAGGGTATTATTAGAAGTTTACCCACAATAATTGGTGGGTAATATCAACCACGAAAAGTACCGGTAAAACTTGTGGGAATTTTTTGATAAACGATTTGATTGAAATTAATATGAAATATCTGACACAAATTTTGAAAGATCTGAAATATAAATTAGTCATACAATATAACAAATGAAACCAACTTTATTAAACTTAACATAAACATAAAATATCCGAAAGGAACCAACAACCTAAATTATCCAAAATAAAGCAAACATCAACCTAAGATAGTGTTTGGGTTTTTGAGTTCCCCACAATATCTGCTTCATTGTTGTCTTCAGTCGTCACTCTCAGATTTCGGGACAGAATATCAAGATGACTACACAAGAACTCAAGAATTTGTTGTTGCTTACCGATCTTGCGAGTCAACTTTCTTCCATTTCCATACTTATTCTCCAAAGGTTCATGTGGAACATAATTTGCTGAAGTTCTAGTGGCAGGATTCGGATAATAAGCAAATGCTTGTGAGCCAAGAGCATACACATTTCTTTTCTTCACGCCTCCGACCGCCTCATAATAAAGTGCTGATTCATTCACCAATTGGGATGACTCGCCTTCTACATGGTTTGCCTCACGGCGTTTCCCTCAATCGCAACACATTATCTTGTTATTATATAGATGTCAAAATGAGTGACTATATACTAAATCAAAATGTTATTCACTTTTTAGATCAGAACTTACATTGATTGTTTTTGCCTTCTTATCGATAAAGGTTGTCTCGTCATGATTTTTTGTATGGGTATACACAAAAAGTTCAAAAGGATTAGGTGGACGCTTTAGTGTCGTTTCCTGCACACAAAAAATGAAAAAAAAAATCATAAACTAACAAAAACTTTCAAAATATATTTACTTAAACAAACAATAACATAATTTAGTATCATAGAACTACAACTAAGTTCCTAAGCTTACAAGTTTCTTCGCATATTCACGATATGATACGGACCCTCCCGTATGAGTCGATGGACCATCACCCTTCAGACGATTCTGTGAATTTGTTTCTCGTTTCCCCTTGTACTCTGATGTATCCCAATAGCCTACAAAACCCGCTTCATGTGTCTTCACTTATAAATATTGGTTTTATCATTTTACGCTTAATGTCTCTCAAGAAATCTGTATAACGCTCGAAGCTTTTGATTCCACAAGCTGTCCTCACTTGTGTTTCAGTGCAGGGATCCCATACATAATGTTTCTACATTAATCCAAATAGTTAATAACCACATATGTGATATATGTACATATCAAATAATTTAAATATCAGATGCTATACCTTAAATTCTTCGAAATAGAAGTTTTGGTGTCTTCTATCACGACCTTTCTCCATGTGAAGGCTCCATCATCAATTCTTTCTTTGAAAAATCCTTGTTATCACTCGTGAGCATTGACTTGAATTTTCAAGGCTGTTATAATATAACTTAAGATGATAAAATTAGTGTAATCAAATGAAAATGTGTAAGCAACTATTGAAATAATAGACCTTATACTTACAATCCATTCACAACAGTGAGTTGTTTTCTCCCTGTTGTCAGTGTCTGATTCTGAGAGACTTCAGCATTTGATCGAGGGCCTGAATTTGTCACAATACCATTTTCACGAGATGTTTCATTGCCATTACCATTGAAAGTAGAATCACTAACAATCTCATCCATTGTTCTTTCAGGAGCATATGCGAGACCTCCTTTCCTTGTGTTCCTTCCATTTTCTCTCGTCATATCACCATTAGAAGTTGAATCATCAAGAATCTCATCCATTATTCCCTGAGGAGCATGCGAGACACCTACTCTTTTTGTGATCCCTCCCCTTCCTCAAGGCATTGCTCCATTCAAAGTTGGATCAATTGGAGAAGTGGCTGCTGTTCTAGGACGAGCATATGAGAGAAGTGATCTTTTTGTGATTCCTCCCTTCCTCTGTCCATATCCGCAGCTATTTAAAATACGAGATATTAAATGTATAAATCCATTCATGGACTCCGGTGGAGCAAGACACAAAGAAATATAGAATACAAGACACAAATGTATAATATTTGTTTGTAACTAACTAGCAAACCTCTAAGGCACCCTTCAAGTCTATGGTTGTTTTTTACTAAGGTATTAAGATTCCAAAACTAGCCACCATTTTCTTTTTTCGGAAATATCAATGTAAAAACAATCGAAGCATAACGTAAATAAAGTAGAAATGTCTGATGCCGATGTTGATAATGGTGAAGATTCTGATTTCTCTATCACATAGTTGGACACTTGTTTACATAATACAAAAGAGATGAAAAACTCACTATTCATGCATTATATAGCAGAATCAATAAGCAAAATCTTTATGTGATTCATATTAAAACATAGAAAATGTGGCAACCCGACAAACCCGAATCACTGACCCAAATAACCCGACCGAAATAACCCAACCAGACAACAACCCGAACCCGAATCAATAAGCAAAATCTTTATGTAATCCTCAATTAGCAAATAACCATAAACAATTTATTTCTATCCAAACACTAAAATATGTTTGTCCTAACCAATAACAACATAAATAAGCAACTCCATAAATCCTTATGCAACAATGAGACACAACAATACAATAAACAAATGTTTGATGTTAGACATTCTGCTATTTGGTAAAATAATCAAACCAATAACAGACATAAAAAGGAACTCCCAAACCTGCTACTAATCCTCATTTGTGTAAATCCAAAAAACAAAATTGTGTCTTTCTACTTGTTTTTATCGCACTTAAGCAAATTTGAGTGTTTGCATAAAACCATTATTGTAAGCTACTATGGTCATATGCCTACATAGCCTCTCATCTCGAACCAACATTATACTTGCAGACTACCAAACCAATTTATGGTCATGAACCCAAATATTCGTAACAATAAACAATCATTATATAAGAAACATAGAAAAAAATCAATTCAGAACCCAAATACTCAATCAGAACAATAAACAAATACCCAAACAGTCATGAACCCAATTATTCGTAAGAATAAACAATAAACAATTTGCAGTCATGAACCCAAATACTCAATCCTCACTAAACTTACAATTCAGAATTGAAAAAACTACTTTGGAACATATAAAAAACATAAAAAAAATCAGAATGAAACCTTTGATATATTCAAACTATATGCTAATATGAAATTAGATTAGGCGCATACCTTGTTAAAAGTTGTTATATTGCTTCTATAATTCTTTGGTACCCACTATATTGAATTGAGTGAATGAAAATTATAAGCGATCATTGCTGCTATTTATTCAACAACTCAGATCCGATTTTTATGCGATTGATGTGAAAAGGCGCCCATTTAAACCCCGCTAAACCCTTATCATTTGCCGCTTCATTTTAATTTGCTGCTTAGGTTAGGGTTTCATGTGGCGCTTGATAGTGAGAGGGTTTTGCAACTGTGTGAATGTGGCGATTGATAGTAAGTCAAACATTACAACTAATAAATGGGAATAAATATTCGCTTTTCACTTATGAATATACGATTTGCAATTCATTGATTTTATTTCTAGATTACATACATCCCCATATCTCAACCAATATTTAGATATTTCCTCAAACACAAGTTTTTAATGCATGATGTACAATGCTCATAAAGCAAGGTTTGGGGAAATATAAATATTGGTTGAAATATATGGGATGTATGTAAATGCCCCTATTTCTAACTAACTCATATTTTTTTAGTTATAGCATTATAAATAACTTTTTATTATTAAGTACTCTATTTAAGTATGACAACATTAAAGATTATTATTGATATATGATATTAAGTGTGAGAATCGGCTCGGGTCAAACGGTCAAGGTTGAAAATAACATACGCAAACTAATCTTGTCCAATTTGATTTTATTGGGTTCATGTTAAATCGGGTCGGATTCACTCGAGTCGGGTTCATATGCAATCGTGTCAACCCGAATATGAGTAATGTAATAGTATCGCCTATTTGTAATCGCTTAAATTGAAAAATATATATTTTAAATATTTTAGAAATCCCTTATTTAGGTCAACGGGTGACCAACCCGAGTTAGTCAAATATTTTCAACCCGATATCCGACCTTGTTTAGTATTTGAGTTGAAACCTGGTTTTCAAAACATTAGGTATAACTATATATACTTTGTAAACAAAAGAGTTGAGCTCAAACTTTGTGAATAAGTATCGAAAACAGAGGCGGCGATCGACGTCGCGTTCACACGTATTCGGGTTGAATGGCCGGTATAACCTCAAATTGAACATGACATGTTTTATTAAATGTGCCTTAAAACATGTAATACTTAAGAAAATGATGAAAATATCAAGCGGGTTATTAGGTTGGTGAATTTTTGACTCAACTGGTTTAAATAACAAAATTATATACTAATACTTAAGAAAATGATGCAAATATCATATAAAATTTTGATTCAACGAGTAAACGGACTTGCGGGAATGAGTGGTTACCCGCGGTTCGGTCACGTTAAACATTTTTAGTAATTGTTTTGCTCACAATACTTGCATTCATGAGAAATCGAAAGCGGGACCGAGCTTGTTTCAAGCTTGAGTTTTAGGATTCGAGTAGAGCTCGAGCATGAAAGTATTGTGACTGACTCAACCGAACATGTTAGTTCTTTTGTCGGCTTCAAATCGGATTTCGTGTCAGGTTAAAAATTGGCGCCACTAAACTTTATACCCATAATTTTATTTAACATCTATAAGATATACAAATAATAAAATTCCTATTTAATCAACGACAATGTTAAAAGGGCACTTGTATATGGGGTAATCTCGACGCACTCGACCGTAACCCGATAAGGATAATCGGTCGGGTTAATCGGGTTCAAATTCAACTGGGTCAGCGGGTCAACCCAATACCAACTAGCGCTTGGTATCGGGTTCAAATATCTTTGCCATTCGTTCGGTCAACCCGACTAACCCAAGTTAGTTTTTTTTAATAAATAATTTTCCAAATCTTTATTTAAAGGCCCTAAGTTAAATTAATAATGAATTAAAAAAGTTTTTGGAATTGCTCGTGTGGTTAAAACAGATTTAATAGGGCGCTTTGTTTTATTTCATTTTATGAATAGGTCGGTCAACCCATGTACAGGTCGGGTTAAATTGTGACGGGTCGAGACGCAATCCAATTTGATTCTCGCCGGGTTTGAATTGGACTTATTTTAATTCATGATAGCTTGTTTGGGATTTTATAGAATTTGTGAACTTATTTTGTTTTGGTTCGATCCAAACCAGGTGTATGTTTGTTGTTCCTGGTAATTGATGAACCCGTGTAGGGTGTTTGTTTGTTTGTCTCAACTCGGTGCACCACCAACCGAGAGGGTGTATGGTTTGTTTTGGTTCACAGTAATCCAAGAGGATGTTTGTTTCTAGTCCGAACCCCTAAAGGGGTCGCTTTGTTTTTATATATTTTCTGCACAAAAGGGTGTTAGTTTCGGTTCGGTACAACCAAACACGAGAGTGGTTTGGTTCAAGACAAAACACCCAAGAGGTGTTAGTGTTAGTTGTACCGTTCCTCGGTTCAAAGCATAAAACCCCAAGAGGGTGCATATTTGTTGTGTTTTGTTTGTTCGAGACACGCATACCCAAGAGGGTTGTCGCTTTTTGTTTGTTGTTAACGGTTCAAAGAAGAAACAACACGGGTGTTGAAAAGGGCAGATGTCGATATAGGAAGCGCAAACATGGCTGATTTGCTTCTGCTGGACCAACATTACCTTCACCGGCAAGTGCGCCTGCGGCAAATCTAATCGGGATCATTATTGCCGATGCAAGGCAACTTGCGCTGCAAATCTATTATAAAATACTTTTGTGCTCCAACAAACAATTGTAATATAATCCATTAAGTAACTAGTTTCAAATACACTTGCAACAGCTTATCGCAGATATCCATTATTTCTTGCTAACAACGCATCTGCATTAGACATTTTGTGGTTCTAAAATTTTCATACATTATTGTGGAAAACTAGAAGGGGGGGTTGAATAGTTTTGCCGATTTTAAGTTGATTTCAAAACTTTAGATTCGATATTATGTGAAATCGTATGGATGTTGAGAACGTATAGATCTAATGATAATGCAAGCAAATAGATAAAGTTAAGGGATAGAAATGACACAACCGATTTATAGTGGTTCGCTTACAAGGTCACCTTCCTTGCCCTACTCCACTCCCCGAGTCACCTACTCGAGTTCAAGCACTATGTCAACAAACTCATTCACGAGAAGCCTCTCACAACGCTAGCAGCAGCTTACATTTTTCCGGTGCAAAGCTAGATACCGAGTCCAGAAGCACTGGACCAAACCAACACAACTATTACACAACAAATGTGAAATATCAAATACAAGATCTTCGCCATAAATCTTGCTGGAATGACAAATCAATCAAGGACCCCTTTGGATGACTGTAGAATGCTCGTGATCTCGCCTTGGTAAGAAGGACCTATATGAGGATCACAAATAGAAAGAAAAAGAACAACTCTCTCAAGTGATCTATATGTTAGAGAACGGAGAGTGTATGAGAGAATTAGTAAGAAGAGGGGTGAGTTAGAATGAAGAAATGGCTCTCTATTTATAAGCAAATTTCTCCTCCGTTCCATCTAGATCCCACGGATCCCTTCCATTGGGATCCCTAGTGTATCCTAGGGATCCGTGGTACTCTCTTCGCCCATGGGTTTTTTGTTATGGGTCATGGGTATGGGTTGGTCCATGAGTTTTCTCTAGATTCAATGTATCTAAGTATACATTGTATCAAGTTATCTTTGGTATGGGTTTAAGATCCATGGGTTATGGTCCATGGGTTATAGTTTTTACCCATCCTAATAAACTATTACAACAAATGCTTAATTATTACATTTTGTATTTAAATGGCTATATGTAAATGCTTTACAAAATAACATGTATCCTTATAATTTTACTTAAGATAACATTACATTTGTTATCAACAAAACACAAAGAGATCGCAAAATATTAATAAACGCTTACTTGTTTATTTGTATTAACAATATCCCCTTTTTGTTGATGACAAAACATAATGTTATGATGAGTAAAACTTAAAATTAGATGTAAGTTTTGAAAGCCCCTAAGTTTTACTTTTCCCCCTTTGTCAAAAACAAAGTTAACCCTTGGAAGAAATAAACAAACTCCTAACCCCCCTTGACGGTAGCTCCCCCTTTCAAGGCCAAGAGAAGAAAAATAAAAATCCTACAACAAGAAAGGTTAGTAACATGCTTATATAATCTTGTGGTTGCCGAGAATCAAGATTAGGAGCCAAGGTATGTAAACAAGGCCTTGTAATAAAACAACAAATTGTAGGGTATGTATGCCACTTACAAGCATGTAAAATAAGAACAAGACTTGTTCTTGAAAATGACTTCAAAAGAAAAATAATACTAAAGGTAGAAAAGGTAGTAGTAGTGATTCCTTCCATGCTTGATAAGGTTTGGATGGAGATTTTGATGAGTAATGGTATTGATGCATCATGATGAGGGTGAGTTTGAAACGCATTTCTTCCCTAACTTCTATTGCAATTTCCCTAATGGATTGGCAATGTTCACAATGTAAATGATGCGGTAAATGCGGAAGTTTCCCGGGTTGTTTTGATTTGAGTTTCATGGAAGTTGTGGTGGGAAAATAGGAAAATATGGATCACTATCCGAATGTTAATAAGTGGTGGAAAAGAACCTAGATGTTCTTGTAATGATGGGAGCTAATGTGGCGGTGATGTTTCATGATCTTGAAAGATAGTATTTGGAGATTGGGGTGTTGAAAAGACTATTCTTTTCTTTAGGTGGTGGGGATTTGTTGGAGTCTTAAGGAGTTCCAAAAGAGTTATTTTAGGTGGTGATGAAGTTGTTGTACTTGTTGGTGATGGGGTGGTGCTATAATGGAAGCATCTTGTGGTGAATTATTTGTTGAGGATGAACCATTTGAGGTTGGTTTTGCTAAACAACAAGATCGGATACTAACTGCGCGGATATCCTAGCATTTGATTGTGGTATTTTGGATGGTGGAAGTACAAAGGTTTGATATCATGATTGTTTGTACTAGATGATTCTCCTAAAGGGTTTTTGGATGACATGATGAAGTGTGTTTGAGATGGAGTATGCAAGCATTTTGGGAGTTATATATATAGAAAACAAAGCATTGTAATGAATGCTTGACCCAAAATGTGGATTAAAATCTAATGATTAGATATGAATTCAAGGCATGTGATTATGAGAACACAAGCATTAAAGAGCATACTCCCAAACATGAAGCAAATGTGGATTTTTCATCCAAAGTGAAAAAATAGAAGTTGAAAAACAACTTTACACGGATCCCATGGATCCTTCCCTCAGGGATCCGGCCCAAAGAAAAGGCCTGGATCCGGGTCTCAGAGCCAGCAAGACAAAATTTTCCTTTGGAAACATTTTTGCCTAGTGTGTGCCTATATGTAAACTATTTGAGTTTCAGCTATCTCACCTCTAAAGGAATAGAAAATAAATTAGAAGTGTAAAAGCATCCTATTGAGATAACCCGAAAACACATATTTAGTACATGAGTGCGTAATTTTGTGTTATCAATGCTCCTAATTCATTGTTGCTTAAATGAATGTACCGGAAAACACATATTAGTTATGTGTCCCCTTTAGCATTCAAAAGACATGAGATGCAATGAAAACGGGTTTTACTTTGTATTAATAATGAAAAAGCGATTTGTCCTAGACGAGAAATTGTTGTGAAATTGATATGAAGGTATCATCCTTTTAGAAAACATTGTGAAAGTAGGCTTAACAAATAAGAAAATTATAAGTAAAAACTCATCTAAGTTTTGACCAATTGTTTTATGAAGTCAGGCGTTGAAATAGAAATCCTATACTCAAAAAGAAGAAGGCTAGTGTTTACATACCTTGTAGAGTCAATTAAATTACGACTTTGTTCCATTAGACCAAGACCAAGACGGGCGTAGGTTGAATTGTTCCCGCCAACGGTTTGGTGAGGACGCCGGCTATGTTGTCTTCGATGCTACCTTCTCATAGAGATGTTCCCCTTTTGAACATTGTCTCATAAGAAGTGATGACGAATCTCTATATGCTTTGTGCGAGAATGCAATACCGAATTCTTGCTTAGATCGATTGCACCTTTGTTGTCACATAGGATGGCTATGTTGCTTAGATGGATGTCGTAGTCTACTAACGCTTGTTTCATCCATAGTGCTTGTTGGCATGCCACGGGCTGAGACGCATTCGGCCGCTGTTGATATTGCAAGTGCCGCTTGTTTTTAGAAACCATGATGTTAAAAAACATCCCATAAAAGTACATACCCTACTTGTACTTTTTCTATCAACGTAATCACGGTGGTAATCGCATATACAATGTTTCTACTCCGTGTCTTAGGATACCATAATCCTAATTGTGTTGAAAATTCAATATATCTAAATATCCTTTTACGGCTTCTAGGTGTGATATTTGGGGTCTCTTGAAACCTAGCACATAAGCAAACACTAAACATGATATCCCAGACTCTACTTGCCGGTAGGAGCGCCTATCATGCCACGATATTTAGTATTATCACTGATTCTCCGCCCTCGCCTTTTATGAGTTTGGTGTCAGATGACATTGGAGTCCTAATTGGTTTTGACTCTTCTAGACCGAATTTCTTTAACATCTCCTTGATGTATTTTAGATTGATTAAATAAGAGACCATCTTCTACTTGTTTTATTTGTAGACCAAGAAAGAAACTAAGTTCTCCCATCATACTCATCTCAACCTCGTCATGCATGATTTTAGAGAAATCATCACACATGTCTTGACAAGTGGATCCAAATATAATATCATCTACATATATTTGTACTATGATTATATGTGACTCTCTTTTCTTAGTAAAAGTGTGTTGTCAACTAACCCCATGGTGTAGTTGTGTTTAACTAGAAATGACTTGAGTCTATCATACCAAGCTTTTGGAGCTTGTTTAAGACCATAAAGGCTTTTCTAATTTATATACACATGTTTGGGTTTTTCAAAATCAAGGAAGCCCGGAGGTTGAGCTACATGTACTTCTTCATTTATGACACCATTTAGAAAAGTTTTTTGACATCCATTTGATAAAGCTTTAGATCATTAGCACAAGCATACGCATAAAGTATTCTTATAGACTCTAATCTAGCCACGGGGGCTTAGGTCTCATCAAAGTCTATTCCCTCTTGTTGGTTATACCCTTAAGCAACGAATCTAGCCTTGTTCCTAGACACTAATTGCTTGCATCTAATTTGTTTTTATAAACCCATTTGGTTCCTATTATGGTTTGATTAATAGGTGGAGGGACAAGTGTCCAAACATCATTAGAAACAAATTGATTTAGTTCTTCTTGCATAGCCATTACCCAACTTTCGCCTTTTATGGCTTCTTGTGTATTCTTAGGTTCTAAGGTTGAAACGGAACAAAACAAGCTACTTTGGTTTTGAAATTGAGATCTTAATGTTCGTTCGCTTAGTTTTCCTATGACTTTATCTACGGGGTGATCTTTGGACTCTTTAATGTTTACTATTTCATCACTTAGGTTCTTCTTCTTCACTTATCTTTTCTTTATTACTATGGTTTCACTTTCTATAATCTCGTCATCTACAAAGAGGTAGAGGGTTTTGGTGGACTTTCATCAAATTTTATATTTAATGACTCTTCTACCTTCATTGTTTCTTTGTTTAATATGACGAAGCTTTCTATTTGGCTAATAACCTAAAAAGATACCTTCTGTTGATTTAGGATCAAATTTTGTAAGGTAATCTTTAGTGTTAAGAATAAAACATTTACTACCAAAGACTCTAAAATGATTTAACGTAGGTTTTTGCCCTCGGTAACTCATATGGAGTTTTCCTAAGATTGGTCTAATCAAGACTCGATTGAGTATATACGTTGAAGTATCAACGGCATTACACCAAAATTTTGAGGTATGGATTGTTCATTAAGCATGGTTCGACTCATTTCTTGTAGAGTTCTATTCTTTCTTTCTACCCCATTCGATTGAGATGCTGAGCCAGAAGTTGTGAGTAATACCATTAGCGTCACAAAAAGTTCAATTGCACTTCATTATCTAATTCCTACCATGATCCGTCCTAATAGACACTATGGGACTTCCTAGTTGTCTTTGGATTTTTTGCTTAATATTTCAAAATAGTTAAAGGTTTCCGTTTTGTTCTTTTAAAATTTTGTCCATGTATACCTAGAGTAGTCATCCACTATTACCAAAGTGTAGTAGTTGCTTCCATAACTTTGGATAGCGCATGGACCAAATAAATCCATATGTAGTAATTCTAGACACCTAGTTGTGGACACCATGTTTTTAGCTTTATGACTAGAATGAGCTTGTTTTCCTATATTACAAGCATCACAAAAATGATGTTCATATTTTAACTTAGGTAGATCTCTTTACTAGATCTTTGGATGATAGCGATTGAAGAAGTCGCATGTTGCGCGTGGACCCAATCTTCGATGCCATAAGGTCAAGTATCATCCATAGAGGTAAGACATAATTTGTTTTAGGTTCATTACGCATTTTAATGACATAGACTCCATGTTTCCTAATTCCTCTTCCTATGGTTATGCCATTTTAAGAATCTTATCTACGCTTGTAAAAAGTACACGACTTTTTATCACATATTTGTCCTATACTTAAGAGATTAAAGTTTGGGTTTGACGTGACACACATCGTTAATGGTTAGAGATTTGTTAGGAATCGTACCTTTACCGATGATTCTACTTTTGCTATTTCCAAACACCACATTACCTCCATTAATGGATTCATTTGTGGAGAATAGATCCCTATTCTGGCCATGTGCCTTGTGCACCCGCTATCCTGACCCATTCATCGGGTCTACTCCACTCCTTAAGCATACCTAAAACAATAATAAACTCAATAGTTTGGTCCCCATTTGTTCATGGGTCCATTAGTGTTAAACATTCCATTCATGTTAGACATGTATGGATAAGATGAGTATGCATTCCATGGAGCAAAGTTTTGAAAAGGAAAACCGTTGTGCATGTTTTGATTCCATCCCATTTGATGGTTACTTTTGGGTAAACGCTATTAGGTCTCCTAAATGAATTAGGTTTTGAAAAAGATGGAGCTTTGTTTTCAAAAAGTAGGATTATATTTTGGAGGTGGTTGTCTAGTTGGTGACATGATTGGTCTTCCTATTAACTATGATCCAGCCTAGATGAAGAAGTTAATATTGTTGGCTACAGACCACACCTTGATCCCTTTTTCTACACTAGTCGGTTCCCTTAGGATTCGGGATCCTACCACCAAAGGTTGGTTTTTCTAGTGCCCTGACAAATTTTGTTTCTTTATTTTCACTAGTTGATGGATCAAGTTGTTGACTACCTAGACCCTTTGATTGTTACCGCTTAACGCTATCGAAGTATTGTATCTAAAGTGTTCGTTCATTCTAGCAATTTTAGAATCTAAGTGATCCACTAGTGTTTGAAGTTGAACAAAAGTTCACGTCACCACTTGCTATTTTACCTTCTAAACGTTTTTTTGTTTTTCTTTAATTCTATGACTTCTTTATCTAAACGTTTATTTTGACTCTTTAAAAGCTTGTTTTGTTAACTAGTTTTAAGCTAATATTGCATAGTTTATCATATTCATTATGCAATGAGTCGCCAGTCAAGTGATGAGCTACTATATATTCAGCACATACCTCTAAGACAAATTTCTTCATCCTCCTCGTCCGCCATTTCCCCACGTGCCGCCACTTAACGCCTTTTGATCAACCCGTTTGGGACACTTACTAATAAAGTGGTTTGGGTCCCCACACTTAAAGCAAGTCTGATCATCCTTGGCTTCGTCTCTTTCTTCCCAGCCTTTCTTATCATCATACGGTTGTTTGACGTGATCTACCCTTTCTTTCTAAAGAACTTTTTAAAGTCCCTTTACAGCCATAGCGTACTCTTCGGTCGTCACTACTGAAGATGAGTTCTCCTCATCGCCAAGCCTTTTGGCTTTAAGGGCAAGATATTTGTGTTTCTCTTTCACCTTTGAGGCTTCGGAATCTTTAGCAGCAGACGCTCTGTAAACTTTTAGGTTGCCTATGAGTTCATCGAGTGAGATTGTCAAATCTTTTGACTCTTCGGATTGCCGTTACTCTGTATCTCCACTTGATGGAAGTGCCCTTAGATATCTCAACATGGTTACTGCCAGAGAAAGATTCACCAAGTGTTAGAAGATGTAATAATAGTGTTAAAGTTAGCAAATGAATGATCTATAGTTTCTTCATCCGATATTGAAAATTGTTCATATTGTTGAACAAATAAATCAATTTTATTATTTTAACTTGTTGGTTGCCTTGATGAGTTACAACTAAAGAATTCCAAATTTCTTTGTAGGTTTTTAAGCATAGAAATTTTCTCAATTTTTCGTAAAGCATTATATAAATCCATTTTTGCTTCACTATTTTTAGAAAGCTTTTTCTTCATTTCATCATTTAGTTTATCATGAGGTATGTGAACTAAATTTCCTTTATCATCCTTTGAGGTAGCCTCAAAATCACCTTCAACAATAATGTACCAAAGATCAATATCTTTAGACTTCATATGTTTCGAATCTATTTTTCCAATATATAAAACCATTAGTTTCAAGTAGTGGTGGTGCATGCATAGATTGCCCTTCCTTATACTTTTCAGAACCCATAGTGATCGAAAAGTTTTTAAAATACAATTTTTACTTTAAAACTTTTATAAACTTAGCTCCGATACCATTGTAGAAACTAGAAAGTTGAATAGTTTTGCCGATTTTAAGTTGATTTCAAAACTTTTAGATTCGATATTATGTGAAATCGTATGGATGTTGAGAGAGAACGATAGATCTAATGATAATGAAAGCAAATAGATAAAGTTAAGGGATAGAAATGACACAACCGATAGTGGGTTCTACAAGGTCACCTTCCTTGTTCTACTCCACCCCCGAGTCACCTACGCGAGAGTTCAAGCACTATGTCAACAAACTCCTTCACTTGGTGGAGAAGCCTTCACAACGTTGCTTACACTTTTTCCGGTACAAAGCTAGATACCGAGTCCGTAGCGCGGTGGACCAAACCAACACAACTATTACACAACAAATATGTGAAATATCAAATACAAGATCTTCGCCATGGAATTCATGAGTGACAAATCAATCAAGGACCTTCTTGATGACTTGTAGAATGCTCGTGATCTCGCCTTTAGAGAAGGACCTATATGAGGATCACAAATAGAAAGAAAGAAGAACAACTCTCTAGATCAAGTGATCTATATGCTAATAGAGAATGAGAGTGTATGAGAGATTTAGTAAGAAGAGGGGTGAGTTAGAATGAGAAAATGGCTCTCTATTTATAGGAAAATTTCTCCTCTGCTCCACGGATCCACGGACCCTTCCACTTGGGATCAGGCTAGTGTAATCCCAGGATCCGTGGTATGCTCTCTTTGCCCATGGGTTTTGGTTCGGGTCAAAGGTTGGCTGGTCGTCCATGGGTTTTCTAGATTCAATGTATCTAAGCATACATTGATCGTTATTCTTTGGTACGGGTTTAAGATCCATGGGTTATAGTTTTTACCCATCCTAATAAACTATTACAACAAATGCTTAATTATTACATTTTTTTATTTAAATGGCTATATGTAAATGCTTTACAAAAATAACATGCATCCTTATAATTTTACTTAAGATAACATTACATTTGTTATCAACAAAACACAAAGAGATCGCAAAATATTAATAAACGTTTTTACGGTTTATTCGTATTAACAATTATCCTATTGCAAATTTGCAACAAGCCTACTATTAAAAATCAAATACAACAAACAAAGTATGTGTTACATGCTTTTGGGTGGTCATAAGATTTAACTTATGTCTGGCGAAATCAATTCTACCATTTTTAAACAGCGCAAAACCGAACCCGACTTCACCGACTGTTTAACTTAACCCGATTTGACCAACCACTACAACCAGTTCAATTAGATGGTATGTATATTATTTTAGCCTCATCCGAATTTTTAACCTAATCAAATTAACCCGCCCGATTAACACCTAAGTATTGATGGCAATTTATAATATACCGAAGATGGTAAAATTCATCGGGCAAAAATGAATGCATAAAATAAAAAATAGCTGGCAAAATTACAAAAGTAAAATGAGCAAAGTAATTTAGCAACAAAAGCACCATCGCCATAATCACGTAATATTTTACCAGCACAAATTACTGACAACAAAATACCCATGAGTGACAAAAAAGATGAGTCTAATAAA
>OU343217.1:16640345-16811940 GCA_910596185.1 Chrysanthemum makinoi
AACTATATAAGTATAAAAGATTTTTACATAATGTTATAAAAAAAAGAGTTAATTACATAAATCGTCCTTGTGGTTTGGTAAAAGTTACGGATTTTTTCCATGTAGTTTTATTTAGCGTAGTTCATTTCCCCGTGGTTTACAAATCTTACTGAGTACTAAAAATTGACCGGTGTTGAAAAGTAATGACCTCCATTGCAGAAGCTTCCAACGTTATAGGGGTCGCTTTTAAAATACAAACCACAGGGACGATATGTGTAATTTACTTTTAATATACAAACCACAGGGACGATATATGTAATTTAATCTTAAAAAAAAATTAAAAATTAAAAATCTCTAACTTTATTTTACGAAAAATATTTTAATTTTATTATAATAAATTAAAAAAAAACGTTTTTTAAAAAATAAATTATGTTAAAAATAATTACAAAATTTAATAAAAAATCATTTTATTATAACACTTAAAAAAATATTTATTTAAAAAATTAATTTTATTAAATTTTTTTATAATAATTAAAAAAAAACTTAGAAAATATTAATTTTGCTAAAAAATATTAAAAAATGAAAAAAAAATCATTTTACTTTAATATTTAACAAAATCTGTACATTTAAAAAAATAATTTTTTTTAGAATAAATTAAAAAAATTAGATTTTTTTTAATTTTATTAAAAGCGTTATTTTTATAAAGCTGCATACCAAACGCATTTAAGACATACAAAACGCATAAACGAAGACAAAAGCGCGTTATTTTTATAAAACATAAAGACATACAAAAACGACAAAACGATTAAAACATATAAAATGTTCGTTTAATATGTTTTCAGACGCTTTTTATAAAGCACACAAACGCATTTTAAATCGCATTAAAATGCATTTACATGTTTTAAAAGGATTTAACGCATTAGAACGCTTTAAAAAGACATTTATAATGCTTAAAAGGAAAAAGTATGTACAAATGCCCGTTCTAATGCTTATAAATGTCCTTTTTAAAACATATAAATGTCCATTTTAATGCGTTTTCATACGTTTTTGTACGCCAGATAGTTTAAACGCATTTAAAAACGCATTAAAACGGACGCTTTAATGTTTTGTGCCGCTTTTGTCCGCTTTTTGTACGCTTTTCATCCGCTTTTTATACATTTTTTCTTTATAAAACGGACGCAAAACGTGATATAAAATGGCTTTCATCCGCTTTTATAATCAAATTAAAAAAGATTTTTCTATTTTTTAATTTATTCTAAAAAAACTATTTTTTTAAATGAACAGATTTTGTTAAATATTATAGTAAAATGACTTTTTTTCGTTTTTTAATATTGTTTAACAAAATTAATTTTTTTTAAGTTTTTTTTAATTATTATAAAAAAGTTTAGTAAAATTAATTTTTTAAATAAATAATTTTTTTTAAGTGTTATAATAAAATGATTTATTTTATTAAATTTTGTAATTTTTTTAACAAATTTTTTTTTAATTTATTATAATAAAATTTAAATATTTTTCGTAAAATAAAATTAGATATTTTTTTTATTTTTTTTATTTCTTTTAAGAGTAAATTACATATATCGTCCCTGTGGTTTGTATTTTAAGAGTAAATTACATATATCGTCCCTGTGGTTTGTATTTTAAAGACAACCCCTATATTTAGGCCTCAATGAATAGGTCCTTTTTAACACCGGATCAATTTTTGTACTAGATCCGTAAGATTTGTAAACCACAGGGACAAGATCCATAACTTTTACCAAACCACAAGGACGATTTATGTAATTAACTCTAAAAACAATATTGTTTAACAATTCTGTATATGAAGCCCAGACAAGCTTTACTATGCAAAAATAGAAATTTACAATATATAAACTAATATTCTTAACTAATTGCATTATGAGATAATATACAATGTGTATACAGAAATACTTAAAATTTAACTGCATTGTGATTTATATCAAAATCACAGTAAGTATAATTTATGTCAAGGCTCATACGTGCACATGGTTATATAAATAGCATACAAAAATGGTGCTTCGCCTTTTGATCTCAGAAACTTAACCCAAGTATATATTGAATAATCATCAACGATAATAAGAATATACTTCTTCCCGTTTATGGTTTCAACTCTCATTGGGCCACATAAGTCTGTGTGCAACATATATAACTTTGCTTCTGAACTGGGTACGGTTTTAGGTTTATATGATGCCCTTTTGCTTTTGCCTTGCTCGCAAGATAGACATAAATGATCCTTGTTGTATTTGAACTTGGGAAGTCCGTTGACCATGTTTTCTTTGGCAAGTTTGTTGATTGTGTCAAAATTGAGATGGGATAATCTTCTATGCCATAACCAGGACTTTGTTCCAGATGCTCTTGTCATAAGACATATTAGTGATGAATAGGCCATTTGGTTAATGTCGATAGCACACAAGTTGGTGCCACGATTCTCAGTCAAGAGGTCATTGCCTTTCATGTTTCTAACGAAGCATGTGTTTCTCCTAAATGCAACCTCTAAATCTGCATCACAGAACTGCCTAACTGAAAATAAATTTTGTCCCAACCCTTCGACATAGTAAACCCGAGTGATCAAAATACCCCAAATTGTAGATCTCTATAACCCAGAATAGCTGCTACATGATCATTTTCAAAGCGTACGGTTGCCATGAATTTCTAGACGAAATTGATCAGCAACATCAGATTCCGGTCATGTGCTTGGAGCAACCCTAGTCGATGATCCAAAGACATATTTTGATAACCTGCCAAGAACAGAAGAAGTTGTTTTTGGAAACCATTTTGATTTTTGTTCCTTTGGGTTAGAGGTAAAATCCGGATCACACTCATAGAAGGTTTCTACTAGTTCTACTGGAATACCATTCTATAGTGTGAACATTCTACCCATTGGTTTCCAAATATCATTCCTAAAGGAAAAACAATGCTTCTTATCAATAGTGTGAGACCTAGATCGTGCAACTAGTGTTCCTATTATTTTAGCATAAGTTCCTTTTGGAATGATTTTGAGCAAGCTTAACATTCACATTCTTAGAAACACAATCATCATAAACAACATTAATCAAAGATTTCTTGCAAGTTAAACAAACAAATTCAACACATTCATTCCGGTCATGTGCTTGGAGCAACCCTAGCCGACGATCCAAAGACATATTTTGATAACCTGTCAAGAACATAAGAAGTTGGTTTTGGAAACCATTTTGATTTTTGTTCCTTTGGGTTAGAGGTAAAATCCGGATCACACTCATAGAAGATTTTTACTGGTTAAATAAACAAATTCAACACATTCATTAAACATAACAATTCTCATAGATCATTTCATTCAGATGAAATGTCTTATTACAAAACGGTAAATTCCTACGGTGTTCTTCTACTTTCTTCTCTTTATTCAGGCTACTACTGTTAGAGACAGGCGAGACTCTATTGTTCCTTTTATTGCTCCTAGGATGTCGTCTATTGCTCCTAGAGGTGCTTTCTAGTCCTTTATAAGGTAAGGCACACGCATTAGGATTCACATTTTTATCAAGAGAAGTGGTTTCAGCTTTCCTAGGCACTTTAGAATTCTTGTGTAAACTCATGTTGTTTGTTCCATATGGTTTAGATATGGAGGCAGACACAGTAGTGGTACTCATCCTATAAAGGCAAGGTTCTAAAACTTTTGTTTTCTCGATAACCGCTTTTTCTTTTTTAACAATCGTTTCTTTTTGCTTGGCCAAGCTAGGCATGTGGAGTGACTAGTTTTAATCAACCCGGGCTGCGATTGACTTTTGGAGGAAGCTGAGAAATAGACATTTTTTTCTCCGCAGTCAATGGTTTTGCAATCTTAGTATCCATATCCTTTTCTTTTTGACATTCTAGCTGAGCCCTCAAAAGATCATTTTGCTCTTTCATGTCCTTGTAGGCACGCTCATACGACATTTTTTCATACTTGCATTCCTCGATTTTTTGATCAAGTTGTTTAAAATATGACACATTTTCTTTTTCAAGTTTTCCAAGAGCATTTTCATATTTTGAAACAATTGTGGATGTCTCAGACCGGAGTCTTTCATGGTCTTCAAAAAAATATGTTTTTAGGATAATGGACATCATATCGGTAGACAGAACTGCTTTGAAGAAAGAATCATTTAAAATTTTCAAAACTTTGTTGTTTTCAAAACATTCATTAGCTTTCTTTACAAGGGATTTTTGATCCATGACAAAGTCACCCGTTTCTTCAAAAATGCTTGTTCAAAATGAATTACCCTCGCACTGATGTTATTTTGTGGAGTGGCAATTTAAATATCGAAAACCTTTTTCATCTCTAAATGAAAACTTGAATTCCAGTTGTTAATACTGAGATTGGTTTTAGATTTAACAGTCTCTTGAAGTTGCTCAATTCTAGTTTTAACACCTTCTAAAAATCTTCGTGCATCACATGTGTTAAAGAGATTGTTTGAAGCCATTTGTTCCATGTTCGAAAGTGATTTTGAGGCAATTTATGGTTTTGAAACTGGTTTTGACACTATGTTTTAAACACCGGGAGTAAAAATTTGAAATTTCTTTTTGAGGAACAAAAGTAACTGCAGAAGTTTGTTGAGTTTGTTGTAATCTATGGGTTTTAATTCTGGGTTCTTTTGTTTCATTTTTTTTCCTACTCTCTTCATTAAGTTCTATCGTTTCATGAGAATCACGAACATTGACAGGAGCATGCTTATCTAACAAAACCTTTACATTATACAAAACATTTTGTTCTTTCTAAGCTTTCTTAAGTACACAAGGAGTTTTGTTACGAAGAGGCATTTTTTGTGTTAACGGATTTGTTTGATTAGTTATCATATTGATTGTTTTACTTGAATGTCCCATTTTAACAAGAAGATTTTCCAGTTTGTTGATTTTATCATTTTTCTCAAGAATTTCATCAAGAAATGCATCTTTTTGTTTTGAAAAATCATTTTTGAAGATCAGAACAAGTTTTTTGTTTTGAAAGTTGGTTTTTAAGATCAGAAATTTCCTCGTTTAAAGATTTTATTTTCAAGCTCAAATTAACATCAAGTATATCATACTTGATTTTCAATTCTTTTTCTCTTAAAACGGAATTTCAATAACCAGTTTCTAATTCTGAATCTTTGTTTTTGTTGAATTCAAAAGTTTTTATATTTTTCCTTGTACCTCGCAAGCTCAACGGTCAATTTCTCATCGTGGCCTTAAATTCATGATTGACGGTTTTAACTTTCTCAATATCAATGCCACAATTTTAAATTAATGATTCGAATAAGGCACGTGTTTCCTCATTAGTCTCAATATTCTGTGCAACTGAGCCTCCTCTAGGATCCACTTGTGGAGTTATAGAGTTAATATTGCTACTACTCGTCTCGTCCAAGTATGTATCATAAGTTGGTGTTGGAGTCTCAGAATGCCGTTCCTCATGAGTGGACATATCAAATATAGCATTTTCATAGCATGGATTGAGTATTGGTACCTCTGAAAGTGCATTAGTGTCATAAACAGGAGGTGTATCAGAATCAGTGTCGTACTTAGCCTCCTGAAGATTTGCCATAAAGATGCAGTTCACATTAATTTCCTCTCGATCTTCCATGTCATCCATAAGAGCCATAAAATCATGTTCCTCAGCATTCAATTGAATCCTCGGCTTCATTGCCTCTAACAAAGAATGCTTTTTGAAGATATGTTGCATCGTTCTTTCTCAGCACAGTAGGGCAATTCTTTGCAATATGACCCACTCTATGACAATTGTGACACGTAAGCTGATTACACTAATTCACATTTCCATAATTTCCAACCATTGGTGCAGCAACATTCCCATTTAGATTCCCACTATTGTGTTCCCAACATTCTGACCCAACTAATTACCAACATTCTGAAGCATCTGATTACCATTATACGAAACCACCTGAATTCCTGCATATTGACCTACATTCTACATATTTTGATTACCCATGTGAAATCCAGTAGCATATCCTGGCTTATTCCCAATAACTCCAACCAATTGTCCTCCTTGACCCATATTCAAACCCGGATGTGCAATTTGCCTGTTGCGAGTGTTTGATGAAATCATTTGGTTGTTGTTAGTTGATGTGGAATAGTGTCCTTTGAATGCCTTAGTCAAATAAACAAATGCTTGAGTCAAAGCCTCTGTTTGTTCACCTTCAATGTCAGTGATCCCTAGTTCCTGGTATTATGGATATTGTTGTTGTTGAATGACTTGTTGTTCTGGTGGATATAATTGTTGTTGAGGGATGATAACATTTTGTGGTTGTGGAATGTATTGTTGCATGTTGTTGTTAGTGGAAGATGATGAAGGTTGATGTTGTGTGTTTACTGAATAAGGAGTTTGTGTATTTGCAATTAATGCCATAGGATCATGATTCTTTGCCAATGTTTCTTTCCTGAATTCATTAGCTTCTGCTTGGTTTTGTTTTAGAAAACCGTAGAGTTGATCAAAATTCACCTGATGTAAGTCTAATGTTTGGTTGACAATAGTGACATAGCGTCCCCATTCTTCTTGAAGATTGTTGATGAATTTGATACCACTCGCGATAGTTCTGGGTGTCAACTTATTTTTGATTAACTCATTCATCAATTTGCAAAACCGTCCATAGTAGGATTCAATGGATTCTCCTAAAGTGGATGTAAACACTTCCCATTCAGTTAGCACTTTTGTTCTACATGTCTTATTGTCCAATTTATGTTCCATAACATAGCCTTCTAACACGTTCCCACATATCATAAGCAGTTTTACAGCTATCTACTGCAACAAAGATCTCTCGTGGTAATCCCAGCCTGGACGATATTGCCATGTCATCTCGCCGGACTGCTTCTTATCATCTTCATTGTATTCTAATTCATATTGATTATGAAAATATGGTTGAATATGAGGTGTTGCATTAGGATCTCATGGTCTTGGATTTGTCGTGGCTTGAAGGGTCCATTCTTAATGTATTGTATCATGTGTTGTCCATTAGGTTTGGTTTTGATATAGCGAAGCATACGACTTGTCCATTGTAGATATCCACCTTTTTCGAGCATATGAGGACGGTTTTCAGCACCGGCTGCATGAATTTCTTGTTTAGTTGCCATTAATGAAGGTATGTGTGATAAAGCTGATTTTGGATCGGTTCAACGATAAAGGAGCCTTGTTTGTTGTGTTCTAAGTTGAGTTGTTGCTGTGAAAATTAATTTGTAAATCTTAAAACTGCAATAACATCTTTCTGAAGCATTTTTAGGCCTCGAAACTTGCGTTGAATGGATCTTATTTACTCAACGTATCCTTCTCCTCGTTCTCACGGTCGTTTTGACTGGTAATTCGCTGAAAAGAGAGTTACGGTTCAAAAGTTATGGCCGTTTGAAGTTTTGTCATAAAATGTAAAATTTCAGTTATAAAAGTCAACACTCTTCTTAAACAAATCCGAAAGTTCTGAGTAAATTCGAAAGTCTACAACAAATTTAAAAGATTTTACAAATCCAAAAGATGCTAAAGTAGTTTCAAATCCAAAAGTTACTGTTTCAACAAATCGGAAACTTAGGGTTTCACAAATCCCAAACTTGGGGTTTTCAGACAAATCCAAAAGTTAAGGTTTTACAAATCTTATAAAATTTCACCAAGAAAACTTTTCTAACATGATTTTCTTGTACAACTAAGCTTAAAAACACTAAAACTATATGAAAGTTGCAAACTTTATCATTTTTAAGAGGACTTGCACAAATTTGAAACATGGTTTTTTCAAACTTTTTCAAATAAAAACTTAACTTTTAACCACAAAGCTTGAAGCTTTCTTGTTTAACAAGGTCTGTAACACTTATTTGTAATCAAAAGAGTGCTAAAACCAAAGATAAACAAGTAACGAACCAAATTCGAAAAGAAGAAAAAAATGTGTAAACTAGAAAAAAAACGTAACCTTTAAATAAAAAACGAAACACAAACCCTCCTAAATCATTGTTAGGAGATTGATACCACTTGTAGGACCTTATTTCTATCAACTTCACAGAATATATGGCACGGTTTTGGTGAAAAGAGATGTATATGTGATGTTATAAGGAAACTAAAGAGAACTTTTATAACAAAACACACCCCTACATTCTCAAGCACACACCTCAAATGTGTCATTTGAGGTATTTTTATAGTACATACGAGTTGCCCTAATGGGCTTGGCTATGGACTCATTGGAATTGGATTGGATTGGGTCGGATTACAAATTATATAAGGCTAGCTTATACATAACAATTAACCTATTAGATTAGCCCAATCCACGAGCCCATTGACTATAAAATTACAATTTCTAAGACTTGTTACAAAGTTCCTAATCGTGAATGACCATTACTTTCTATTAAGGCTAACACTATGCAACCTTATTGATAACACCTGAAAATGGATACTCAAAAACGTCAACATAAAGTTGGTGAGCTCGTAGTTTTAAGAGTTAAAACAAGAAGTTGTGAATAATATAGCATAGGACAATAGTGAGCAAGATATACAAATAGAAGCACTTAATGAAACTAAGGTTGCTAAATACATGTTGCTAATAATGGGGAACTACCCTGATAGTACTATCAAATGCTTTGGCTCTAACATGGAGCTAAACAGTTACACACAATGAGATACATATGATGAAACCACACAACAAGACATATGGTGCAATCAAAACGCGCATATTACCCAAAATCATGAAAATAGTGAATCACATCATGAAAACAGTCAAAACATCATTTGAGAACCATTTTTACCCAAGGTAAATATAATGAAAACGGGGATACGCAAACTCACCTTAACAAGGTATTGCAAGGATAACCGATACACACGCGCAAGCTCGAAATGTAACCCAGAAGACTTAACCGCGACTTAATTAATTAAGTCATTTGAGAAAATATGATAAGTACTACATGCATATGAGGTTTTATGATGGTTAGCACCTTTATATACTTGTAGTGAGGTTTTAAAAGTTACGTAAGTAAGTCGGTCGTTTAAGAAATGTATTCAAAACGCGTTTTTTCATTACTTTGAAACCCTAAAAATTTAGGTTATATTAGTTAACTTTAAACCCGTCTTGGGAAGCATATATCTAACTCTTTTTAAGTCCATTTTTCCTCAATAGACTCTCTAACAAAGGTGAACATGTCTACTATCATTATCACAAAAAATCTGTTTTATGTAAACAAGTTATAGGTGTCGTTTTTCATTAAAACAAAAGTTGGACATCCGTGACTTATTTTTTAGAGTAACAAATTGGGAAGTCCTAGGATCCTAGGAGACTGATTTTGTGCTTTGTTATGTGGCAAAATGGTTAGTTATGTGAGCTTGGTTTATATAGTAACAACTTGGGAAGTCTTAGGATCTCATTTATGCTTCAATAGAGCTATGTTAGCTAAATTTGTGATACTCTTTCTTGAGCCTTGTGTTATGGCTGAATAATGAACCCAAGACAAGTCAAGAAAACTATTTTGAAAGTCACCTTCACATGTTAGCATTGGAATAAAGGTTTTTACACATAAATGGTTGTAACCAAAAATCAAGAATGTTTCTCTTACTACATATAGAACGGGGGGGATTTGCAAGAGGAAAAGACAAAAAGATGAACTTCTTATTTAAATATGTATAGGTATATGTATGTGTATGTATCTAGTAGGGTGGTGTAGTTGCGTGCATGCATAAATGTCGTAAACGCTTAACGAATGTGTTTTAAGTAAAACTTGAAAATAAAAAATGTAAACTTATTAAATGTGTCGGAAATAGTCATATGACATATATTTTATTTAGACTTGACTTTTTATAATACCGGTTAACGTTTAAAATCATTGTTTGGATTACGCAATTTGAATTAAAAGTTATACGTAAAAGTGAAAATTCAAGTATCCAAAGTAAATAGTTTTGAGTTTGAGGTTGAGTAAGGACCTTAAAAATTCAGGTTGTTATAATAGCTATCCAAACTAACTAACTAATAAAAACAATAAAAATGACACCTAGACACAAACTCGATTTTGTTTCATACATTGTTTTAATGGCATTTTTTTTGCACGCTATACCATTATCTCACAATAATTTTCACAAGTGTCTCTAACGAGACTTGAACCCACATTGAACCTACAACGAAAGCAATATCCAATAAGCTTAGAATGCTTTATCACTGAGTAATGATAATGAGATATAACTAATATGCTTCAAATAATTCCCACTTCATTCATTATTTCAAACACTGCATATCTCAATCTCCATTTACAATCTTGTCACATGTCTTGATCTTTTTCTTAGATGTATCTTTAGGCGTTAGTTTTAGGGATGAAATTCATCTTCTTAATAGTTAACTTAAAACAAATCATCCTATTGCTTTTGTACATTCTCATATTTTATAAAGGGTGAAGTTATGATTTTATCCATTATTTTGAGTTAATTTGTTGTTTACCAATAACTGTTTTGGACAATGTTTTTATTTTTAACTTTGATTAACCATTTGTTAAACCCCTTAAAGTTTTATAGCAACATTTTTATCATTACCTTTACATGTTTTTTATTCAATACTCTTACGTTTGAATGTTCATTTGATTTCAATTGATATGACAATTTGATAAATCCTTAACTATTTATTGGCAAGGTTTTTTCTAACTAAATTTACATGTTACTGGTTTGAATAAAGAATACTAGGTCATAAGTGATAAAAACCGCTTAAAAGAACCTAACTACCGCGACCTAACATAGGAAAAGTTGCGTATAGGTGGCAATTCAGACATTATATAGCGCACACCTCAAACCGGCATGAATTTAAATTTGTTTGAGTTAGGGGATAAAACAAAGTTAAAGACTTAAGTATATTTCTAAAAAAAATGAATGATTAAAACCAACTCAAAGTTTAGATAAAACCATTATTATTTACCGCTTACATATATCACTCAATTATAAAACTTCAATCTTCTTCTCTTAATATCATTCCAATCCTTACTAATTAATGTGTTGCACAACTCATAATGTTGTAGGGGGAACTTCAAACACTTGAAGCTCGGATCTAAATGATATAAAGAAGGCTACCAATAATTTTACGACGCACATCATTGGGTGTGGTGGATCTGCAAAGTATACAAAGTGATCTAGAACATTTTGATAGCAAGTAATTCTGCCAAAGGAAGGGGTGGATAAATGCTTACTTACCAAGAAAAATCTGCACGGTAGCCCTAAAGCGCATTATCAATCCAAAAGGAAAGAACAAGGGTTCATTAAGTAAATTGAAACTCTAACTAGTAAGCATTGAGAATATAATATCTCTTCTTGGTTTTGTTATGAAGGTAATCTTCCAATGATCCCGGTTTATGAGCAGCTCAAAGGAAGTCTGGAGCTTTATTTGGGAAGTAGCGAAAATGGCTAATCTTAATTGGTTGCAACGCTAAATATGTCTTGATGTTGCACATGGTTTGAATTACATCTACAATGTGATGATGGCAAACAAAAGATGATACAATCGCGGACATCAAAGCTTATAATATTTCTATTGGTGATAAAGGAAGGCTAAGATTACATTTTAGCCTCTAAATTCCACCCAAAGAAATCAAGCTTTAATAAAGACTATCTATACCAATACGCATTGCAGTACATATGTGTATTTGGATCCGTAATATGAGAAGGATGGTAAACTAATAAGAAATCGCACATTTACTGCTTTTTGGGTAAAGGGATAATCCGCACTCGCAAATATTATTAACCAAACGCTTAGTACAAAGGGCTTAGGTGAATTCGCCACAAATTCCTTAGGACACTCATGCACACTCATAAACGCGGACAAACCACACTTATAAACATTGAACACAAACTACAAACGACTATATATAAAAAAATAAAAGCTATTCAAGTAGACAAACTTGAATCTTCCAATCGCCATAGTAGTTCAAACTTCCGCTTCAACCATTGTTTTTATCTATTAGTATTATGCAAAATGCATAATCTAATAACCTAATAAGAGTGGACTTCGTGAGCAAATCAATTAGAAGTATGCCATGGTCTAATCGAACCTAACCTTCCAAAGATCACAAAATCAAATCCATTTGCAACCTCTATTAGAATTATGCACAAAGCATAATCTAACAACCGAATAAGAGAGCAATCCATAGCAAATTGAATTTGAAACATAACAAGGGTACAAGCGACCCTAACTTCCATAGAACGCATAACCAGAAAATGATCCGCAGACATTTACTCGTTTGGAGTAGTGTTGCTTGAGATCTTGACTGGGAGGTTGGCCTATGATAATGCATACACCAAGGTGAATGAGAAGGGAATTGCACCCATTGCACGAGAGCATTTTAAAAATGGAACGCTAATGGAAATTGTTGATCACAAGATAAAGGAGGAGACCGATGAAAATAGCTTTTCTTTGAGTAACGGACTAAATAAAGAGTCGTTGGGCATATTTTCAAAAATTGCATTTCGATGTGTGGCAGAAACCCAAGCACAACGTCCAACAATAGAAGTTGTCATCAACGAACTCAATAAAGCATTAGACTCTCAGGTAAGTTGATATTTAAAAAGATTTTTTTTTAATTTCTTCGTATTCTTGATAGTAATGTGTGACATTTCATACATTATACTTTGTGTGATTAACATCTTCTCAAACTTTTACTCAATATACGATCTTGTCGTTTAAGTTTTCTCTTTGACTTAAGTTTTGCGATTTAATTTTTGTTTTATCTTAAACTTTATTTAACTTAATAATTTAACTTTATGGCATGCTACAATTCGCCGGTAAACCTCCCGACTCTTCTCTTCCATGTATATATGTTTTTTTTTCCTTTTATTTGGATTTTGCAACAATCAACATTGATTAACAACCATAACGTTCACATGAGCTTGGAGACTGAGAAGCTAAAATGAAAAATGAAAATTCGAAGGAATTCTAGATGCAAAGCAATTTTATTTTATTTTTAACTTAACAAATCAACTGACTGTCCAATAATTCTCAGGAGAACCACAAGGACAACCTCAAACTGTCCCTTGAAGATATAAAGATGGCCACAAAAGGTTTCAGTCAAGACAATATCATTAGACATGGAGATTCTGGGAATGTATACAAGGGAGATACTCATAGTACTCATGGAGATAACATCATTGTTGCAAAGCGGTTGCATAAGAAGTCGGATCACAGATATGTTTTGACAAAGCTGGCAGCTAAATTTGTGACAGAGTTGGACATCCTTATGGAGTATAAACATTCAAATGTCATTGATCTTGTAGGCTACTGTGATGAAGAGGATGAAATTTTTTTTGTATATGAGTATGCATCCAGAGGTAGTCTTGATAAGTACTTGAGCGATGATAGTCTTACGTGGGTGATGCGCTTTAAAATATGCATCGATATTGCAATTGGGTTGGATTTTCTTCATGGAACTGTTTCACGTCCAGATATGGTAATACATAGACATCAACAAAGCAACATTTTTTATCATTTGATGACCGGAAAGGTATTACCGGTTTTGGGCTTCTCTCAGTGCCCTACAAATCAGAATGTCGACTATGTCATCAACAAAGTTATAGGAAAAATCGGCTATCGTGACCCACTATACCAAAACGGGCTTCTTAACCACAAAGAGTCTATATATTCTCACTGCGCGGTTTATTTGACATATTGTGTGGGAAACTATCATCCGAAAAGATAGATGATGAGTATCTTTATTTACCCTTTTTGGCTAAGCACCACTATTATGTTGGAAAACTTGATAAGTTAGTGTTTGAGCGTATCAAAGAACAAATTGTGCCAGAGTCATATATTACCTTTACAAGGATTGCCCTTAAATGCTTACATCACAGGAGAGAAAGACGACCAACAGCTGATGAAGTGGTCATACAACTCAAGAAAGCATTGGAATTTCAGGTAAGTTTCTATATTTTGGCAAAATTAGCTAATCAAGTTGATTCATATATATCTAAACTATGGCCTTTAACTGTTATATAAACTGTAAGAAAGTAAATGTATGAAACATGAGATTATTAATTGATTAATGCATATACAGGAGGATTATGAGAAATGGGGGCCCAAATTGCCTAAAGACTATAATGAAATAATCCGATGTCAAAAGTGCCCTCAAATCTATATCTTCACCATCAAGAAAAAGGATCTTTACAACTTTTTTCTAAGGGAATCCTCCCTTCAACAAGACAGAGGGTAACTGTCATATTGTATCTCGCTTAATTGGTGTTTTCAGTTTTCTATATATTTTTCCTTTTTTGAGGGATAATTTGAGATCACACATGCTTTGCAATATTACACAATAGTTACCTGATTTATATTTTACTTTATGTACAGTTGCTGTCATTTGATGGTAAGGGAGAACTTAAATAAAATGGTATCAGCGAAATGTTTTCTTACATAAATGTAAATTGTCCACATGAGTGAAATCTCTTCAGAATCAAGGTTATTCTTTACCTCTATAAATTTATCACATATATGTTTTTTATGGACATAAATTAATAGACGTGTTAGGATCAACTCGAGACCACGGGATTGCACACTTTACGTATGAGAATTAAAGTTAATAATTAAATATTATAGTTATATTTATTTATTAATTAAATGAAATAACATAACGGACGTTAAGTAATTAGTGTAATGGACTAACGCTAAAAGTATTTGAAAGGACTAAATTGCAATAGTTGGGAAGGTTCCGAATCCCTATGGAGTACATGAACCGATCGGCCCAAAGGAAAAACAAGGAAACAAACCCAACTTGTTCACCAAGTTAGCTTGGGTATATATACAAGCTAGAGTCTTGTTTTTCTATATCTCTTGTACTCATTATGCTAAAACCTAAATAGTTTGTGTGTGTGTTTTTGCATAAACCATCGATAACCCTTTATGGGTGTCGATCCACTTCTTTTCCAAAACAAAGTTATTTTGTTTAATTAAACTAGCATTACTTTAATTTGTTATAGTACGTGTGTACAAGAACGTGGTACAATCACACTATTGATTGTATCTTGGATTGAATTACAAAAGGTAAGGGGTAATTTCATAACTATAAACCCTAATTAGGGTTCATCCTAATTGCGTTTTGTGGATTTGATTCTTGTTCGCTAGAATCAAGTAAGGTACGATATTCTTTATTCTTTAGTTAATTAATTATTCATTATATGTTCCTATACGCTCAAGACTTACTTTGATGTTTATTTTTTATATTTATGATTAGTCATGTTATATAATTCCAATAGTGGCATCACGAGTCATTGGTTTTAATGAGTAATTAATTACTAAACGCGTAAATAACAAATATTGTATGTTGTTAGATATGATTATTCTAGTTTTTGGTTATGATTATGTAAACCCTAATTTTAGGGTTAGGACTTTTGCCCTAATTTGGTTTTAAAAATCTTTATGGATCTAAATTTTTTATGGGTGGAAACCCTAAAATTTTTTAGTCGATTTCCTTAAATTTTTTAGGGTTTATATTAATTGTTATGTTATCAATATCGAAACCTAGATTTAATATATTTGTTACGTGATAAATTCATGCATAAAGTGTTATGTGACATGGAATTGTATGCGATCTTGTGACAACATGAATAATTGTTATGTTATATCCATGATGATACATGCATGTTCGTCATGGATGGTTGCTTGAATATTTAATTGTTAAGATTGGTTATGCTAATATTAATTGTTAAGTTTTATACACATGTATATTTATGATAAATCTTGAATTGGGAAAACTCCAATTATATACATTAATGAATCAATTATGTGCAATTTGGTATATCATTAATTATGGGTTTACGCAATCGATTCGTCGATGTATGTGGCTCACTCTCAATTGAGAGAGTGAAAGCCCTAATTAATATATACATTAATTTAACCTAGACATTGATTATTAATAGGGTTTTATCGAATAAGTTGCATGTGGCTACTTGTTTACACGTATAAATTGTTTATTATGTGCGCATTGTTTTTAGTAGTTTATTTTTTATTGGTATTACTTGTTTGTTTATTATGTGCGACAGCTTTAAGCAAAGGGTAATTTTGAATAGAAAAATAATACGGACTAAACAATGGCGAAATTTGATTTGTTTTGGAAGAGTTAAGTTTTCAATAGTTTAATTGATTGTGACTTTGGTACAAATGACTGAAAGGCTCACCCATTCGAATGAACTATAAAGGGGTTATTTAAGAAGTGCGCACAGTCACACTGAAAGGATGTCTATAATATGCTGCGCTTACCTGGTCCTCTGCCCCTCAGAAGTTCGAATGGAGCTACTTAGTAAGCCATAAATGTAAAGCTCATCTTAGGGCGAATTAGTTTTAATTCCATGCGCCACTTTGTGGTAATTACCCGAAACACTAAGTGTTTACACTTATGCAAAAGTACGGTATAATGGATGATAATTAACACTAAATTCCTTGATTGGTGAACCCAATACCTCAATCAAAACTTTGATAATTTGATCTTTATGAATTGGTAATAAAAGTTTTTTATTAAATTTATGCTACAAGATGAATGCATGACATCTTTGTACATCTTTGATTTGACCACATAAAATCAAAACTAGTACCCTTTTAAATTAAGTTATATGCCATCTAATTAAAGGAACACTTGAAGTTGCAATTTACGTCATGACAAGATTGGCTAGATTGTGATTGAGAGGTAAATCTCTATGTAAAGTCAGACCTTACATGGACATATTTGCGTTCTTAAGTTAGACACTTAAATTGAGTAGGAAGTGAGACCTGGACTCAATGGCATAAGATGGGATGAAACATGTTTATATTTGCAATAGCGTTGGAAAATATAAATCCCATAATGATCTAGGAGTTGGAAATTGTTTGCCAATTAATGTTCGACAGATTACCTTATTATGTGCTTCGTTACTACAGATCAACTGATGTAATGGAACTATGATAATTTGGATCCTAGTTTTCGAGAAAATTCTATGGTTATATGAATATTACCTTGGGTATTTTATTTTCTTGAAAAGTTTAATTATCGAAAATACTAAAATTGAATTTTGCTAATTCTTTAAATGTATTAATGCAACATTAAACCGTAAACGTAGGTTATTCCTGTATTGGTAAATTGATCTACACCTGTAAGGGTTTTTGGTAGAGTCAACTTTACTAAAAGAATAAACCTAGTCCTCTTTTCAGAAAGAGTGAGATTCAACCCTATCCCTTTTCATGAATGAAGAAAGGTATGATAGGACAATTAGAATTGTCTAAATTCTAAATACATAACTCGTAAGCAAATTTTAATAGTTAAGAAAATTGCATATTTCTGAGTTATTAAATTAGAAGCTAGACTAATTATCTGATAATTGGTAAAAGATAAACGAGCATATTTTATCTAGTTGTTTTGTTTTGACCATTTAAAAGTACTACTTACAATTGTTGGAATAGTAGAACTATTAAGAAATAAATTGCATGCCCAATTTTTCAAGTTAATAGCATTGATGGATAGTTCATCATCTACATAGTAGAATACACTCTTTAAGTACATAAGTAATTGTTATGTATGGACTTTCTTAAAAGTGTAGGGAAGTAAATAGAACACTATTTTCTTTCATTGGTTAATGAAACACTTACAATGTTGTCAAATCCAGTGGGAGTATTTTGTTCTTACATGAATAAGGAATTAATTTAATGATCTCTTATTCAGTGGGAGTTACAAGCTTTGTCATCTTGGTAGTAACCCAGATTATCTCTAGAATGTCTTAAGATAATTACTTTCCACTTGTAGACACTTATGTTTTCAAGGATAGTCATGTACGTTTCCTTATTAGACAATGAAGTGGTTCTACATCTACTAGTTATGCTAATATCAATGACACAATCATATTAGTCACATAAACAAACATATGTCGTGTTGTTTATCTGCTACATGATGTTGTTCAAGTGGGAGAAATCTATATTGTGTGCAAGGGACAACATATAGGTATATGATTTAAAGGATTCTCTTGACTGCAAGGTAAGAGACTAACGTTCTAATATAACTTGTACATATCTAATTCAAGAAACACTTGGTGTTGCAATTTACGTCATGTGAGAACTTGGCGAGATTGTAACAACAAAGTAAATCTCTATGTGAAGTCAGACCTTGCATGGACATATTTGCAGTTTCTAAATTAGACAAGTATTTAGAACATGTGTCAAAATGATATAAAAGACTACTTTAAATTAGATATTTATGTATTATTAGAATGACATAAATAAATGAAGTAATCTAATACTACTTTAATTTGTTTATTTATGAATTTTTGGAATGACATAAGTGAAAATAATGTAGTCCTACATTATTGTGAAGTAAATAAATTAACTTGAAATTTCTATTGAAACCAAGAGTTGTGTTCATAATTACTTTAGTTAAACATGTTTATGATTCATTGTAAAGACATAAACATAAAGTCTTTTAAGACTTATAATAAAGTAAGACGTTAACTTGTTATGTTTTTTAATTAAGACATATACAAGAAGTCATTGAGTTGATCAATGATTTATAACGTATAATGGGATTATAACAGTTTATGTTTCTTGATGAAACATGGATATGAAGTGACTTGGTTAAAAGGTACTTGTGTTATAAAGCATGTAATTGGCTTGGAAAGTCTATTATACCATTAAGTTGACTTAGTTGGTAAATAGGTAAGCCAAAAGGAATATGTTTATCTTATATATTGTTAGATTGTCTTACAATATTAATTCTAATGAATACCACAAGTTGATGGTATGTTCAGTTAGGAGAATCAAAGTATATTTGATTTGTTTGATTCAAGATAACCATAACTTCTTTCTTAAAAAGTAACAAGGTTATAAAATTGAGTATGGATTGAATATACTCAATATGACTCCAACCTAGAAGATTATTAAAACACCATTTCATTATGGAATGTGATGAATCACATTAAGTTTTAAAATTGAAGACTCTGAATTTGTTAAACTACTTATGAATAGGTTATTAACAAACTTAAGTCAAGAATTATCAATGTGTATTTGTAATGTCCCAAAAAGAGAACAATGTAGTTTTGCTCTAATTGCTAAGTATATATAGATAGTCTATATATTACAAAAGCCAAGTGGGAGTTTTTTTTTTAAAGATAAAATTACAAGATACATAATCTTCTAAAACACACTAGTATATATCATGATGAGGTTAGACATGAAAATGATAGACCTCAAGATGATGGAATTTTCATTCATAGATCTGCAGGATATCTCGATATTTGATTTATATGCTGAGAAATATGAGTTACATGATTATAGTAAACCTGATAACCATTATGATGGATTACCAAATATTGAATTGGGTAAATTACTCATACTATGAATGTTAAAGATGTGTCCATAAAGATAATCAATTTTAGAAATTTGGTTTATCTTAATAGTTAGACTAGAGAATGGAAATGAGTTTCTTCAAAGAGATGAAAAACCCTAGTGGTTTGAATTTCTATGTAGAAATCATATGGACAATATTGTACACATATTTAATGCATGTTTTATGACAAGATTATTAATCATACTTAAGCAATTAATTGTGATTGAATATTCTTTCCTAGACACATTAAATATATAAAGATGATAATTGTCATACTTGTTTTCATTAATATGAAATATGACAATGGAATATCAAAACTCTTTCTTGAGAAATTACTTGAGCGAGGACGGTAAGTAATCGAAAGGTTTTTGAATCATATATAATCTTTTGGAAGTGTACGAAGTGCAATAATTCATGAATGGATAAATGCATGCATCTATGAAATTATTCTTATGTTTAATTATTAAATCTTATTTTTGATTTATAATTGAAATAAGATAAATTTTAAGTATTCCTGAAAGCTAGTGGAGTATTATGTTAAGGTTTTAAATCTTATATGTTGTATAACATATAGGAAGTAACATTCCTTGTAAGCTAAATGTTAAGTCTTAGATTGGAATGAAACTTCACTTGTAAGATTTAAGAATTAAAACATATAACCTTGGAATATATGTTTATTATTAATAAACATGTGCAGTAAAATAAATGATTCTAATAAAACATGATATATCATTTGGGAAATGGATAAATATCTTTTGACAAGATAGAACGTGAATGAAGTCTAAGTTTGACCTGTAGATTCATCATCTACATCATGTAGTGTATTCAAATTGTTGTATCATTCTTAAATGATAGATGATTTGACAACATTGATATCTAACTAAAAGTTATTAGATAACTTGTGTAATGAATATTCTAAAAGAATTACATCCTCAGCCTGGAATTGCTCCTAGATTCTATAGATGAACAATATGTCAAATGTTGTGCAAATTGTCAACGCCTTTAAACTTGAAAGTTAGGAAAGCATCAAACATTACACAATAAGATTAAAGTTTACGAGTTTTAATGAGCATATTGTTGTTTGTATACAATGATGCTGGTTTAATGGAGATGACACTCAATACTAGTCATGGTAAGATTACATCCTTGTTAATGGCCATGTGAACTAGTAGTGCTACTAAAAGCACGCTTGCATTATACATTAAAAGAATACTTTAAACTTTAAAATGTTTGAAAGTTTAAATTGTCATAAATTGATAAAAGAGGATGTCACACACTTTATGAATTATTATGCGGATTGTTGAATGCACACATACAAGGACTTCATTAATTGAATTCTTGAAATAAGTATTCTCAAAATTACTATAGATCAAGTTGGTTGATTTATGTATTGTCAACAAGTATGATTGTCATTACTACTGAGGCATATTCATCAACCGGAATTTTCATGCATTGATCTATTTGGTATTTGGATAAGGGATGTTAAACAATTGTTATAATAAATCAAATACTTGGTATGTTTGATTTTATAATATATTGTATCCTATATTTGCATGTTTAATCCGTGAGTAAATTTATTTATTCTAAATCGCCCGTTGTCAATTAATGATATGGGAGTATCATTAAACTAAGACAAATATGAGAGATATGGTAGAATATACTTGAAAGTATATTGATGAGAATGCATACCATTTCTGATGATATTCAATGAATTGAATATAGGACTTATCCCAACTACATAATTTACTTGTGGATATTGTTATAAGTAAATTATGAATAGTTATCCTCAGACTTGGAGAGATACCGTGATAAGTGTCATGAAGTGCACTTGTGGAACAACTAACTATATCGAATCGGTAGTCATAAGGGTTGTTTCCTGAAATGTTGCAAAGTTCATGGGTTATTCTTGTAGTCAAGATAGAATTTGTTCCTTCAAATTTATTTGAGTTTAATACTGCCCTCTAGGGTTGACAAGATGTTTGGTACACACCCAAAATCTCCTCAAATATGTTTAGAAGATTTGCAATCTTGTTCAATCACTTATAACGAGAAACATAATAGTTGAATAAAGAATGACTTAATTCCATATCTTTATTTAACATGGTATTAGAAACAAAAGGGTAATAATAATGAGAAATCATTAAAAGGTTTTTCAGAGCCTTGCTCGAGTTGTACTAGAGGCATCGAAGTGTTGCTAGACGCTAACCGATGTGATCACTCTATAAAGATATGTCCAAGTCGCTTGGTTTTATGGACGGCAAATTAATAGGACGGTGTTAGAGGTCGAATTTCGAGACCACGGGATTTCATTTATGAGTAGTTAATAATTAAATATAATAGTTATATTTATTTATTAATTAAATGAAATAACATAACCACGCAGTACTAGTGTAATGGACTAACTGCTAAAAGTATTTGGAAAAGGACTAAATTGCAATAGTTGGAAGGTTCCGAATCCCTATGGGATACATGAACCATCGTCTCAAAGTGAAAGGAAACAAACCCAACTTGTTCACCAAGTTAGCTGGTATATATACAAGGCTAGGAGTCTTGTTTTTCTATATCTCTTGTACTCATTATGCTAAAAACCTAAATAGTTTGTGTGTGTTTTTTGTATAAACCATCGCATAACCCTTTATGGGTGTCGCATCCACTTCTTTCCAAAACAAAGTTATTTTGTTTAATTAAACTAGCATTACTTTAATTTGTTATAGCACGGTGTACAAGAACGTGGTACAATCACACTATTGATTGTATCTTGGATTGAATTACAAAAGGTAAGGGTAATTTCATAATCCTATAAACCCTAATTAGGGTTCATCCTAATTGCTAGTTGTGGATTTGATTCTGTTCGGCTAGAATCAAGTAAGGTACGATACTTTATTCTTTGAGTTAATTAATTATTCATTATATGTTCCTATATCTCCCACTTACTTTGATGTTTATTGTTTATATTTATGATTAGTCATGTTATATAATTCCAATACATAAGTCATAAGCATACATATGCATTTCTGTTAGATGTATATATATTTTTTGTCTTTGGAAAAATGTTGTTACTTTACCAGATTATGCATGACAAGCTATTTACGGGAGCATAATAATTAGTTTACAGCCTACCTATGTATTTTGAACTTGCATTGTAAATTTTTTCTTGCAAGTTGTTGTGTATTATAATTTTCCAACAAAGGTACTTTTTCGCTAGTCAAAATGTGAAGATTTGACAAATACTTTTTTTTTTTGATAAAAAAAAATTACTAGTATCTTATTTTCATGAACTGGATTTCTTAGTCCTTCCGATGTGAGAGAGAGTTATAAATGCCCCATGTTGATAAACTCGGTGCTTTGTGTATTATACTATTAACGGGTAAATATCTAACAAGGTTTCAGTGTTTTCTCAACTAATTATAAAAGTCACATATTTGGTATATGGGTATTATGTTTGAAGTTTCGTAGCTGGATTTTTTTTTTCAAAGTAGAGGGGTACAGCTATATCCCCAATTTTGGGTCCTCTGTTCTAATGAATGTGATTTTGCTAGCATCTTGCTAGTCTATTTTTTTATAGCTTGAATATCTGTAATATGTTCAGGTTTGGGACATTAGTGGAGATGTTTGATATTTCCAAATTGAACATCGAGATAAAGACAAACGCTTAACTTCTATCTCCAAATGTTGTTTATGGGGTCTATTTAGTCTTCAAACTTAGTGATTCAAGAAAATTTTCAACTAAACCAATCTGTGTTAACCTAAAGTATAGAAAGGGACTCGAAAGTCTACATGCATATTTCGCAACATGGAGAGACAAGGACTGGATGATGATTGAGTTGTACCAATTCTTGAATCAGAACGAAGAGGTTGTTTTTGAGTTTCTACTTGAGAGCTTTTCATCACACTATTGTGGAGAAAATGCAGTTTATGTTGAAGGCATTGAATTTCGAGCAATTGACAAAGTAAGTTTGAAAATATATCCGTGGTTCCATTATATAATCTTTTTATTTATATTATACCAAGAGGTCGGATGGATGCCAAAAAAATAAACTAAACCCATGTTCTATGTTGCATATTTAACATGGTTTGCACACAGGTGAAACAGGAAGAAATCGGAAAATTGAAGGAAGTCCAACAAGTCTTGAAATCGAACATCAATGTGGATCAGGTGCAGCAACTTCCAACTAACTTTGAAGAAATATTCAAGATATGCAAAACAATTTAATGAAGTTGTTCTGGTTAGCTAAGTCAATTTAAAAGAAACTTTGTGCTTTCTGCAAAGGCAGCTTTACACAAATTCTCTAATGTTGATCTTTTACTTAAAACCATCAGCCCAGTCCAGGTTTGATTCATATATTATAGCTAATTATGTTACGCTTCCTTTAACTAGGGGCAATTCCCTCGACACTACATGAAACACGCACCAAAACCGATACTAAAAATAAACGGTTAGGGTTGGGTGCAAACAAGTTTCGGGCCATGTTTGGGTTCGTGGGATAAAAGGTCGACTTGCCAACACATTTAACCTATTTAACCCGTGTAACAATTAAAGATTCGTGAATAAATGGTTGACAATAGTTTAACTTCTTGGATTTAGTTTCGTGTGTAGATATATTACTTCGTCCTTAATCTATCCTACATGCAGATTTCAAGAGGTGATTGAGCTTTTACCACAACAAGTATTTCATCTCAATTGCACAATCAAAAGTCAAATGTTGTCACCGGATACACAATATGTGTGTTACCTTGTATTCAAGCTTTCAGAAAAATGCAAGGGGCTGCATTGTCCGGTAGAAGTACGAGACGTACTCCACAAAGAAAACAATGAGGCTGAATTTGTTTATTTTATAACTCCAAACCCATTGAACATAAATGGTATCACTCGGGTTTCAAAACAAAGGGAGGATGGATGGATGGAGATTCAAGTGTGGAAATTTAACTCAACTCATGAATTCAAAGATGACTCTTTCTATTGATATGAAATTTACAACTCATGAAGGAACTATGTCTGGCCTCATTGTATGTGGCCTCGAGTTCCGACCAATGTTTTCTGGAAACAACAATGATATCTAAAGGCAAAGAGAAATGACGAAAAGGCTGCAAGATGAAGTTCCCAAACCCACAAATACATTTAGCCTAAAAAAGACGAAAAGATGACAGAAGTATGTCCGATTTTGCTATGATTCTGCATGGTGCTGCATCCCATTCTACCTGATTACACTCTGGTTATATGGCTTTGCATCTGGTTTGTTATGTCTTATTCTACCATGTTCCATCTGATTCGCACTGGCTGTGCATTTGCTCTGGTTACGTTATGGTTCTCTGCCTGATTCTACCATGTTCCATCTGATTTAATTTGGTTCTGCATCCATTCCTTATGATTCGATTCTGTTTGCATCCTGCCTGATTGTGTTTCGCTACATATGCTTAATTTTGCTTGTGCATGTGTTTGCTGCTGTGGTTCCGTCTAGTATATTTTTCAGTTCTCTTGTGAGTTGTATTTGTCAATCTCTCAATACATCTTAATGTAGCATTTGTGAGTCTGAGTGGATGTTAGCTTAATAAAGGTTTGTTTGCCCGTAATAGTTTTGTAAGATAGTTTTCTATTTAATCTCTTGTACACTCATTTTTCGCTAACAAAATCATGTTAAGTAAATCTAATCTGTTATTGGTTAACATTCATTTCGGATTGAGCCAACCTTCGCATCTGATGTATGGAGAATTATGTTGCGTGGTAGGCCTTTGATGTCAGGCTAAGAAGAGGATGTGACGACATTTCCTTGGACTGAAATAGCACAAGCCAAACCAGAGTAGCAGTCCACTCTAGACTCACCAAGTCTGATTCAGAGTGGCCATCCAACAAGGCTTCATCAATGGAAACAGACATCTATCTATACCAAGAGTATAGCAGCACATTCACCCTGTTTTGTGGTCTAGCAATTAATATGACTAGAAACATTTTTTTAAACTACTAGGATTGGAAAGGTATTGTCAAAACTTTAAAAAGTCCATGCACAAGCAATATCTAAAAAATAGTATTTTTGCAATTTCTTTCTTATCACTAAGGTTTTTTATTGAAACTAGTGAAAAGTATATTGTTATTCATCAACTTCTTCATACCTATCATCATCATGAGTTTACCATACATTTTCAACCCCACTATCTTTACCAAAAGTTGTTTATAAAGGGATGTTTGGGAGCGGTTTCCTTTTTGTTGTTTATATTTTGAGATTTACATGTTCATAATGCATATTAAGTATTGGACAATTACATATATAACCACTAAACTTGCATATTTACATACTTCTGCAAAACATGCTTAAATATCATTGTACATTATGTATTAAAAAATTTTGTTTCAAAAAAATATGCAATATATGAGTTAATTGGGTATATATATGAAATTTCCCCTTAAGTAGTTTGATGAATTGCATGGGAAAAAAATGCTCAACGTTTATATGTTAATGAAATGATCTTGTTTATAAATTTTCATAATCATAGAAGGTACATACAAGTTCAATCTTCTAAACTACAAAAGAGTTGAATTCACTACACCAGATTCTAATTTTTTTTTCAATTGATTTGAAGAAAAGAAGATTAGACAACCAAGTTTGAGTGATTACAAAAAGCTTATAAATTTGTCCTACAATAAGACCATATATAAGTAATTATGACATTGTGGAAGTATAAGACAAAAATACAAACTAATATAAAAATCATGTAAGAATCTCATATATATGCTACACTCCGTTTGAAAAAAGCAACACCATACTTACCGCTCTTGTGACTTAAACTTATTCCAATCCTCTGGCATAAAGACTTATAAAAAATAATTTATCGCAAATTTTTATCGCACTTATGAAGTTGTTAAAACAAATCATAAAAATGGGAATTAATCTTAAGCCTATAATGTTAGCTCGGATTGGTACTTGAGTCAGTAACCAAATATTAGATGAGCGAAAACCAAAAATAAAATTAGAAGGGTGCAAGTGACAAATCTTAAGAAGATAAAAGTCTATTCTGATTAAATGTTATTCGCCTTTCAAGTAAGAGTTAACTACATTTTTGGTCTTGTGGTTTGCTAGGTATTTTATTTTGGTCCATTTTTTCAAAAGTTTTAGATTCGGTCCAAAAGTGATACTTTCGTTCCGGGTTCGGACCAATTTTATTAACATCGTCAATTTGACTTGTTTGACCGTTAGTTAGAAGGGTATTTTTGCCTTTTTATTATATTAAACTAGAATAATAAAGTGGGACTCATGAACACTATTTCTTTTTTCCTTTTTCCAATTCTTTCCTCATAATTAAAGGGAGTAAATTGCAAAAATCTTCCCTTGTGTTTTGCTAAATTGTAGGCTCTTGTTCTCAAGCAAAGATGGCACGTATTTTCTTAATTTGTTATTTAATCTTTATCCTATTTTAACCGCTTAAGTGAGTTCCGCTAGTTCTTTGCTAACGGATCGCTGCATCGCTCATCCCAACCGTTAGACCATCCTTAATAAAACCGCTTATGATTTAACGGCTTCCATTCGCTTTATTATCGTTATTTTTCGCGCCCGTTATATGCTTTATGTCCGCTTTACGCCGTTGTCTTCATGCATCATTATCTCTTTCGCTGTTTTTATTTTTGCCCCTTTATAGCCATCTGCGATGTTGTTCTTTATCGTTGTCTCACGCTTTCGCCATTAAACATTTTTCACATAAAATTTGGAAAAAAATTTGAAAAAAAAAACTTTGAAAACTTTTTCAACATAATTTTTTTTTTCCAATTTTTCAAAAGAAAATTCGAAAATTTTGAATTTCAATTTTTGTTCCATTCTTTTTCAAAAATTTTGAAAAGAATTTCAAAAAATGGAAAAATAAAAATTATTAAAAAGAATTTCGAAAAAAAGAATTGGAAAAAAAATTACGAAATATTTTAATGTCGAAAAAAATTTCAAACCTTTTTTTGAAAATTTTATATCGAAATTTTTTTTTATAACGAAAAAGTTAAAAAAAAAAACGTAAGAAAACGAAAAGACGATTGAACATAAGAACGGACGAAACATAAAAAAACGAACAAAACGAAAAAATGGACTAAACGTGAAAAGAAATGGACGAAAACGAAAAACCGGACGAAACGTAAAAACGGACAACATAAAAACGGATGAAACGTGAAAAATGGACGTAAAACGTAAATACGGGCGAAAACGAAAAATGGATCAAAACGTAAAATGAACAAAACGATAAATACGGACGAAAACGCTAAATTATAAACGACCGTTAGTAAAGGATGGTGTTAATCCAGAATGATGAACGCTATAACAATTGTTAGCCAAAAGGGCTAACGGTAACTATTAATGGATCCTCACTTAACGGCAAGGTTAAAACAAAAGACCAATAGTGCACGAAGTAGAAACTATGTACCATCTTTGCAATTGATGAACCACAAGGATCTAAACGGTAATTTGACCAAACCATAAGGACGATTTTTGCAATTTACTCTAACAAAAATATGTGTATATCTTTTACTTGGTGAAATCAACCAATCATCAAAATAAAGTTGACCAACCAAAAATACATTTAAACATAACAAACAGTTTTGAACAAGTTAAATCCCAATTTTATTCATTTGAGTTTGAACCAACACAAACACAAATCAACACACAAATTCAATCAACACATCAAAAACCTAACTATCAAAAGTTCAAGTGTTCTTCAAGTTCTTTTCATATTAAAACAACCATTCAACAAACCACAAAAAATAATCCTAACTCTAAGTCAAAATCCTAAAACCCAAACCGTTCGTCATGATTTAACCTATAGTCTTTGTGTTCTTGTTGTGAATAAAGGATAGATGTAAAGAGAAAAACCACAAAACCCAAAGACAAACCAGATTAAAGAAATTATTAAAGAATTGTGCCGACACTTAACTAAAAGAATTAGTGAAACCAAACACAAACACGCACTCCACATGTCTACCACCTCTCGCCGCCACCGCTACTCCGCCACCAACCACCACCACACTTATCTTCCACCTCTCGTCGCTAAACCCATAGCCTCACAACCCAAGTAGATGTAAAAACCAATAGTTTCTGCCACCACACGTCTACCACCACCGACTACTACGACAACCCCTCACTACCATCCACACCCACCAACATCATCACCATCTTAACCTTCCACCACACCCATCACCATCTGGTTTGTGTTTATTGAAAGGTTTATGGATAATTATTAATATACGTATGACCGGATTCGAACTCGAGACTTCGGGATTGCACACATTACATATGAGATTTGATGCTCATATAATTAATATATATAAATGTTATTATTATTAATTATTTGTCACGAAATAAAAACTTAATGATAGTTAATATTTAACGAGTTTAGATTAACGGTCGTTAAATGTAAACTAAAAGGACTAGAGATGAAATTATTGGACAAGAAAGATCTAGAACCCCTCTTGGGTTCTATGGCCGGTCGTGGGTCTCCAAAAGTCAAGGAGGATCTTTTCTTGGTCACCAAGTTATTAGATACCTATAAATACAAACCCCTTGTATTCATAAATCTAATCTTGGATCATCAAGAGAAACCTAACCTTTCCTCTAGGTTATGGTCGATCAGTATACCTCCCTCCCATAGGGATTGATTTACGTACCCAAGATACAAGTGTTTGGTTTTATTTGTGATTCAAGAACCTAGATTTTCTCATTGATTCGCTATTAATACGGTGTAAGATCTAAGAGCAAACACACTTTGTGTTTCATATATTGGGTATTCGACTTTTGGTGTAGTCGAATTTGTTAAACCCTAATTTATTAGGGTTTAGGGTTTCTTGGTTCTTGATCTTAATTTGAGGCTTTCATAAACCCTAATTGCATTGATTCACAAAAGGTGCGCATATTCTTTTATTTCAGTTAATTAATTTACAAGTATTATTCTTATTACTTCCGCTGCATGCTTTGATGATGTTTACGTGTTTACTTTAATTGTTTTGATTAGTAAAACCAAAGATTTATGTGTGTAAATAACGGATGGGTATCAAAATTTATGGTTTTATTCAACAACAACAACAACAACAACAACAACAACAACAACAACAACAATAATAATAAGACTAAAATACACCGTTGGTCCCTAAACTTGTACATGCGCATCATGATGGGACAAACCTTGCCTTTTTCATTGTTGGGAGTCCAAAACTTGGGTTTTATACTCTAGACAAGTCCCTTGAACAATTTTCTGTTAGTCAACGTCTGTTATTTTCCCCATGTGCCTTGTACATGAGGGCAAAATGGTCATTTCATTGTTTTGGTTAATTATTTTGGTGGTAATCGGTACAACCTTAGGGACTAACGTGTATTTAATTAATAAAATTATACCATCACCACCACCCTCCCTTTATCTTTTTCATGCTCTCTAAATTTCTCGCTTTCTAAATTAACACCATCACTATTCTCAAAATCTCATAAACTCTCCAAAAAAAACATAATCAATCAAACACCATCACCATTCTCTCTCTAAAATTATCATCATCACCATTTTGAAATCATGTAGGTTAGATTAAAGACCCAAAAATTAACTTCGAAAGTAAAGTCAAAATAATTAAAGTCACTAGAAATTGTCACCAGAGGATCGGTTGAGTGCTTGGCAATTTTGGTTATTTTAGGATGGACTAGTAAATCAACAAATGACCAGTATGGGAGGTAGACACTCAAGTTCTTCGTTGTATTGCTCAAGTTCTATTAATAATTCACATTGATGTGTGTAGATAGAACTTGTTTGGTCTGTGTCCACCAAGCCCTTGAAAAGAACTAAAAAGCCTTGTTATAGTTCATACATTCATATTTGTTTCTTTTCTTATACTTAATAATCATCTTCATCTCGAATTCTTTTCTTTAAGGATTCATCATACATGAATTCCTTAAACAAATTCCTTCAAATTTCTTGCTTTTCCTCATAACTTAAGTCTCTGTAGTTGAAACCAATAACCTCTTTTGACTTATTCTTGTGTTGATCACCATTCTTAAGAATCTTATCAACCGAAATATCCGATTCCACCTATTGATTCCATTCATTTTCACAAAGACACTATCGCCTCATTCTCTACCATATTCCATTTCTTGCAGACAATTTAGTTCTAAATCAACCGATCAACTCTCTGATGATTCAGCCTATCAATTAATACCACCCCAATTGCTAGAATCCTTAGATAACTTAATCAACCACATTGCTACATCTTCTTCGCACAAACTCATCAATTTCGTAAACAGATGATGATCCCTGGAAAATTTAGTGCACTTGTGGGAATAGTTCACACCTTGTAATGGGTTAGGAGGTGGAGGTGTACACCCATAAGGTCCATGAACACCTCGATTTTGTAGTGGTTTGTATTGGTAGTGCTTGGTGAAAGTACCGCTGTGGTTACTATCGTTTCCAATCAAGCAAAGACGGATCGACGTTTCAATCGGTGTTTCCAATCGGGTGGTGTTTATCAAGTAGTGTTTACACCGGCAGTTTCCACCGGCAAGTAACCACCGATAGCACTATGAAAGTACTAATGAAAGTATCGCTTGTAACGTTTTGACCTATTCAAGTGGCGCCTAACCGCTTAATGACCACGTTAAATTGGTCATGTAACCACTAACGGCTATAATGGGGATAATTATGAGGCTATTAATGGGCCGATTAATACTCATAATTCCATTGAATTAGCCAAGAGTATTATCCTATAAATAGGATATCCGATTATGCATGAAGGACACATGTAAAACGTAAACACTTATTAGCTAAAGGGTTATAGAATTGTGCCTAATTCTCTAACTGCATTTGGTCTTATCCCAAGTAGATATTCGTGATACCCGGGCATTAGGGTCGAATAGTTTACTTTGGAAAGTGATTACACGATTCCAAGTGATATCCGTAACCACCAAGTGGTATTTGTTATCACGACTAATTTTTGTTTCTGAACATTTAGCCAAGATTGATTATCTTACCCTGCTGCTGGGACATAACCGCCAACAGATCCATAATTGTAATTGCTATTATTATTACTAGTACTTGCATTGGTTAAACAGTAAGAAGGTGGTTTGATTATAATTTTCTTGTACCTCTTTGTTTTGGATCTCGTTACACATAACTTATCCTGCCTCTCATTTTCTTCAGTATCCGAATGATTATCTTCAACAAACTTATCTTCATAATCAAGTTTCTCACTAGTCCATGAATAATCATAGTTCTTCAAACCCCTATCATTATCAGAATGAAAAGCCATATGACCACATAATGCTTTAAAAGACTGAAAACCTTTTCCACATTGTTTGCAAACTTGCTCATTTTGAAATGCTGAAGTTGAATTGACGAACGAAACCAACCGACTTCCAACTCTTTTAGGATTCTCCAGCCCATAAGTCGAATTATGCTTTCCATTAATGATCAAAGTTGAAACCTTTTTCATTGGCTCATACTTATCATCTGACTCAACTAAATTAGCATTAGTATTACCATGATTTGAAAATGGTGATGATGTTAATTTTTAGAGAGAGTGATGATGTTAATTTTAGAGAGATGACTTTAATTATTTTGACTTTAATTGAAGTTAACTATTTGGGTCTTTAATCTAACCTACATGATTTGAAAATGGTGATGATGTTAATTTTAGAGAGAGAATGGTGATGGTGTTTGATTGAGATTATGTTTTTTTGTGGAGGAGTTTATGAGATTTGAGAAAAGTGATGGTGTTAATTTTGGAGAGAGAAGCAGGAAAAAGAGATAAAGGGAAGGTGGTGGTGGTGATGGTATAATTTTATTGATTAAATACATCGTTAGTCCCTAAGGTTGTACCAGTACTGATAAGATCGTTTATAAGCTCAGCTAGGGATCAATAACAAAGATAATAAACATAATACGCGGCGGAATAATCAAAACAATACTTTGTTATTGAACAAGGTTTTCAATCACTAATACTCTAATATTAGACGTTTATAGAAGCACGTCTACTAACTAAACTAATAACCTAGGCGTTTACAAGAACATACGCCTAGGACACACTCTAATCTAAAACCCTAGACGTTTCCCCTAACGCCTAGGCTAAACACACACCTTTTAGTCGACTACATTATTGGAAGACTTAATTAAAACCTACACCTATGTCCTCTTTATATACTAGAGGATAAGGACTAAATAATAAAACTTTCATTGCAAGCAAGCCCTTCCATCTTTTAGTAGGTTTCCTTCTTGTCATATTAAGTCCCTCTTGTTTTATTCTTTTTGTCTTTATCAACTCAAACATATAATTCCCAACAATCTTCCCCTAGTTGATAATGACAAAACCATTCTTGAACGAACTTCTCTAGACGAAGTAGAGAAATTGAGATCAGGGATCTCACCATGAATGAAACAAGTATGTCTTCCTTTGTCTTCCCCTTAATCCATGTCACTCAAACATCTCTTCCCCTTTTTGTTATTATCCAAATAGGGAACGTATGCAAATAATGATCTTGACCACCACGAATCAATATCATACTTCCAATCTAAGACTTCCAATGTCTCAAATTACCCTCCATGAAGTTTTCCGCAACTAAAAATGAACTTGAAACAGTAGAAATCTAAACCATCAGTAGTAATACTAATCAATAGTAATAAGAATCAAACACTTCCCCTTGAGTGATGCATGTAGATGGCTAAACATTTAACAATAAGCTTCCCCTAAAAACCATATGTTAACCATCTTCTTGATTCTTCAAAATCTGTAAGCTCCTTGTAATGATCACTGTGTGAAGAAAAACAAATATAACGAACTTGATGAAGAAGTAGAATTTCCCAAACTTGTGTCTTAAATCTTTTACTATCCCAACTCCATACTTATACGGACAAAATATAAGTAGACCAAATCCCTTGAAAAGAATCCTCAATTAGTATGAGACATCAGCACCACAATGTAACTCCTTCAAGTGATAGACAATGTGTGCATAGAGCATCATAAGAAAAATCACACATTGCTAGATTTAACAAGCTAGATGATAAGAACACAAACCAAGCAATTCCACTTCACCTTCAAATAAGTGATAAATAATCCTCTTCGTAATCAATTCTTCAATAAATCTCCATAACGAGCCTTTTAAATCCTTTTAAGAACATAAATTTCTTCCTGTGTGGAACCAAATCCATTCTCATGTGTCATCCAAAATCATGCTCTACTTCCTTAAATCAAAAATCTTCGTAATAAAGCATGAGCAGATGTTGGGAAGGAGCGGTACTTTCATCAAAATCTGCAAGTATTTGAAATAAACCGCAGACACGATCACAGTATCTTCATTCGCCGGCAGCACTTTAATAAGAACTTGAGCAGACTTTGAATAAAACTCAGAAGAAGATTTTAAAACGTAGTAGTGACGTTCACAACCATGCACCTTGAATAAAACTTGCAATGCGACGTTAAAATCCTCGAAAGTACTTTGAAAACATCCAACAAGATACTTTCAAAATATATATCAAATGTTAACTCCTTCATGATCAATTAATTCATACGCAATCCATAGCATGAAGTATCAAAAAAAAATCTCGTGGGTCCAAACAAACATCCCCACGTGATCACTCTATCCCTCATTGACATACAATACTATATTAGCCAAATAGAAACTTAATCATGGGTCCCAACCATATCAAAACACCATTCTCAGATATCTCATTCGAGCCATCCAAATAACTTCAATCTTAAAAAAATAAATGCCGCAATATCTGACCCTGCGTTTTAGATTCTTCGAACAGTAGCCCCACAATAACATATAACACTTGTGACAAGAATAACATAATAACCAATATACTTGACATCCACTCGATCAATGCCGGCCCACAACCAAATATTAAAACTCGGATGATCCAACGTGGGACCAGTTCCAATCACGTGAACAACATATATCACCAACTAGATTCAAGCGTGTAATATTCAACCCATGTGCTCATCAATAAAATAAAATTGCGTCGGATCTTGTTTTTACTCCATGGAAGCCAATTAAAAAATATATCCCACTTGATCACAATATTCGACCAATTTAGAGAAGTAGCAGCGAATAAAAACTTATGGGTCCCATGCCCATGTTACGTGATCAATTAAAACAGCCAATTCTTCATCGTGGGTCTCAGCGTATGAAAGTGACCTCCAAAAAATATATATATATTATGCGTATATCAAACATAGTCTTGTTCGCACGTTAAGCCACCAATAAAATCATTAATTCTTTTTCGAATCTGCTTGCTTCTTCGACAACCAAAACCTTATGATTCCCTATATCAAGAGCTCCTGGCTTTGATACCAATTGAAATGATCGTTTATAAACTCAGCTAGGGATCAATAACAAAGATTAATAACATGGTATGCAGCGGAATAATCAAAACAATACTTTATTATTGAACAAGGTTTTTCATTACTAATACTCTAATATTAGACGTTTATAGAACCACGTCTACTAACTAAACTAATAACCTAGGCGTTTACAAGAACATACGCCTAGGACACACTCTAATCTAAAACCCTAGACGTTCTCCCCTAACGTCTAGGCTAAACACACACATTTTAGTCGACTACATTATTGGAAGACTTAATTAAAAACCTACACCTATGTCCTCTTTATATACTAGAGGATAAGGACTAAATAATAAAACTTTCATTGCAAGCAAGCTCTTCCATCTTTTAGTAGGTTTCCTTCTTGTCATATTAAGTCCCTCTTGTTTCATTCTTTTTGTCTTTATCAACTCAAACATATAATTCCCAACAAGTACCACCAAAATAATTAACCAAAACAATGAAATGACCATTTTTCCCTCATGTGCAAGGCACATGGGGAAAATAACATACGTTGACTAACAGAAAATTGGTCAAGAGACTTGTCTAGAGTATAAAACCCATGTTTTGGACTCCCAACGATGAAAAAGGCAAGGTTTGTCCCATCATGATGCGCAGATACAAGTTTAGGGACCAACGGTGTATTTTAGTCTAATAATAATGAAGTGGATGGTATTTCTATCATTTTATGTTGGTTAACTAGTCAAACTAACAATCAACAACAAGTTGGAGCAGACCTGGAATGAAAGTATGAGTTTTGGAGTCAATCCAAAACTTTTTGAAAAAATGGACCAAAAATGAAATACCTAGCAAACCACAAGGACCAAAAATGTAGTTAGCTCTAATGATAATCTACATCTATTAATAATACATTGTAAGAAATCATGGGTGAAAAAGGTGAATTTATATAGTAACAAAATTACCAAGTTAAGGCATTTATCCAAGGACTTTCGCCTTGTTAAAATGCAACTAATAAAACTATAACATCATAAGCAATTATACACCAGACCTATTGTTTACATTTTACATCCCACTTTAATATACACGCACCTTAAAATCATACTACAAACTCTATGCAACAAGGTACTAATCTTATTCCTACTTACAATTGGAAAAAAGCAAGGATGAGGTAGTCCAATGCTGCATGACATACTAATCATTTACAACTTAAATGCGGACCATAGCAAAGCAAATTTAAGTTCATTTCATTTAGTATCTTTTGAATTCCCAACTAAGTATCCATTGTAAAAAAAATGATAATCTACATCTACAAATAATCCCTCCGTCTCAAAATATAAGTCTAGTTTGACTTTTTAAATATAACTTTGACCTTAAATATATTTTTTGTAGTATATAATACTTGAAACAAAAATATTTAAGGTCAAAGTTCGATTCAAAAAGTTAAAATAAACTTATATTATGGGACAAAGGGACTAATATAGTTTAGAAAATTATCTATTAAACATAGACTCCAGACATATTTCATCCAATCAGCCCATGTTGCATTTGTACGTATATTTGATTTAAAAAACCTAGAAACCAAATCGACCCATTAAAAAATAAGTAGGTCAAGACTGCAACTATATTTAATAAAATATAACACCCTTTAGCAGCATAGACTTAGTCAGCTTCATCTTCAATAAAAACCTCGGCATCATTTAACATCTTCGTGTCACATGGATAAAGAACATTTGAATACACTTAGGCCAACTTTCTACCCGTCTATCACGTTTCATTATAACTAAACTTTTCAAATCCAGCCAACTTGACTTGTTAGAAATAACGTACGACTAAATCCACCTGGTATTTGGTAAACAAATAGAAAACTGAACCTCTATAACAGTAGTTTCAGATTGCCACCCATTATGGCCATCAAAGCAAGAGTAAAAGGCATAGGGTAAAATTTATATTAAAAGATTAAATGTGGGATGAACTACCACCATTATCGGTCAACAACACAACATCATCAAATTAGTTAGTCGAGTGCAGAGATCATGAACTATAGAATCAAGATCAAGGCGTATACGAAGCGGCTCCCAATAGAAAACATGGAAAAAAAAGATAAATGCATAAGTGGCTCCTGAACCTGGTAGTGAAGACAGTGGTGGTTGCAATGTCGTTATATCCTGAAAGAGACGCAATAATGGGCTTTCAAGTAGCATTTTTGGTGGTCTTTGCCACCTCGATGTCGGCTCTTGACCACATGTATTATGTTCCAAGGGCAGGGTTGTTCGCCCATTAATCGTATGGACTCCAGAAACTCAAGAACTGATTCTAAAGCGAATTAACTAATGGCATTGACTCCATTTCAACTTGAATTCTATGCCTTGTCCTAAATAAAATGTTCAAAAATAGAAATTTGCATTCAAAATTCAAATGAAAGTGAATAGTTAGATACGTTAAAAATGGCTAAAGACACTAACCTGGAGGTACATAGTCATCAGCAACTTTAGTACTACCTCCGTCTCATAATAATTGTCCACTTTAATTTTTTTAAGTCTTGTTTATTCAACTTTGACCATAAATATTTTTATTTTTATCATATAATACTTGATGAAAAATATAAAAATAGATTGAGTTTTAAATGTATTTTCATTTGGCATAATTTTTATCAAGTATTATATAACACAAATAAAAATATTAATGGTCAAAGTTGAACAAGAAAGACTAAAAAAATTCAAAGTGAACAATTATTATGGGACAGAGGGAGTAATATTTAGTTGGTCGACCACCTTGTTGTTGCTCCAGTACTACCTATTTTACCCACACGATATAAAACACAACTCAATTTGATCATTCATATAACATGATTCTTTTCCTCTATTCTAGGTGATTTATCCTATGTTCCCAGCAGAAGGTGCAATTATGGCCAGGAGTAAAATGCAGTTTTCCAAATCATAATCAACACATCAACTATTCAAAGAAAAAGTTGGACAAAATATCGTTTGCCTCCCACCCTGACCGGATTGGTTTTGAATTGTAGTCAAATTGACCCATTTAAAACTGTGACCCAACCCACTCGACCTGCCTTCATAAGAATACAAACTTACCAAAAATCACCAACAATGTCCTTAAATTAGAAAATAGAAGAAAATCATATACTTGCCAATTGCCAATACCGTTTAATGTAATAATAGTCATAAAAAATCAACACAATCTTAAAGGCAAAACTGATTCATTAAATAGCTTTTTCTTTATAACGAAGTATACCTGGACAGTTTTAGCTTTCCCAATTAAATCATGGCCATTATAAACAAAACAGAATATTTAACCTTGAACCGGATACAACTCCTTAGTCCCCTTAGCCTTCAGTGCATTCTTTAAATGGATCAAGATCCTAAAACATGGAAACCGCAGTAGAATTTTCCACTTTAGCCTCGACCATAACTTAAAGAATTTTCCACTCAATAATTAGATCCATATAAAGTTTTCAATATAAGGGATCAAGATGTAATATTAAGAAGTAAAAAGTTTGCTACCGGAATTTCTTTCTATGTTACTGCTGCTCCATAGATTCCAAACTATAAGAAAAGTCACGGAAAATAATCATAAACAATGAAGCTTCAAAAGTATTAACACATGTTATGGTTGATCTCAAAGTTATTTCTAGGAATTTCAAAAAATTTAAAACAGAAAACAACATGTTTGACCCAACCTTTTACGAATGTGATTTCCGTAATTTATTTCCAAAAACTTTTAAAAATTAAAAAACAATACATATATAAATGTAAATCAACATAAGACATCAATTGCATTACCCTCGTTTTACTTTCTAAAAAAAAGAAGGGAAAATTAGTCAAATAGACCGCGCGCCCTGACGCTTATCAGTTTATGGACCACGCCCTTTTGAAATTCGAAAATAGACAAGTTGCCCACCGCTTTTCTTGGACCCAACCGTGTCGCCATGTGTCCGACAAATTATGACACAAGTACGTATTTTGAAGGTATATGTCATGTATTGTAACGTATTGTTTTTTGGGCAACTTGTATTGGTTTTTGGGCATCTTTATGTTTATTGGGCAACTTGTATTTATACACGAGGATAGTTTTGTCTTTTCACATTTAAAAAAAAACAAAAAACGCCCACACAAAACACAGACTCACACACCTCTTCTCCTCCACATAAACCATCACAACTAACACCGCACCACCCAACAACCCAACGCCACCACCATCCGGCGCCTCCCATACCACCACCATCCGACGCGGACCTATCCTTCTTCTCAGTACTGTCCTTGTCCTTGTTATAAGGTTATTCAAATCACCAAGAAATCTTTTTTATTATCTACATAATGTATTTTATCTTCGATTTAACGTAATTTTTGTTAAATTTGCATTTGTGGTTGTTCCCTTGATGAAACTCAAAATTAGGTTATCACCCCTAAAACCGAAAAATTTGCAATTTGTTCTCGCTTAAATCTAAATTATTATATCTTCTTTTATATTCTAGATTGAGGCTCGGTATTGATTATTGTATATTATATCTTCTTTTATACTCTAGATATATTTAGGAGGAATGGTGTTCTGAATGTGTGACATTGATTTATATCTTATCTTAAGCTTTTCAAGTAGCTGTTGAAGTATATATCTACTATTTTCAGTCTAAAAGGGCCGTTTGGACTTACTTTTTATATGTCTCGCAAAGACTTGGATGTATGGGTTGATTTGATGTGGTTGTTTAGACCAACCGATGCAGATTGGGCTTTAGCTTACCGTGAACGGATGCTTGAATACTTTTGGAACCACAAGGTTGAATACACAAATTGCCAGCCGTCTTTCAAGGTACGATCCTTAATGTCCGTTTGACCCATAATTATTGTCAAATGTTCACTTCTGAAGTCTTTTTCCTTCAAATTTAACTATATGTATTTTTACTTGTATTATATATTAGTCGATTATTATAAATTTTTTTTAAATCAACGGAATTTCTTTTGCACATATACAAAAACGGCTATGGTTTGCAAACCACTTCTATATTGGTTATGTATACTTTATTAATATTTGCTAAATAGCAAAATATAATATTTTGTTGCCCAAAAGTACATCACTCTACATGTCCTTTAATGTCTTTTGTTCCTGATAAGGTTTTAAAATGTACCTTTTTGAGGGGTCGTTTAAGCCCTTATTTGATCACTTTTGTATCCGTTATTACTTAATATCGTTCCTTTTCACTTTTTAGGTCTCTTGAAGGCAAATTGCTGTAATGGCACTTATTTGGACTAAAAGCGCGATATATCAAGAAAATGGCCAAAGTCAAGAATCGAGACACTCAAGCTGCTGAAATAAGGTGATGCATGGACACCTTAACTGCGATGCCGTCGGAGCATTTTGTGAAGGCAATGGCCAAATTATTTATTTTATTCGGTGTCGCTCTTTAAAAGAGTAGGCGTCGAACTCAAGGCGCCTAGATTTAATCCGCACTCCGAAGCTAAAGAGGACTGCGCCATGAGCATAAGGTGACGCCGTCTAACGTGGCAAGATCGAAACCCTAATGACGCCGACCAAGCGCCACAAAACATAAGGTGCGATTGCGACTTGTAATCTTATATATAGAATCCGAATTTTTCAAGATTTGTGTGTAGTCTCTTTGGAGTAAAACCTAAAACCGAACCAAGGCTGTCTTGTGCAGTATTTTAGGGTTCCAAACCCTATCTTACATCAAGATAAGTGTTTTACTTCATTAATTCAATTATGTCTCTGATTATTTGTGTGTATGCTTGCATGTTCTCCATGTCCGGCTAATTTACTGTTGTGTTTGCTTAGGGAATATGAAACTTAATTATTGAATATTGATTGGTTGTCTCTTATCTTAATTGTTAATGATCTAGTAATGCGATAGGTCATTCGTTGTGTAATTAATGCTTGATTAATCTTTGTGAACCTTAGGCTATAGCACTTAAAGCGGTTGTAGGCTAAACCATCCAAAAAGGCCTTAGAATTAGAGTTTATAATCCCTAGAGGGTTTTGTAGACGAGACCCTTTGGTAAGTTCAAAGAGTTGGGATTAAACGCATACCCTACGACTTTAGACACACAACGCGATTAAGAATAAGGACGTGACAATTCAACCATCAATAGGAGATAATTAAAGAGAAATAAAACCTAAGTAAACACATCTTTAAACTATCATACGAGCACACAATAATTAGACATAGACTACATACACCTTAGATTAGATAATTAGATAAGTAGAGTAATCGGAGAAATACCAACCCCAAATCCAAACCCCGATTCGTACCTTCCATTTCCTAAAAACATAAAAAGATAAAAAATAATCTTCCTAACTCCAACCTTAGCTGTAGTAACTTCTCACTAGCATTCCTATTCCCCTAGAGAATGATATACCCGTGGCTTACCCTAATACTACACTACAACGATTAGGTTCATCGCCTAGGTGTTATAAAACTTGCTCAAGAAAAGGAAGTTCCTTTGACTCAACGACGCGTGTAGCTTATCAAGTTTTACCAATAGAATAGCTAGTTAGCAGTCCACCTCGCTTAGGTTTCTTTGCTTGATTCCTATCAAGTAAATTTTTCTCATTTTTAGCTTTCTAGTAGTCTATCCCCCTTCTTCGTGACCTTTGTTCGTAAAACCCATCACTTTTCATCATGGAAGGTGACAAACCACAAAAAAACACTTTACCACCAAACAAACACATACCGCTTGATTCAAAGCCTTTGTCAACCTACTTCGAGCTAGTATTGGAATCAATGAGCATAAAGGATTGCATAGGATAAATGTGAATGAGGAGGATAATGCTTATTTTAATCTCTACCCCACTAAGGAAGAGGTTGCCTACCATCAATACATAATCGATAATCCCCGATCACCTATCATTAGGATATGCCCAAAGATTAGGAGAGAAAATCCTTGGAACCTAAAAATCCCTTGTATGATCGGATATAGGAGTGTCAACCATGCTTACATAGATATGGAATCTCCCATTAATGTGATGTCATCTGCTGTCTACAATGACATTATGAATGAGCGACTTAATATTAGGAGAGACCCTAAGTATCCGGGTGGAGTTTGCAACTTTGTGGGAAGAGTCAAGGATGTACATGTCTTTATAGGAAATTTCACCTACCTAGTTGATTTTGTGGTCCTGTAGGATGCCATTGACTATAGCTTTTCCCAAGTAGTGCTAGGGAAACCGTTTGTTGAAACATCTAAAATGAGCCATAACAAGTATGATGGAACGATTAGTTTTAAGGAAGGAACCGATGAGATCACTTACAGGATGCCTTGGAAAACAAATGAATATGGCCATCTACCCATTTTTGAACGAGACAACATCAAAGCTTTTGAGGACTAAAGCAAGGACGATGTTGAAAAAAGGTTATAAATTTATGTGGGAAAGAAGGAGGCTTTATTATAAGGATTGCTTGACCCTCGGACCTAGATATAGAGTCGATGAAAATTTTGTCAATATGATAGAATTCTCATTGAGAATGCAAAACGGAACGTAAAGCATGACTCACGAGTCTAGCTACAAGACTTTAAATAAAAAAGCGCCGTGGAGGCAACCCATGCTTAATTGTTTGCTTGTTAGTGTCGTATATCCTTTATCAATTGTTTATTCTCATGTTTGAGTTTGTAAAAATGCTTTATTTTGTTTTTAACCTCGTCTTAAATTCATATAAAGTTATTTTACATAAAGGATAAGTGTAGGGAGGATTACACACGTTTTCAAAGAGACGTAAACATGAGAATAACAATTAATTAAAAGATATCTATGTGTGTTTCTTCGAGTCAAATACTTGTATCGAGTCATAATGGATGTTTTGTAGAAATTTTTCCAGATTCTAAAGATGTAAATTTTCCGTAATTTTTCCGAAAATCGCACCGCTTTTTGTCGATAACCTGGCGTTAGGATTTAACCGACTTAGGGGGAAGGAGTAAAACAACAGATTATTTTTTCTTGTTTTCCGAGCTACTTATAATTTTTGGAATTTTCCAGTCTTAATTTTCCGAAATTCAGAAACATCCATTCCACAAGCATTATATCCTAGTTTAGTAGAGTCTTATATATATTATTACCACGCTGGTTTCGTTTGTTTTCTTCTGTGTGTGTTTTATTTATCAAGAAAAAGATACAAAAGATTGGAAGGAGCTTTTCACGCACACAATTCTTCTTGGAAAGGATTTAACCACCACTTTACACGGATCCTACCGAGCTAATCAGGGGAGTACTAGTTTCTTTCGTTTTTAATTACCTTCCATTATCGTAACTTTGATACTTTCGGGGAACATTGGGGACAATGTTCAGTTTAAGTGTAGGGAGGGAAAATAAAACGGGAACTTTGAAACTATCCTTATCCTTGATTATTTGCTTTGTCCAATTGTATTTGTGTAATAAACCATGAGAAAATGTCGGTTAGGGTAATTTTGGCACCAAATTTAAAATTTTTCATGACATATAGGAGTGGGCCATTAGTCTTAACAAAAGCGCCTCACGGATAGGAAGTTGCATGACTAGCACAAAAACCCTTTACCACCTAAATTCCACCCAAAATGTGAGAGGATCGCCTTAGATTTGTAGGAATTAAAGCATTCATCTTTAATGCTTAGAGTGTGAACCAATAGTATAATAGATTCTAGAACTTGTTTTGTGATGCATCCGAGATCGCTAGTAAGACTACACTTGTGTAGTTAGGAATAACTAAATGATAAGAGGCATTAGGATAACCCTTGTTTGATACCCGTAATATAATTACTTCTTCCACATCTGGTTGAGTAATTCCCACACTTTTATTGTACTCATCTTAGTACCACGATACCCCTAGTTAACCCCTCGAGCCTATCCTTTTCACGGTTCTCGTGATGTTTCGGTTTTTCCAGAATATCAATGAAGAGCATTGTTTACACCTCACCCCCAAATATACACCCAAATCTCCTTAGCCTACCATGTATGCACTCACTTTTATTGCATTATTGTTATCACCCTAAACCCTTAGTTCAATTATCTAGTTGCTTGCATGAGTTGCTAAGTCGAGTCATATCCTTTGTACACAGCTTTGGGACGATTGGGACTCATGGGAAAAAGTTAAAGTTTATGAAATGATTGAAGGAACGTTAAATTCCTTATTTATGTAATAACATTCCCAAGTGTTTTGATCTTTTTAATTTGGGTCAAATTAGTGTTAGAATAATAAAAACTCAAGTGTAGGGATGTGCCTATAAATCCCTATCATTTTGATGTTACCGTGAGGAGTAAAAGTGTATGAAAAAATCGAAAAATAGAAAAAGAGAAAATAAAAAATAGTGTTAAAAAAACAATATGGGCTACCATCCTACATCTATCCTTTAAATTTATGTTTGTTTGTTTCTTATTTAGAGTTTAGAGTGTCGAAGTCTTGGCTTAGCAACCATTCTTCAGATGCTTGTAACATAATAGATTTTTGACTTGCCACCACTAAATAGCCTATCCCACCAAACCCTTTGTTTCCCTACCGTAAGCCTAACATTACAACCCTTTAAAGACCTCTTTGATAGTCTTTCCAGTGCTTACGCCAAAGCATTGGAGGTTTGATCTAGTCTCAAGCCTATGGTAATCTATGTACTAGGACCGTTAATGAGTGTTTATCTTCCATTTCCAACTTGTTATATTTCATATACACCCGAGAGAGATGTGATTATCCAAACACCCCATGTGAGGTGCTAGTATGTAATTTCCGTGCTTGTTATGACTTTTGGGGGGCTTATATGTGTTGTGGACTGTTTTAAACCAATGCTTCATGACCCCTAACTTATAAATTAATTGGCTAAAGCACATTTGCTTGAGGACAAGCAAATACCAAGTGTAGGGATATTTGATAAGGTTTTAAAATGTACCTTTTGAGGGGTCGCTAAGCCCTTATTGATCACTTTTGTATCTGTTATTACTTAATATCGCTTTTTTCACTTTTTTGGTCTCTTGAAGGCAAATTGCTGGAATGACACTTATTTGGACGAAAAGGCGCTAATATATGAAGAAAATGGCCAAAGTCAAGAATCGAGACACTCCGCCGCTGAAATACAAGGTGACGGCATCACGCTTAATCCGCGACGCCGTCGGAGCATTTTGTAAGGCAACAGGCCAAATTTCTTATTTTCAAGGACGGTGTCGCCTTTAAAGAGTAGGCCGCCGCAACTCCGAGCACCTAGATTTGATCCGGGCGGCCGGCTAAAGAGGACGGCGCATGAGCATAAGGTGACGCCGCGAAGACTAACGTGGCAAGACGAAACCCCATGACGCGAACACCCGGCGGCCAAAACATAAGGTGATGCCGTCGCACTTGTAATCTTATATATAGAATCCGAATTTTTCAGTATTTGTGTGTAGTCTTTTGGAGTAAAAACCTAAACCGAACCAAGGCTGTCTTGTACAGTATTTTAGGGTTCCAAACCCTATCTTACATCAAGATAAGTGTTTTACTTCATTAATTCAATTATGTCTCTGATTATTTGTGTGTATGCTTGCATGTTCTCCATGTCCGGCTAATTTACTTGTGTGTTTGCTTAAGGAATATGAAACTTAATTATTGAATATTGATTGGTTGTCTCTTATCTTAATTGTTAATGATCTAGTAATGCGATAGGTCATTCGTTGTGTAATTAATGCTTGATTAATCTTTGTGAACCTTAGGCTATAGCACTTAAAGCGGTTGTAGGCTAAACCATCCAAAGAGGCCTTAGAATTAGAGTTTATAATCCCTAGAGGGTTTTGTAGACGAGACCCTTTGGTAAGTTCAAAGAGTTAGGGATAAACGATACCCTACTTACCTTAGACACACAAAACGATTAAGAATAAGGACGTGACAATTCAACCATCAATAGGAGATAATTAAGGAGTAATAAAACCTAAGTGAACACATCTTTAAACTATCATACGAGCACACAATAATTAGACATAGACTACACACACATTAGATTAGATAATTAGATAAGTAGAGTAATCGGTAGAAATACCAACCCCCAAATCCAAACCCCGAGATTCGTACCTTTCCATTTCCTAAAAAACATAAAAAAGATAAAAAGTAATCTTCCTCAACCCCAACCTTAGCGTAGTAACTTCTCACTAGCATTCCTATTCCCCTAGAGAACGATATCAATACCCGTGGCTTACCCTAATACTACACTACAACGATTAGGTTCACTGCCTAGGGTGTTATAAAACTTGCTCAAAGAAAAGGAAGTTCCTTTGACCCCGAACGACGCGTGTAGCGTTATCAATTCCCAATCACTTTCTTCTTTCTTCAATACGCTTTTGTTTAACAAAATCTTTCTTACTTCTTTTGGTCTGTTGACTTCATATCTTTATCCCAATCTTTCTGATTTTGTTTAGAAAATATGTCTGACAATATCCCACTGGATGTTCAACTAGATATCATCCGTAGGCTACCTCCTAAGTCTATACTCTATCAACGTAGTGTTTGCAAGTTATGGAAGGCTAATATAGATTGTGGAAGCTTCATCTTTAATGACGGTGTTCGCCGTAATGATGAGTGTTTATTTATGCTAACATTTGATATGGGTGACCAAGGTTTTGTGTTAGCTTTAGATGAAAAGCTAATCGCTAAGCCACTTAATACAGATTTAATGCTTTCATCTATGATTACAGTTGGCAATTCTAATGGTCTTTGGTGTTTTGTCTATGGTTCTAATCTAATGACTGTTATTTGGAACCCGACAATCAAAAATCACTTGCAGATTTGTCCGGTTTACACGCATCAAATCGAACGCCAAAAGATTTGTTTTGGTTTTGCCGTCCGCCCTGACACTCTTGACCCCGGCGATCGTGAAGGTCTCCTATCCGTTTTTGAAAGTGGTTTCGGTATGTCTCGTTTTTTCGTTTGAACTTCGTTAAGGTGGACACTCCTTGAAAATTTCCACCCCCTCGTGAAACTATCAAATTGAAACGTAAAAGTCATGCAGTTGTAGGTCGTTTTCTATTGACCGTGGAGTGAAACGTTAACTAATGAGGAAGGTGTTATTTATAAGATTTATATGTTGATTTCTTTTGATTTGTTAACCAACCAATTTAAAGTTATAGACCTACCACAAATTTTAAAAAATGAACTCCCAATTCCATTCAATGTTTTCGATCATTGGTGAAGATATTCCATTGTTTTGCGGATGGTTGTTGGACGTCAATGGTTCTTCCATAACATCATTTAGAAGCCTATTCGCCATCCCTACCCAATATTCGGTTCGTTTGCTTGGGTTTACAAAGGATCAAGCTCCAATAGTGGAAGCGCATACGCAATCATTTGGGTCATCGTACCGGTATTTGTGTACAACAAAGAACTTGAATTATTTGTTTGTATGGGAATGTTAGGAGATGCGGGATCTTTCTACATCGCTCCATACAAAGAATATCTTCTTTTGTTAAATCAGCTGACCATGTCTGTTTATAGTATGTTTTATTTTTAACTTACCCTTCTATTAATGTTTTATTTTTAACTTACACCATTATATTCATGTTCAATAGGTTTGTTCGGCAGAAGTTAGGGATCATGCTTAATGGGAATGTAGCTTTGTGGTTTTAGTACAATGTGTCGATGTTTGTATGTGAAGGAAGCATGGAGTGGTTAGCTTTTTCTGCGTACTTGCTGAATTTTATAAATCAAGTGATTATATATTATGTAACCATTAAACTCATAATTATGTAGTAATCGTAATATGTAGTAGGTTGTCTGTATGAAACATTGTATGTCAACGTGTTTACTATTTCCTTTAATCCCATTACACATCTTTGCTTAATCTGGGGAACTAGCAGTTGTTTCCAACAAACAATGTGGCAACCAACTGTTGTACGTAGGGCAACTTCTTTTCCTTATTGACGACTTTTATAAACCAAGGAGTCCTTCTAGTTGTTACAATTCGTATTCTACAATCAACTAATAACTACCAACAAGTGACTATGCACACTTGAAATTAACAGATTTACCATTCAACACTAGTACAATTTAACTAGCAGCTTGTAAGTTTAATACTAGTAGCATTAAACCAACATGTGTCTATTCAGTTCAGCCCGAATAGTAACACCAAATTACCTACCAAGGGCACCAGAATGGTATCAAAGCAGACCTACAATAACGGCAAAGCACAAACACGACCCTACACAACAACAATGATAACGACTATGGCATTATTTCGTTGATGTGTTCTATCACAAGCAGTGGTTAAAATAGCTAGGAGTAATAACCTCGATAATCACCGCAGCTGTATACAACCAATTCGCTTTACTAGCGGTAGTAAAATAACTATAGCGGTAGTAAAATGACTAGCAGAGTTGTAAGTCTACAACCACTTTGGTTTTACCAAATGTAGTAAAAAATAACTATAGCGGTAGTAAAAATAACTAGCAATTGTAAGTATACAACCAATTCATTTTATAATTTGAGGTATTTAATTTAAGTAATCGTGCATAAAAGCAAGCAGGTAGCATTTTTTACGCTTAGAAATGTCGCATATACCTCAAAATAGTCAACTCAAATGAATGTTACTCTACACATCTGATAACATGATGCCATTATGTGCTTACGTCTAACTGAAGACGTCGTCGTTTTTATAATAAGTGATGCTCACAGCGTTAGGGTGCCAAAATTAAGCTCTTAACGGGCATTAAAAAAATCATTTCAATTGAGATGTTATTCTTGTTGGTGTTTTTTGGGGAATGTTAGAGTTTAACTTGGATGTTATTGATGCGGGTATTTTTTGGGGATGTTAAGGTGAAATGTTAAAGCTGATGTGGCGCTGACGTGGACGATGTTAAACTATAACTTGTGTTATGAATAGAGATGCTCTTATCAAAAAATATTAGAAAGAAAGAGAAAAAAGAGAACAAAAAAGGCTTTTGACGCTACCTTTATGTCATAAGACTATTGTCACGTGAGCATTTTTTCAGCCATACAATAAAGTCAATAAACTTCATCTTCTTAGACAAGTTACTATCTCCGAACACATGCTGATTTCTTAGTCATTTTTTTCTTTCTTAATTAACTTTCTTCCTTTCCTTCTTCTTTTTCTGCATCGAAGGTGGTTCCCGGTATACTGCCAAGGTAGGTCATAAAATTATTCTCTACATCGCTTGTAAACAAATTTTGTGTGCAAGGTGGTTCCCGGGCACCACCTAAGAATAGCTTAGGTCCGCCTCTGAAGCCTCCTATCGAGAATTAAAAAAAAACAAAAAAATTTTCCTTGAAAACCATGTCGTTTTGAGCTAATGTTATCACCAGTACGAGAGATTATTGTTGGAATCACTCCTAAACAGTATTTCAAGTATTTATATTTCATATGTAATAGGTAGCTTTATTATGGCCTTTATGTTTGTTTAAGGTCAAGCTTATGTAGAAGGCCCATAAGCTTGACCCAAGCCCAATAAGGATAGGAAGGGAACTAGGAGTGTTGCCCTAGCTTCCCTCCTATAAATACCTCTTGTAAACCTTCATTTGAAGGTTGGTTGTTCTCTTTTCTATTTCACTCTTTCCTTTAACCTTTCTCTCTATATTTCGTGTGTTTGGATAAGGGTTCAACCGACCTCTTCTTCTCTATCTCTTCTCTTGATGCTTGTGTTGTAAAACTAGTGACCTAACAGTGGTATCAATCGCCATCTAGTTGGGTGAAACGGTTTGTTTTTGTCTACTTAAAGTTCACGCGTTTTTAACCTTTCTCACGCTTAAAAACTCATTTTTACACTTTTCAATCCAAGATTCTTGTACTTTAAAGGTTATTGGGTGTTAAAGTTTAAGTTTTTGGCAAAAAGTTTGAAACTTTATGTGTGAGACTTCGTTTTAAGCTATTTTTGTACAAGGGTGTTTTCCTACGCGTAACTGTTTTAGAAGCTTTGGATCATCAAGTTTCACACTTTTGTGTTATTTTGGTGATATTGAAGCTATTTCATCACAAAAATCTGGTTTAGAAACATCTTTGGGCAAAATCAATATTACGAGTAATCCTACGCGTAGTAAAACCCTAAAACTACGCGTAAGTTATTCCTTGGTTTGATCTTCGTTGGTTTACTCCGTGTTTTCTTGCTTGGATAAGCCTAAAAATAAGTCGACTTTGGATATCTTTTGCAATTGATAGTGTAAAAGATCATTTGGGAAAACTCCTAATCTTACGATAAGCATAAGCTTATGAGTAGAAATTCCTACGCTTAAGATTCATCTTACGCGTAGACCTAGTCTTACGCATAAGGTGATCCTACGCCAAGTTTTCTACGCCTAACTTACTGTTTTTTAACTTTAGTGCTTTTTCCCGCTGACGCCGTAAGCTAAAATACGCTAATCCTCATTGTTACGCGTACTTTGGTGTTTTTACGCTTAGTGCTACTTGGTTATGTGATTTCTCGCCTAAAGACACTTCATCAAAAAAGCTTTCATTCGACTACAAAGATCCACCAACACAAGTTATCTCAAAAAAAAAAAAAAAAAAAAAAAAAAAAAAAAAAAAAAAAAAAGAGTTTTTTGGCGGGAAAATTTGAGTAAAATTTAATTTTTCGAGGAGACTAAACGTTCAATTTTTACGCGAGATTCAAATTTTGGTTTAACTGTGAAAATTTTGGTCAAAAATTCAAATTTTTGGGCCTAAATTCAAATTTTTCGTCAAATTTGGCCAAAATTGTCATTACTCAATTTTTTCCTACATTCTTTGAATTGGATTTTATAGTGAATTTCAAATTTTGAGAGTCAAAAATTTTCAAAATTATTTTGGAGGGAAATTGAAATTTACTATATCGCCTTCTGGTGCTATATCGACTTTGCACCTTTTCTTCTCTTTGATTCTTCTGCAAGGGAGTGTAATGGATTCTGATCATAAAGATCCATTTGTGGCATTGCAAGAAGGATTCATGGCTATATCTCGGCATTCAAGCGCCGACAACATCTATTTCCCAATATCCCGCAGTCGTACAAGGTGCAAGAGTTGCTGTACATGAAAGGAATGCTCAAATGGACGTTGAGAATGTTGTGAGTACTGCATCCGCGGTAATGCATTACAATGAGGTTGTAGCATTGGAAAAGCAACATGACAGCAGCTGATCTGGAGAAGATATCATACTTAACTACGCACACCGAGCCTAACGTGACGATGAACAAATGGTTGAGGAAGATATCTTACCCACCTATGACACTGACACGAACATGGTCGAGGTACAATCTACTGTTGATCATATTCTGCCTGCAAATGCGATACAACAAACTGAGCAACCTGAATTCAGTAATGAAGGAGAGGTTGACCAGTATGTTGCACAATGTCCAAACAACTTTCTCATGTCTGAGCCCTTACTTGTTAACAATTCAACTGAACGTCAAATCAAACTCTTGAATCTGAAAACATTCTTCTCAAAAAGACCATTGCTCAGCTTCATAAAGATTTTTCAAAACTAGAGGCAAATTGCATCTCTCTTGAACTTAAACTTCAAAACAAATCTTTTCTTCTAACACAATGGTCAGTATTGAAATGAACAAAGTAATCGTGTGGATACATTAGTAAAAGAAAATGAGCATTTAAAGTTCACGTTCAAGCAAAGGGGCTTGCACATGTTGCTTTACAAAACACACCGAGAAGATTAATGCAAGAGTGTGGATACTAAGTTTACAAAACCAACAATCTTGGTGAAATCGTCTCTTCAACCAATCGAAATCAATCAAGTTAGACAACCAACCGCTTTTAAATCAACGTTCTAAATCTTTAAAACCACGGTTTGCCTCCCAAGTTGTTGAGAATAATCATTTGTCAAAACCAGTCTCTCCACATTCCGTGCCCAACAATAATGTTTCTGTTTCTATTAAACATGTTTCTAAACTGTTTTCTGTATACCGTGTACAAGTGGCTGCTTCGCCAATCTAGGATTTGTTCAACACCGTGTCTAAACCGAGCATTAAACGTAAAGATTCATATGATTCAAATGACGCGTACAAGAACTGTGATCTTGAAAAGGCTAGGAAAAGGGCACTACTCCAAAAGGATGGAATCTTAGGTTCACGACCTAGTGTATCACCTTCGAGTGTATTACTGAACACTGCTTGTAGTAGCAAACCAAAACCTAAGTTAACTCAAACAGTTAGAAATAAACCCGTTGATCTAAACGTAAAATTTCAGAAACCTAATAGGTGGATCCATATAGGACGCAAATTCTTCCCAAAAGAAGTTTCAACATCCCCTAGATCTAACCTTAGAAGGATACCAACGGGTAGGATTTTCAAAACTGTTAGTCTTAGGTGGATTCCTACAGGCAAGATACTAAGTAGTTGCACCAAAACAAGTGGGATACCAACAACATCCATCCCGGAGGCAGGAAAGGAAATCATCATAATAGCATGTTCAGGTGTCAAGAAGATAATTGACACTACATCTTTATGCTTCTAACATCTGGAACCCATTTACACTTGGGGATCCATGTTTCTCTTTCTTGCCCCCTTTCTATTCTCTCTATGCAGGTACAACAGCTTTGGCTCCTACTGCAAAACAGCGTAGGACCCGTTTCTCACCGTCAAAAATATCATGATCCATCAGCTGTTCCACCATTGTACTTAATCGTCATGTATTGGAAACATTGCTTGCTCCTCTGGTTAAAGATTCTGCCAAAAGTCGTGCTTCGTATGTATCGAATGTTTCCGCTGCATAACCGATAATACTCTAATTTCAGATACACCTGAATCTACAACAACAACCGAATCTTCTATAACAGAAGATCAAACTGCTTCCAACAACAATGATACAGCTGATGATCAACATTATGAACAAAGAAGTTCTATCAGCAGTTGACTCTCTCGACATATTTTTGGTACTTCTCACTTGTTCGATCAATTGGACATACATGGTTTCATTGCTCTCCTATACATGGTTTCGTTGTCTTCAATTCATCATCAACATACGTGGTGTATGATTCTGAATCATTGAAAACATCGAGGGGGAGAGAGTGTGTAGGTGATCATTGCTTCCTTGTTCTTCTACATGCTTCTTTGCGAAAACCCAATGCCTTCTTGAATTTCTCCAATTAGGGGGAAGAAATAAGACGATCTGTGGCTCAAACGTCTCACTTTGGAGTTATCGTCTCAATTTCACGGGTGATCTTGTGTGAAGTTACCCAAATATGATGTTAAGATGCCTCACACACGGTCTTAGTATCGAGTTATTAGCATTCAGGGGAAAGTCGTATCATTTCGTCTTTCGTGGTTTGTTTGGTGTGATGCATCTACATACGCGAGAAGATCTTGTTGATTTCTGGCATGTTACCCTCGAACGGATCTTCCGCAATTAGTCAGATTTTCTTTGTGTGGTTTACTGCTCATCTACAAATTCCGCTGCATACTGAAACCTTCAAAAGTTAGAGGAAATGTAGACTTCATCAAAGTTTCAAATCTGCTAAAGAAAGTTGTCAATTTGGGGAAACATGATTATGAAACTCCTTTACAATGGCTTCTGAGTATAACAGCTTAGAACCCGGTCACAACCGCTTAAACTTCCCTCAAACCCATCATCAGTGAAGAAAGCCCTCAGCTTAATCGTCACCAAATGGAAAGGTTATTTGCTCCGCTGTTCAGTGACGATATTGATGAACGTGCTCCGGGTGTATCCGTTGTTTCCGCTCACAACTGATAATATTCCTATACCTGATACACCTGCTACAACAACTACTGTTGAAGAAGCACCTACACCAGTTGACTCCAACACAACATTTGAACACACCGCTTCCAACAATGATGAACCAGCTGATGATATTCTGAATGAAATACCCCCACCTGCAGATTTTGATCCAAATGCGTTCTTCAACCCGTTTGCTAATGAGACTGCTGCACGAGATGTCGCGGAATCTTCAACAAACCATTTGAATCCTCAGAATCTGCACAATGTATACCAACATCAACCCTCAACACATAGATGGACGAAAGACCATCCTCTGGAAAACATTATTGGCAACCCGAATCAACCACTCGTTACGAGACAACGTCTTCACTCAGACGGTGAACATTGCATTTATGCACTCACTGTCTGCCAATCTGAACCGAAAAACATCAAAGACGCAATGACAAAAGACAACTGGATTGAATCCATGCAAGAAGAACTCAACCAATTCAAACGTCTTGAAGTATGGGAACTGGTTGAAAGACCAATAGAGGTCTACGTCATTGGTCTCAAATGGATTTGGAAAAACAAATTGATGTCTTTGAAGGGAACGTCATCCGAAACAAGTCACGTCTGGTCGCTAAGGGTTATCGTCGGGAAGAGGGATTAGACTTTGAAGAATCTTTTGCTCCGGTTGCTCGTCTTTGAGGTCGTTCGATATTTCTAGCATTAGCAGCTCATATGAATATAACGGTCTATCAGATGGATGTCAAAACTGCGTTTCTCAATGGACAACTTAAAGAAACGGTTTATGTCACCTAACCAGATGGATTCGTTGATCCTCGAGTTTCGAATCATGTCTACAATCTGAACAAAGCTCTGTATGGTCTCAAACAAGCTCCTCGGGCATGGTACGATAAGCTATCATCTTTCCTCATTGCTAATAATTTCACCAAAGGTTCGGTTGACCCAACTCTTTTTATACAATATCACGGGAACATATCTTAATTGTTCAAATTTACGTGGATGACATCATTTTTGGGTCTACACATAAAAGTTTTCAATCGCTTTTGCAAAACTAATGAAGAAAAATTTTGAAATGTCCATGATGGGTGAACTTACATTCTTTCTCGGACTGCAAGTTCATCAATCACCCGTGGTATTTTCTTGAGTCAGTCCAAATATGCCCTTGAATTGTTAAACAAATTTGGAATGAAAACCTGTGACACCTATGCCACACCAATGGCTCATACCAAGAAGTTAGACGCTGATTTACATGGGAAATGGGTGGACCCTACAAAATACCGTAGTATTATTGGGTCTCTCATGTATCTAACAGCTAGCAGACTGATATTGTCTTTGTCGTTTATCTTTTCTCCCGTTATCAGTCGCGACCAACTGAAACCCACCTCTCAGAGGCTAAAAGAATCCTCCGATACATAAAGGGAACCATTAACTTGGGGATCTGGTATCCGAAGGATTCTGGTTTTGAACTAATCGCTTTTTCGGATGCTGACCACGCAGGATGCTTAGACTCACGGAAAAGCACTTCAGGAGCTTTACAATTTCTTGGTGATAAACGGGTGTCTTGGCAATCGAAGAAGCAGGATTGTACATCGCTGTCATCAACCGAAGCAGAATATGTAGCCATGTCCGCATGTTGTGCTCAAGTCATATGGATGAGAACACAACTCAAAGACTATGGTTACGTATTTGATAGAATCCCGATGTATTGCGACAATCGAAGTGCTATTGCAATCTCGTGCAACTCAGTTCAGCACTCGAAATCAAAGCACATCGATCTTCGATATCATTTCATCAAGGATCACGTGGAGCAGTCTCGTTGAATTATATTTTTTGGGTAGAGAATACCAATTGGCAGATCTTCTCACCAAAGCCTTGCCTCCCGCTAGGTTTAATGAGTTGGTCCACCGGATTGGTATGAGGTGTTTGACTCAAGAGGAATTGGATGATCTCCTAAAACAGTCTTAAAACCTGTCAAACACCAAATTCTCTTTTGTAAATACCTTTTTCAAAAACAAAATACAAAATTATAAAACCTGATAAAACAACAAAAATATTCTTCTAATCTACTTTTCTTTCAACATTGCAAGTACATTTCTTCCGTCAACACTTTAATCTTTCAAAATTCAGTATTTTTCGATCAAGTGTTGAGGGGAAAAATAAACTTACACTTGTTTCAAATCACTGTGTACTTGCATGTTATCACATCTCGGTTGATTCTTTTACAAATGGTGGTACATTTTCTGGTTCAAAGACACTCCTCGGACTTTAATTAATAACCTTTCATTATTTTCTCAAGTCGAGGGGGAGTGTTGTCATGTTTCTTTCCAAAAATCTTCGTTTGGGTAACCAAAATGGAAGTTAAAAGGCTTTGGTTGAAAATGGAAAAGGTGGAGGGACTGAAACTGCCAAAACCACAAAGTCATTTTTGATAAAACTCTCCACCTAACTCTTATCCTTCACATTTAATACACCAAACCTAACAAGATCCTACGCCTATAATTCGTTCATCATATCCGTGTATTTGATCATCATTCTGTAAGTAGATTAATGTTTCTAACGTGTTTTCAAACATTGGTCTTGAATTTTAAATGAATCCAACGGTCAAATCTATGGACATGAGTGATTTTGTGTTCTTCGCTTATGCGTAAGAACACTTGATCATGTGTTTTGTGTTTGTGGCTTAAATGTTAATGTCAAAATGTTTTAAAACCATCATTGATATGTCTTCTATCATCTAAACAAACCCAGAAACACGAGTTGATGAATATTGCGAATTAGGGTTTATGTGACGAATTGGGCATTTTTGAATGTGATGTGTCTTGGTTAAAAAGATGGTTGTTTTATGCTCTTGCGTTGTTAATTTGATGATTTCCAAAGTCTATAGCCACCCAGAAACACGAATTGGTCATCAATTCGAAACTAGGGTTTAAAGTTCATAAACTTTGGGTATTTTTGATTCTCAACAAATTAAGTGTTACAACTTGGCTTACATATACAACACACACATCTTTGAACTACCTGAAAAAGTTTAGTGCATAATCTATGGCTAGAATCCATACGCGTAGATTTAGGGTTTAGGCTACGCGTATGTATTCTACGCGTAACAGATAAAATGAGCTAGTATGTTGTAATCTGTGATAAAATGATGTTTTGTGTTAACTTTGATGATTTGATAAACTTATTTCAGGCTTGTTACTCGTGAAAATCAGAATCAAGGTCATTTGCACTCTACGCATAAGGATTACCCGACGCGTAGTCATGTTACGCGTAAGAATAATCCTACGCATAACAGCTACGCGTAAGGTTCTACAATGGACTACGCGTATCCGGTGAAGGATATGCGTAAACAGTGACCTCTACGCATAAGGTCAACTCTTACGAGTAGCCTTACGCGTAAGGTTAATATATGCCTACGCATAAGCTCTACGCGTAACACTTCTTACGCGTAAGTTAGGATTCTACGCGTAAGTCTACGCCTAAGCATATATCATTCCTGTCTACGCATAACTTTGCCAAAACTACGCTTAACCCTGGATTGACCTTCATGATGAATTGTTACTTGTTCAAACTTGTAAATAAACTAATCATATCATCACGAATCCTAAAATGTCACTAATAAACTGAAATCGTTTGATATGTTGTGAACAATAAGTGATAAAATAAACTTTAAAACTTAAAGTTAACTAACTCACGAAACATTTCACGACGTCATTGGACTATTGAATATACAAGTGACTTAGGACTCGTAACAATCATTGACACTGTTCATTCAATAACTAGACAATAAGACCTTCTGTTGACTAACATTATGTCCTTCGATATGTTGGTTCTTTTGGCTAATGTTATTTCAGATCACGACATGGTTGAACAAATGAATATGGATGCACCTGAAGTTCTCTCCATTGCTGATATCTATCCTCATGGCTATCCAATGAAGATAGGAAAGAATAATCTCCGTGTTGACTTTGACAACCTCACTTGCTCTGAATCTTCGTGTTTAATTGCTATTGACATTCGAAGACTCATCCGTATCAGAACATGCTTTCACACTCTGCAATTGTTCCTGAGATCTACATCCAACAGTTCTAGAACACTATGGAAAGGGTCAAAGGAAAAACTGCTGTGACGGTGACTCTGAATCACAAACAAGTCACCATTACACCTGCAGACTTAAGGGCTGTTCTCCTAATTCCTGATGTCGATCCAACCAAACTATATGCCACACCTGATGAAGAGCTCACTCTCCAATTCTTAATCAATATCGGTTATGACGAGGCTACAGGAGTAATCACCAAGCATCCTCACGTAGAGCTTAAGAGTATTCCTCAACCCTGGAGAACACTCTACATGATCATCACCAAGTCTGTTTCGGTCGTGGCGGCTATGAGCACCATAAGCTCATAGAACTGCAAATATTCTGGGCATTGGTCAACAAGAAACACATCGCTATCGAAGCTCGGATTTGGGATGACATGATGTCATTTCTCAACAAACTTGGCTCAAAGATTCCCTACATCAGATATACAAAATTGTTGATCCAGAGAGCACTTGGACTTCATCCTGACATTCCCAAGAGGCTCAATGACCCCAACAATCACGACATGTTGACGGAACCCATTCTATCTGTTAGAATCAAGGAAACGTCTACAAAGAAACAAGGTGCTGTGCTACCAGATTTCCTTCTAACGAAGATGTCGAGAAAGCTCGAAACGTACAAAAGGTATGCAGCGGTTAGACAAGGCAAAATTGGTCATCTCGACGAAAAATCTTCTGGAACACCTGTAAGGAGAACCAAAAGAGGAAGTGCAGGAAGTACGGCAAGTACTGTGAGTCAAAGGAAGTTCCCCAAGAGGAACCCTCCTTCAAAGAGGATTGTTCCATCTAAGGAAGCTGCTCCCATCCCAATTCCCAAACCCGAACCGCAAAGAAAGCTTGTGGGCGAAAGCTCACGAAGATACGACACAGATGAAGAGATTACCTTCTCTGAATCGCAACCGTATCCCTCCTCCAGCCTAAATCTACAAGTCCAATAGCCGAACATGGAAAGGAAAGACTCACTACTTGAGTCTCATGATGACAGCTCTGAAGAAGAAGAAGAGCAACTGGATCAATCATACAGGAAGAAGTTTAAATTAGTTAGACAAATTCAAAAGGCTGAAGAATTTGCAAAAGATCAAATGGGTGGCCCCGGAGGATCAAGTGGTCTGTCCACTCTTCACCAGGTCCTGATGCGGTTAATCAACCCGATAAGGGATCCGGTGCCACCACTCTTGTGCAACAACAAACGCTTGTGAAGGAGTCTACTGATCTTAACATTGAGGAACCAGAAAAGAATATGACCGAGAAAGAGATAACTGATGAAGAAGCTAAGGAACAGACGGAAGAAAAGGCTAAACCTGGACATGATGACGAAGAAGATTATGATGACTTTCTTCTCAGCGGTCCAACTCGTTCCAAGGAGGATACTTCTGCACCTCCAAAGGACCCCGAATCTCCTCATGTCCCTCCTCATCAGATTCTTCATCTCACTCATCACCACCACCATCAAAAGATCAACAAAATCATCATCCAAATCTGTGAAGAAACCACCTCGATCTTGGATTTCTCAAGCTCATAAACGGATTCACAAAGCTGTCAAACAAGTCGGAAAGAAAAACGTGCTCTACAAAAAGCTAAATTTCTTTGTTGATCACATACAGCATATGTATGACGAGCATGACAAGATGGAGAAAGAAAGGGAATTTGTTGAATTTCATGAAGAGTCATAGTAAAGAGGAACTGAACGAAATGATCGAAGGTTACACTAACAAGTACCTTCAGGATATCGTTCCTAAAGTCCTAAAGGAACTGGAAAAGACAGCAAGAGATCATACTCACAAGTTTCTTCTCGACACTGTCCCGGTGTGACTAGAGAAATATTTTCCAGACAACTCACCCCTAACATCGTAGCATTGGTTAAAAATACAATGGCCAAAGAAGCGATCTCTCGAATCTGAGTTAATCTCTAAACTTGTGATACAAATGTCAAAGCGATCTGGAACGTTTACTTCGGATGAAGCTAAATTTTTCGAAAATCTACTTGATTTTCAACTCAGATCATCATGCAAGGAGTCAGCCGATCAACCCAAACGACCAAGAGATGACGATGATAAGGATAAGGATTCGCACCTAAACGTCGGAAGCGTCAGGTAAATCTACCTCCATGCCACCTCCTCCACCACGAACTTCTTCTCAACAAAAGTCTCCTCCACCTCGGTCTTCTACTGATAAACCTCGGGACGATTCGAGTTACCACCCCGACTCATAAAACAGGTATTACTTTGAGTATACGGGTGGTGACGATGAAGAGGTCCTTGAGCCCCGACAACAACCCACCTCACCCAAACAAGTGCAGAAACCAAGTATCATCATCAAGGCCTTCCCAAAAGAAGAAGAAGACGACTCAGCCTGGAGTTGTCTCATGGCTAGATGACGATAAAACCGACGAGTTTGAATGGTTCTCCACACTTGTCAATCAAACTCCCTACCCTGATGAAGGTCAAGAATTGGTAGACGGTTCTACATTGGAGCACGCAAAACTTTTGCAAGAAAAGTTCCATGTGAAGAAAATGACGAAATCTGAATTGAAGCGAATCAAGAATGATGCATTCCAACTTCTTAAAGACAGCTCAGAAAGCGCTGTCGAGGTCGAATATCATCTTGAGAACATCGCTCGAGCTATGTCTAACGACATGGATTGGCTCAATCCGGAGGCAAACATTGACTTCACACAAAGGGACAACCCTCCATACTACACCGATTGGACCAAACCCCTACCTACCATTGGCCAAACAGACGAACCACGGATTCCCTTCCGATACTTCTTTAACAGAGACCGGGATTTTCTCTTACACGGTAGCGATGGTTCGCGAAAATACGCTACATCATTGACTCTTCCATTCCCAGCGGCTATTTACTCAAACTGCATAGCTATCGAGGAACGTGCAAATCACTTGTTTTCGGACAACGTGCAAGCATACGACCAAGATGCATTGTATGGGATTCATCATTGGCCGGAACGCCGAAGAATCTACTACAGAAGCTGCCTGGTTCAGAAGTCTCAACATGTAGTGTATAGTTCTAAGGACATCGTGGCCATCAAACACATTGATCTCAAGTCTAAGTGGGACTATTCATTCTTAAAGAATATCATAGTCAAACGACAAGATGAACAGGACTATGGATTCTCCGAGGTTGACTTTGAGAACTTGTCCCTCAACGACATCGAAGACATGTACCTTGCCAAGGTACAGGGTCGTATGAGACAATTCTCGACTGAAGTTCAACGTGAATTTATCAAGTCAGTTCTCATCTTCATTAGACGCATTGTGATCAAAGAACGTGTTGAAGATATCCAGGTGGCTGTTGAATCTTATCAGACGCGTGTCAACCTCACTCCTCCAATGCTTACTCTTCCCGATCTCAATCGGCTACCTCAATATACGCTCATCAGCAAACCTTTCGGAGTTGTTTACCGCAGTGAACTTCAAAGAAACTGCTTAATGGCGTGTAGTGATCTTGAGAAATTCGGGGATCATACTTTGAAGCTGGTTAGGGACGGATTAGCATACAGGTTGAAGGATATACGCTTGAAAGTGGGATCTCGTAAGCGCTGGAATTCTCAGGAAAGGAGGGATGTGAGAAGGATCATCACCATGATTGATGAACGGTTGTTCAGACGGGATCAGTTCAGACGATTGGAGAGCTATGTTGGTGGTCGACCCAGGAGAAACATCACCGGCTTTCAACGTCCTGCGCGCACTCCTGGGAACATCACTACACTTCCTGGTACCCCTTGAATTGTTTCCTTCATAATTTTGGATGTATGATTAAATATGTCAATGGCTTGTGCACACATAACAGTGTACAACCCGTAATTGTCAAGAAAGGACCCTGTGGTACGCTTCAGTGCCACAATCCTTATAAAAGGAGCGAAAGCTTCTTACTTTTGAGTAAAACCTATCAAACCTTTCATTTTTCAAGGTTTTGCTCAAAAGAACAAGTACTTTCCCTTAAGACTTTCAAAACCTCAACCGTTTATATCACTTGTTGAGGGGAGTATTTGAAACTTTGTTCACAAATTGTTCACAGTGGTCATTCTTCCCGCAACACTCGAAATGGTCATATTTATTCTCAACCGTTCAAAAATAACACTTTAATATGCCATTTTTGAGGGGGAGAAAATTGTGTGATAAGAAATATGTTGTACAAAATGCAAATGAATCTGTGTACCTCGGACTTAACCAACGAATTGACGGTACTAAACTGTTAGTAACTCGAAAAGACTTGTCCTGGACGGGTAATAATTTCAAGCTAGTTCGCTAGTGATGTAAACGTGTCTCGAAAAGACTTGTGCAGTAGAATGTACCATTAGAGAAACTTTTGATAGACATGAACTCTGACGGGTTTGACAACCTTCCAAGGTTTGTCTACACCTTCAAGGTAGTTATTAGAGCTAGTTGTCACCTAAAAGCTGACAATGTAACTCTTTAACTATGCAACGTAACCGTGTCTCGCGGGGGATTGTCTATCTTCAGTGAATCAATTCAAAAAGTGCGCGCTCTTTCCTCACTGTGCATTTAACCATTAAAACTATTAAGCACATGTGGAGGGGGAGTATTTATGCAAAACATCATCTCTCACAATGGTTCAAACATGTTTTTCATTAACAAACCCTTTGAGAGACATTTTTTCATACAGTGGTTTTAATGGCAAACATAGGTTAGTCATGGAGTTATAAGGTGACTAAGGTTAGGAATAACCGTCCTATGATCCGCCAGAGGCGGAGGGATCTACCCAAGGACACTACCATTAGTTAGTGTTAGAAGTCCTTAGGTATGATTGTAAAAAGGAGAAAATGAGAATCGGAGAAAGAAGGAGTTGAAGAATTAAAAAGAAATGCAAAGAAAAGGGTGAAAAGAAATAGCCCTCCAGATTATTCAACTTAGGGCAGACACCGGGTTCAATTCATATGCTACTTGTTGTCACTTAGTGACGCCGGTATTGAAGATTAAAAGTCGTCATGGACCAGTGACGCATGCACTAAACCTTCTTATCCACTCAAGTTTCTCTCAACAGAAGCTTGTTTCATTCTCACAGGGAACCCTACGTAAACTATCGGCTTTCTCCTAGAGATTGCTGGTATTGAAGAAGGAGACCCTCTCCCTAGTCTCCGCTCAGGAAAACCAAAACGCACTATTGAGTCTAGAGCCACGAGATTCATCAAAAGATCTCTTAGGAACACTTGACATTTAATCACTTGATGATCAACTAATAAGATCATCAGTGGTTCATATCGAGTCCTTCACAGATCTTAGCAATCTGTCGAGAACATTTATGAGAGGTTCACATCTGTGATCCTCGGTGATTGAATGGAAACTCCTGCCGGGTCAACATCAAACAGCCCTGACAGCAGGTCGCTTCGGCAACTCCCGTGGATTGCGCTTAGTGGTCTCAAACGGTCTAGTCGTGAGGTGATGCTTCGGTGTACCTCAGCGACTCATCTGAATCGTAGGTGTACTTCGGTACATCGTGTTATCTCACTTGTGGGACTCCGATCCAGGAACGGCCTTTGTAAGAATTAGAGTTGTGTTTTCACACTATGCTGTTAACACTCTCGAAGTTCAAACTTGTAAGTGCCGGAATCCGCTTATTACTAACCGTTTGAAATGTTTTCTTCTTATGGAAGCTCCGGAGCGGGATGATCGTGCAGATTCTTCTCATGCTCACGCCAACATCATCACTAATGGAAGTTCTATTCAGATGCAACACAACAGTCAGAATGATTCTTCGTCAAACCAAAGAATCTACAAAGTCAAAGACTTAAAGAACTTCATCAGATTGATTTCCAACGTCTAAATAGCGTGTGAGCATGTTGAAGAATGACGTGGAGACACTGGAGCAGCGAAGCGGACCTGAGGCAGACGATGCGACAACAACATACTATCACTCTCACCACAAAGAACAATGATCACAGAACAAAGTTAAAGATGACGTCAATGCATAACTGTTCAAAGATAACTATCTCTACACCGGGAGATTGTTCGAATCAAGGCAATTCTTCTCACAAGAAAGAATAATGTCAGAAGACGTCACTGCTACTATTACATCAACGCCTTCACCGTTTTCATTCATATATACTTGAGGGGGAGATTGTTGGAATCACTCCTAAACAGTATTTCAAGTATTTATATTTCATATGTAATAGGTAGCTTTATTATGGCCTTTATGTTTGTTTAAGGTCAAGCTTATGTAGAAGGCCCATAAGCTTGACCCAAGCCCAATAAGGATAGGAAGGGAACTAGGAGTGTTGCCCTAGCTTCCCTCCTATAAATACCTCTTGTAAACCTTCATTTGAAGGTTGGTTGTTCTCTTTTCTATTTCACTCTTTCCTTTAACCTTTCTCTCTATATTTCGTGTGTTTGGATAAGGGTTCAACCGACCTCTTCTTCTCTATCTCTTCTCTTGATGCTTGTGTTGTAAAACTAGTGACCTAACAATTATATTAGCAACATGCCAGATACAGTGATCGGTAACATTTTGAATCGGTTGCCAATAACAGAAGCGGTGAGCACCTCTATTTTATCTACAAATTGGAGGTTTAAGTGGACCTTGCTCACCGAAGTCATAATTGATGAGGATTTATTTTATTATTTAACATATAAGTTTGATGGGAGGGATGTTACTAGACTTTTAAATCAGATTACGGGTCTCATAAAAAAGTTTGTCTTCTTTGTAGATCCCAAACCGTTGTCTGGAATGGAAGACTTGAATTATGAAGAGATTCGTGATTGGCTTATGTTTTTGGCACTGCAAGGAATTGAGGACCTGACAATTAGAAACTGGTATGGACAACCAGTTACATTGCCAACCCAACTTTACGCGTGTATTGAATTGAAACATCTTGAAATTCATTGTTGTGATTTTCCTAGTTTGGTGTTTTTCATTAGTTTTACAAATTTATTGAGCTTAGAATTGTGTTTAGTCAAATTTCTAACCGGTACAGTTTGGGATTTAATTGCTGGTTGTCCTTTACTTGAGTCTCTTAGATTGGATGTTGAGAGTACAAACGGGATGAAACTATGGAATCTTGCAAGTCTTAAGAATTTGAAGAAGTTACACTTGTCATTCGGTATTTCGAATGCTGTCACGACAATCATAGCATCCAATATCTTTCACCTGACAAGACTTCCATCTCTTGAAACCCTTACATTGGATTTTGACTATGCCACGGTAAAACCGTTTTGAGATTTACATTTCTAATTTTACAATTTTAAATATATGTGTAACTGTAACGACATTTAATCTTTGAAACTAACGCAAAAGTCGACCTGTGGTAGTTGATGCATGACGGTAATTCCAGGATGAATGTCCCTTTGCCGTTTGTATCCCTCGTTAATCTGAATCTAAAAGGGGTTGATTTTGGCGAGACTGTTATCGTGTTACTCATCGTCCAAATGATTCGCGGATATCCAAACTTGAAAAAGCTGGAAACCAGAGTAAGTATAATACTTTATTACTCTATTTCACACGTATCAAATAAACATCTGTAAACTGCCATGTTTTTGTATCTCAATACTATTTAATTTTCCAGGCTGCACACACGCTTAGTGTTTTACCTTTGGAACAACGTTCATTAGATTTAGACACAACCACATTCAGTCATGGGCAGATTCAGACAGTGATTTTTCGATCCTTTCCTAGATCACAGAATGAATTACACATAATAAAGTTTATACTTGGTTGTTCCACGTCGTTAAAGAAAATGTATATCAGGGCCAGCGATTTGATGGACGATGGTTATGATAATATCAAGATGAATTGGGAGTTCGCTAGGAAGCTGTTGAAACTCCCCCGATCTTCCGTCACAGCCGTTGTAAAATTGTTCTAGTGGTTGTAGTTTTATGTATGGTTTGAATACCCTGTGTCAATTAAATTTGTGTACACAAAGTTTGGTGTGTCTGTTTATCAAGGGTTTATGTAGTAATCGTAATATGTAGTAGGTTGTCGTCTGCATGATACATTGTATGTCAATGTATTTAGTATTTCCTCTGTTGCCATTATCCATTTTTATTTCATCTCTCGCCAACTAGTAGTTGTTTCCAATTATCAATTTGGCAACTAACTGTTGAACGTAGGGCAACTTCTATCACTAGCAGTTGTTATAATAACTAGCAGTTGTGCGTATAATACTAGCAGTTGTAAGTATACAACCTATTCAGTTTACTAGCAGTAGTCAGTATAACTAGCAGTAGTAAAAATTAACTAGCAGTTGTAAGTATACAACCAATTCATTTTATAATTACAGATATTTAATTTAAGTAATCAAGCATAAAAGCATTGTACCATTTTTTGACGTTTAGAAAAGTCGCATAAACCTCAAAATAATCAACTCACACTACACATCTAATAACATGAAGCGTTATGTGCTTACCTCAAACTGATGATGTTGATGTTTTTACAACGGGACTTTAATTGGTCAAAGACTAAAGCTGTTTGGCACCGCATGATAAATATTTTCGTCTTTCCTTTCATTACATAGTATTTTTTTTTTAAGTTCTATACACTAATATTATCAACAATTTATTTCTGTTGCATGTTTACCGTTTTCATTTCTAATTTCACAACAAGCTCATACTAAAATAATAATCAACTTCTCTTTGGTGTTTTTTGTTGGTGGAGGAATGGTTGTTTTTTTATGTGCTTTCCCTTTATTTACCTCGCGTATTTAAAGCGATGATTTTACTGTTCTTGCACGCGGTATAATTAATTTCCATTAAATGTTTTGTAGGTAGGCACGTGCCTAGGCTCCTACCCTTCTATTTTTCCTGCTGTATTTGTCCCAAAATTTCTATGGAAGGAATGTGAATATTTACTTGCAGATTTTTTCACCTTTTTTGGTATTTGGATAAGCCTTATCCGTAATTACAAACCGTTTGAATTTATCGGTTTATTATCCTTTTTTTGTACTGAAAGTTTGCTATGTCTGTATATACGTTTTTTGGAAAAATGTAGCTTCCTCAGCTGTTGTTGGTTTTGGAAATGTTGCTAACTTCAGGTTGACAAACTGAATTAAATCATTCATATCGTCGCTTTAAATTTCACTTTTAAAATTTGAACTTCAACTAGTCAACCTTTTAATTTGCAAAAAACCCATATTGTACCTCAGGGACTTGTTTTTTTTATTATAACTGGTTTGGAAAACAGAAACAAAGTTGATATTTGCGTCGACACTAGCGGTGGTTTGAGCGACCCTAGCAGTGGTTTGTTAAAATGTAGCAGTGGTTGCGTATTCACATATGCATATAATTGAGAATTTGTTCAAACCAGGTAGCCTCCTTTGGTTTTTCCAAAAACGCAACCATGTTGTGAGTTGCAGCAAAAGAGTTGGGCACCATTGATGTTTATTTCGAAATTGATTTCAACACATTGTTAGGTGTTGCGAATTATGATGTGTGTGGGTCTAAACTATGTTTTTCCCTAGCAGTTGTAACACTATTTTTTTAATCCCCAATTGAATCAAAATTAATATGTACTTTCAAAACAATTATTTTAACTCTTGTAGCAGTTGTTAGTATTTTTGGACGTGTTTATCCCCAAATGTGCTATTCTAATCAGCAAACGCAACCGTTAACGTCATCTACTATCTAGACACGATACCATTTTTGGACGTTTAGAAATGTCGCATAAACCTCAAAATAATCAACTCACACTACACATCTAATAACCTGAATCGTTAAGTGCTTACGTCAAAGTGAAGATGTTGATGTTTTTACATTAAGTTATAGTCTATAAAACACCTGGATATAATATTAATACACGAATACTCTGAATAGTATTAGTGATTACAACCTTTAAGTGTATTGACTCTAAATATGCCGAAACATTATATCAAACTCTAGCCTTGACCTCCTTTTATAGGCTAAGGATTCTTTACAATATACAGGATAATTATACTTATTAGCATACTTATCTAATACAAAACATCCTACCCAAGAAATTCTAGAATGTTACATATTAAACCGAGACAATGATACTAGCAGTGAAAAACTACATTAGCAGTGGTACGTGACTTAATTGTGAGTGTGGATCCCTTCTTGTTTGCTATCATTTTCTTGAAGGACTTCCCGTCGCTTGGTTCCTCCTGGGGCGGCCGTATTTTCCTATGGGATTCCCTGCGGAAGTTAGATAGGCTTCTCAAGGGGTTTCCTGTGTAAATTCGCTCCTCTGTGCGGTAGTGGAAGAGCTTTTGGTGGGGTTGCTTTTCCATCCGCGCAGCTTTTATTTTAGAGCAATGGTAGAACCACATAAAGAATTCATAAAACAAATCCAGACGCTGACGTGATATGTTTGAATTGGTGTGAGGAGAGAGAACTGTCACAAAATACACCAATCATCCCCTACACATTAGCATGGGATTTATTTTGTCAATTCTTTATGTCGTTTGCTCTAAAATTAATCCCAGTGGCCGCAAGATCGTCAGTTTTACTTTTAACCCAGTCTATCCAACCCGATATGCCAGGATTGGTAGACGTACACTTGCTTCGGGAACCGGGCTGCAATCAACAGAGGACTGAGACCAGAAGTTTCAGCCGTGTTGTTTGCCTCTCTTTGCACATTCTATCACTCCCGTCGACCGAATACCCTTGATATACATCCTTCTTCCGCTCGGGTAGAGCGATGTTTAGAAGAAACTGCCTGAACTATGAACATCCCAAATGGCTAATGAGAGTCTAATCGGTTTAAACTCCCACCATTGGTACGCCATATGGTCAGGGTAGGCTTCCACAAACCTCGAAGGACACGGGTTTTGGTTGAAGGAATGTTGTGAATGGTCACAGAGATGGGTCAATTTAGTCGTCTTAGAAACGACTAATTGTTATTAGTAGTCATTTAAGAACATGTTTTGGTTGTCGCAACATCTGCTTTGCGCTTATGTTTTTGTTTTGGGGGGTAAAGGTTTCGGCTATGTATGGGCTTTTTGGAACCGACGGTGCGTGGGCAACGGGTTGTTAACATCTTCAACTTGTCTATAGTGTTTTTTGTTGGTGGAGGAATGGTTGTTTTTTTATGTGCTTTCCCATTATCTACCTCGCGTCTTTATATAGAGGATTTTACGGTTCCTGCACGTGGTATCATTAATTTCCACTTACTGTTTTGTGGGTAGGCACGTGCCTAGGCTCCGGGCATCTATTTTTCCTGCTGGATTTGTCATAATATTTCTAGGGAAGGAACGTGAATATCTACTTGCAGATTTTCTCTCATTTTTTTGGTATTTGGATAAGCCTTATGCGTCGACACTAGCGGTGGTTGGGTAAACTGTAGCAGTGGTTGCGTATTCACATATGCACGTAATTGAGAATTTTTTTCAAACCCTGGTGTGAGTTGCAGCAGAAGAGTTGGGTACCATTGATGTTTATTTCGAAATTGATTTTGCCCTACAATTTGTAACTCTTTTCTTTTATCCCCAGTAGAGTCAAAATTAAGTTGTACTTTCAAAACAACTGTTTTAACTCTTGTAGCAGTTGTTAGTATTTTTGGGCATATTTATCCCCCAATTGAGCTATTCTATCAAGTCACTATACACATCTAATAACCTGAAGAATTAAGTTTACGTCAAAGTGAAAATTTTGATGTTTTTACAATAAGTAATGGTCTATAAAACACCTGGATATATTATTAATACACGAATACTCTGAATAGTATTAACGATTACAACCCTGAAGTGTATCGACTCTAAATATGCCGAAAAGTTATATCATACGCTAGCCTAGGACCTCCTTTTATAGGCTAAGAAGTCCTTTACAATATACAGTATGTACTCTACAGGCTAATTATACTTAGCATACTTATCTAATACAAAACATCCTACCCAAGAAATTCTAGAATGTTACATATTAAACCAACACAATCATACTAGCAGTGAAAAACAACATTAGCAGTGGTACACGACTTCACGGTGTTTTGCCTCCCTCCCTCTTGTGAGGTTGGAATCCTTCTTGGTTGCTATCATTTGCTTGAAGGATTTCCCCTGGCTTGCTTCCTCGTGGGGCGGCCGTATTTTCCCATGGGATTCCCTGAGAAGTTCGATAGGCCTCTCAAGGGGTTTCCCGTGTACATCTGCCTTTTTGCGCGGTACTGGAAGAGCTTTTACTGGGGTTGCTTTTCCATCCGCGCAGCTTTTATTTTGGAGAAATGGTAGAACCACAAAAGAATTCACAAAAAAAACATAAATCCACACGCTGACGTGACATGTTTGAATTTGAGTGAGGAGAGAAAACTGTCACAAAATACACCAATCATCCCCTACAAGTTAGCATGGGATTTTTTTTGTGAATTTTTTATGTGGTTTGATCTAAATTTAATCCCGGCGCCCGCAAGCTGGTCATTTTTACCTTTGCTTCGGGGCCGGGCTGCAATCAACAGAGGACTGAGACCAGAAATTTCAGCCGTGTTGTTTGTGTCGCTTTGCATATTCGAGATACTCCTTCGACCCAATACCCATGATATACTTCTTTCTTCCGCTCAGGAAGAGCGTGGTTATGAAGGAACTACCTGAACTTTGAACATCCAAAAGGCTAATGAGAGTCTAACCGGTTTAAACTCCCACCTTTGGTACGCATATGGTCCTAGCAGACTAACACAACGTGAAAGACATAGGTTTTGGGCGAAGGTGTGCTGTAAATGCTCGCGGAGATGGGTTTTTATTCGTCACTTTAGAATGACTAAATATTAGTAGTAGTTATTTTAGAACATGTTTCGGTTGTCGCAGCATCAGCTTTGCGCTTTTTTGGGGGGGGGGGGGGGAAAGGTTTAGGCTATGTATTGGCTTTTTGGAAACGACCGTGCGTGGGCAACTCGTTGTTCTTGATAACATCTTCAACTTCTCTTTGGTGTTTACAGGTTGAACTATTTTTGTTGGTGGAGGAATGGTTGCTTTTTTGTTTTTTTTTTTGTGCGTTCCCTTTGTTTACCTCGCGTATTTATATCGAGGCTTTTACTGTTCCTGCACGCGGTATAATTAATTTCCATTTACTGTTTTGTGGGTAGGCACGTGCCTAGGCTCCTGGGAATATATTTTTCCTGCCGGATTTGTCATAAAATTTCTAGGGAAGGAACGTCAATATTTACTTGCAGATTTTCTCTCCTTTTTTGGTATTTCGATAAGCCTTATCCGTAATTACAAACCGTTTGAATTTATCGGTTTATTATCCTTTTTTGGTAAAATGTAGCTTCCACATCTTTTGTTGGTTTTGGAAAAGGTGCTTATGCACGTTTGACTAACTGAAGTAAATTATTCATATCGGCGCTTTAATGTGTGTCGGTATAAACTATGTTTTGGCGTATCAGTTGTACATCTTTATTTTATTTTTTTATCCCCAATTGAAGCAAAATTAATTTCTACTTGCAAAACAACTGTTTTAACTCTTGTAGCAGTTCTTAGCATTTTTAGGCGTATTTATCCCCAATTGTGCTATTCTAATGAGCAAACGCAACCGTTATCGTCATCTACTATCTAGACACGAAAATTTTGACAATCAAGTTTATGTTATTTGGCAATTTCGTTTGAACGTCAGGCCACCGTCCAATTTGCAATCTGGGCAACTAAATGCCATAATTGCCCAATACTTGTTGCACGATCGGGCAACCATAATTCTTAAACATATAATTATAAAGGATAGACTTAACAGCATAAACATAACAGCACTAAGTTTGGCATAGAAGCACTATCGCATGGTTGGCAGCATAAACTCATAATTATCTTGGTGGAACCATTCCTTGTGCACACTGCACTAGCCCTTTTGTTTCTATGATCTCGAACCCTCTTTCAGTTTTCGTGATAGAAACACGCTTTGTTAGCTTCCTTCTTTTGAAAGGTGTTGCACTACCGCACCACATGCCAGCGTCCTCTTCCTGCCATACCATGTTTTTGAAATAAAATTGTGACAAATCCTGCAGCTTCTGCACAATGTAGACGTCCATGGATCCATTCTCATCCGCAAGGTCATACATTCGTCGAACTTCATTTTCTGTGTGCAACAATGTTAAACCATCTTCTAGTGCCTTATTTGGTGCAGCATAAAATAAAGCCCATTTTCCCCCTCCAATATCGTTCAAAACATGGTCAAGCACCCTGGTAAATGCAACCCTGGTGCAGCTAAAACACCAGACATCAGCAAGGCGACCGCCTACATAGCGGAGTGGCTGAAATTCAAATTTCCCGTTGTTGTAAACTTTAAATATGACTTCTTTGGTTTCCGCCATGTCCTATAAAACATAAACCCTGATAACAATTAGAATCCACACTAGACTTTAAGGGGTACAGTGACCCTACCTATAAAACATAAACCCTAATAACAATTTCAACAAGTTTTAATTAAATAAATATTTAATAATATAATATAAAATATAAAGCGGAACAGTTATTTAGATTAATGTACTCTAAAACTATATGAACGAATAAGGTAACAAAGTACATACGGGGGAGTACAACAAACCTGGATTTGTTTATAAAAAAAGAAGAAAAGGACAACGATTAAAGACTTTTTACTATTCTAATAAGATATTCAAATGACTTGTTCCATTGTGGCAATAACTTTGAAGAAGACTTTTTACAAAAACACTTGTAAAACTTCAAACATTTGAAGCTATTGTCAAAAAACTTTTGTATTTATTAAACTTTCATTTTACACCCAACATTAAATATGCAAAACTTATTGCAAAAGCTTTTTGCAGAACTTATTGCAAAAGCTTTTTGCAGTGGAGTAGTTGGTTTTGCAAAAGATTTTTACCTCAACCATTAATTGTATTCAATGCATCAAGTCTTTTATGACTTGATGCGTTGGTCATGCTCGAGGAATGTGTGGATGTTGATTGTTGAAGATCATTAAATTGATTTAAAAATACAAAAACCATTTCCCAAAAAGCAACTGACATCCTTACATTTAAACAGGTGAAAACAAAATAAACAAATGCTATAGTTCACAAAAAAAGTCAAAAAAAGTAAAATGCAGAGGCCACTGATACTCTAAGTCTTAATGACCACAAAAAACCCATTTGCAAACACCAATTCTTACAGTTACATTGCATTTTTCACAGTATATACCAATTCAAATTGTCAATAAATAATACAACTGTCTACACAAAAACAAAAAAACACCCTTTTCATTTGTGAAATTTACCTTTCACATCTACTGTGATATTTTAGTCAATTATCATTTAGAGCAATTAGATTATCAATCATCACAATCATTTACGAAATGCCGTGTTCTTTGTGTCAAAATGGTACATGCACTCCGAATTGTACTAATTTCCACGATTCTTTATTTAAAGACATGATAGACCATTTCAACAGAATGGTAATTGCTTGTGAGCCGGGAAAGACTTTCCCAATAGAAGGAAATTTTAGAGAGAAACAAGAGCTGATTGATAAGAGGAAGAGAATGATTGAACAACTTCCAGAGTATGAACGTGAGTATGAAGATATGAAAGCGCGTTTCAAGAGGATCGAAGATGATAACACTGGTTTGGAAGCAACGTGTGAAGAGGCGATAACTGATTTTAAGATTTACAAAGATTATAATGCTGATGGTGAAGCGAAGTATGAAGAGATGAAAACCAGTTTTAAGAATTTGAAAGATTATAATGCTGTTGTCAAAGCTAAGTATCAAGAGATGGTTGAATGTGCCAAAAAGCTTATCAACATACTGAAAGAAGTTGCAGCTGATGCTGATGATTTTTAGTATTATGAATGTGTTTTTTATATGTTTACTAATGTGCTATTTCGGACTTATTTGGTTTGTAAGGTAATAAGTATTTATCTAATTAGCAAGGTACTAGATTACTGCATCAAATTTTATGTTATGATTTTATGATATCATTTGTGAAAACATAAATAATCAAAATAATAGCTAATCTCCATATTCTTCGCAGGCCAATATACTCTAATACTTCACTTAACATCTTCACATGTGAAAAAAAATAAATATGAAATTCAAGTAACATATTCACATGAGCTAGTCAACGCCGGATAAAACTTGTTAAAAACTGAATCGGATTCAATTTACAGACACAATACGAGAGTCAACGGCGGAGATAAACAACGCCGGATTCAATTTCAAAATAGATGACGGAGTGCGATTACTATCCAAAACTGGTTTCTATTAGAGTTTGTGTTTGTTTTTTAAGTGACCCTCACATGGAAGGGGTGTAGGCGCAGTTGAAGAAAATGAGAATGAAGGGGTGCAGGCAACCACTACCAGTATTGCTGCATCCGCTGCTACTATTGGAGTAACCACTACTGGTATTATTATACCTACTGCCAGTTCAGACGTTTCCACTGCAGAGGCAACCACTGCTACAATTATAACCACAGCAATAACACCAACACCAAAAACAAAAGAGGCTGAGAATGAGATTGCCATACAATTGGTCAACCAAAAGCAATCTCACCTATCCCTGCACCTAGACCTATTGCTAACAGTCTAAACATTGGTGAACCTGTGCAGAAAGATGTAGTTACTGAAACTGATATTAGAAAGGGTAAAGATCCAACTTTGATGTTTGAAAGTACAGATGAGCAGATAGCTTTTGATGACAACATTGCTAAAAGATTACATATGGAAGTAAATGCTAAAGAAATTGCTAAATAAAAGGAAAGGGCAAAGGAGAAGAAGCCTCTAAACAAGCTGTAGAAGAGCGGTAAACGTAACAGATGTATTTTACCCTACATAATTACGAAAAGTAGTTCAGTTTAATCGTAATGATTAACTTAGATTCATAGTCCTAAAAAGGGTCAACACAAACCATAAATAATTCAGGCCATAGAAGGAATCTATACCAACGTCGTAAACAATTGCATAGATGATGCATATAAACCACTCCATATTAGTCTACAAACTGCCACTAATTTTTTTTAACGAACCAAGTAATGTTACATATTTAACTAACGACATGTAAGGTATCATACCCTACATAATTACGAATCAGATACATATAAAATAGAGCAATGGATTATAAAATGGAATTAACACCTATCTAACATAGTAATTAATCGAATAACAAAAATGATTTATTATAACATAGAACCAATTGGAAATAATCACATGTAATAAACAACGAGAAGAATATTTACATACCATATTTGGGAACATTTTTTTAAAACTTGATGAATCGAATGTGGTTTGCAATCAACACTGTAGCTTTAAAGATGGTGACATAACTGACGTTACAAGGAAGACAGGGGGCTGACAAAAAAAGTCGGTTTGATTTGTGAAAATAGTACTGCGAGAGGCAAAAACAGAGAAAAACGATAACTATGGGAGCTTATTATGTCAGTGACTTTTGGATTTTTAATATAAATCCACTGTACTTTTACTATTCAAATGTGTACTTTTTTGTCTAACGTAAAATGACGATAGAACCCTTTTTAAAATTATACGGTTGCCCAGCGCTTTTTCGTTGCCCAAAAAACAATACCTTACACATACGGGACACTTGTCGCAATGTCGATGAGTTGCCCAATGACAGCAGTTGCCCTCGGTATATTTTCAAATTAAAAGTAAAAGTGGTCCATAAACTGATAAACGTCAGGGCGCGCGGTCTATTTGACTAATTTTCCCAAAAAAGAATTATAAAATATTTAGAAATTAAATCCAAGCACAATTTTTTTATTATGCATAAATTTGAAACAAAATAATTGTAATTAAACGGCACTTACCAGTTCTTCCATGTTGACAACCACGAACTCACTGGCAAACTGATGTAGCGAAAGTGTTTCACTACAAGAATTCAGTCAAATACACACGAAAATTACCCACAAATACTATGGTGTGGGTATTTACACAGAAAGTACCCACGTGTTACCCACAAACACAAATTTTAAATGATTAAAAAAATTTCCCTTAAATTACCAACCAAAATACACACGGATTTACCCACAAACTTTTTTCTTGTGTGTAATCAGTGGGTAAATTATTTTTGAAAAGATATTTCCCACAAATCAGCCACTGTTTAGCTTCCGTTGATAATATATGGGTAATATTGTGGGTATTGTTGTTTACTCACAGATCATTGACATCATTTTGTTTGTCGGTAATTTTTTATAGGGTTTTTCTAACTTGTGTCATAGGGCCACAAGTTAAGCACACCATAAGTACACAAAGGCCCACGAAAAAGTACATAGGGATTCATATAAAAGTACAGACAATTATACTTTTATGTGGGTCCCTGTATACTTTTTTGTACTTATGGTATGCTTAACTTGTGCCCTTAGGGCACAAGTTAGAAAAACCATTTTTTATTAGTAATTTGTGGGTAATTGTATAACCATAACTGTACTCGCGTCGTATTCTCGAATTTGCAGGTTTTGTTTGCATACAAAATTCTTTTGATATAAATTTTTAGGAAATATAATTTATATTATGTTGGGGGTGTAGCTCCCAGAACAGAGTAAGATAATCAACTTCAGCAGAAATGTGCAACTGTTCAGCAGAAACAAATAAACGGTCAGCGGTAACTGATACCACTTGGTGGTTGCCGGATATCACTTGGAATCGTGTGATCACTTTCCAAAGTAAACTATTCGACCCTAATGCCTGGGTATCACTAATATCTACTTGGGATAAGACCAAATGTAGTTTTAGAATTAGGCACAATTCAATAACCCTTGCACTTATAAGTGTTTAGTGTTTTCTGTGTGTTGTTCATGCATAATCAGATATCCTATTTATAGGATAATTCTCTTGGCTAATTCAATGGAATTATGAGTATTAATCGGCCCATTAATAGCCTCATAATTATCCCCATTATAGCCGTTAGTGGTTACATGACCAATTAAACGTGGTCATTAAGCAGTTGTAACTGTCACTTGAATAGGTCAAAACCATTACAAGCAGTACTTTCATCAGTACTTTCATAGTGCTATCAGTGGTTACACTGCTTCAGTGGAAACACCACTGCTTCAGTGTAAACACTACTTCAGTAAACACCACTTCGGTGGAAACACTGATCCGGGAAGTACCGCTTCAGCTGGAAACACGATAATTAGTGGTAACCACAACAGTACTTTCACCAAGCACTACCAATACAAACCACTACAAGAGTCAAGGTGTTCATGGACCTTATGGGTGTACACTCCGTACCTCCTAACCCATTACAAGGTGTGAACTATTCCCACAAGTGCACTAAATTTTCCAACAATCCTCCCCAAATTTAGTTCACTTCCTTTGCATGAAAATTAAACATCAAGCAAAACATGTGCATAAATGAAAATGTCACGAGGATTGAATTTCCATCTTAGTAAATTACACGTTTCAAATATTCGAGAATCGGGGTGTTCTAAGAATTGAACCCTTCAACCCATTTGAATACCTGAAGATAAAATACACACAAGTTTTCAAACACTTAAAAGCTCGTGACACTATACAAGCCATGTGTCCATATCCAAATTCATAAATGTTGTAAAAGCTAAAAGTCCAAAGCTTCCTGAAGCGGCAAAACTTCAACATTTACATAGGTGGTTCCTCTTTATTCATGCTCCTTCCAAGCACTTTTTCAAAGAAAATTAACCATTGAGAAGTAAAGACTTCATCCTCCTTTCAGGGTTCGAGCACAACCTTGGGATGTAATAAAAACATGTGCTCCAGTCACTGAATGTTCACTTTCCACATTGAACTAAGCTCCCAAGTTTCCTTAGGAGGGAGTTGGGTGTCCTAGCATTCAGTGACTAAGTTGGACTTAAACCCATCCCTTTAGCAGACTTTATAACCAAGTCTCTAGCCCGACCCTTAGTCAAGTGATCGCTAAGTTTTGTTGAGATCTAACAAACTCTATAGATACCACCCCATTCATGATAAGCTCACGAATCATGCTATGTCTGACACCTAAGTGTCTAGACTTACCATTGTACATTTGGCTATAAGCCTTAGCCAATGTAGCTGCACTATCACACCGGATAGAAATAGGTGCTATAGGTTTAGGCCACAATGGAATCTCAAGAAGAAAGTTTTTCAACCATTCAGCTTCTTTACCAGCAGCTGCTAAAGCCACAAATTTAGATTCCATTGTTGAACTGGTGATGCAAGTTTGTTTCTTGGATGCCCAAGAAATTGCACCTCCACCAAGTAGGAATACCCAGCCACCGGTAGACGAATTGTCTTCAGTGTTACTGATCCAACTTGCATCAGTGTATCCTTCCAACACGATGGGTAACCAGATATATGAGAGACTATAATCCATAGTTCTCTTCAAATACTTCAGTACCCTTTGAACGCTTGCTAGTGATGAGAACTAGGATTACTAGTATACCTGCTCAATTTTCCCACTGCAAAACCAATATCAGGTCTTGTACAAGTCATGGCATACATCAGGCAGCCAATTACCCTAGAATACTCAAGTTGAGATACAGCCTTGCCATGATTAGGCATCAGCTTCTCACAAGTATCCATAGGTGTACTCACTGGAGTACAATCAAAGTAATTGAATTTCCTCAGTACCTTCTCAATACTTATACTTTCATGTTTAATACTTATACCAAGGATAACATCAGCCTCCCCCATGTCCTTCATGGAGAACCTTGATGACAAAAATTCCTTTGTCAGGTCAACCTGATTTTGGTCAGTGCCAAAGATCAACATGTCATCAACATATAGACAAATGATGACTCCTTTACGAGATTCATCAAATTTGCTATACACACATTTGTCAGCTTGGTTAAGAACATAACCACTAGACAAAACCACTTCATCAAATTTTGATGCCATTGCTTAGGTGCCTGCTTAAGTCCATAAAGAGACTTAATCAGGTTTATACACCTTGTTTTCATTGCCAGGCATGATGAAGCCCTGAAGTTGGTTCATATAAACCTCCTCATCCAATTCACCATTCAAGAAAGTGTTTTCACATCCATCGATGAATAATCAGATTGTGAATAGATGTCATAGCAATCGCAGTCTTATGGTACTGATACGAGCCACAGGGGCATAAGTATCAAAATAGTCTATTCCCGACTTTTGTTTAAAGCCCTGAATAACTAATCTAGCCTTGAACTTTTCAATAGTTCTATCTACCTTCATTTTCTTTTTGAAAATCCATTTGCAACCTAGAGGTTTGCAACCAGGAGGTAGATCAACCAACACCCAAGTGTTGTTCCCCATGATGGAATCCATCTCATCATTGATTGCTTCTTTCCGGAAAGCAATATCCTGGGACTTCATTGCTTCTTCAAATGTCTTGGGATCATCCTCAACAATGAAGCAATAGGAGTATTGGTCGGAGACCTCATCCCTTGTTCCTTCAACTAAGTATAGTTGAAACTCAGGTCCAAATGACTTTGGAGTCCCCCTTTGCTCTTCCCCGAGCACAGGTTCAGGTTGTTGAACCACAACCTCATCGGGACCACTGATGGTTTATCATCGGGACCTCTGATACATCAATGTCATGAGCTCCATTAGGAATCCTGTGACTTAGTCTAGGGACTGATAAGAATCTATTCTCATAAAAGATTGCATCCCTAGATTCAATTATTGAGTTAATTGAAACATGAACATTAGGTTCAATAACATAGAACCTAAAAGCTTTGGAATGCTCATCATATCCAACAAAGATGCAGTCAATGCCTCTTTCACCCAAAGTCTTTTGCTTTGGATCAGGGAGTCTTACAACCGCCCTACAACCCCAGACCCTGAGATAGTTCAGGTTGGGTTTCCTTTTAGTCCAGAGTTCATAAGGGGTAACCTTGTTCCTTTTGTTGGGAACCCTATTTAATAAATAGCAAGCTGTTAACATAGCTTCACCCCAGAACCCTTGACTCGTCCTGAATAGGACAACATGGAATTAACCATCTCCTTCAAAGACCTGTTTTTCCTTTCGAAATACCATTTTGCTGAGGAGTATAAGGGCGTCGTTTCATGGATTATACCAACAGACTAAAAATACAGAGTATCCATGTACTCACCCCCTATCAGTCCTTAATCTTTTGATCAAAGACCCAAGTTGTAATTCAACTTTAGTTTTAAACACTTTGAATTTATCTAATGCTTCATCCTTTGTATGTAACAAATAAACATAACAAAACCTAGAAGCATCATCAATAAACGTCACAAAGTACTTCTTATTTCCCAAAGAAGGAGTGGCATGCAAATCACACAGGTCACTGTGAATAAGCTCCAAGACCTTAGTCTCACAACTAACACCCTGAAATGGTTTCTTGGTTATCTTGGTGAACATGCAAGTTTTACACTTTTCAGTGTCCATGTCAAAAGCTGGGATCAACCCATCCTTAGACATATCTTGCATTCTTTTATAGTGTACATGTCCAAGTCTTGCATGCCATAGGATAGAGTCGAGTCACGGTTATATGTGGTCACACAAGCTAAAATAACACTGTCAGTGGTAATATTAAGCCTGAACATTTGATTACATAAATAACCAAAACCAATAAAAACACCATTCTTAGAAAGCACAAATTTATCAGACTCAATAACTTGTTTGTATCCATGATTATTCAATACACTACTTGAAACCAAGTTCTTCCTTATATCAGGAACATGAATAACATTAAACAAAGTTACAATCTTTCCAGAACTAAAATTAAGATCTACACAACCACGACCATGCACCAAGGCTGTTGACTCATTTCCCACGTGAAGAACAGAACCATCATTCAGTGACTCATAAGTCTTGAACCAGCTTCTATCTTTGTACACATGAACTCAACCCACCACGCAACATCATCATCCTGCACATAATGAGATTCAGATACATATGTAACATAATAAATCTGAAAAGAATTATTAACCATATTCTGACCTTTCAGTGAGTTGGAAGAACCACCACTCCCTGAACCATTAGTGCCTGATCCATTGTCTTTACCACCAACCTTAACACCCTTGCAGTCCCTTTTGATGTGACCAGTTTTGCCACATTTCCAACAAGTAGGTGTTCCCTTCTTGTTAGGATCTGCCCTTGTGTTGTCATGATATTTGCGTTTGCCTTTGTTGTCATTGTACCTGGTGGAGTTATTATGCTCCACCATATTGACAACAGATGCACCAGTAGCATTGCTACTCTTTGGCTTGTCATTATCCGCATCTTGAGAAATTCCTCAATGCGCAGATGACTGCCCAACTCAACTTAACTCCTCTTTCTTATGTTTCAAGGTATGCTTGAAATCTTTCCAAGAAGGAGGGAGTTTGTCAATGACACATGAGACTTTAATGGCCTCATCCATGTTCATATTGTGTTGTGTAAACCTTCCAAGTATTCCAAGAAGTTCATTGTATTGTTCCATTACTGGTCTTGAATCAGTCATTTTGTAATTTGTGAAATTACTAACAAGAAACTTCTTACTTGATGCATCCTCAGCCATATATTTGGCATCCAAGGAATCCCACAGTTCTTTGGAAGATTCAAAGTTCTGATAAATATCAAACAGAGAATCAGACATACCATTAAGAATAAGACCTCTGCATATGTAGTCATCATTCTCCCATTTGCTCCTCCTCCTGATCTGCTCCACAGTAGCATCATCACCATCATCAGGAATAAGAGTAGTCAGCACATAAACTACACTCATGCTTGACAGCAAGAAGTGCATCTTCTTCTGCCACCTCCTAAAGTCCACCCCTTCAAACTTATCAAGCTTGGCAAAGTTTGAAGCCATGTGTTTCATTGCAGCAGCAACCATTGATTATCACAAATAGTTTACTTTGATTGTTGGGGGTGTAGCTCCCAGAATAGGGTAAGATAATCAACTTCAGCAGAAATGTGCAACTGTTCAGCAGAAACAAATAAACGGTCAGCAGTAACTGATACCACTTGGTGGTTGCCGGATATCACTTGGAATCATGTGATTACTTTCCAAAGTAAACTATTCGACCCTAATGCCTGGGTATCACGAATATCTACTTGGGATAAGACCAAATGTAGTTATAGAATTAGGCACAATTCAATAACCCTTGCACTTATAAGTGTTTAGTGTTTTATGTGTGTTGTTCATGCATAATCAGATATCCTATTTATAGGATAATTCTCTTGGCTAATTCAATGGAATTATGAGTATTAATCGGCCCATTAATAGCCTCATAATTATCCCCATTGTAGCCGTTAGTGGTTACATGACCAATTAAACGTGGTCATTAAGCGTTGAAACGCCACTTGAATAGGTCAAAACCGTTACAAGCAGTACTTTCATAGTGCTATCGGTGGTTACACCGCTTCAGATGGAAACACCACTGCTTCAGGTGTAAACACTACTTCAAGTAAACACCACTGTGGAAACACCACTTCGGTGGAAACAGCGATCCAGTGGAAGTACTGCCCCGGTGGAAACACTGATATAATCAGTGGTAACCACAACAGTACTTTCACCAAGCACTACCAATACAAACCACTACAAGATTCAGGGTGTTCATGGACCTTATGGGTGTACACTCCATACCTCCTAACCCATTACAAGGTGTGAATTATTCCCACAAGTGCACTAAATTTTCCAACATATTAAATATTTTATGTATTTGTTACTTTAACCTTCAACAAGTTTCATATTTATAACAATATTATTAATTTAGTAGATTTAAGATCATTTGAGGACAAAAGATTATTTACATATCCAGGGATCAATCTCCACCATTTATATTTATTTGATATAATGGATGAGATTAATATCAACAATTTAAAAAACCATTTTCATCATCTTTTTTCAAATATTAATAACTTTCAAACCGTTAATCGTTAAGCAACAAAAAATTATCATTGCGACGAGCATTTAATTATCTTTCTATAGATAGGCACTTTGATATACCTTCGACAAAAAAAAATTCGTATTCTTCACGTTTTTTTTTTAAGTTTTTTCGTTTTTTTACGTTACTGATATTTGCACTAAAAAATCATATATGATTAAACACTAATTTGAATATCACATGTGATATTAGTGTCATAGAGGCACTTTATTTTGCATACTCAAAAATCCTTGCATACTAAGGGATAAATCTTCATCTTCCATCTAGTTTGATCTAATGGTGGTGATAAACCTAAGATTTAATATGTCTAAACCTAAGTCTCTGTTTTTTTCTTTTCTTTTTATCTTTCTTATCTATTTTCTCATTATTTGTATTTTTTGATCACTTTTTTTAATATCATGTTTTTTTCGTCAGTTTTCATACGTTTTTGTCCGTTTTTTTTCTGCTTTTTATACTTTTTATTCTATTTTCATACGTTTTCTTATGTTTTCGTCCGTTTTCATCCGTTTTCTTACGTTTTCTTATGTTTTCGTCCGTTTTCATACGTTTTCATCCGTTTTCTTACGTTTTCGTCCGTTTTCATACGTTTTCGTCCGTTTACGTACGTTTTCATCCGTTTTCTTACGTTTTCGTCCGTTTTCTTACGTTTCATACGTTTTCGTCCGTTTTCATTCGTTTTCTTACGTTTTTGTCCGTTTTCATACGTTTTCGTCTGTTTTCTTACATTTTCATACGTTTTTGTCTGTTTTCTTACGTTTTTGTTCATTTTCGTCTCTTTTCTTAATTTTTCTTCTGTTTTCTAACGTTTTTGTCCGTTTTCGTCCGTTTTCATATGATTTCGTCCGTTTTCATACGTTTTCATCCGTTTTCTTACGTTTTCGTCCGTTTTCTTACGTTTTTCGCCTGTTTTCTTACATTTTCATCCTTTTTCCTATGCTTTCGTTCGTTTTCGTCCGTTTTCTAACGTTTTTGTCCGTTTTCATACCTTTTCGTCTGTTTTCTTACGTTTTCGTCCGTTTTAATACGTTTTCATCTGTTTTCTTATGTTTTTGTCCGTTTTCATCGGTTTTCATAGGTTTATATACGCTTACGTCCGTTTTTTTTACGTTTTCGCCCTTTTTTAGTCGCTTTCGTCCGTTTTCAGACGTTTTCGTCCGTTTTCATACGTTTTCGTCCATTTTTATCCGGTTTTATACGTTTTCGTCCGTTTTAAGATCTTTTTTTCCGTTTTCATACGTTTTTAAACGCTTTTCATTTGTTTTTATACGTTTTTGTCCGTTTTCATACGTTTTCGTCCGTTTTTTGCAGTTTTTATACGTTTTCGTCTATTTTCATATGTTTTCATGCTTATTATTAAACTTTATTATATTACATGTCTAATATCAATTGTGATATTTTATTATAAAAAAGTTAATGTCTAATATCACTTGTGATATTTCATAAACAAACAAGTATGTTTTTAGCCCTTTAATATCACCTGAGATATTTCATTGCTCTGTATATTTTTATATATTATCACCTATGTGTTTTCTAATATTTTTATAATTTTCAGTTACAAGATAGTTTTTGTGTCTTTCATCGCAATTGACAAGCGCATATTTTTTTAATGCAACAAATGTTATCTGTCACTTGTGATATTATACTCTTAGTAGAAATAAAAGGGTTAAAGTCTCTTTTGGCGATTTTTTATTTTATTCCAAAAAATGCTAATTTAATGCAACACTTGTTAGATTTTGAGAATATGTCAAGTCTCTATTTTCATAGTTTGCTTCCGTTTTATTCATTTTGATGTTTTTAAGTGACACTTATTTATCTCTTGTGATATAACACTGTAAGAAAGATGAAGAGTATTACACTCTTCATCATATATGTGTTATCAGATGTGATACTCAATTAAGAATGTGAAATATTAAATTAATACCAAATGTGATAAGAATTTAGTATTGTACCAAGTATATATGAAAGAAATGATAATAAACATCACTTATTATATTACTGTGATGATTCTGTTCATTTTTCTTATTTGTGTTTTTGAAAATATTTAGGAAGATTTTTGTGTTTTATGCTAATATGAAATATTAGAAAAGGTGTTTAAGTGAAAACAAGAGATGTTATGAAACTTTTGTTAGACTTGTGGTGGATTTTTTTATTTAATGGATCCATTGTGCATGTTTCGATAGGTTTTATAGCGGAATTTAAAAATATCTATGGTTGAATCAGCAAACTAAAGAAGTTATGGTTGTAGAAAGCACACATCTTTATAAACAAACTGAGTAAGCTCAAACACCTGTGATATCACACATGATATCATAAGTGATATCACCTCACTTGTGATATCACATGTGATATCACATGATATTACTGGTGATATCACAAGTGATATAAACTATGATATCTGATACGCGTACAACGCGCGTTCGGGGTCAAAGGAACTTCTTTTTCGTCAAGCAAGTTTTTCAATACCCTAGGCAGTGAACCTAATCGTTGTAGTGTAGTATTAGGGTAAGCCTCGGGAATTGATATCGTTCTCTATAGGAATAGGAATGCTAGTGAGAAATTACTACGCTAAGGTTGGGGTTGAGGAAGATTATTTTTTTTTATCTTTTTTATATTTTTTTTAGAAATTGAAAGGTACGAATATCGGGGTATTGGATTTGGGGGGTGGTATTTCTACCAATTACTCTACTATTATATATTCTAATTAACTAAGCTAAGGTGAGGGTAGTCTATGTCTATTGTTGTGTGCTCGTATGATAGTTAAAAATGTGTTTACCTAGATGCTACTACTCCCTAGTTATATCCTATTGATGGTTGAATTGTCACGTCCTTGTGCTTAACGCGTTGTGTCTTCTAAGGTCGTAGGGTATGCGTTTTTCCCTGAATCTTTGAGACTACCTTAAGGTTATTGCCTACAAAATCTCTAGGATTCATAAACTAATGATAAGGATTTAAAAGGTACACTTTTGAGGGCTCATTTAAGCCCTTAATTGATCACTTTTGTATCCGTTACTACTTAATTTCGTTCCTTTTCACTTTTTAGGTCTCTTGAAGGCAAATTGCGGGAATGACACTTATTCGGACGAAAAGGAGCGAATATAAGAAGAAAATGGCCAAAGTCAAGAATCGAGACACTCAAGCTGCTAGAATTGAAGGGGACGGCGTCACGGCTTAATTGCGACACCTTCGCGACACACCTTGAGACGACTCATAGAGCAAATTGCTATTTTACAACTGACGGCATCAGGTTTAAAAGAGTAGGGCATCGCAACTCAGACGGCCTAAATTTGGATCCCGATGGCGTCAGAGGTTGAAGCCGACAGCATCGCAAGCATAAGGTGACCTCGTCACAGAGTTGACATCGCCAAGACGAAACCCTAATGCCGGCGACCCGACGGTGTCACAATAAAAGAGTAAAACATAAACCGAACCAAGGCTGTCTTGGGCAGTATCTTAGGGTTCCATACCCTATTTTACAACAAGATAAGTGATTTACTTCATTAATTTAATTATGTCTTCAATTGTTTGTGTGTATGCTTGCATGTTTTCCATGTCCGGCTAATTTACTTGTGTGTTTGCTTAGATCTTTGAAACCTAGGTATTGAATATTGATTGGTTGTCTCTTATCTTAATTGTGATTGACCTAGTATTGCGATAGGTCATTCGTTGGGTTTTTAATGCTTGAGTAATCTTTGTGAACATTAGTTTATAATCCCCTAGATTTATTGTAGTCTAAACGTCCAAAGAGAACCTTAGAGTTAGTTTATGAATCCTAGAGATTTCGTAGGCAATAACCTTAAGGTAGACTTAAAGAGTTAGGGATAAACGCATACCCTACGACCTTAGAAGAAACAACGCGTTACGAATAAGGACGTGACAATTCAACCATCAATGGGAGATAACTAGGGAGAAATAGCATCTAAGTAAACACATTTTTAATCATCATAAGAGCACACAACAATAGACATAGACTACACTCACCTTAGTTTAGATAATTAGATAATTAGATAAGTAGAGTAATCGGTAGAAATACCAACCCCCCAAATCTAATACCCCGAGATTCGTACCTTTCTATTTTCTAGAAAAATATAAAAAAAGAAAAAAAATATTCTTCCTCAACCCCAACCTTAGCGTAGTAGTTTCTCACTAGCATTCCTATTCCCCTAGAGAATGATATCAATACCTGTGGCTGACCCTAATACTACACTACAATGATTAGGTTCACTGCCTAGGGTGTTGAAAAAATTGCTCGACGAAAAGGAAGTTCCTTTGACCCTGAACGTGCGTTGTACGCGTATCAAGTTTTTGGTGCCGCTGCCGGGGAATAGAATAGCTAGTTAGATTTCCACCTCGTTTAGGTTTCCTTGCTTGATTCCTATCAAGTAAGCTTTTTTCCCATAATTAGCTTCCTTGTAGTCTATCCCCCTTCTTTCATGATCTTTGTTAGTAACCCCATCACTTTTCATCATGGAAGGTGATAATCAACCACCACTCATCAACCCACCACAAAATGACCCGCCAAGAGGCCGTACTCTTGGTGAATACTCAAGACCAAGCCACCTAGGCTATAGAAACACCATTGAGCTTCCTGACCAAGCCAAAACTACGGCCCTTCGATCCGACACTATCCGGTTGGTGCAAAACGGATGCGCATTCCATGGACTTCGTTCCGAAGATCCTAATCGGCATTTTAAGGATTTCCTTAAAATCGTCGATTCCATCGACCTCGATGCCACTACTCGGGAGACCACGCATTTGCGTCTCTTCCAATTCTCTCTACGGGACCAAGCTAGCAATTGGCTTGAGCGACTTTCCGCCGGCTCCATCTCAAGTTGGGATGATCTCACCTCTCGTTTCCTTGCTCAATTTTTCCTACCGGGGAGAACTACTAAGCTTAGGAATGAAATCTTGATGTTCCAACAACGTCAAGGTGAATCTCTCTACGAAGCATGGACTCGATTCAAGAACTTACTCCATAGAGTCCCTCATCACGGCATTGATCTTTGGCTTCAAGTCCAACTCTTCTATGATCATGTCAACTTCCCTACTAAGCAATCCATTGACCAAGCGGTCGGTGGAAAACTTAGTGATCTCACCGCGGAAGAATCGTGGGGTATAATATAGGACCTTGCTCAATATGACAACGAAAGTTGGAATGACCCCCGTGAGTTGCCCAAAACCGTAAAGTAAATCTCCTTGCCTCCCATTGACTCATAATCTTCCAACCGTAGGATGCTTGAGCTTGAAGATCAAGTTAAATTCCTAATGAGCTCCTACGAAAATCTTAAGTCTTCACATCAAGTGAACAAAATCACTCTACCTTGTGAATTGTGTAGTGGTCCCCACGATACTTGAGATTGCACAAGACTCCCCGAACAAGCTTTTGCGGACTACGCCTCTACGTGTACCGACGGAGCGGGAGAGAAGTGGTACACTTTCAAGCCCGAACAAAACAGCTTAGGAAACTCCTATAACCCCTCATGGAGGAATCACCCTAACCTTAAGTGGAACCAAAATTCAAACCCACCCCAAAGCTCATCTAGTCCACCTAATAGGTTCAACCCTCCAAACACCGGGAACCCCACTAGTCTTGAGGAAATTGCGTCTAGATTCATGTCATTTCAAGATACTCGATTGACTAAGCTTGAAGCCGATTTCAAGCAACGACAAGACGAGATGACAAACAAGCTTGACGCCCTCTTAAAAGCCTTCAACGACAGGGAAATTGGAGCACTCCCAAGTGATACTATAAAGAACCCAAAAGTGAGTTCGATTTCATCGACTTCATGTTCTTGTTCACAATGGGAGAATGCACATCCATGCCCCTCACACCCAACGGTCCACTCGGTAAACGCTATCAACAAGGGTTCCAAGCGATCCCAAATGAGGTACCAAGGCCCTGCACCATTGGTAAAACCTACTCTTGAGAAACCCGTCAACCAAGAACCCAAACCTAATTTAGAGGAGGAGTACAAGGAACTCCATCAAGAAAAACCGGTTCTTGAAGTCTTAGCTCATGCACCTTATTATAATGCTTTAAAAGAAAAATATGAGCGAGAACTTAAACTTGCAAAATAATTTACCTAAGAAGTTAGACAATCCTGGGCTATTCACTCTTCCGTGTAGGCTTGGAACTTCCAAACCTCTCGATGCTCTAGCTAACTTAGGATCATGCATCAATCTTGTTCCGTTGTCCCTCCATAGAAGCCTTAACTTAGGTAAGATAGAACCAACAGAAACCATCTTAGGTCAAGCAGACGGTAGCATTGCATATCCGGTAGGGATAATAAAAGACATGGTAGTGCACGTAGGAGAATTGACTCTCTTGGCAGATTTCCATGTGCTAGACATGAATAAGGACCCGACATGCCCATTGCTTGTAGGAAAGGGATTCTTAGCTACCGCTAGTGCCATTATTGATTGTAAGATGTCCAAAATAGTGGTAGGAGAAGGGAGTGCTAGGTCAATTTACGATGTCAAAAAGCATATTTACTACAAGGAAGAGGAAATCCCACATGAGATTAGGTTGGATAGAACACAATCTAGATATGGACCTTGGATTAATAAAGACTTCATAGGTCCCCAACGACCTTTATATCTAAATTAAGCCTTTGCTAGTCAAGCAACTTTCCATGAAAAAGAATTGGCTAGGGACATGAAAGTGAACCCGTTCGAGGACGCCTTAGTATTTAGGAAGATGATCGAGTTCCTAGGAAGCTTGCCCGTCAACCTTGTCATGAATAAGTGGAAAGTTGAGAGCGATAAGCCTAAGCATAAGTGGAATTGGGATAGACCGCCTAGTGATGGTAATGGAGAGTGGCACATTAGGATAACGATCTATGACCCCGATAGAGAGAAGTTTGAAAAAGCATACCGAACCAAGCGTACCACTAGGAACTTAAATGATAAGTTTGATCCTTATGACATTCTAGAGAATAAGCTTACTTATATCGGTACGTAGAGGCACGACTTGGAGTCTAAATAAAGAAAAGCGCTTCGTGGGAGACAACCCATGCTTAATTGTTTGCATGTTTGTGTGTCATATATCTTTTATTGATTGTTTATTCTCATGTTTGAATTTGTAAAAATGCTTTATTTTTTCTTTAACCTCGTCTTAATTACATATAAAGGTATTTTACATAAGGGATAAGTGTAGGGAGGATTACACACATTTTCAAAAAGAACGTGAACATGAGAATTAAGATTATTTAAAAGATATGCATGTGTGTTTGTTCGACTCAAATGCTTGTATCGAGTCATAATGGATGTTTTGCATGAAATTTTTCCAGATTCTAAAGATATAAATTTTCCAGAATTTTTTCCAGAAAATGCATGAACCGGTTTACGTCAGGATAACTGACGGCATCGAGGGTCGCAAACCTGGCGACGTCCGGAGGAGTAGAAACTGCTTACTACTTTTTCTCGTTTTCTGAGCTACTTTTAAATTTTTGGAATTGTCCAGGTCTTAATTTTCCTGAAAATCTGTAAACATCCATTCCACAAGCATTATATCCTAGTTTAGTAGAGTCATATATATATTGTTACCGCCAATTTTACGCGAAGGTTTCGTTTGTTTTCTTCAAGTGTGCAGGTTTTATTTATCAAGAAGAAGATACATAAGATTGGAAGGAGCTTTTCACGCAAACACTCTTTTTGAAGAAAGATTTAACCACTACTTCACACGGATCCTATAGTTTCTTTCGTTTTTAATTACCTTCCATTATCATAACTTTGATACTTTCGGGGAACATTGGGGACAATGTTCAGTTTAAGTGTAGGGAGGGAAAATAAAACGGAAACTTTGAAACTATGTTTATCCTTGACTATTTGCCTTGTCAAATTTCAATTATGTAATAAACCATGAGAAATATTGGTTAGTGTAATTTTGGCATCAAATTTAAAATTTTTCATGACATGTAGGAGTGGGCCATTAGTCTTAATAAAGCGTCTCATGGATAGGAAGTTATATGACTAGCAAAAAAACCTTTTACCACTTAAATTCCACCAAAAATGTGAGGATCGCCCTTGGATTTGTAGGAATTAAAGCATTCCACTTTAATGCTTCGAGTGTGTACCGGTAGTATAATAGATTCTAGAACTTGTTTTGTGATGCATTCCGAGATCGCTAGTGAGACTACACTTGTGTAGTTGGGAATAACTAAATGATAAGAGGCATTAAAATAACCCTTGTTTGATACCCATAATATAATCACTTCTTCCACATAGGGTGAGTAATTCCCCCACACCCTTGCGTTGTACTCATCTTTAGTATACGATACCCCTAGTTAACCCCTCAGAGCCTATCCTTTTCGCGGTTCCTGTGACGTTTCGATTTTCCGGAATATCAATGAAGAGCATTTTTTACAATCCACCCTCAAATGTACACCCAAATCGCCTTAGCCTACCTTGTATGCACTCACTTTTAGTGTATTATTGTTATCATACTTAATCCTTAGTTCAATTATCTAGTTGCTTGCATAAGTTGCTAAGTCGAGTCATATCCTTTATACACAGTTTTGGGACGATTGGGACTCATGGGAAAAGTTAAATTTTATGAAGTGACGGGAAGGAACGTTAAATTCAAATTCACTTTATTTACGTAATAATGTTCTGCAAGTGTGTTTTGATCTTTTCAATTCGGGTCAAATGAGTGTTAGAGTAATAAAAACTCAAGTGTGGGAATGTGCCTATAAATCCCTATTATTTTTATGTTATCGTAGAGGATGGTAGAGCAAAAGTGTATGAAAAAAAAGGGCTACCATCCTACATCTAGCTTTAAATTTATGTTTGTTTGTTTCAATTTATCTAGAGTTTAGAGTGTCGAGTCTTGGCTTAGCAACGCCATTCTTCTCATGCTTGTAACATAAAGATTTTTTGACTTGCCACCACTAAATCGCCTATCCCACCAAACCCTTTGTTTCCCTACCGTAAGCCTAACGTTACAACCCTTTAAAAGACCTCTTGGATAGTTTTTCCTAGGTGCTTACGCCAAAGCGATGGAGGTTTGATCTAGTCTCAAGCCTATGGTAATCTATGTACTAGGACCGGTTAATGAGTGTTTATCTTCCATTTTCAACTTGATTTATTTCATATACACCCGAGAGATGAGAGTATCCAAACACCACTTGTGAGGTGCTAGTATGTAATTTCCGTGCTTGTTATGAATTTTGCAGGACTTATATGTGTTGTGAATCGTTCTAAACTAATGCTTCATGCCCCCTAACTTATAAATTAATTGGCTAAAAGCACATTTGCTTGAGGACAACCAAATACCAAGTGTAGGGATATTTGATAAGGATTTAAAAGGTACACTTTTGAGGGGTCATTTAAGCCCTTAATTGATCACTTTTGTATCCGTTACTACTTAATTTCGTTCCTTTTCACTTTTTAGGTCTCTTGAAGGGAAATTGCTGAAATGACACTTATTCGGACGATAAGGCGCGAATATCCGAAGAAAATGGCCAAAGTCAAGAATAAAGACACTCAAGCTCTTTGGAATTGAAGGGGACGGTGTCACGGCTTAATTGTGATGCCGTCGCGACACACCTGAAAGCACTTCGAGAGAGCAAATTGCTATTTTACAAGTGACGGCATCAGTTTAAATGAGTAGGGCGTCGCAACTCGAGACGGCCTAGATTTGGATCCTCACGCGTCGAGGAGGTTGGCCGAAGCGGCGTCACAAGCATAAGGTGACGCCGTAATAGAGTTGACGTGGCCAAGACGAAACCCTAATGGCGGCGACCCGACGGCGTCACAATTAAAGAGTGGCGCCGTCGCATATTGTAACACTATATATAGAATTTGGATTTTCAGTATTATAGAGAGGTGGTTTTGTGGAGTAAAACCTAAACCGGACCAAGGTTGTCTTGGGCAGTATCTTAGGGTTCCATACCCTATTTTACAACAAGATAAGTGATTTACTTCATTAATTCAATTATGTCTTCAATTGTTTGTGTGTATGCTTGCATGTTTTCCATGTCCGGCTAATTTACTTGTGTGTTTGCTTAGATTTATGAAACCTAGGTATTGAATATTGATTGGTTGTCTCTTATCTTAATTGTGATTGACCTAGTATTGCGATAGGTCATTCATTGTGTTTTTAATGCTTGAGTAATCTTTGTGAACATTAGTTTATAATCCCCTAAAGTTATTGTAGTCTAAACATCCAAAGAGAACCTTAGAGTTAGTTTATGACTCCTAGAGATTTCGTAGGCAATAACCTTAAGGTATACTTAAAGAGTTAGGGATAAACGCATACCCTACGACCTTAGAAGATACAACGCGTTAAGAATAAGGACGTGACAATTCAACCATCAATAGGAGATAACTAGGGAGTAATAGCATCTAAGTAAACACATTTTTAATAATAATAAGAGCACACAACAATAGACATAGACTACACTCACCTTAGTTTAGATAATTAGATAAATAGAGTAATCGGTAGAAATACCAACCCCCAAATCCAATACCCCGAGATTCGTACCTTTCCATTTTCAAAAAAAATATAAAAAAGAAAAAAAATAATATTCCTCAACCCCAACCTTAGCGTAGTAATTTCTCACTAGCATTCCTATTCCCCTAGAGAACGATATCAATACCCGTGGCTTACCCTAATACTACACTACAACGATTAGGTTCCTTGCCTAGGGTGTTGAAAAACTTGCTCGACGAAAAGGAAGTTCCTTTGACCCCGAACGCACGTTGTACGCGCATCAACTAACTCTAAGGTTATCTTTGGATGTTTAGCCTACAATAACTCTAGGTAATTATAAACTAATGTTCACAAAGATTACTCAAGCATTAAAAACACAACGAATGACCTATCGCAATACTAGGTCAATCACAATTAAGATAAGAGACAACCAATCAATATTCAATACCTAGGTTTCATAGATCTAAGCAAACACACAAGTAAATTAGCCGGACATGGAAAACATGCAAGCATACACACAAACAATTGAAGACATAATTGAATCAATGAAGTAAATCACTTATCTTGTTGTAAAATAGGGTATGGAACGCTAAGATACTGCCCAAGATAGCCAAAGTTCGGTTTAGGTTTTACTCCACAAAACTACCTCTCTAAAAGTCTGAAAATTCGAATTCTATATATAGAGTTACAATATGCGACGACTTCACTCTTTATTTATGACTCGTCGGTCAGGCTGCCATTAGGTTTTCGTCTTGTACGTCAACTTTGTGTGGCGTCACCTTATGGTTGTGGCCTATGCTTCATCTTACGCCGCCGGCATCCGAATCTAGGCCATCTGAGTAGTGACGCCCTACTCTTTAAAACCTGATGCAGTCAAGTGCAAAATAGCTATTTGGCTACTGAGTCGTCACAAAGCGTGTTGCGACGGCGTCGCCATTTGGCTATACTCAGCGTCGTCACCTTCAATTCCAGCAGCTTGAGTGTCTTGATTCTTGAGTTTGGCCATTTTCTTCATATATTCGCGCCTTTTCGTCCGAATAAGTGTCATTCCAGCAATTTGCCTTCAAGAGACCTAAAAAGTTAAAAAAAACGAAATTAAGCAGTAACGAATATAAAAGTGGTCGATTAAGGGCTTAATTGACCCTTCAAAAGTGTACCTTTTAAATCCTTATCAAATATCCCTACACTTGGTATTTGCTTGTTCTCAAGCAAATGTGCTTTTAGCCAATTAATTTATAAGTTATGGGTCATGAAGCATTGGTTTAGAACCATTCACAACACGTATAAGCCCCGCAAAAGTCATAACAAGCACGAAAATTATATACTAGCACCTCACAAGTGGTGTTTGGATACTCTCATCTCTCGGGTGTATATGAAATATATCAAGTTGGAAATGGAAGATAAACACTCATTAACCGGTCCTAGTACATAGATTACCATAGGCTTGAGACTAGATCAAACCTCCATCGCTTTGGCGTAAGCAACTAGAAAAAACTATCCAAGAGGTCATTTAAAGGGTTGTAACGTGATGAGTGTCTAAATACTCATCATTTTTGTACCATTTAAACTGCAAAAACATCTGAAAACACTCAGAAATGCATCAAAATGATAAAAATATCACAAATAAGTGTTTTATGTGTTTTAAATGCAAAAATATCAAAATCGGTGAAAACGATATAAAGTTTGCATAATTGGCGCTTTTAGTCCCTAAGTTTCAAAAGTTGTCAAAAAGCAGTCCCGGTAAATCTAAATAAAGAAAAATGTTATTCAAGGTCCCTGAAATATTCTAAATTGTCAAAAATGGTCCTTGAATAAATCTTTTGTTAAATGGCAGACAAGGTCCCTGAACTTTTGAAATTGTCAAGTTTGGTCCCTGGAATTTTGAAAATGTCAAAACAAGTCCTTGTACTTTTGAAGGTTGTCATTTTTAGTCCTTGTAACAACTTTGGAAAATTACAGGATTGGTCCCTCAAGTTTGGAAGAATTGCACAAATAGTCCTTGTATTTATTAATTTCCAAGCCTTGTCAAAATGTGAATTGCACAAATCATCTCTTCTTGCATCTTTGTACTAGAGAGACATAAATAATAGTTTCCTTTGTGGAGAAAACCGGCCACCACTCTCCCCCAAAATTCCGGCCAATAATTGCCTAATCGTCCTCTCTATCTCTTTCTTAGGGATATGCAATACGATTTAGGTCATTTATATTCATGGGAGGGTGGTTGGTAATCTTTTAATTCCTATTCCTAATCGGTTTTCTCCTTGTTTTATGTTCCAAAACCCTAATACTATGCGATTGCTTTTGCAATCGGTTTTGAGGGTTTTATTTGTTTGTTTGATCGTCTATTGCTATATGATTATTATTCAACGATCGTTATTGGGGTGTTATGGCCGATCAAAACCTCACTCTAACTGCCTTCTATCTGTTTTGGATCGAATGGTTTGTTAGGGATATCTCATGAACGAAACCCTAATTTTAGGGTTTCGTATTTATTGGTTTTGATTAGATGGGTTGCTGCAAGTTGGACTGATGTTCATTATATCTTGTAGGTCGATCGCTTGATCGTGTTTATCTATTGGTTTTGTGATGTTATTCGAGGAAGTGGGTTGAGAGAGGGAAGGTGATGGTGTTCGTTGATGTCTTTGCTCGTTATTCAAAGACATGTTGCTTATCGTTATTTTAATGGGTCTTTTGATTGATGGTGCTGCATGTTATGGAAGTTAAGTTTTAGGGTTCTTATTCAAAAACTCTAGGGTTAGTTGCATGGTGGTCTTGTTGTAGGTGACCATGGCATGTACATTCTTGAGGTTTGTTGCATGGATGTTAGGGTTTTCTGGAACCCTATGTGCTTGTTACACTATCTCTTGCTACTAATGGGTTCACATGTATTCACATATTCAGGTAGTAGCGTATTGTGCTGCTATTGTCGGGGTGTAGCTTATGGATTTAGTGTATGACGGGATTGTTGGAAGTTTTGTTTGTGGTGTTCGTTGCTACTACACACAGATTTTATGTTGAAGATCGCCTGGATGTTTCTACGTGAATTCTTCACGGAAGTTAAGGTGGACCGCCATAGTGATATAGAAGGCTCAAGTGCTTTTCTTGAGTAGTATTGTCAATTCTTATGTACTTTTGTCATTATTGGTAGGTTCATTTTATTGTTAGTTATAAGAATGGTGTGTCATTCTTATATTCGAGTCTGTAAGTGTCCTAAGGGACTGAGGTGAGGGATATCACTCTCATCCTATGTACTTCAACGTTTTTTGGTGTAATGCATTTTACCGGGGTGAATTAACCCTTTTACCCAAAAATGTGAATTGACCCCAGCCATTATACCCTTTTGGACCCCTGCCAACCTTACCCCTTGACCCTTCCTTTTTGACCCCTCAGTCAATCGAATAAAACTTTCCCTCCACCTCCTGCTTACCACTACCACTTTCCTGATTCCTCTGCAACTCTCACCATCACCTCACCTTTTCCCCTTATCTCTTCCACACCTCAACCCACTCATCATAACCCCTACAAATCCACCCCCCCTAGTTGCTAGCTCAGAAGCCACACAGGTCAAAAACCCCTTTCCCGCCAAAATTGATAAAATGACCAATACACTCTAAACTCTCCCATTGGCCAAAATTAGAGGTGGGATTTGATCAAGAGGCCACGTGGAGCAATTTTGGAGCATAAAAGAAGGAAGAGAAAGCCAGAGAGAAGAGTAGTTAGTTTTTCAATTTTTCTTGTATGTCGTTTTCATTAGTAATGTCTTAATCTAAGTTTAAAATTGTAATTCTCTGTTTTTATGCACTTAATTAAAGTTATTTTATCATTATAAATCATTCTCAAGCAGCAATTCAAGTTATTATTCATATCACATATTTTATGCTACTGTTAAAAATTTCCACTTCAAGTTCTTATGTACAAAGTCTAATTAGCTTATCTATAAGCTGAAACAAGCTTACATAAGCTAATTATAGCTTTTTGCAAGCTTGTACTTAGGTTTCAAGCAGTTTAGAGATTTGGTCAACAAAAGTCAAAGATGGAGCAAAAATTGATGCAGAAGGATTTGGGTTGGTTCAGAGCTTGAAATGGGTTGATTTTGTGTACTTGGGTTGGAATTGATAGGGTAGTAGTTCTTGTTTCATAGTTTGCAAGCCACTGTGGCTATGGACAAATGTAAGTAAAATTCAAGTTCAATAGCATAATCTGTTTTAATGGTCACAAGTAGTTAAAATTCTGTTTAAAAAGTAGTATTTAGATTATTTAAAGTCAGTTTGATCATAATTACAAGCTTGTTCAGTCATTAGTATAGATTTAGTTTACAATACAATAGTTAAAAGGGTGTTTGGTTCAATGGGTTTAAGCGTCATTTAGGTGTATGCATTGGTTGATTTCTATTGGTTCATGTTTCTTAAGCTCATTTGAGCATAATTCAGTGCATAAATTGGGTCTGCAAGAATTAAAGTCAACATTTCAAATTAATCCATCTCTACTGCTTACTGTTGTTAATTTGGTTATGCAATTCATTGTTTTGTGTTTAGAAATCAATAACATTGCTTGCATTATACTTGTTACATCATATAACATCAATAAAAGTCAATAAATTGGATTCAAAGTCCACTTTGGTCAAAGTTCATCAATATCTTCAAAAGTCAAATACTTGTAAAACTTGATTTGAGCTCATCTGGCAAGAATTTTCATAACTTCATTATTGGGTCAATCTCATTGAAACTCTGGGTTTAAAAAGTTAAGCTGGTCTATTTTCCATAAATGATTTTTGCAAATTTTTCCAAGAGCTTTTTGAGGTTCAAATAAGCAGCTCAATAAGCTCTTATGTGCCCTGTGCACACTCGATTAAATGCGAGTGTGGCAGGCACTTCAGACTCTGCCTGAGGGGTTGGTCTTAGGTCCTTAGGGTCTGAGTCTTGGTTCATAGATATCCAAGCTGGTTGACTTGAAGTCTCCAATCTTGTTTCTCACAATAGCTTGTTCAAAAAGCAGTTGCATAAGCCACAAGGTAGCTAGAAAACCTGTTTTGCACAATAATCTCAATTTAGCCAAATCTGTTCTAGTTGCATTTCAGTGGTTAAAAGCAGTTGTAAATGGTTGCATTTGGTTACTTTTAGTACATTATAGCTTCGTGTTTGTCCGGTAGCTTTTGGTACTCATTTGCTTATTTGAAGTGCTTAATAATAAGCACTTCCACATCGGTCTTAATTTCTACACATAAGCACTTGTTTTTCCAATTTTACTAGATTCCTTATATTATTTTTGAGTTTTCCTGAAATTTTCAGATTTTTCCAAGTTGATTTGCTATTTTTCTGTATTTTATTTAATTTTTAAGCATTTTTAATTAGTTTTAAATACAAAAAATTAGAAAAAGGTTCAAAAAAATAATTTTTCAATTTTCTTAGGTTTAGATAAATATAAAAAGTAAAAAAAGTAATTTTCCAGATTTTTCATAGTTTAATTTGTATTTTTAAGTAATTTAATTAGTTTTTAATAGTTTTTAATTCCTAGAAAATAGAAAAATAATCAGAAAAATATAAAAATAGTTTTTAAAATTCTATTTTGATATTTTAGACTTTTCCAATTCTTAATTTTATTTTTCTAGCTTTGTTTCCTAATTTCTTGAATTTTAGGTAATTATTAAATAGTTAAAAATAGTTTTTAATTAATAATAATTAATTAATTAGTTATAAAAATAATTTTCCTTTTCTATAAATTTTCTTATATCATTAGGATTGTAAAAATGTATTTTTCATATTTTTAGGATTTATATTGTATAAGTTTCACTTTTTATTTTGTACGTTACGTAATTTTATTTAAACGTAAGTTTTAAGTTTTAAGTTTTAAACGTTCATCATTTTAAATATAGTGATAGCGTTTATTTAATATTTTTTATCTTTTTAATCTCCTTTAATTTGCATTTAAGCCCCTGTAGTTTATGGGCTTTTCCTTAGTTATAATCATCTTCAAATCTCTTTTCCCGTTCAAATTTCTCGATCACTACACGTTTGGCTATTCTCGCACAGCTCGTTGGGACTTAACGACCGGGGGAAACACTATACTCTCCTGATCTTCATTGCATTAGTGTTTGAGCTGTTTTAAGTCGATTCTGATTACGCCATTCACAAGTGGCGGGCTTGAGTGATTTAGCTTGACTTTTTGCGCGGATCAAATTTTGGCGCCGGCTGCCTTGGGGCGCAGTGCTAATAGTCTTACGTTTAGCAGATTAGTGATTTGAATATTCACTCCTTGTTTATACCATCTATATATTTAAAATCAAAAAACCCAAAAAGATTTTCATCCTTTGTTTTTACAAAATGTTTATCCAAAACCCAAAATATTCCTCTTTACCCTCTTTACCTTTTAATTCTTTATCCTTTTACCCTCTATCCATTTGATTCTAACTTCTTCTATTCTCATGGAATCTCTCGATTGCGATGAATTCGGGGCGAAGTGAAAAGCTTAGACTTTATCACAAATGACAAGAATTCGTGTTGTTCGTAATGATCCATTAATTCTGCGTAGGGAAATGGAAAGAGAAACCGGGGACAAAGGACCGTACTTCCCTCAATAAAGGAAGTGCTAAATATGTCCAACCTACGGTTATCCAAAGATCTAATCCCTCAATTGCTCCTAAACCGTCTAGAATTGATTCTAAACTTTCACGATTTACGGTTAAAAGCAAACATGCGAATTTAGACGGTGACTAGCAAGAATGACTTGCCTAATCTTCAGGTTTCTCAAGAACCAGAACCGGAGACCATAACGGAAGTGGTGGAAATTGCTAGCTCGCAGAGCACACCACTTGTCCCACCTCCGGATTTTTCAAAATGTTCTTCGAGACTTGATAGTCATTCGAATCACCATGTTGGTTTTGTTGATTCTTTGAATAAACTGATTCCTTCTCATAACTCTCAAATGCAATCGTTTATTCCTTGTGTCGGTTGTGGTGAGCCTCTTTTGGTTCACCACATGCGTTGGTGTGCGTGTACAGTGTGGTAATGATATTCGGAACGGGAGTTGTTTGTTTTGTGGTTCGAGGAATTCATTTGATTATGATCCTAATCGGAACTCATTTAACGACCCCTCAAACTTTTCCAATTACCCACCACGCCCACTCATCTTCATATAATCATCATAACTGCTGTGAATTTTGTGGAGGTCCTCACCAAGGATTTGAGTGTCAATCCGGAAACACATTTGTCTCTGAACGTTTTACGGTAACACTCGGGACTTTGGAAATGACCAAATTCCATATTATTCACATGACCATCCACAACAATCATTTTGTTGTGAGAACTGGAGGTCCCCATTTCATTTCGATTGTCAAACAGGGATTCCATTTCCTTGTAACAATTACGACTATCCATATCACGACCAACCTCCACGTTGCCAAATGACTCAAACTCCTCAACAAACCCAACAAGACACTTATCTAGAGCTTCAGGTTACTGAAAAGAGGTGAGGAGTTCAATAAGACTGCATTTCATAATGTTCCCAGTTTTTCTTGTGTATGTTGTGGGGGTCCTCATGATGATTATCAATGTCAACCTTCCGGGTTTGACAAATCTCCACTCCCACAATGTCCCGTCATTAAAAATTCACATGAGAAATCCATGGAAGAATTGCTAGCTGAAGCGCGGGCTGCTAAATTAAAATCCCAAATTGCCTTTGAAAAATCTGTTAGGGAATCAATTGCAAAAGAAAAAGCAGCCGGATCTAGCTCTCAATTTCGTTTTATTCTGATGACGGTGATGATGAGGATACACTTGAAGACTCATCAAATTCATCAGTTGATATCCCAGCATTTGAGATTCATTCTCAAACAAGCCTGCTATCACACGAGGCTCCCACTCACTCTCGAACATGGGGATGAGCTTCTTGACACTGTTACTGAAAAGGAATCGGACGAATTCATAAAGTCTAGTGTTGAGAACCTTGTCCCAATCCCAAGAGAGTCACAGGGAATTCTTGATCATGTGTGTGATATCCCTCCTCCTCTTGTCTTCCAAAGTAATCATGTTGAGATGTGCTCTGATTCTATTGACGACGATTCGTTATCTTGTGGAGACATCGTTTATGTGGAAGATTTACCTTCTGAGCTTGTTAGCTTAGAAGAAGAGAATGATAAAGTCACTGACACTGAAATCAAAGATGAAGCACTTCGTGCAACATTATTGAATGTCAGTCTTCTCATTTCTAAAATCGAGGCTTTCAAAGAAAAACCTATTTCATCTCCTATCCCCATTAAGGATAGTGACATTCTTTCCGATGATTCTATTCCGGAAATGGAAGCCTTCTGTTTTGATAATATGGGAGAGAAGATTAGTGGCGATTACCACTTTTCATTCTCATAATTCTCTCCGATTATGAATCATTTACATTGGATGAGTTCACGGTGAACCCACTGATACCAATTATGAATATGATTCATTTACCTTCGAGGAGTTCTCCTGTGAACTCACTCATATCATATCTCCGCCGGAGTATGATAATTTCTACTTTGATCTAGACACACCCATAATATGTCTTGATCAAATGAGCTTAACTGAGGAGATTCATGAAACTATGAATTCTCCTATTGAGGATGAAGAGTTAGTCATGATTTGTATCATGATTTTCTTTCTTTTCTTCATATATCCATCACTTCTCTGTTCTTCACTCCTTCGGGAATGAAGACATTATCTTGACCGGCATTTTCATGTATCATTTGTGAGCAGGTTCTATCTATATCTCATCGGTGTGGAACTTTCACGTACTTCAATGTTTATACAAACATCTTGAATGAAAGTCCGATGGAGATTATCTCTTCCACTTACTTCCCATGAACAAATTAATTGGGAGTCGAGTCAAGCTAGTGACTCGGGAATCAAAAACATTAGCAAGCACAACATGGGTTTTCACCCGTGTGTACCACCCTAGTGTGGGGGAGATGCCCCACATGTTGTATATAGATCTATAAAATGAATGAAAATTGTAAATATTAAAAAAGAGAATAACTGTTGTGTTTCTACACTTAGCTAGTAATGTTATCTTTTTACGTTCTAAGTTTTGGCATAACAGCCGGTACTTTGAATATTGAGGACAATATTCATTTCTAAGTGTGGGGGGGAAATTCTGGCGAATTTTGATCATAAATGTACCCTTTTAGTCCCTTTTTCCCCCAAAATGGCCAAAATTTAAATTTTTTTTAGTGGAAGTACTATGTACTAAACACAACAAATGGTAATCCGTCCACCATGTCTAACCCACATAAGGATTGGCTAATCCAGGAGCAAACGGCTCTTGGTAAAGATATCTCAAATCCGTTGACGGCTTGCAATTTGCCCAAAATTGTATGGTATTCACCTCACCATATCCTTAAAAGTGAAGAGTTGGCTAGCCCGCAAGTTTATGGCTTGTGGTAAAGGTAGTTGAAAAACCATAATTGGTAATCAGCTCACCAAAGATAATATTGATAATTTATCTAAGAGTTGGCTAGTCCAGAGCAAACGGCTACTGGTAAAGACACATCAAATCCGTTATATGGTTTATGATTTGCCAATAAATCAGATGGTTATCGTTGTACCATGGTTCTTACTTGAACTGAAACATTTGGCTACTCCAGGAGTAATGGCTTTTGGTAAAGAGATGAAATCCATTAATTTTTCTTAAAACATTGCTAGGGACTAGCAATATCTTAGTGTGGGGGATTGATGAGTGTCTAAATACTCATCATTTTTGTACCATTTAAACTGCAAAAACATCTGAAAACACTCAGAAATGCATCAAAATGATAAAAATATCACAAATAAGTGTTTTATATGTTTTAAATGCAAAAATATCAAAATCCGGTGAAAAGCATTATAAAGTTTGCATAAATTGGCAGTTTTAGTCCCCCAAGTTTCAAAAGTTGTCAAAAACAGTCCCTGGTAAATCTAAATAAAGAAAAATGTTATTCAAGGTCCCTGAAATATTCTAAATTGTCAAAAATGGTCCTTGAATAAATCTTTTGTTAAATGGCAGACAAGGTCCCTGAACTTTTGAAATTGTCAAGTTTGGTCCCTGGAATTTTGAAAATGTCAAAACAAGTCCTTGTACTTTTGAAGGTTGTCATATTTAGTCCTTGTAACAACTTTGGAAAATTACAGGATTGGTCCCTCAAGTTTGGAAGAATTGCACAAATAGTCCTTGTATTTATTAATTTCCAAGCCTTGTCAAAATGTGAATTGACCCCAGCCATTATACCCTTTTGGACCCTTGCCAACCTTACCCCTTGACCCTTCCTTTTTGACCCCTCAGTCAATCGAATAAAACTTTCCCTCCACCTCCTGCTTACCACTACCACTTGCCTGATTCCTCTGCAACTCTCACCATCACCTCACCTTTTCCCCTTATCTCTTCCACACCTCAACCCACTCATCATAACCCCTACAAATCCACCCCCCCTAGTTGCTAGCTCAGAAGCCACACAAGTCAAAAACCCCTTTCCCGCCAAAATTTATAAAATGACCAATACACTCTAAACTCTCCCATTGGCCAAAATGAGAGGTGGGATTTGATCAAGAGGCCACGTGGAGCAATTTTGGAGCATAAAAGAGGAGAAAGACAGAGTAGTAGACAAGTAGTTAGTTTTCAATTTTTCTTGTATGTCGTTTTCATTAGTAATGTCTTAATCTAAGTTTAAAATTGTAATTCTCTGATTTTATGCACTTAATTAAAGTTATTTTATCATTATAAATCATTCTCAAGCAGCAATTCAAGTTATTATTCATATCACATATTTTATGCTACTGTTAAAAACTTCCACTTCAAGTTCTTATGTACAAAGTCTCATTAGCTTATCTATAAGCTGAAACAAGCTTACATAAGCTAATTATAGCTTTTTGCAAGCTTGTACTTAGGTTTCAAGCAGTTTAGAGATTTGGTCAACAAAAGTCAAAGATGGAGCAAAAATTGATGCAGAAGGATTTGGGTTGGTTCAGAGCTTGAAATGGGTTGATTTTGTGTACTTGGGTTGGAATTGATAGGGTAGTAGTTCTTGTTTCATAGTTTGCAAGCCACTGTGGCTATGGACAAATGTAAGTAAAATTCAAGTTCAATAGCATAATCTGTTTTAATGGTCACAAGTAGTTAAAATTCTGTTTAAAAAGTAGTATTTAGATTATTTAAAGTCAGTTTGATCATAATTACAAGCTTGTTCAGTCATTAGTATAGATTTAGTTTACAATACAATAGTTAAAAGGGTGTTTGGTTCAATGGGTTTAACTGTCATTTAGGTGTATGCATTGGTTGATTTCTGTTGGTTCATGTTTCTTAAGCTCATTTGAGCATAATTCAGTGCATAAATTGGGTCTGCAAGAATTAAAGTCAACATTTCAAATTAATCCATCTCTACTGCTTACTGTTGTTAATTTGGTTATGCAATTCATTGTTTTGTGTTTAGAAATCAATAACATTGCTTGCATTATACTTGTTACATCATATAACATCAATAACAGTCAATAAATTGGATTCAAAGTCCACTTTGGTCAAAGTTCATCAATATCTTCAAAAGTCAAATACTTGTAAAACTTGATTTGAGCTCATCTGGCAAGAATTTTCATAGCTTCATTATTGGGTCAATCTCATTGAAACTCTGGGTTTAAAAAGTTAAGCTGGTCTATTTTCCATAAATGATTTTTGCAAATTTTTCCAAGAGCTTTTTGAGGTTCAAATAAGCAGCTCAATAAGCTCTTATGTGCCCTGTGCACACTCAGTATTAGCTGAGTGTGAGCAGGCACTTTGCAGACTCTGCACAGGGTTGGTCTTAGGTCCTTAGGGTCTGAGTCTTGGTTCATAGATAGCCAAGCTGGTTGACTTGAAGTCTCCAATCTTGTTTCTCACAATAGCTTGTTCAAAAAGCAGTTGCATAAGCCACAAGGTAGCTAGAAAACCTGTTTTGCACAATAATCTCAATTTAGCCAAATCTGTTCTAGTTGCATTTCAGTGGTTAAAAGCAGTTGTAAATGGTTGCATTTGGTTACTTTTAGTACATTATAGCTTCTGTGTTTGTCTGGTAGCTTTTGGTACTCATTTGGCTTATTTGAAGTGCTTAATAATAAGCACTTCCACATCAGTTCTTAATTTCTACACATAAGCACTTGTTTTTCCAATTTTCCTAGATTCCTTATATTATTTTTGAGTTTTCCTGAAATTTTCAGATTTTTTTCCAAGTTGATTTGCTATTTTTCTGTATTTTATTTAATTTTTAAGCATTTTTAATTAGTTTTAAATACAAAAAATTATAAAAAGGTTCAAAAAAAATACAATTTCAATTTTCTTAGGATTAGATAAATATAAAAAGTAAAAAAAGTAATTTTCCAGATTTTTCATAGTTTAATTTGTATTTTTAAGTAATTTAATTAGTTTTTAATAGTTTTTAATTCCTAGAAAATAGAAAAATAATCAGAAAAATATAAAAATAGTTTTTAAAATTCTATTTTGATATTTTAGACTTTTCCAATTCTTAATTTTATTTTTCTAGCTTTGTTTCCTAATTTCTTGAATTTTAGGTAATTATTAAATAGTTAAAAATAGTTTTTAATTAATAATAATTAATTAATTAGTTATAAAAATAATTTTCTTTTTCTACAAATTTTCTTATATCATTAGGATTGTAAAAATGTATTTTTCATATTTTTAGGATTTATATTGTATAAGTTTCACTTTTTATTTTGTACGTTTACGTAATTTTATTTTAAACGTAAGTTTTAAGTTTTAAGTTTTAAACGTTCATCATTTTAAATATAGTGATAGCGTTTATTTAATATTTTTATCTTTTTAAATCTTCTTTAATTTGCATTTAAGCCTCTGTAGTTTATGGGCTTTTCCTTAGTTATAATCATCTTCAAATCTCTTTTCCCGTTCAAATTTCTCGATCACTACACGTTTGGCTATTCTCGCACAGCTCGTTGGGACTTAACGACATGGGGAAACACTATACTCTCCTGATCTTCATTGCATTCGTGTTTGAGCTGTTTTAAGCTGATTACGGTCTGCCATTCACAAGTGGCAGGCTTGAGTGATTTAGCTTGACTGTTTTGCGCGGATCATAACGATAGGCTTACGGTAGGGAAACAAAGGGTTTGGTGGGATAGGCGATTTGGTGGTGGCAAGTCAAAAATCTTTATGTTACAAGCATGAGAAGAATGGCGTTGCTAAGCCAAGACTCGACACTCTAAACTCTAGATAAATTGAAACAAACAAACATAAATTTAAAGATAGATGTAGGATGGTAGCCCTTTTTTTTTCATACACTTTTACTCTACCATCCTCTACGATAACATAAAAATAATAGGGATTTATAGGCACATCCCCACACTTGAGTTTTTATTACTCTATCACTCATTTGACCCGAATTGAAAAGATCAAAACACTTGGAGTACATTATTACGTAAAAAAAGTGAATTTGAATTTAACGTTCCTTCCCGTCACTTCATAAAATTTAACTTTTCCCATGAGTCCCAATCGTCCCAAAACTGTGTACAAAGGATATGACTCGACTTAGCAACTTATGCAAGCAACTAGATAATTGAACTAAGGGTTAAGTATGATAACAATAATGCACTAAAAGTGAGTGCATACAAGGTTGGCTAAGGCGATTTGGGTGTACATTTGAGGTTGGATTGTAAAAAATGCTCTTCATTGATATTCCAGAAATCCGAAACATCACGAGAACCGCGAAAAGGATAGGCTCTGAGGGGTTAACTAGGGGTATCGTGTACTAAAGATGAGTACAACGCAAGGGCGTGGGGGAATTACTCTACCGATGTGGAAGAAGTAATTATAATACGGGTATAAAACAAGGTTTATCCTAAAGCCTCTTATCATTTAGTTATTGCTAAATACACAAGTGTAGTCTCACTAGCGATCTTGGAATGCATCACAAAACAAGTTCTAGAATCTATTATACTACCGGTTCACTCTCGAAGCATTAAAGATGAATGCTTTAATTCCTACAAATCTAAGGGAGATCCTCATATTTTGGGTGGAATTTAAGTGGTAAAGGGGTTTGTGCTATTCATAAACTTCTATACATGAGACGTTTTATTAAAACTATTGGCCCACTCCTACATGTCATGAAAAATTTTAAATTTGGTGCCAAAATTACCCTAACCGATATTTCTCATGGTTTATTACACAAATGATATTGGACAAGGCAAATAGTCAAGGATAAGCATAGTTTCAAAGTTCCCGTTTCATTTTCCCTCCCTACACTGAAACTGAACATTGTCCCCAATGTTCCCTGAAAGTATCAAAGTTATGATAATGGAAGGTAATTAAAAACGAAAGAAACTAATACTCCCCTGATTAACTCGGTAGGATCCGTGTGAAGTAGTGGTTAAATTCTTCTCCAAGAAGAACGTATTCATGAAAAGCTCCATCAAATCTTATGTATCTTCTTCTTGATAAACAAAACCTGCACACTTGAAGAAAACAAACGAAACCTTCGCGTAAAATCGGCGGTAACACTATATATGACTCTACTAAACTATGATATAATGCTTGTGGAATGGATGTGTACAGATTTTCTGGAAAATTAAAACCTGAGAAATTCCAAAATTTTATAAGTAGCATGAGCAGAAAAAGTTAGAAGTCGTTTCTACTCCTCCCGACGGCCGTCAGTTGCGATCTTGACGCCGTCGAGGTTATCATAAGACGCCGGTCTGCGATTTTCCGGAAAAATTCGGAAAATTTATATCTTTAGAATCGGAAAATTTCTGCACAACATCCATTATGACTCGATACAAGCATTTGACTCAAACAAACACACATGTATATCTTTTTAATAATCGTAATTCTCATGTTCACGTTCTTTTTGAAAACGGGTGTAATCCTCCCCACACTTATCCCTTTTGTAAAATACATTTATATGTAATTAAGACGAGGTTAAAGACAAAATAAAGCATTTTCACAAATTCAAACATGAGAATAAAAAATCAATAAAAGATATACGACACACAAACAAGCAAACAATTAAGCATGGGTTGCCTCCCACGAAGCGCTTTTCTTTATTTATGAGTCTTGTAGCTAGACTCGAAGTCGTGCCCTACGTGGTCTCGTTTTTCATTCTTAATGAAAATTCTATCACATTGACAAAATTTTCACCGACTCTATACCTAGGCCATAGGGTCAATAAATCCTTATAATAAAGTCTCCTTTTCTCATACATGAAGTTCAAACCGTTTTCAACATCGTCTTCGCTTTTTTCCTCAAAAGATCTAATGTTGTCTCGTTCGAAAAGGGATAAAGGGCCATATCCATTCGTCTTCCAAGGCATCCTATAAGTGATCTCATCGTTCCATTCCTTAAACCTAATCGTTCCTTCAAACTTATTATGGCTCATTTTAGATTTTTCAACAAACGGTTTTCCAAGCACTACTTGGGATAAGCTATAGTCAATGATACATCCAAGGTCTTCTATGACCACAAAATCAACTAAGTAGGTGAAATTTCCTATAAAGACGTGTACATCTTTGACTCTTCCCACAAATTGTTGCAAACCTCACCTGGATACTTAGGGTCTCTCCTAATCTTAAGTCGCTCATTCATAATGTCATTGTAAATAGCTGATGACATCACATTAATGGGAGATTTTGTATCTATATAAGCATGCTCGACATTCCTATATCCAATCAAACAAGGGATTTTGAGGTTCCAAGGATTTCCTTTCCTAATCTTTGGGCATATCCTAATGATGGGTGATCGGGGATTGTCGATTATGTATCGATGGTAAGCAACCTCTTCCTTAGTGCGTAAAGATTGAAGTAAGCACTATCCTCCTCATTCACATTATTATCCACTAAGCCATTATCCGAATTACTGCTGACCATAGAGCCAACAATAGAGGCGCTAACCATTTTCTCAACAGCATCGTACTGTCAAATACCTTTTGCAAATCTTGAAGGTCGTTGTACCTACTCACATAACGGCTTCGGCGGTTGTGCTGGTCATTGGGTTGGGGTTTGAGTGAAAGTGATTTTTTTGGTGGTGGGTTGATGAGTGGGGGTTGATTATCACCTTCCATGATGAAAAGTGATGGGATTACTAACAAAGGTCACAAAGAAGGGGGATAGACTAAGAGGAAGCTAAAAAATTGAGAAAAAATCTTATTTGATAGGAATCAAGCAAGGGAACCTAAACGAGGTGGAAATCTAACTAGCTATTCTATTCCCGGCGGTAGCAAAAACTTGATACTGGCATAACAGCGCGTTCGGGGGTCAAAGGAACTTCCTTTTCGTCGAGCAAGTTTTTCAACACCCTAGGTAGTGATCCTAATCATTGTAGTGTAGTATTAGGGTAAGCATCGGGAATTGATATCGTTCTCTAAGGGAATATGAATGCTAGTGAGAAATTACTACGCTAAGGTTGGGGTTGATGAAGATTATTTTTTTTATGTTCTTTATATTTTTTTTTAGAAAATTGAAAGGTACGAATCTCGGGGTATTAGATTTGGGGGTTGGTATTTCTACCGATTACTCTACTATTATCTATTCTAATTAACTAAGCTAAGGTGAGGGTAGTCTATGTCTATTGTTGTGTGCTCGTATGATAGTTAAAAATGTGTTTACCTAGATGCTACTACTCCTTAGTTATCTCCTATTAATGGTTGAATTGTCACGTCCTTATTCTTAACGCGTTATGTCTTCTAAGGTCGTAGGGTATGCGTATTCCCCTAACTCTTTGAGACTACCTTAAGGTTATTGCCTACGAAATCTCTAGGATTCATAAACTAACTCTAAGGTTATCTTTGGATGTTTAGCCTACAATAACTCTAGGTGATTATAAACTAATGTTCACAAAGATTACTCAAGCATTAAAAACACAACGAATGACCTATCGCAATACTAGGTCAATCACAATTAAGATAAGAGACAACCAATCAATATTCAATACCTAGGTTTCATAGATCTAAGAAAACACACAAGTAAATTAGTCGGACATGGAAAACATGCAACATACATACACAAACAATTGAAGACATAATTGAATCAATGAAGTAAATCACTTATCTTGTTGTAAAATAGGGTATGGAACCCTAAGATACTGCCCAAGACAACCAAAGTTCGGTTTAGGTTTTACTCCACAAAACTACCTCTCTAAAAGTCTGAAAATTCGAAATCTATATATAGAGTTACGATATGCGACGGCGTCACTCTTTATTTGTGACGCCGTCGGATCGCCGCCAGTCACCTTATGGTTGTGACGCCGTCGGCTTCATCTTCTGAAGCCGTCGGGATCCGAATCTAGGCCGTCTGAGTAGTGACGCCCTACTCTTTAAAACCTGATGCCGTCAAGTGCAAAATAGCAATTTGGCTACTGAGTTGTCATAAAGCGTGTTGCGACGGCGTCGCCATTTGGTTGTGACGCCGTCACCTTCAATTCCAGCAGCTTGAGTGTCTTGATTCTTGAGTTTGGCCATTTTATTCATATATTCGCTCCTTTTCGTCCGAATAAGTGTCATTCCAGCAATTTGCCTTCAAGAGACCTAAAAAGTGAAAAGAAATGAAATTATGCAGTAACGGATATAAAAGTGGTCGATTAAGGGCTTAATTGACCCCTCAAAAGTGTACCTTTTAAATCCTTATCAATATCACACATGCTATCACCGGTAATATCACACATGATATCGCAGGTGATATCAACGGTGTTTTCACACATGATATCACGTGTGATATCACAAGTGAGGTGATATCACATGTGATATCACAAGTGTTTGAGCTTCCTCAGTTTATTTATAAAGATGTGTGCTATCTTCAACCATAGCTTATTTAGTTTAGTGATTCATCCATAGATATTTTCAAATCCCGCTATAAAACCTATCGAAACATGCACAATGTATCCATTAAATAGAAAAATCCACCAAAAGTCTAACAAAAGTATCATAACATCTCTTGTTTTCAATTGAACAACTTTTCTAATATTTCATAATATCATAAAACATAAAAATCTTCCTAAATATTTTCAAAAACACAACCATCACATTCTTAGTTGAGTATCACAACTGATAACACATACATGCTGAAGAATGTAATACTTTTCATCTTCCTTATAGTTTTATATCACAAGATATAAATAAGTGTCACATAAAAATATCAAAATAAAAACATCTAAAAATGGACAAAAACGTATAAAATCGAATGAAGAATGTATGAAAACGGACGAAAACGTCTGAAAACGGACAAAAACGTATAAAAACGGATGAAAATGTCTAAAAACAGACGAAAATGTCTAAAAATGGATGAAAACGTAAAAAAATGGATGACAACGTATGAAAACGTCTGAAAACGGACGAAAACGTATAAAACGGACGAAAATACATGAAAACGTAAAAATACAGACGATAACGTAAAAAAACGGACGAAAATACATGAAAACCTAAAAAACAGACAAAAACGTATGAAAATGACCGAAAACGTAAGAAAACAGACGAAAACGTATGAAAGCGTAAAACACGCGTCTGAAAAAGTATGAAAAATGGACGAAAACGAAAGAAATCAGACGAAAACGTATGAAAACGAACGAAAATGTAAGAAAATTGACCAAAACGTATGAAAACAAACGAAAACGTAAGAAAACGTATGAAAACGGATGTAAACGGGCGAAAACGTAAGAAAACGGTAAGCAAAACACAAAAACGGGGCTAAAGCGGATGTAAGCGTACGAAAACGGATGAAAGCAGACGAAAACGTCTTAAATCAGACGAAAACGTAAAAACAAAGGACGAAAACATATGAACACGGAACAAAAACGTATAAAAACGAACGAAAACGTGTGAATACAGATGAAAACGTATGAAAGCGAAAAAAAACTTGAATAAAAAAGACGTGAATTTAAAATTTAAAAAAATAATAATAATAAAAACGTGAACTAAAAACAACATGAATTTATAATAAAAACGTGAATTTCAAAAAATAAAAAATAAAAAATAAAAATAAATAAATAAAAAAGTTAATAAATAAGAAAGACAAAAAGACAAAGAAAAAAGTATAAAAAAAAACATGGACTTAGGTTTCTATATTAAATCCTAGATTTATCCTCACCATTAGATCAAACTAGATGGATGGTGGAGATTTGTCCCTTTGTAAGCACAAAAATAAAAGTAAGCATTTGAAAATTCCTTTAGTGTTATATCATATATGATATTAGTGTTATAATATATATGATATGTAATATCACATATGATATTAGTGTAATATCACATATGATATACATATCATATCACATGTGATATCACATATCATATATGATTAAACACTAATATCACATGTGATATTCAAATTAGTGTTTAATCATATATGATTTATTAATGCAAATTTCAAGTAACGTAAAAAAGACGAAAAACGTGAAAAAAATGATTTTTTTTTTTTTCGAAGGTATATCAAAGTGCCCGTCTATAGAAAGATAATTAAATGCTCTTCGCGACGGTGTAAATATTTTCACTTAACGATTAACGGTTTAAGAGATGTTTAAATTATAAAAAATAAGTGAAATAATAAAATGTTTTTAATCTCAGCCATTGATTTTTTTTTTAGATTGATGGTGGAGATGAGTCCTTTGATATGTAAGAAAAGTTTTGTATGTAATTTAGTAAATTTACACGCTCAATTAAATATTTCTTCTATGAGGAAAACCCACGAGTGGTTTATATGACACCTTAAATATGTTTCGGGACCATCTGGGTCATATATGTGCTCAAAGTTTCAAAATGGTTGCTCCTAGATATAATATTTTTCATTCGAGTGGGCTCACAATATTATCGACATACATTCTTACCAACTAACACACACAATGAAATATTATGTAACACGCCTAGATAAAAAAATTGAAACACGAGTAGTACGTGTATGTGTACACACAGTATGTTTGTTATCAATAGTCTTGGGTTCATATGGGACAAATATCTTTTGTTAGAATGATTTGAACAAGGTGCAGTAGCCCGCCGCGTTGCGGCGGCGGGGGCATTTGCTATATTTTTTTTGGTCTTGCAAGTGTAAAATCTGCAATAACGAATGGAGCACATGTAGGAAACTTGGTACTTATATAGTTATATTACAGCTGTGGTCCAGTACTAAAAACTGTAGCTTTTTATATCAGTTGTATGCAATGTTCTTTAAGTTATTTTTGTTGTAAACAATCCCACATCAGGAAACAATCCCAACAACTATTCCCGAAGTTTATTTTGCTGTAAACGAAGCTAAAGTGTGTGCATATGATTAGTACTTACATTTTTAAAACTCTTTTTGCTTCGTTATCAAGCTGATGATGTTGCTTTCAGCTAAGCGTCAGCTGTTTTAGGCTTTGAAGTCGTATCGGCTGCACCTAAAACAATAATACTGTCAGATATTTACTAAGGGTGCTAGAAAGTACATGTTAAAGTCATTAAGCGGATGTGTGGCAAAATCACTTAATTACCAGCTACACACGGTGGATCGATTCTCCTTTTGCGAAAAGTGGATGCAGTACGTGGTGTCGGTGCAGCAGTTGCCTGTGGAGCTACCACCGGCATTGTTCTACTTCTTTTTTAAGCGCCCCCTGTCGGGTAGTTCATATATGTGGCCGCCATGCCTAAAAAAATGATCACATAAATCGTCAAATAAGGAGGAAATGTTGAATATAGTAACGAACTAAAGTAAAAGCATGTTAAAGGAAGAAGTATGCAGACAACAAAATGAGTTTGACGAATTGTGTTAGCCAACAACACACGGCTCACCTTGCTGACCAGTGATGTTGTTGTTGCGGCCCGAGCAGCTGCTATTTCAGGTGTTGAAGCCAAATCAGTCGTACCTAAAACATTAGTGGTGTCTGATATTTAATAAGCATGCCACAAAGAACATATTAAACTCGTTAAGAATATGCGATCCAAAACTACTTACCAGGTACACACGTTGGGTGAATTCTTTGTTTGCGAACAGTGGATATAGTACAAAGAGATGGTGTTATTAAAAAATGCAAGTAGTATGTAATTATACACGTATGTGAACGCGAAATTATATAGCCTCTGATGACAGAAGGAGGGGTACCTGAAATCGAACGTGAAGATGCCCACGTGTTCACGGGGAAGAGTAGGAGGGTGACACCGAAGTGGTGTATCTGCAGCCAGAAAAAATGTAAGTTACCTTACCTGTCCTATGCAAAGGTAAAAACAAACAAATGATGCATATAACCTATGCAAGGGTCCTTCGCATCCATTTTTAAGTTTTATTTCTATGGCTCTTACCTTAAAGAGAAGATATCGGTAGAGAAACCATTCCGAATAGTCGTATCAATGCTGGAGTCTTTGGAAGCTGAACTGCGAGAAATATGTTGTGGCGTTTGAAATGCCAGAAACATGTTCTCGTATTTGATCCAGGGGTAAAAGTAAGCCTACAATAATACAACAAACTTTTTACATGTACCTTTAAGCCCACATAAGAGATTGCGAGAAGTTAGAAGACCTTAAAATGGTTCTTAAAAACAATCATGCCATAAAAACGTAACCGCATATGGTTTACATAATTTTTAAGACATGTTGCAACCTTTTCGATCATTACACTACTAAAGTAGTAGCCCTTTTTTATATTTTTTTATTTATCTATTTATGCTGGTAATAGATATCTTGTATCAATAAAGCTTTAAAACACCACTAATAGCCATCATACCTACACATACATGATACATGTCCCATTCTCATCGACTTTTCGAGGCATTAAATGCCCATCGAAAGAAGAACACGACGTTGCATTTGTTGGTGCAACAATAACAATAGTAGTTGACATGCCCTGGACACGCTATCAATTGGGTTTAAAGGTAGTACACTACTACATGGCAGGTCTATAGCGACAGACATTTCTGTCGGAAATCCGTCGGTAACAGTGGTTTCTGACGGATCTGTGACAGAAATAGTGCGTCGCTTAATCTTGGTCGGTAATTAGTTTCTGCCGGAATTCCGTCGGAAACAGCGAGGAAGGGCATATGTCGGAATTCTGTTGGTAATGTGTCCGTCGGAAGTGAGTCGGAACTTAGTCTGCTGGAAAGTCGTCGCTAAAATTCCATCACAAATCAGTCGGAATGTAAAGGGTCACAAATCTGTCGGAATAGGAGTGAGAATAATTGGACATAATAAAGCTTAAATTTATGTAATCCTGCATTTGAATAGCGTATAGGAAACTAGTAAATTAAAATGAAAATTCATAATTAAACATAAAACCATTCAAATGATAATCCATGTATTACGAAATACCATCATTTACATCGGAAAAGTTTCAACATTCAAAACATACAAGATAAAATTAGAGTATCAAATCCAAATATTCATAATGATGTAATATCCAACTACTTTGGGGGATCTGGATTGTTAAACTTCCTTAGCATCGAGTTAATGTCGTTCATCTTTTGTTGCCACTCTCTCTCTCGAGCTTCTTCACGAGCATTCGCCTCCAACTCCCGTTGATGCATGTGTTCCTGCACTTGACGTTCCACTTGTCGTTGTAACTGCACTTGCATCTCAATTTCTCTTGTTCTCATTTGTGCATTATCCTCTTGCAATTTTCTTACTGTCTCTTCCAAAACTTGCACCTACATTGTATCAAGTCCCATTAAAAAGCTTCAAACTTATAGAATAGCTTTTAAAAATACAACTTTCTATGAGAAAATTTGCACTAACTGTGGTCAATATGTGACGATAATAAACTCAATTTATCTGTTCTAAATCACCATCACAAACCATTTCCATCAAAAATCTCAAAACCTATTAGTAACTTCCCGAAAGTTTACCATCTAAATGTCCATCCCACCACCAAACGCTCAACACCAATCACCATGTTACTGCTTTAGATATTCCTATGTTCTTGGATAGAAAGAAAATAATCTAATCAAATTCAAATTGAACAAAAAATCCAAAAACAGCACGTTATGCTAAAACTGATTATCCGATGTGATTATTTTCCAGATTACCATAAGAAAATAATCTAACTGGAGCAAAGTTTATGTAACCTTTATAACTAAAACAGATACCATGTCAATCTGTTATACAAAAACTGAAAATAACTCATTTGACCACAACCTAGTGCTTATTTGAACCGTTTCTAGTGTCTTCTAAATTAAATTATCTTTTCTACTTAAATGACAGGTAAATATCTACTAAACTGGTAAACGAATCCTAGCTTTTAGAAGAAAGCACCTCATTCATATTCAACTACTCATAACAGATTCCTCAAGCACAACTCTGAAAATAATCACTACTTAAACCAAACATTACACCAGATCTGTACTACAATGTGTGCCATCTAACAGATTATTTTTATGCAATTAATTTTGTTCTACTAACTTTCCGTAAAGTAGCATATTGTGTTCAATATATCAGAAAATTAACAATCATTTCAATCATTATCATAGGCATAAAACTGTGGTTCCAATCTAAATATATTTGTCAGTGTGTTTAAACTTTTAATATATTCCATACCTGTTCACGATCTGATCCAGTGTGATGAGCATGCGATGAACTAGACGAGCTTGATGTTCTTGATGTCACCATGAGCCTTATATCCCACCGTGTACCCAAACCAACTAATTTACCTTTCTTCTTCCCCCCAGTGGCCTCCTCCCATGTATCAAAGTCATCAGGCGGATGTTGACTAGCATCTGGTCCATGTTTCTCCTCCATAGCAGCCTCAACAGCATCCTACAATTCATATGAAAATGTGTCGATGAAAATTTATTGATTAAGTACTTGATTCATCATTTAATTTAAAAGAAGATGAAAAGAAATTACCCCCACTCGTTTTGAGCTACGCGTAATGTACTTCCGCGTTCTGGTCCCCAACTCCTCATTTGTCCCGTTCCCTGACCCCTCATCCGTCCCGTTCTCCGACGTCTCAGTCGACTCTTGTGTGTGACAACGGTGGTAAGCTTCTAATAAACTAACAGGCCGTTTATTTTTTTTTTCCTACAAAAGTTGTCATTAGTTAAAAGCTTATAAATTTAATGTATAAACTACAAAACCTAAATTAATTGATATTTTACTTACCATTTTGTACTTTGTTTGAAAAACGGTAATGGATCCTGCAGTATGTTTTGAGACTTGACCATCTGTCTCACTTAACCTGTTTTGTCTAGCCTGGGCTGATTTCTTTTTCCAATTTGAGGTATTCCAGACCCTATCAATCATGTCCTCCCAATCACCTTGATCTATCCAACTTGGGGTATATGGCTTAAGAACGGATAAATCATTTCCAACGTTGATGTTGTCTTGTCTGGCTCTCAGAGCAGCATCCCGTCGACACTCACCTAATATATCAGAAAACCTTCTTGACATTACCGTTTCCCAAGCTCTTCTCACAGCTGCATTTTCAGATGGATGCCATTGATATAGATCCTGTATATACATCAACTTTAAGATTAACAAATATCACTTAAACTTTTCCTATTCTAATAACTCAACAATATTTTGACATTAGTTGGTCACTCTAGTAATGAACAAATAATGGCACAGGTTGCAGAAGAGCTTGAAAGCTTATAGGAAAGTCTAAATGAAAGCACGAGTATATGAGTGACAAAGATGATTTCTATGACCGAAAAAGAAGAACCATCTAAAAAAAAGGGCACATATGGCCTGTCAGTTGAAACAGCTTATTCTCTTAAACTCTTGTCCCAACTAGTGCAGGTTAAAGCAAACTCAATCTAGAAAGAATTGGACGGACTGCAGTCAAAGCTTGAACGAGTACTATACTTACTAAAAATATCAAAACCTGCTACTGTATACTCTTAACAAGCCCAAGTGGCTTGTATTTTTTCAACAGAGATCGAATCACTTTCTTTACTTGAACAATTACAAAGTTAATATTATTTGTTCAAAAAAAGTCACTCTAGTATTATAAAAAATTTAAGTAAGAACCTGAAATTCCTCAAACATTAAGTCTCTGCTTTCTTGGTCAACCTCTCTCCACGACGTCCAAGGACCATAAAACATGATTTTGAAAATACTAATAATATCACGAGTAATGTGGCCTTCTGCAAAACTACAAGATTGATACAATATATATTAGGTAAAAAGAAAGTAACATCATATTCATTATATATTTAGATACATACCCGCCATAATAGAGTGTAATCATAGGCCTTTGTGATGGATGATTAGGTATTGATTGTGGCAAGTTTGAACCACGTGCATGTTGTGATGTCTCTGTTTCATTGTCATTAGTACCGCCATGGATTCCATTCTCGTAATCTGCATCCGGATTACCGCATCCGGATGTACTACTACTACCACCAATGCTTATACTTCCACTTCTGCCCCTTCCTCTTCCCTTCCCCTTCCCCTTTTGATCCTATTATCATAATCTACATCATTTGGATTACGGCCCAATTGTACAACTACCACCACCAATGCTTATATTTCCACTTATGCCACCTCCCTTCCCTGCTTCGATCCCATTATCATACTCTACACCATCGGGTTAGTGCACGAATGTATTACTACTTCTACCAATGCCTATATTTCCACTTATGCCATTTCCCTTCCCGCTTCGATCCCATTATCATACTCTAGACCATCTGGGTTAGTGCACGAATGTATTACTACTTCGCCAATGCCTATATTTCCATTCGCCACTTCCTTCCCCGCTTGATCAATTATCATAATCTACATCATCACGGGTTCTGCACCGAATGTACTACTACTTCTACCAATGCCTATATTTCCACTTCGCGCTTTCCCTTCCCATTCCCATTCCCCTGCTTATGCTTCCGATACCATTATCATGATCTGCAACATCTGGATTACCACATCCGGATGTACGACTACCACCACCAATGCCTATATCTTCACTTCTTCCCCTTCCCCTACCGCTGCTGCCATTATCATAGTCTGCATCCGGATTACCACACCTGAATGTACTACTATTGCCGGTGATACCTCTATTCCCACTTCTGCCCCTTCCCCTACCCCTGCTATTGCTATCTCTAGCCATGATTCCTGCATAACATGTCCAATTAATTAAAAATTAGAAAAATGCATTTATATGTGTCGCAATTAATGATCAGCACAAGTTATTTACATATAAGCAAATAACATATTGCATCAGTGGTATGAAAAAGTTAATGAAGTACGTACTAATCATTCAAAAAATGATCAGATAAATTAACTTCGTCCTCATCAGAAATCAGATAAATTGAGATCATTATCGTCATCTGAATCATCAGATGTATCTAAAAGCTCTTCTTCATCCTCACTAACTTCTATAAAATCTTATTCATTCTCACTAACTTCCATATATTCATCGCCAACTTCTAAATCACCAACTTCTTCCATTTCTCCTTGAGTGACAAGAGAAATAGTGTCAGTGATCTCATTTGTATTTGTTGTATTTAAACATATTGGCATTTCATTCTCTTGAAAGAACTCTTCAACATCCACATTATCATCAACTACTTCAGAACATTGTGTTACTTCATATATGCTTCTACCGTTAAGCTTTAATAACAGCCCACCAATCTTTCAAATCCTTGGTCATCGATGGATATGGTGCATAATAGACTTGTTCCGCTTGCGAGGACAAACGGGTCATTTTGGCATCCCTTTGACTTGTACTTGATGTCAACCAAATTATGCTTACGGTTAACCCTTACCCCTTGAATAGGTTCAAACCAGTCACACTTGAACAAAACTACAACACAACGACCATTACTATCACGGTAATTCACCTCTAAAACTTCAACCAACAATCCGTAATAGTCAGATTCAAACTCGTTATAGGTTGAACCTTTCATGCATACCCCACTATTGTGTGTGACCCGCCCATCACCATGTTTCAAGGTGTGGAACTTGTAACCATTTACAAAGTAACCTTTATGTGACTCAACATAACGCATTGGTCCACGTGATAAGACTTTTAAGTGTTCGTTGCCATCATTTGATTGTATATGCTCCTTAAACCACTGAGCAAAATTTTCATCTCTAGCTCTATCAAGTGTTTCTTCATCAATGTAAGGATCCTCTTGCATAATATAGTTATCAAACAATCTATACAATAAACAAAAAAAAGTTTTAGAGACATGTGATAATCAGATTAATTATCCCCTAAACAATCTCATATAAACAGAAGTAGAGTATGTTCAAATAGGAGGTCATGATTAACAATTTTCCTTTTCTGGAATGTCAAATAGGAGGTCATGTATGCAACAAATAAGTCGCTGTAAAGTTTTTCATGCCGATAAAAGACATCAAAAAGGATAATAACACATTCCATGATTATATTTTGTATAAAACTATGCTAGTCTAATATTGTTTTTCTGATTTGTCATTTTAACATGCTTTCGTATCTTATTTGCTCCTTGCATATGTTTGTGCAGATGTATCAATGTTGCATACCTACATATTCTCTCTATTAACTATAGTTGTCTTAACTGTCTCACACTTGGCAGGCTAAGAAAAAGCACTTAAGAGTAATATCACAAAGGGGTTGTTTGACATACCTTAAAAACGGGTGAACATCTTGACAATTAAGCAAGATATATGTGTGTGCTTTATGCTTCTCCGCATTTGACAATTTTCTTTTAGATCCCGTATCAAATAATCTGCGAGATGGAACTTTGAATATGTTTAATCGCGATTTTGCTGGAGAAGAGCATTGAATATCTGGAGCATAATTTCGCGGCTCACGATTCAAGCGTGTTTCTATTCTTGGATCAAAATATAAAGAGCAGTGCATAGAAAGTTCATTTACAAGATAACTCTCAACAATAGATCCCTCAACCCTTGCTTTGTTTCTTACTGTTCTTTTTAGAGAACCCAACTTCCTGTATGAAATTTTAAAATAAATAAATAAAATAAAAAACTGTTACAGCTAAAATATAGGTTTTTTATGTAAACAGAAGTATGTGTTGAGTTATAGCAATAATTACCTCTCGTAAAGATACATCCATCTATATTGTACTGGACCACCAAGACGTGCTTCGCTAGCTAAATGTACAACAAGGTGTTCCATTGAGTCAAAGAATCCGGGTGGGAAGATTTTCTCCAACTTGCAAATAGTTTCAACTATACTTTTTTGCAGTTTTTCTAAATCTTCAATGCGTAAAACCCGTGAGCATATTGCACGAAAAAATGTACATAACTCTGTAATAACATCCCATATTACATTCGGTATCATCCCTCTTAAAGCAATCGGAAGCAATCTTTGCAGAATCACATGACAATCATGACTTTTAAAATTATAAAATCTACAGCATTGATTTACACTATATGTTAGATGCATACCCATCAGGAAACTTAAGCTTTGTCATCCATTCGCACACTTTTTGCAGTTGCAATTTATTCAAAGTGTACGAAGCTTTTGGCTTCATATCTTTATTGTGCACCTTAAACATATGCAATTCCGGTCTATCACAATATATTTCTACATCCTTCCTAGCCTTGACATTGTCTTTCGTTTTCAAACTACCCATGATGGTGTGAAATAAGTTCTCAAAGAAATTCTTCTCAATGTGCATTAAATCAAGATTGTGTCGAATTAACAAAGTGTGCCAATATGGAAGCTCCCAGAAGATACTTCTCTTTACCCAATTATGCGTATGACCGAAACCATCAAGTTTTTTATTTTTGGGTTTGTATGGCTCGCCTTCATAAACAGTAGGAAGATAACTTGAACTGCTGCCAAATTTCATTACGGTTACTTGTTGGGGTGGGCCAGCAAACACGGTTTTTTGAGCCAAAAAGCCCTTCCTATCACGTCTATACGGGTGTCTTGAATCTAAAAATCTTCGATGAGAGTCGAACCAACACGGTTTCCCTCCATTATGCAACTGAAATGAATCCACATTGCCCATGCAGTATGGACATGCTAATTTTCCGTGTGTGCTCCATCCGGACAACATTGCATAAGCAGGGAAGTCGCTAACTGTCCATAACAATGCAACTTTCATGTTAAAATTGTTTTTACGATAAGCATCATAAGTTTCAACACCATCTTTCCATAGCTCTTTCAACTCTTTAATCAACGGCTGTAAAAACACATCCAAATTCTGACCGGGGTTCTTTCTTCCAGGAATAACCAAACTCAATTTGACATGTACGTCTTTTAAGCTCATCCAAGGAGGTAAGTTATAGATTGTAAAAAAGACGGGCCATAATGAATATGAATTAGAATTCGAGTTATTTGGATTGAACCCGTCAGTGCATAACCCAAGACGAACATTCCGAATCTCTTTAGAAAATGATGAATGGGTTGAGTCAAAATGTTTCCATGCCTTACCATCACTTGGATGTACCATCTTATTTGAGTCTGTTTTATGATCGTGATGCCAAGTCATCTCTTTGGACATCTTTTTTGACATGTACATTCTCTGAAGTCTAGGAGCAATCGGAAAGTATGTAAGCACTAAATTAGGGACGTTATTTCTTCCACCATTCTTGTAACGAGAATGCCCGCATACTTTACATTTAGTCAAGAGAGAATCAACTTTCCCGTAGAATAACATGCAATGGTTTTTGCAAGCATGAATCTTTTCCTTTGGAAGGCTGAGTTTTCTCAGAATATTTTTTGTATCATAAAAGTTCTCAACCAGTTTATTACCATCAGGACATGTCCTTAAAGATGGAAAGTGCTCGATTATATGTCGCCTCAGGTACATTGCATTCTGCTTTCCAATTTAACAATCTTGTGGCTGCTTCAAGTGTAGAATACTTTTGACACCCCCCGTACAAAGGCTCGTCATCAGCTTCTAACATATCATAGTATCCCTTGGCATAAGAATTGGGGCTTGTTCTTCACAGTATCACTTGAAATGTTGCATTATGAATATCCAAAATCATTTGTCTGCAACCACCAACATTGTCATCTTCGATTGGCTCAGAACATTTCCCTATCTCTGCTCGTTTACTTCTTCTTTCACCATGGGCATACCAAGTTGTATAACCACGGATGAACCCGTTGTGCCACAAATCATACTTTACATCATCCCTTATCTTGAATACTTTTATTTTACACTTAGAACACGGACATTTGATACGGAAAACTACGTTACTTCCCAAAGTTTTTCTTTCAACAACTCTTTCAATTGAAAACGCGAAATTCAGAAACTCGGTCACTTTCGATTGGTAATAAGAACAAAGAAGACCCTGACTATCTCTTCTTTTGTACATCCATTCTCTGTCCTTACTTGCCGACATAACTAAACTGAATGGTACTAAATGAACAGTTCAAGAGGGTGCTACCATGTGCTATTAAAGGAAGACAAGTTTTAGGCCCAACTATACACATAAGCACAGAAAAGAAATTTGGCTTCATCATCATTAAGATGTTTGTAGAATAAGTTTATTGATACAATGCAAAAGGATACACTAAGCGTTCGGGGATTGCGGACCTATCACTTTTATTGCAAATTTGCAGGCTATATCTGCATACACCAACACTCGGCACACATTGAGTGCCAAATTTGTGCAAGTCCAAAGGCTAAAATTAATGTGTCTATTTGGCAATAACAACACAAACCAAGTGACCACAATCTGAACCAGGTCTCAAGAATGTGTCACAGTCTGGATGTGACTATCTATTAAAAGGTACACCGACCAACAGCTCAAGCAAATAGCAGATGTGACTATCTATTAACTAGACACAGTCTGGATGTTCGGATCAATTATTCCCAACCAAAATCTCTAAGATTTCTAGCGTTCCAAGATGTCTGGGATTGCTTAACCAAGTGCTTATCTGGTTACTTTGAAAGGAATAAACAGTTTTGTGTTTTGATTAGAACTTTTAGATTAAACAGAACCGTATACAAACAACTTATAACAGATCATCACTAACTAAACTAACACCGTAACAGCTATAACAAACTAACTATCTATACTCTAACATCACATTAGTCAGGTATGTTTTATTTTAAGAGTGTAAATAGTCTGTTATGATTTGTTATCAGCACGTTATTTGAAATATAGCGTTTACTTTTCAACATCAATATGACTAAACAGGAACACTTTCGTTCTTTCACAAAGTTTAACTACTAATTCAGCATGTCAACTTGGACAATACTGAATGCCGAAACGGATCTTATTTACGCCTTTCTATTTTCACTTGATATTCTACTTTAAAAACTCATCCAAATGAGCTGATAACACTGTAACAACCATAACAGACTATCTATACTCAACCATAACACTTTAAAACTCATCCAAACTATCTACCTGAATGACTAACTCAACACATCAGCTTGTAGAATAAAAAATGTCGAAAACGATGCTTATTTACGACTTTCACTCGATATTCTATGTCAAAAACTCATCCAAATGAGCTGATAACAAGTCATAACTAACTAAATTAACACTGTAACAAACATAACAAACCAACTATCCAAAAGTTTAACCACTAATTTAACACATCGATGATATGTTAGTATATGTGATTATCCTAAATTAAAACACTGTAATTATATGTTGATGTCAATTTTATAACAAACTAAATAATCGGAAAAACGCACTAATTAACACCATAACTTGTACACTCACAAACATAACCGCGATATTACGTTAGCTATGTTACGACATTAGCCTACTTTCTACTTCTTCCGCAAAAATTTATAACAAACTGAACTAACACTATAACAAACTAACTAATCGGCAAAACGCACTATTTACACCACAACCGTGATATTTCGAATTATTGTACTCTTATGTCAGCCAAACACTCTAAAACCACTACTTATCCGATTATTGTACTCTTATGTCAGCCAAACACTCTAAAACCACTACTTATCATAACAAAACACCTTCAAAATTAGGGCAAAATAATACATTCAAAATTAGGGAAAAAATTTCAGCAACAAAATACATTCAAAATAATACATTCAAATTTAGGGAAGAATTAAACCTTGACGAAGTGGTGGCGAATCAAGTGGTGCCGATGTGATGGAACGGTGATGAAGTGGTGGCGATGTGAACAGCGAACGGTGGTGAACGGTGGCGATGTGAACAGTCGAAAAGGTTTTAGAGGGAAATTAAAAAGTTGGAATGAATAAGAATTTCTCTAAGTATTATAGAATTTGAAATGAAAATTTTGATTATGAATAAGAATTTGTATAAAAGTAGTAAAGGTTTTAAGACTTATTTTTATAAATGAAATTTTTTTAAATGAATAAGAATTTTTCTAAGTATGGTTTTATTATTTTAGATGTAACAATTGTTTTAAAAGGCGCGCAAAGGTTTCGCAAATACTCTACAAAGGTGTTAAGTTTGGTCATGCCGTCACGTCACATTTTATGTCGCCTTATGATACGTATTTTTGTAAACTCGATATATATGAAATATAATATAAATATATAAATATTTTCATATTTTGTGTCGCCTTATGTCACATATTATAAACACAAAAGTTTCGCCTTGACCGCTAAAGTGTGAGGCTTGGTCATGTCACAACGCCACACCTCGCGCTATTTATAACCATGGATGTAAGGGCCTGGGCCAAAATCATATAAGACCTTTAAAACTTGTTAGTCAGTTATTAAAGTCCAAAATTTTAGTTTTTCATCCGCTTTATCGATTTTGCTTTTATATTTAAAACAAAACAACTAGATCATCCAATATGCTTTAATGACTAACTAGTTATAAACCTTATAGAAGGTCTAAGCACTATTCGACTTTAATTTAACTTTTGAAATTAATATACATACATGACTTATAAGTTTGACGATATTTAACTTTATTGCTCGTGTACGCACGAGTTATTAAATGTTTGTTCTAAAATTAATAATTTTTGGATATATTATGAGTAACTGGATTATAACTCTGTGTGAAATGTTATTTTTATATTTAAAGTATAAACATATATGGGAATTTTAAAAAGTGAACTACAAAATAATTTTATGTAAGTTGTTGACATATGTACAATATTGTGTTCAATTTTGCATCAAAGTATTGTTATATATCGAAGATTAATTTTAAAGTTCGCAATAAATTGGCAAACATGTTTGTAATATTTGAGTCAGTATTCCCTCGGAAATATTAGTTATTTGTGACGGATTTTCGACGGGAATAAAAAAATATTAAAAAGTAATAATTAATTAAAACATTTTCGACGGAATAGTGACAGATAAATCAATCCCTTGGAAATCCGTAGGAACACAATCGCAAAAGTTTTATTATAAGTTAGTTGCACCGTTTGTTGGTAATCTGATGTAAATCCATCGGAAATTAGGATAAATTAACGACGGATATTTGTCCGTCGGAAATTCCGTCGCTGATACTCCTATTTCTAGTAGTGGTAGCCCTTCCACTGCTGTTACATCTAAGTATCTAACCTATTTCGAAGGATATCATGATTTTCTACAACTGTTGATTATAAACGACCCCTTCCTTATTAAGTAATCGAACTTTAAGATAAGTAATGCCCTTGCAGTCTTGAACAAACTAATTAGTTACAAATACATTTTTTTTTATTGACAGATAACAAATGTCCACGGCTTCAACTTCAAGTTCATAATTGTTTGTCATTTACCTGGGCGTAGAGCGCGCGTAACTGCTATTCCCATGGGACCTGCCGCTACGCATCTGTTGCTCCTCGCTATCACCTGTTGCAGCAACAAATTGTCAACAGTTAGTGCAACTCAAGCTACCAAATGTCTTTGTATTCATCACACTGATAAGATGTTTAAAAAATAAGCATTTCTATGAATGGAAATTCATAACCTAACATACGTTGATGCGCCAAATGCCACTGCCGGTTGTTCTTATGCGACACGGAACGTTCCTTTTCTCGAGTTCAAGTAATAGGCGCTACAACACAACTGACTGCAATCCCCCATATACATATATTCTGTTGGGGGCCCTGTATGATCACTCAAGAAACAAAAGCAAAGTCGTTAGAAAAAATGAAGGAATCCAAGGATAAAAAAAAGTAGATCTAAAATATGGTTTTGAAACCATGTAACAATAAATTATGTTAATCACCTCGGGCTGTTGAGCATTTATGTCGACTGTTCCCGTGTAAACTACTACAACCCTTTCATATTCCATCATTGATATTTGTAACAATAACAGCCGTCGATGTATCAGTATTAGGTGAAGTATCTGGCCAGTATTCCCACTTGTGCCACATGACTATGTTCTTTCATTGGTAGCTGAAAATTTGATAACTCCCCAAAAAAAAGGATAACGCAAATGGTAATCTATATATATATATATATATATATATATATATATATATATCGCTGTAACGTGGTTCCAAAAAAAAACTCAAACAATAAGTAACTGAATTACCTCGGGGTCGTTTAACAATTGCTTCTATCATTTTCATATAGACCACTTCGGGTTGCCGCTACCCGTTTGTTTAACAATTGCTTCTATCAGGTACCAATTGTTAACAATTGCTTCTATCATTTAGGAGGCAGTAACAATTGCTTCAAAAGTTTAAACGACGTTAAACAATATTTACATGTTTAAACTTTAAAGCACATGTAAACAGAAGAGCACTAACATGGGGCAAATCATATTACCTGCAATCTCCATCACAACACGTGGACCTGTCGATACATAAATATTAAAGCATGAATACAACAGGGGAAAAAAAAAACGTTACAAACCAATGATAACTCATTTCAAGACTATTGACTACAAAAAATCATAATACACGTGGTGGACTTTGGTACCTTATTGAAGATGCCTCCTATCATTTAACAATTGTTAAACGAACGGGTTGCCGCTACCCTTTCATATTGACCAATTGCTTCTATCATTTAACAATTGCTTCTATCATTTTCATACATAGAAGGTCTGATTGTACCTTATTGAAGATGCATCCTATCAAAGAACGTCCTAGTTTAAGATGCCTCCTATTAAACGGAATCATGAAACATGCCTCCTATTAAACGGAATCATGAAACAGATAGCTGATGCTGTTCTCGTACCTTATTGAAGGTCTGATTGATGATGTAATTAGGGTTTCGATTTTATTTGAGGCGGTGTGTGTTTGTGTGTGTGGATACCTGTGGATGTGTGTGGAAGCAGAGAATATACAAAACAGGAATAGTATTAATGTATAAAGAAAATATTATTTTAAAGCTTTTGGGCATGGAAATATTATTTTAACGTGTTGGGCAACGGGCCCTCGCGCAATGATATAGAGAATGGTTTATTAACACATTTTTTTCCAAATTGTCTTATAGGTATACTAGACGAGTACCCGAGCCTAGCGGCAGCGGTTTCTAGCGGCAGATAATTAACAATATGCGATATTGTAGTAAGTGTTTCGTAACGTGCGATAATTCAATTGAAGCAAAAATTCTTAACATGTATCAAAGAACATATAAAAATATTTATTGAAACTGAAAATAAAACATTACATCAATTATGAGATAACTAACAATGCACGTTACTCGTCGTGTAAATTTTCTTAGTACACGACATATGAGGTGTTGAATCCTCTTTGACCGAACTCTTTGATTGACTTCACTTTGTAGTTATTATTAATCAAGGCATGGTATTTGACCCAATAAAAAAAAACTTCAAACCTAAGAAACTTAACAAAAATATATACACCGGTTGTATAATGTATTTTGACCAAATTATTTCAAAAAACTTTGTATATCTTTGAAATTAATGCGCCAGAACAATCAACGATTAAACCACCAATCTATCACCATCATTATAGCAATATTTGGAAACAGATTGTATTTAACGTATTTAATGTGCAAGAACAAGAACAAAAAAAATGAACTCCGTGACTATATAATAAATCGACACAATGTTTTGTGATTGTAAACATTCAAGTTATTCACAACAATATCTCTGCAATTTCAACTATATATAAATGTCAAAACAATATTTTTAAAAATCATATGGTCATTGCACACATTTCAATATTTAATAACTGATATCATATATGATACACACACTATAAAGTAACATAACAATAAAAAAAAAAATAAGTTGTAATATGATGCCTTATAAAATAAAATATATTGATAAAATTTTAGAAATTATTAGTTTTAAGATTAAATAAATTAAAAAATATATATATTTTTTTTGAAAAATTACATTAGTAAAAGTTGTCAAAATTTGTAATACATTTCTTTGAAATTTTAGGTGTGAATTATTATGATAGCTATTTCATTAAGGATAATTTTTTGAATTTTTATGTAGAAATTTTAGTTTTAAAGGAATTTTAGAAATTTAACATTACTCATTTTTTAAGTTTCAAAAACATGGATACATGCTTTGTATGTATAATAATAATAAAAAAGTTGTATTGACTTTCCAACATTGAATATGCCAAATCAACTTTCATTTATTACTGTATTAGTTTGAATTTTTAATGGTAATTATATATACATATAGTTAAAGACGAGTACCCGTGCATAGCAACGAGATTTTATAGCGACAGATCGTTTAGTGATAAAAATGTTTAAGGTTATAAACAAAAATAATAAAAGTTTGAATATTTGGGTATTAAACATAATGTTTTGAAACCCGGTCGACGGGTGGTTCAACTGGTTAAACCGTTTGGATGAAAAACGGATCGATTAAATCGGTCAAACCGACGGGTTGGGTTGAACAGGGTGAAATTAAACGGGTCAACCCGTCGGGTTTGAAGCGTCCCGTGTCAACCCGGTTTTTCGATGTGTATTAATAGTTTCCTTTTGAAATATATGTTTTCAACATTTCTATTTTTAGTTTCAACATTTCACCTTTTGTGTTTTCCTTTATATATAGTATACGCGGGTATCCTGTGACGATTAACTGGAGAAACAGGTCTCATCATCTCGATGAGACCTGACTTACCAGTTTGTATTGGTTTCAACGGGTCCTCTCTGTTTCATTTTCGGATGACTTTTATCGGTTAGTCGAACCAGTGGCGAAATCGGTTCCTGGTTGAACATGTTGGTCCGGTTCGGTCCAGTTTTCAAAACTATATGTACCATCAACTTGTTAGCTTGTATGACACTTTATGTGTTTTATTAATTTGTATAATGTGTATAATAACACGTACTTTTCATTTTAGGGTGTTTTAAAAATAACATTAATTAGTGTGTGTAATTATTTTATATTCTGGATTTTGTTGAAGCTTGTTTAAATTGTATATTGTGAAAATTGTTGTTTTAATTGTTTGTATTTAATTTGTTAAATATGCTTTTAGTTAGTTGTACAATATGAATAAATTAATGTACTTTTAAGTAATGGGGTGTTTTAATTGGAGTATTAATTACATTATACATTTCTCTCACCTTTGACTTTCAACTTTCAACTTTCAATTTTCATTTTCACCTTTGACCATTTTTCTATTTTATGTAGTAAAGATAGACGAGTACCCGCGCCTAGCGGCAGCGGCTTCTAGCGGCAGATAATTAACAATATGCGATATTGTAGTAAGTGTTTCGTAACGTGCGATAATTCAATTGAAGCAAAAATTCTTAACATGTATCAAAGAACATATAAAAATATTTATTGAAACTGAAAATAAAACATTACATCAATTATGAGATAACTAACAATGCACGTTACTCGTCGTGTAAAATTTCTTAGTACACGGCATATGAGGTGTTGAATCCTCTTTGACCGAACTCATTGATTGACTTCACTTTGTAGTTATTATCCATCAAGGCATGGTATTTGACCCAATATAAAAAACTTCAAACCTAAGAAACTTAACAAAAATATATACACCGGTTGTATAATGTATTTTGACCAAATTATTTCAAAACACTTTGTATATCTTTGAAATTAATGCGCCAGAACAATCAACGATTAAACCACCAATCTATCACCATCATTATAGCAATATTTGGAAACAGATTGTATTTAACGTATTTAATGTGCAAGAACAAGAACAAAAAAAATGAACTCCGTGACTATATAATAAATCGATACAATGTTTTGTGATTGTAAACATTCAAGTTATTCACAACAATATCTTCTCAATTTCAACTATATATAAATGTCAAAACAATATTTTAAAAATCATATGGTCATTGCACACATTTCAATATTTAATAACTGATATCGTATATGATACACACACTATAAAGTAACATAACAATAAAAAAAAAATAAGTTGTAATATGGTGCCTTATAAAATAAAATATATTGATAAAATTTTAGAAATTATTAGTTTTAAGATTAAATAAATTAAAAAATATATATATATTTTTTGAAAAATTACATTAGTAAAAGTTGTCAAAATTTGTAATACATTTCTTTGAAATTTTAGGTGTGAATTATTATGGTAGCTATTTCATTAAGGATAATTTTTTGAATTTTTATGTAGAAATTTTAGTTTTAAAGGAATTTTAGAAATTTAACATTACTCACTTTTTAAGTTTCAAAAACATGGATACATGCTTTGTATGTATAATAATAATAAAAAAGTTGTATTGACTTTCCAACATTGAATATGCCAAATCAACTTTCATTTATTACTGTATTAGTTTGAATTTTTAATGGTAATTATATATACATATAGTTAAAGACGAGTACCCGTGCATAGCAACGAGATTTTATAGCGACAGATCGTTTAGTGATAAAAAATGTTTAAGGTTATAAACAAAAATAATAAAAGTTTGAATATTTGGGTATTAAACATAATGTTTTGAAACCCGGGTCGACTGGGTGGTTCAACTGGTTAAACCGTTTTGGATGAAAAACGGATCGATTTAAATCGGGTCAAACCGACGGGTTGGGTTGAACACGGGTGAAATTAAACCGGGTCAACCCGTCGGGTTTGAAGCGTCCCGTGTCAACCCGGTTTTTTGATGTGTATTAATAGTTTCCTTTTGAAATATATGTTTTCAACATTTCTATTTTTAGTTTCAACATTTCACCTTTTGTGTTTTCCTTTATATATAGTATACGCGGGTATCCTGTGACGATTAACTGGAGAAACAGATCTCGATGAGACCTGATTTACCAGTTTGTATTGGTTTCAACGGGTCCTCTCTGTTTCATTTTCGGATGACTTTTATCGGTTAGTCGAACCAGTGGCGAAATCGGTTCCCGGTTGAACCCGTTGGTCCGGTCCGGTCCAGTTTTCAAAACTATATGTACCATCAACTTGTTAGCTTGTATGACACTTTATGTGTTTTATTAATTTGTATAATGTGTATAATAATACGCACTTTTCATTTTAGGGTGTTTTAAAAATAACATTAATTAGTGTGTGTAATTATTTTATATTCTGGATTTTGTTGAAGCTTGTTTAAATTGTATATTGTGAAAATTGTTGTTTTAATTGTTTGTATTTAATTTGTTGAATATGCTTTTAGTTGGTTGTACAATATGAATAAATTAATGTACTTTTAAGTAATGGGGTGTTTTAATGGGAGTATTAATTACATTATACATTTCTCTCACCTTTGACTTTCAACTTTCAACTTTCAATTTTCATTTTCACCTTTGACCATTTTTCTATTTTATGTAGTAAAGATAAATTAAATTATTTTTAAATCCTTTAAATATAAAAACTGTTTTTGATATTTTAAGAATATCAAGCAAACGTCTTTGTTGAGTTGGTACCCACCTTCAAAGATTTTGTGGATAAAATGTCAAAAGTTCGAGTCTCGTCTCTTGCTCACTCCAGTTCGTACCCCACAAAGTCAAGAGAATTACCAGAACTATTATTTGTGGGATGAATAATGACTGGTGCAAAAAAAAACCTCCGAGTCAAAGTGTTCCATCAATTCACACATTTTTATGAATATTTTAAAAATATCTTTTTACCAATTTATGATTGATTTTGAACACTCTACAATGAGAAAGGAAAATAAAATATATTTTAAAAATTACTATAAACACTAATAGGAGGGCGTTTTCACTTATTTTATTCCTCCCGTGTTTGGGCCTGGTCGTGTAATGTTTTTTTATTTGGGCCATTTCCGTTTTCCGAGCCCATTCCTTGCGTTTATTTGATTACCACAAGGATAAGAGTCAGTCACACCAACTTCTTTTCCCATAAGCTATTATCATCAAACAACTCCCACACAAATGAAGAAAAGCACCGCCTCATTTTTTTGGATATCTATCATTGAGCCTATAAAATGGGTCGGTTGACTCTTTGAATGGTTTTTGATGTTGTTCATTTGAATGGTTTTTGAGTTAGATGTCGGAGTAAAAAGCCAATTTCATTACAAATTTAGCAGAAATAAAGGTGTGAACTTTGGTGGATTTTATGTGTTTTTTTAGTGTTTGTTGCGTTTTAAGAGTTATTGTTTTTTTTTGGTATAATTGAAGATTGGATTTTAATGTTTTAGGTGTTAGGGGTGGATAAAGGTTTATGAATAACTTGATGAAATGGTGATTTTAGTAGTTATTGTTCGTGGCATTGTTGAAATGGAAGTTGTGTTTTCTTGGTACGTCTGATGTGGTTTTTCCGGTATGAAAGTAATGGCAGTGAAGGTTGGTAGCTTATTGTCCTTAATTTGGTTTTGTGACCACAGGCTATTGGTAGTTGGTTATATGGAAATGTGATAAATCTGAAACCCATCGATTGAAGGTGTGATTATTCGCGCCTTGGCAAGGCAAACCGTTAGGTTTGCAGCCATGCCGGATATATCCACTTTCTTTGATTCTTACCATTATGATGATATTGATTATAGCAGGCTATGATGAATCTAGAATTGGTTGACTAAAGCTGTGATAGTTTGCTTCATGGCGTGGTAAATCATCGTTATAGCAAGGCTATGATGAATCTAAAATAATCTTAAACTATTCGTTTGGGCTTCGTTGTTGGCCTGTCTGTTTTGCACTATTTGGCCCAACATGAGTAAGATATATGCACGTTTGCTCTAACCGACTGTGTAGACACTTCTATTGCTTTCATTTTGTAACCACAGGTTATCGGTGACTGATTATAGGAGGTTGTGATAAATGTAGGACTGGACCATTAAAGGTGTGATCATTCGCACCTTGGCAAGGCAAATCATTAGGTTTGCAGCCATGCCGGATGTATCCACTTTCTTCGATTCTTACCATGATAATGATATTGATTATAGGGGGCTATGATTAATCACATATTTTTGTAAATCATATGTGATTTGTAAAAATCATATATGATTTGAAAAATCATATGTGATTAATCATATATGATTTTACAAATCATATGTGATTTTTCTGGGCAGAATTTTTGAAAAAAAAAAGTGTCGAAAATATAGAGAAGTGCATATCTATAGAAAGATAATTTAATTCTCGTTGCGATGGGGTATTTTTTGTAGTTTGAAGATTTACCGTGTGCAAAATATGTTGTTTTTAAAAAAATGGTGAAAATGGTCTTTTTATTAATTTTAATAAAAAATTGATGGCTAAGATTGATTTATGGGATCTATAACAAATATGAGATCTATATTGATCTCAACTCTATTATACATACACACGATTTAGAGAAAATATGTGTAGGAGGTATATATATAGTTGTAGATACAAAGATGGGCCAGCCATGGGCTTACCATGGGCCGACTTGGTTTCTTAACTAATACAAATAACTATTACATATTAATCATTAGGGAATAGCTTGACTACAATTTTTAAAGTCAACTAGCTACAATTCTCCTACACAAATTATATAAGTAAGGACTCACTAACCCACTAAAAAGACTCAGGGACCCATAAAAGGTGTGAGGCACCACAAATTATAGTACAAATTGTAAGAAGTTGGCTACAATACAATTGTAGCTAATATATTCCTTAATCATAATACAATATCTAATAATGACCGACACTTTCACTTCTAACACATTCATTATGATGAACTTTTATAAAGCTTTATAAATTTAATTTTTCATGCCACCTCAACACTTTATAAACCCTATAATTTTATGAACCTATTTTTACTATGGTTTAAATACCTTAAAGCTTTGTAATTGTTTCCCATAACGCATGATCGACCTATTTATCTTACTAATTAGACCAAAATTTACCTTAGCCCAAATCAATTTCTTTATCTGAGCCCATTAACCAAAAACTCACTGTAGTAAGTTTGAACAAATTAACCTGGGAAGTTTTAACCATTTGACTCCACTTATGTGCTTGTTAGTCTTCTTTGGTTCATTTTCATGTTAAATCCAAAGGTAAACTTCTACTATTTTGGGTTCAAACCCTGTGGATTATTATCCAAAGGTTGAAAACCATGGTTACCTGTTACACCCAAAAAAAAAAAAGTTTCTAACATTTTTTTCTACTTTTTTTCTTTGATGTTCTTTTTCATTTTCTGGCATTTTATTAACAAAATTTGGATTATTATTGTACAAACACAATTTTTGTAATCACAGTTGCACTAATTATCTATAAAAAATTAGGTCATCAACAAGAAATATTGCGGGTTAACCCGTACATAACTTGGTCAGTCAAAACCCGTGTAAGCTGTTACACAACCCACCCATTTTTTCACTTTCTATACTATATATGTTGGAAATGTATATATTTACAAACACGTAAATGTCCGGATTCGAACTCGTAACCACGGGATTGCACACATTAGCGAATGAGAATTAAAGTTAAATAATTAATGTTAATGTTTACGATTAATTATTGCACATTGAGTTCGTTTAACGATCGTTAAGTATTTAAGGGAAAAATGACTAACGACCGTTAAATGAAAAGAGAAAGGACTAGAAATGGAAAATCTTGAAAAAAGGAAAAGTTATGGGTTTCTCTTGGGCTTGTCTCATGGCCGGCCAAGGGAATGGGTTCTCAACCCAATCCCTAACTTGTTTCCAAAGGTATCCATGCACTATATAAACAAGGCTAGGTTCTAGGGTTTTTCATAACTTTGTGCATTGAATTAACCGTAGATCTCTCCTCTCCTCTCTCTTGTCCCTATTCGGCGGAACACCCCATTGTTAGGGAGTTTGGTTTCGTTTTTCCTTAAAACGAGGACTTGTGTTAGATCTAGCAATCGCTTGATTCGTTAGTTAATTCGTGTGTACAAGAACGTGGTAGTAAGACACTATTCTTACACCAATTGGTTTGAGTTGTGGAACGGTAAGGGACAACTCTTTAAACCACTTCTTTGTTTTGCTCAAGAGATCTGGCATTCGCAAGAGGTACGTTACACATACTTTCAGTTAATTAATTTATTTGTTATGATCTTTAGTCTTCCGCTGTGTACTCTTGATGTCTACATGTTTTATTGTATATCATGTATTATAAACTCAACAATATAAACGTTTTAGCATGTATCTACATCATTAATTTTAGTTCTCAGGTATGGGAAGGTTAAATCAAGCCGAAATTACCAGGAGTGACGTGCTTCTAGTCACATTTTTTGTGTCTGGAGGTGGGGTTGATCCGTATGTTACAGTTCGTTTTTTTGTTGGCAACTACATCCAATGTCATTAGAGTTAGAAGGGAGCTCAATTATCAGTTTAGAATATTAATTATGTGTGTAGTTCCATACATGTACATACATGGTTGATAGCACTATTTTTAATTTTGCTTAGTTTATTTTTACCATGGAGCAATATTAATTGATGCTCGGGCTTATACACATTACCATATAATTTTAAACACCATTAATCACTAGTACTAGATGCTGTAATTTATCCATGGTAGATCTTATTAAACTCCTTATATATACAACTCCATACGTTAATAATAATCCGACGATTGTCAAGCCTATAATGTTTCGGGCCATAAGAGTTTAGAAGATGCAAAAGCTCCATGTTTCTGTATCTTTCATGAAGTTCCTAGCATCACGTGAGACTGATTCAATAGAGACACTTTTGGGAGTAAAAAATACTAGAAAAATGTGAATTATCTATTAAAATAATAGAAGAAATATTGAATTTTGATTCTTTGTTTCAGATTAAATGATGGTCTACAGTCAATTATAAACAAAGTCTATTATACATATAAAAAAGAGAACGATAATGACAGAATTTGAATTTTTCAGAAATTTATAGTTAAAATAACATGTCTATGGAAGAACTTGGTTTTCTTGTCTATTATTTCAATCAATGGTTTTGTTAGCTTGTCTTTATCTTTATAGCGCAAAAAAAAAGAAATTTCATCTTCATCACTTTATGAATTATTCAACAGAAGGAAGTTTCCTATACGCTAGAGATAATTTGTGTGATCTTAATGGTCAAAAAGTTAGTTGTCTATTACTCCGTAATAATTTTATTTTATTACTAAAATAATGCAAAACCGGACCTTATTCTTTATAAAAAATACTACCTCCGTCCCAAAATTATAGTCCCCGTTTGACTTTTTTGGTCTTTCTCTTCCAACTTTGACCATAAATATTTTCGTTTATGTTATACAATAGTTGATGAAAATTATACCAAATGAAAATACATTAAAAACTCAATCCATTCATATATTTTGCATCAAATATTATATAACACAAAAAAAATACTTAAGGTCAAAGTGGTAAAAGAAAGACCGAAAAAATAGAAAGGGGACTATAATTTTGGGACGGAGGGAGTAACACGGAACGCACACACATTCACAATTTCACATACTTTCATGTTTGATCCACATTGGTGATTACTACGTATAAGTTTAGAAGTGTCCTGTTTGAAAACAATAGTGCAAAGTTAATAACCAAACAAGTCCACAAACAAACTATATTCATGAAACAGAGAACAAAACTTTAACGACCAAGAATTTATATAATTCTATACCATTGTTAATACAAATCAGAAAAACAAAATTGTCATCAGGTAATTACTAAATCAAATATATTAACTAGTATATATATTCTGGAGAGTATCTGACTTAAGGTGAAAAAGAAAATATGGATTGGTGTATCAAATGCAGAAGGTTCAAAATGTGAAAATAGCTGTAACTTATCAACTCAAATTGGCTCATTTCTTGATCACCCCACACATTGCCGACGTTGCTAGGATGTTATTGCTGGTCAACAACTACGTGATGCTAGGAACTTCATGAAAGATACAGAAACAGGTAGCAAACGACACATGATTATAGAACTTGTTCACATAACGTATAAATTTCATTATTACTATATTATATTACTAGGTGGCCAATTTAATAACATGTCAATGAATATGTTTTATTGCAACTAATGATAATAAAAATTCTTTGCATGCTCTTGCATTCATCTAAACGGAAAGAAGACTTTTAAATAAGTATGTAGAGTTGAACAACTAATGATAATAATTTAGTGAATTGACCACCACTTCGATCATGAGATGCATAAGTATGTAGAGTATTTGTATATTCAATAAACTAAGACCACTAGGCACTAGCAGCAGCCCTTCATGACCTGTTTAACATCTAATGATTTTTCAAAGTCAGGTTTCTTATTCAAACTTTGAATAATTCAATAAAATGAATGTTTCCTATGACAAAATGTTAATTGTCTTTCCATCCATTAAAAATAACAAGGAATTTCACACGCTTATCCACATCTTCTATATACAAACACAAACAGAACAGATTTATGTATACATAATAATGTCTTCAAATTTCCCTATTATTTAAGTTTGGGTTTGTTACCTGTCTTTATCTTTATAAATAGATAAAGAAATTTCATTGTCATCACTTGATTAAATGACAATAGACTGTTGAAGAACTTTACACAAGATACAAAACCATTAGCATCTAGCGACACATAATGGATATATTCCATTGATAATTGCCAATTTTCTAACATTTATTAACAAGTAATTATTAAACCTGTTCATACGTGGTTGTACGTATTTGTTAGCATCTAGTGACAGATCAACAATTAATTACTATTAAACTTGTTCACATGCTCTTGTATTTGACTAAATGAAAAGAGAACTTTTTAGCCAATGTTCTACTATAATTAACTGCACATTTAGTGATTTGTTGAAATGAAAATTAATTAGCCAAGAAAATATCGCTTCATGATCTTGTGCTCTTGTGGTTTTGAGTTATGTTGATGTTTTATTTCAACCAATTCCAGTTATTTATCCTTGATCATTTCGTGATTATCTAGTGAATGTTACATAATTATTACAAACCTCTACAATGCTATTGTGGTTTCAGTTTAGACTGGGCGTAATGGTGACCAACAATACCACCACTAACTCAGTGACACATCACTTTTTCACCCAATCTCCAACAGCACAACCAACTTACCCCACAAAAACCAACTCATACATTCCTTACTTAAACACAAATATAACTCACAAAACCAAATTCACACACACTACCTAACAAACTCAGTTTATCAACAAACCGAGTTCTCCCATAAAACCTACACCAACGCGTGGGGGTGACTATTTTAAAGTCGACGCGTCTAACATCACCAAAATCTCGTCTTTGGTACCTTATTGTGCTAAGTCTTATCTTGATGTTTAGTTACATATTCAAGTTATGCGTTTGTTGTTTTGTTATTTTATTTAGACTTTGAATTATTACAGAAGGAAAGTTTCCTATATGCTAGAGATAATAATTTGTGTAATCTTAATGGTCAAAAGTCAATTGTCCATTAATAATTTAATTTTATTACAATAATGCAAAAACCAGACTTTTATCCATTATATATAATAACACGGAACACACACATTCACAGTTTCATATACTTTATATCACACAAACCATCTGCAACCCAAACACTCCTTCGCTTCTTTTCTTAACCCAAAACCCCTTTTTTGTTCAGATAAACAAACAGATACATAATAATGTCTTCAGTCAATCATGAAGACTTTGCTCACTTAAAAATTCCCCTTGAAGATGTAATATCGGCCACCAATAACTTTGATGACGAAAATTTCTGGGGAGAAGCTAGTTTTGGGAATCATTACAAGGGACAGCTATTGTGGTCCGACGAGTTGATTGATATCCATGCTCAGAGGTGGAATAAAGAATGGGATGAAAAAGAACAACAGTTTTGGATGGAGATTTCCATGTTTTCTACTCTCAAGCACAAAAATTTGGTTTCATTAGTTGGGTTTTGTGATGAAAATGGTGAGAAAATCATCATTATCAAGCTGGAGATCTACGGAAGTCTTGACAATTATTTAAGTTACACGATGATGTTGACATGGCTGCGAAGATTGGAGATATGTGTAGGTATTGCGCATGCACTGAGTTACGTTCATTATGACGAGTCACGTGATTTTAGCGTTATACATCAAAACATCGAAAGTGAGACAGTTCTAATAAATGATAACTTTGAACCCAAGTTATCAGAATTAAGACTTTCCATGAAGATTGAAGCATCTCAGAGGCGTCATTCATTCCATGTTGATAAAGTTTGGGATAGGGAGGGGTATACAGACCCGACATATATAGAGACTAACAATGTGAGCCACAAGTCAGATATTTACTCCTTTGGGATAGTAATGTTTGAACTACTGTGTGGTAGGAAAGCAGTAATCAACGGTGACCAAGATAATAAGTACTTGGCTTCTGTGGCTGTCACCCATTATAGGGAGAAGAAACTCAATGACATAATTGATTGGGATCTGTGGAATCAAATGGATTCTCAATCATTTAACATTTTCGCGGAAATAGCATACGACTGCTTGAATGAAGAACGATCGCAGCGCCCACATATTGATGAGATTGTCAAGAGACTAGAGAAAGCATTGGAACTTCAACTCGAACATCAAAATGAGGTAAGATGGTTTTTCCTCATCCATCTTTCTACAATAATAAGTACTACTATATATCTATTTGTTTGAGAGTATACACCTTCACTCTTATCAGTTTACAGTTTAGCTAGACCTTATAAAACTCCTAGTACCTTATGAGCCTCTGACCAGTTTCACAATTAGACCATCCGACCCGAACCCGACAAAGCCTATTCGGGTCGGGTTACTGGGGTCAATACTTTTATTCGGGTCAACCCGAGTGACACGAATACTAAATAAGGTCGGGTATCGGGTTGAAAATGTTAGGCTAACTCGGGATCGGATCGACCCGATTGACCCGAATAAGGGTTTTTTATTTTTTTCATATAATTTTTATAAATTATCTATTTAAACTAGTACAAATAGTTAATTTTATTACCATTTTACTCATATTTGGGTTAACATGAACCCGAATGAACCCGACCAGAATTGACCCAAACCCGAGTAACCCAAGTTCAAATAGGGTCGGGTTCGGGTATGTTATTTTTAGCCTCGACCTGACTTTGACCCGACCCGAAGCAGACCAACCCGACTCCATTAACACCCCTTATAGTCTCATTTAGAGTTTTAACTCTCAGGAACTATTCTAAGATTATAGCATATATACCAGTCCAAACAACATGTAATTACTCTGAGAAACTGTATACAAACTTTTAAAAGTATCTAATTGCCAATCTCTGTAAAAAAAACAACATACAATTATGTAATTGCTTTTAAAAACAACATACAAATACGTTGTAGTTGCTTTTAAAAAAAAAAAGAGCATGTAATTGCTGCAAAAACTTGTTTCCAAATTGCCATGTAAAGGCTATGTCCAAACAACATATAAAATCTGTTAAAACAGCATATAAGCCTTTCCAAACAGCCCATCTTTCTGCTGTCCAAATAGCATATAGAAATGTTTAAAACACCATAAAAACCGGTCTAAACAGCTTTTAAATTCTTTAAAACATGTAAAAAGCAATGTGGAACGCATATAAAAGATTTAATGACAAACCCAGCCGGAATTACAGAAACGGGTAAAACCCGGCAGGTCACACTAGGTTTTGAATTCTTAAAAAACGGCTTCTTTTGACCCGTTATCTAAGCCGTAACCGGTTCGACCGGTCGAACCAGCGGGGTCGAACCGGGTTTCAAAACATTGAAAAAATAGAAAAGTACTATACTAAAAGTACTTGTTCATGTCTGCAAACATTAGTGAACTATGACCACCCAACTCAGATTTTGATAGGACGTCCTGCAAACCTTTATATGAAACTGGGGGAGTGTCCCTGGTAGAAGATTAACGTTAGAAACCACGGGATTGCTGAGTTACAAAGTAAAATCAAACTTTTAAAAGTAGTATAGTTATAAAATCTACCTGTAGTATCTTGTCCAACCTGTAGAGCAAAACAAATTTTGTTCAAAATTACATGTTAGCTGCATATGAGTTGTCCATCCCCTTTTTGTTTGTGTCTTTTAACCTCAGAACTTAAACTTTTACGGACTCTAATCTTCATGTATTTTCCCATTTCAAATTTATCTACGAAAGAAAACCACAAATATTAACAGACTTATGACGCATTGACTGGAAGAGAAGCAACTTCCCTTATACGGGTTCGACTCATTTACTTTCTATGTGGCGATAAAAAACGAATAACTGATAAGAAAAAGGTCGATTAAGTCACTGCTTAAGACTTGATAGTCACCCACAATGTATTTTTAGTGAATAAAACTTTCTAAGAGATTAAACACAACACACCTAGTAATCTCAGCCAAAATAAGCAACATTAATATCCCATAAGCACCATGAAACACCAAAAATTGACATGTTAAAAGGACAAAAAAGGTAGCTAAATGATTGCCAATAAAAAAAACATCACGAATACTAAACTACTACCTTTTCAATATTAACCATAATAATCCTTTTGACCTTGGTTATCTTAGCCTTCAGTTTTGTCAGTATACTTATTTAATATGATCCCTTGGCCTCTTTATTCCGCCTAACAGAGGCATAAACGGAAAATATAAGACACGTATTAGTTTAAAAAAAAAATACTCAATGAAATAACTTATGACATCTAAACTCAACACGCACCCGAACTCCTTATCAATATTGTACGCAAGCAATGGGTAACAACCTTTTGGGATTGCTGATCTACTTTGAAAGTTGAAACAATGCTACGTGTCAAATGGGTAACAACCTTCTAATTTCAGCGTTTATTCTTTTACTGTATTATATAAGCAGTTATCAGTTGACTTTTTGGGATTATTGATCTGCTTTGAAACATTGCCTTGTCACTTTTCTAGGCTTTCCATATATAGTCCTTCAATTGGTCCCCTTCTCATACGCTTTGGAATGAATGCAGCAATAGCATAATCATTTGATTTCAAAAAGTCTACAGAAAGATTACTCAAACTAAATAGATTTCGATATTTCGCTACAAGATAAGATGGCAAAGGAAAAAACCATAGTTTTTTCTAAATACCACCTAATGAACCATAGTTTTTTTCGATATTTCGCTACAAGATAAGATGTGTTAACCACAAGACAAAAACACATCTTTGAATGCAATGAGGGAACCAAACAAGACAATTCCCATCAAAACTGCATCATTTAGACAAAGTATCGCCCATATAGTCCATACTTACACCTTCTGATTCTGGACCAAATGCTATAAAAACACCTTAAGAGCAAATATTGACTACATTAACCAAGACCAGATATCAACATGAAGTCACTCACCAAAATAATAAAACTTAATAAGACCATTCACTTCCTAAACTTCTAAAGAATGTTATATAAACAACAAGATTTATGCAGAATTATACCTAACATGTCTTAGACATGGTTCAGAAATTTTATCAAACACTTTGTACGCATTACTAAACTCCCTTTTTCTAACTCATATTTTACTTGATTAACAGATAATGTTTAAAGAATTTGCTCACCTCAAAGTCCCCCTTGAAAGTATCCTATCTGCCACCAACAACTTTGCTGACGGAAATGTCATCGGCAAAGGTAGATTTGGAAAGTATTACAAGGGACAGCTCTTGTGGTCCGGTGAGTTGATTGATATCCGTGCTCGGAGGTTTAATAAAGACTTGGAGGATGGAGAACAACAGTTTTGGATGGAGATTTCAATGCTTTCTAGTCTCAAGCATAAAAATGTGGTTTCTCTTGTTGGGTTTTGTGATGAGAATGATGAGAAGATCATCATCACCAGGTATGATACCAGGGGAAGTCTTTGTTGCTATCTAAGTGACCCGATGTTGTTGACATGGGTGCGACGATTGGAGATATCTGTCGGTATTGCGCATGCATTGAGCTACATTCATTATGACGAGCCACGCGATTTCAGCGTAATACACCGCTCATTAGCGTGATGAGTTCTATTAAATGATGAATGGGAACCCAAGTTATCTGATTTTCAACGTTCCATGAAGATTGAAGCATCAAAAAGGCACAATTCTTTTCATACTAATAAACTTCAGTATGTGTATGGGTATGGAGACCCAACATATATTGAGACTAAAAGTGTGAACCACAAGTCAGATATCTACTCCTTTGGGATAGTGTTGTTTGTACTACTGTGTGGTAGGGACTCAATAATTGACGGTCAAGATGATAAGTATCTTGGCCCAATGGCCATTTTCCATTATAAAAAGAAAATACTAGACGAGATAATTGATCCGGTTTTATGGAAACAAATGGATCCGCAATCGTTCAACGTTTTCGCAAAGACAGCATATGAATGCTTGAATGAAGAAAGATCTCAACGCCCGGATATAAGTGAGGTTGTCACAAGACTGGAGGAAGCCTTGAAACTTCAAATGGAACGTCAAAATGTTGTAAGAGGCTTTTCTCTTTCATCTTTTTTTAATAACTAATCTCTATTTATTCATAATATTAATATTAACACCAATAAAATTACTGTATTTACTTATTACTGTATTTATTTGATATTAAAGGAACATTCAATAGTTGCAGACAATGTTGAAGATACATCATCCAATCATGACAAGGTAGTTATTACTGTTGTTGCAAGTAGGGGTCTTAATTAGGTTGGGTTGGTCGGATTTGGGTCAATTCGGGTCGGGTCAAAGTCGAGTTAAGGCTACAAATAATACTCAAAGCCAGCCTTATTTGAATTCGGGTTAGTCGGGTCGGGTCAATCTGGTCGGGTCTATTCGGGTTTCGGTCGACCCGAATATGAGTAAAACGGTAAAAAAAATTGCCTATATGTACTAATTTAATTAGACTATTTATAAAAATTATATTAATAAAAATGAAAAATCCTTATTCAAGTCGATCAGGTCTACTCGAAACCGAGTTGGTCAAACATTTCAACCCAATACCCGACCCTATTTAGTAGTTGGGTTACTCGGTTTGACCCGAATAATTTTTTTTACCCAAGTAACCCGACCCGAATAAGCTTAATTGGCGTCGGGTCGGCTTTTTTTACACCCAGTTGCTCACCGAAATTTTAGAAAAGTGAACTCCATATTTGCACAATTACACGTGTCATTTTTTTGACACTTTGTAATGCTGTCTTGTTTGGTACATATAGGGATCATTGACCTCCATATCTAAACACGTTAAGTCCCATGTCAGCAAAGAGACAAAGTCTTTCCTCAAAGATCTTTCTCACTTAAAAGTCAGCTGGGAAGATATAAAATCAGCAACCAACAATTTTGCTCAAGAAAATATCATCAAAACATTTAGGTTTGGAAGAATTCGCAAAGGGCGTCTCTTACATTCTGAACAATTCATCGATATTATTGTAAAGACATTCTATTTAAAATATGTAAACGATGAGAGCAAAAGGTTTTGGACGGAAGTTTCAATGCTTTCTAGTCTCAAACAGAAGAATCTAGTGTCTCTTATTGGGTTTTATGAAGATGAGAAGAATAGGATTATCATATACAAGAAGGAGGCCAACCGAAGTCTCAAAACATATCTAAGTAACCAGACCATCACATGGATGCAAAGGTTGAAGATATGCGTTGCTGTTGCGAAGGCATTGAGTTACATCCATTATGATGATGGACGTGATTTTAGTGTCATACATTGCAGCATCAAGAGCTCGAATATTTTACTAGATGACAAATGGGAACCCAAGTTATCTGGTTTTGAACTTTCGGTGAAAAATACAGCAGCTCGAAGGCACCGTCTGATTCTTACTCGTGACATTGTTAAGAATGTATACACAGACCCAAAATATGAAAATACTGGTGGTGTGACCCACAAGTCAGATGTGTATTCATTCGGTGTTGTGTTACTCGAAGTCTTGTGTGGGCGGAGTGCAGTTCTTCGAGATGAAGAGTTGGGAGAGGGGTTATTAAGTCAACTGGCCAACTCGCATTTGGATGGTATGATTGATGAGCATTTACGAAATCAGATGGACCAAGAAGCATTAAAAATCTTCTCAGAAACAGCATATTGCTGCATAAAAAAGGAAAGAGCAGATCGTCCATACATAAGTCAGGTTGTCAAAGGACTTGAGAAAGCGTTGAAACTTCAATCAATGTATGAAAATCCGGTAAGAAAATCAACCTGCTTATCAGCTTTATATGATAATAATTGTTATAATTATCTACTAATCTCCTATTCTTTTGCAAATATTATTTTAGGAACTTCCAAGGAGTGCAGTTGACAGTACATCATCCAATCACCCGAGGGTAATTTACTTCTTTATAGTTTTAGTTCCGCTGGTCTATGTGGTTAGGGGCTTTTTACATATTACATTTGATCCCTATTACATAATCCTGGCACTCAAAATGATAAACGACCGCTAACAAATTTATTGATATGACCAGGCCAACTCCACACCACAGGATCAACACCCAAAAACCAGAAATCAAAACACCATCTGCACCAACTACCATGGACCTGCACACTAGTCACAAATCACAAATCATTTTTAAGCATAAAACAGTAACTGACATAGAAGCAAACAGAATCCATTGGCTTATAATAAAGTGTTGTTGTATCACTTTTTTCTATTAACATCACAATTAGTACAGATTGTGAATCTTTTGTCATTCAATAATTTATTTAAGTATGTTGTTGTATATTTTAATGTCACAATGTTGCAGTTGAAGAACTTGGAACACTTGAAGATTGGACTTAATGATATCATGAAGGCAACAGAGAAGTTTGCCGACAAACATTGCATTGGGTCAGGCGGATATGGCATGGTATACAAGGCACAACTCAAACATTTTGATAGCTGTAATTCATCTTCCATAGAAGGGAAGAATAGATACGATCTTCCCAAAAACGTAGCACGCTTATAAATTTTTACCTTTACCCAAAAAAGAAAAAGAAACGTAGCACGGTAGCCATAAAACGCATTCGCAATCGAGAAGGAGAACAAGGGTTCATTGCAGAAATTGAGGTTCTGATTAGCTGTAAACATGAGAATATAATCTCTCTTCTTGGTTTTTGTGATGAAGATCGTGATCACATGATCCTTGTCTATGAGCTTGCTTCTAAAGGTTGTCTTGAGGATTATCTAGGAAACAGTGAAAAAATGACTAATCTTACTTGGATGCAACGCGTGAAAATATGTCTCGGTATTGCACATGGCTTGAATTACATTCACACCAACACGGATCAAAACAAACAAAAGATAATACACCGTGACATCAAGAGTGCAAATATTCTATTGGGCGAAAATTTGGAAGCGAAGATTGCTGATTTTGGGCTCTCCAAATTCCACCCAGCAGATCAAGATGCCAGTACTCTCAACGCGAGTACAATTGCAGGTACACCTATGTACTTCGATCCAGAATATCAAGAGTCTGGAAGATTAAATAAAAAATCAGACATTTACTCTTTTGGAGTAGTGTTACTTGAGATCTTGACTGGGAGGTTGGCCCATGATCGTATTTTCACTGACGTCAATGAGATGGGGATTGCACCCATTGCAAGAGATCATTTTGAGAAGGGAACACTAATGAAAATTGTTGATCACAAAATCAAGGAAGAAACCAACGAACATGTCTTTTCTCTAAGTAAAGGACCCAATAAAGAGTCTTTGGACATATTTTCAAAAATCGCTTTTCGATGTCTAGCAAAAACTCAAGCTGAACGTCCATCAATAGATGTTGTCATCAACGAACTTAAAAAAGCGTTATACTGTCAGGTGCACAATTTTTTTAAATAACTTTATAATCTCCTCATATATTCTTCATAGTAGTATGTGACATTTCATATATTATACTTTGTTTAACTAATATTTTAATCCTCAAACTTTTACTGAATAAACTATCTTACCATTTAACTTCTTTTAGTCCTTAACTTTTGTGACATATTGTTCTAACCTTAAACTTTACCAAGCTTGATTTACATCCCTAACCCTGAACTTAGAGACACTAAAGGAGTTTTAGATGCGAAAATATTCAGTTATTTTTTACTTATCAAATCGACTGATTGTCTGATGATTCGCAGGAGAACCACAAGGACAGCCTCAAACTGTCACTTCAAGACATAAAGTTGGCCACAAAAACTTTCAAACAAGAAAATCTCATTGGACATGGAGATTTTGGGAATGTGTACAAGGGTCACACTCAGGGGCATAACTTCATTGCTGCAAAGCGGTTGGGTAGGAAATCTGCTGAAAGAGAAGCTGAATTTATGACAGAGTTGGGAATCCTTATGGAGTATAAACATGAAAATATCATTGGTCTTGTAGGCTACTGTGATGAAGAGGATGAGAAAATTATTGTCTATGAGTATGCATCGAGAGGAAGTCTTGATAAGTACTTGAGCGATGATAGTCTTACGTGGGTGATGCGGCTTAAAATATGCAATGATATTGCAATCGGGTTGGAGTTTCTTCATGGAACTATTTCAAGTCCAGAAATGGTAATACATAGAGACATCAGCAGCAGCAACATTCTACTGCTCGATGATTGGAAAGCAAAAATTAGTGATTTCGGGCTTTCCATAGTATGTCCAACAAATCAGGATGTAGACTATGTCATCGACAATATTACAGGCACAATTGGCTATCGTGACCCACTGTACTCAAAAACAGGCTTCTTAACCAAAGAGTCTGATATATTCTCATTAGGTGCGGTCTTATTTGACACATTGTGTGGGAAACTATCATCCGAAAAGCTAGATGATGATTATCTTTATTTACCCTTTTTGGCTAAACACCACTATTATGTTGAAAAACTTGATAAGTTGGTGTTCGAGGGTATCAAAGAACAAATTGTGCCACAGTCATATTTTACCTTTACAAGGATTGCCCTTCAATGCTTACATCACCAGAGAGAAAGACGACCAACAGCTGATGAAGTGGTCAAACAACTCAAGAAAACATTGGAATTTCAGGTGTATATGTTTCTATATAATGACAAAATTGGCTAACTTTTGATTCATATATATCTAAACTGTGGCTTTTAACTGTTTTATAAACTGTAAGAAAGTAACTATATGAAACATGAGTTTATTAATTGATAAATGTATATACAGGAGGATTATGAGAAATGGGAGCCCAAATTACCTAAAGACTACAAAGAAATAGTCGAGATGTCAAAGTGCCCTGAAAAATATTCTACCATCAAGAAAGAGGATCTTTACACCATTTTTTCGAACGGAATCCTCCTTCAACAAGACAAAGTGGTAATCAGTTAATCTTGTATCTCGTTTATTTGGTGTTTTCAGTTTTCTATATATCTTTTCCTTTGTGAGGGATAATTTGAGATCACACATGCGTTTACACATGATTAAAATTTAATTTGATTTATATTTTATTTTATGTAACAGTTGCTGTCATTCGATGGTAATGGAGAAAGAAATAAAATGGTATCAGCAGAAATGTTTTCTTACATAAACAGTTGTCCACATGAGTGGAAATCTCTTCAAGAATCAAGGTTATTCTCTTTACCTCTCTAAATTTATCAGTACATCAGTCATAAGCATACATATGCATTTCTGTTAGTTGTATATATATTTTTTTCTTTGGAAAAATGTTGTTACTTTACCGGATTATGCATGACAAGCTATTTACGGGAGCATAATAATTAGTTTACAGCCTACCTATGTATTTTGAACTTGCATTGTGGTTCTTTTTTCTTGAAGTGTTGTGTATTATATGATAGAAAAAATTTCCAACAAGGTACTTTTTCGCTAGTCAAAATGTGAGGATTTGAAAAAATACTTTTTTTTTTAATAAACAAAAAAAATCTTATTTTCATGAACTGGATTTCCTAGTCCTTCTGATGTGAGAGAGAATTATAAATGCCCCATATTGATAAACTCAGTGCTTTATGTATAATACTATTAACGGGTAAATATCTAACAAGCTTTGAGTGTTTTCTCAACTAATTATAAAAGTCACATATTTGGTATATGGGTATTATGTTTGAATTTGAAGTTTCGTCGCTGGATTTTTTTTTTCAAAGTAGAGGGGTACAGCTATATCCCCAATTTTGGGTCCTCTGTTCTAATGAATATGATTTTTTATAGCTTGAATATCTGTAATATGTTCAGGTTTGGGACATTAGTGGAGATGTTTGATATTTCCAAATTGAACATCGAGATAAAGACAAACGCTCAACTTCTATCTCCAAATGTTGTTTATGGGGTCTATTTAGTCTTCAAACTTAGTGATTCAAGAAAATTTTCAACTAAACCAGTTTGTGTTAACCTAAAGTATAGAAAGGGACTCGAAAGTCTACATGCATATTTCGCAACATGGAGAGACAAGGACTGGATGATGATTGAGTTGTACCAATTCTTGAATCAGAACGAAGATATTGTTTTTGAGTTTCTACTTGAGAGCTTTTCGTCACACTATTGTGGAGAAAATGCAGTTTATGTTGAAGGCATTGAATTTCGAGCAATTGACAAAGTAAGTTTGAAAATATACTCGTGGTTCCAATATATACTCTTTTTATTTATATTATACCAAGAGGTCGGATGGATGCCAAAAAATTAAACTAAACCCATGTTCTATGTTGCATATTTAACATGGTTTGCACACAGGTGAAACAGGAAGAAATCGGAAAATTGAAGGAAGTCCAACAAGTCTTGAAATCAAACATCAATGTGGATCAGGTGCAGCAACTTCCAACTAACTTTGAAGAAATATTCAAGATATGCAGAAACTACGACGAGTTGTTCTGGTTGGGCGAAGTCGACGAAAAGAAACTTCTTGTGCTTTCTGCAAAGGCAGCTTTACACAAATTCTCTAATGTTGATCTTTTTACTTCAAAACCATCAGCCCAGTCCAGGTTCGATTCATATATTATAGCTAATTATGTTACAGTTTCCTTTAACTAGGGGCGGCAATTCCTGATACTACATGAAACACGATCCAAAACCGATACGAAAATAAACGGGTTAGGGTTGGGTGCAAACAAGTTTCGGGCCATGTTTGGGTTCGGTGGGATAAACAGGTCGACTTGCCAACACATTTAACCTATTTAACCTGTGTAACAGATAAAGATTCGTGAATAAATGGTTGACAATAGTTTAACTTCTTGGATTTAGTTTCCTGTGTAGATATATTACTTCGTCCTTAATCTATCCTACATGCAGATTTCAAGAGGTGATTGAGCTTTTACCACAACAAGTATTTCATCTCAATTGCACAATCAAAAGTCAAATGTTGTCACCAGATACACAATATGTGTGTTACCTTGTATTCAAGCTTTCAGAAAAATGCCGGGGGCTGCATTGTCCGGTAGAAGTACGAGACGTACTCCACAAAGAAAACAATGAGGCTGAATTTGTTTATTTTATGACCCCAAGCCCATTGAACATAAATGGTATCACTCGGGTTTCAAAACAAAGGGAGGATGGATGGATGGAGATTCAAGTGTGGAAATTTAACTCAACTCATGAATTCAAAGATGACTCTCTTTCTATTGATATGAAATTTACAACTCATGAAGGAACTATGTCTGGCCTCATTGTATGTGGCCTCGAGTTCCGACCAATGTTTTCTGGAAACAGCAGTGATATTTAAAGGCAAAGAGAAATGAAGAAAAGGCTGCAAGATGAAGTTCCCAAACCCACACATACATTTAGCCTAAAAAAGACGAAAAGATGACAGAAGTATGTCCGATTTTGCTATGATTCTGCATGGTGCTGCATCCCATTCTACCTGATTACACTCTGGTTATATGGCTTTGCATCTGGTTTGTTATGTCTTATTCTACCATGTTCCATCTGATTCGCACTGGCTGTGCATTTGCTCTGGTTACGTTATGGTTCTCTGCCTGATTCTACCATGTTTCATCTTATTTAATTTGGTTCTGCATCCGATTCCATATGATTCGGATTCTGTTTGCATCCGTCTGATTCTGTTTCGTCTACATATGCTTAATTTTGCTTGTGCATGTGTCTGCTGCTCTGGTTCCGTCTAGTATATTTTTCAGTTCTCTTGTGAGTTGTATTTGTCAATCTCTCAATACATCTTAATGTAGCATTTGTGAGTCTGAGTGGATGTTAGCTTAATAAAGGTTTGTTTGCCCATAATAGTTTTGTAAGATAGTTTTCTATTTAATCTCTTGTACTCTCATTTTTCGCTAACAAAATTAAGTTATGTAAATCTAATATGTTATTGGTTAACATTCATTTCGGATTGAGCCAACCTTCGCATCCAATGTATGGAGAATTATGTTGCGTGGTAAGCCTTCGATGTCGGGCTAAGAAGAGGATGTGACGACATTTCCTTGGACTGAAATAGCACAAGCCAAACCAGAGTAGCAGTCCATTCTAGACTTACCAAGTCCAACAAGCCTTCATCAATGCAAACGGACATCTATCTATACCAAGAGTATAGCAACACCTTCACCCTGTTTTGTGGTCTAGCAATTAATGACTAGAAACATTTTTTTAAACTTCTAGGATCGGAAAGGTATTGTCTAAACTTTAAAAACACCATGCACAAGCAATATCGAAAAATAGTATTTTTGAAATTTCGTTCTTATCACAATGGGTTTTTTTTTTGAAACTAGTGAAAAGTATTATTTAATTTAATTTTTTTATATTTTTTTTTGGAAAAAAACTTATGGTGATGGTTTTAAAAAGTCACATTTCTTAGACCATGCATAATGGAGTCATCACCATCCACGGTAGGCACTCTCCACGCGTGGTTCCTATAACGGTGTCTACCATCGCGCACATTGAAGAGAATTTTGTGTTGGTTTGATGGTGAAGACCACCTAACAAAGGGCACTTATGTGCGACGTATGTGCAAGGTAGAACATTGTAGAAAAGACTCCATTCGGAAAGAATTCTGGTAAGACATGCATTTACTATTATGACATTTTACTATAGTCCATCAAAATTCTCAAATCTATCTAGTTTTTAACAACATCAGCATACATATACTCACAAGAGTTTACTATCATGACGGCAAAACCTACAAAGTTATAATAACGTTCGTTTTCTAGGATTTATGAGTACTTTTATAAAAATAAATTTAATTTTAGTATCACAAAACTGAGAATACAATGGCTGTCAAATATAAAATTCCTTATTATGTCCGAACAAAATACTAATGATACAATAACAAATGATGGAGAAACAAGAACTATAATCACCTCCTCCGTGCTTCCTACGTGTACCATTTTGCACAACACATGTTACCCTTCAGCCTCCTGCTTATGTGCGACGTATGTGCAAGGTAGAACATTGTAGAAAAGACTGCTTTCGGAAAGAATTCTGGTAAGACATGCATTTACTATTATGACATTTTACTATAGTCCATCAAAATTCTCAAATCTATCTAGTTTTTAACAACATCAGCATACATATACTCACAAGAGTTTACTATCATGACAGCAAAACCTACAAAGTTATAATTAATCCAGATAAATATGCCAACATTCGTTTTCTAGGATTTATGAGTACTTCTTTTATAAAAATAAATTTAGTTTTAGTATCACAAAACTGAGAATACAATGGCTATCAAATATAAAATTCCTTATTATGTCCGAACAAAATACTAATGATACAATAACAAATGATGGAGAAACAAGAACTATAATCACCTCCTCCGTGCATCCTATGTGTACCATTTTGCACAACACATGTTACCCTCGAGCCTCTTGCTTCTGTATATAAAGTAACAAAAACTTCAGCTTTACGTAATTTTATAGAAATTTTGATCCAAAGTCAAAGTATGCAGCAGTAGAAATTTTGACCCATTTACTTAGAAGTTGCGCTGATTTGGGTAATATCATATCTCCAATGGGTCAAATGGGTAATGTTTAATAATTTGATTAGATGCAAGTCACCAAAGTGTGTCAAAATCCTAAATCATTTTGTTTAGCAATAATTAAATTATTATGTTTAAGGCTAATGATCAGATAAAAGCGGTTTTTGTGTGAGAAGAGAACCAATGATTCAAAAAAAATCGAAAAGTTCAAAAAATTCCACAACAGAGGAAGGTTGACTCATTACTTAACCAACGCCTATCTCGGACAAACACTCTAGAAGCATTATATCTATTTTCAGGATAACTGAAGTGGAATATTTTTTTTAACTCCATACTCGAAAAAAAGTGGTCAATCACATCATATTCCTCAAAATTTAAACAAGTTACATAACACAAGTTGTCAATTTGATCATGCCAAATAAGCAATGGAGTAATCTAAGTTATTCTGATGAAGATTAACGATGTGACAGAGATAAGCAAAACATAAGAATACGAGTACGTGACACTCAAATCTTTTCGTTTTTTCATACCTTCATACGATTGGTCAAGGTATCGATCGCCATAACATTTCCAACTATTTTGCCTAGTTAATTGTTCCACGGTACCCATAAACTCAAAATTCAAAATAAAGGAAGATGCGATAGAAAAAGATACATACCTACGGCAGCTCCCGAGACAATTAATATTTTTCCATAATATCCCTAAATAAATCCTTAGGTGCTGCAAATGAAAAGTAGGATAAACTCATAAGAGAAGGGAGATGGTAAGATATTAGGCATGCTGGACATGCATGAAAAGTAGCATTATACACATGTCCTATAAACATCTCCACCCCTGAAACAATTATGGCTCCACACTCTCCAGCTTCCCTAAGTAAGCTCGTAATTTTTGGTGTGGACACAGCATCAAATACCAATGCATACGACTTTAAAGCTTCCTGCCATAATAAAAATAGAAAAACTGATCTAAGTGCATAACATTATTACTAAAACATATGACCAGAAAAAGGTAGATAGCCGTACCTTAGAAATAGGAGTAACGTCTATATTTGGCTGCACACCAATTGATGTAGTGTTTGCAAGTATCATGCCACCTTCTGGACTGTAAATGCTCAAATCGGCAAGAGATATAGCCTCTCCACCAATTACGTCAGCAAGTTCTCTACCACCATATGTGCAGTAACAGTAAGAGAAAACTTTAGTTGATGTATTAACTATGCATGTGAGAGGTAATGTGAACTATAATCAATTTTTGATATTTGCAACTGATCATATGGTTACTCTGACTTGGAAGTCGCTATAATCAATTTTTGATGTTTTGATAAACCACTCGAATCCAAACACCCTCTAAATATGACGAGAACCATGACTTTCTCCCATACTGAACTGATAAGAATGCAATAAAACTAGTATAATGTTTTATTTGCAATCAAGTACGAGCAACAGAATGGTAATGTGAATGCGAATGATAGTTGAATCTAACCATAAGTCCTATTTGCTTTCACAATTCTTGCCCCTTCGCTTTCGCTCCATAAGCAAGAGCTTTTCAGCACCGCCAGCACCAATAACCACAAATAGTCTACCAGCCAAGGGTGATCCTGTTGCACCATTTTGAACACCTGAACCTGCAGACAGTTGCAACAATTTGTGCTTTAAGTGAATGTCAAATGGCTCAAATGGGTCGAACGGGCAGAAAGTAACATGTGAAATCATATGAAACTTTTATAAGTGAACAAAAGGCATTGTTTTGACCCAACCACCCATATTATCACTTCTTTTAGGAAGTATAGAAAGAAACCTCATAGACTTTACTCAATAGCAGAAATAGCATCTACATAGTATGTATTACACCTATATAATGTCCCATCATTTGGTCTCCTGATGGCACAATTGACCGCTCCTATTGACTGTAACATACAATCAATAACACAATACATTAAACGCCATACTTTTATCATTGTCCGCATATTGTTTGATGGTAAAGCTTTTTATGACAACGAAAATTACCGTTGCAACCGGATCAACCTCATCACAACATTGAAGTAAAGATTCTTTGTTAGGAATGGTACAACTGCAAACAATAATGATACATTTTACTCATTTGAATAGGTAGAAATAAGGGTTTTTTTCCTTAAAATATCAACACACTTGCACATGTGTGCCCTGTGTCACAGTACTTTTATATATCATTTGAGTCAATAAAAGATGGCTTTGTATGCCGTTTGGGCATTCGGTACCAAGTTACCCGACAGTCAATATGATTACTTTTAATCAAAAATGTCAACTTTATTTATATAAATGACCCAACCGGTACAACAAAGCCACCTTTCAATGACTTCTATGCAAAGAGAGTTAAGTAACTACGTGCTACATCAGCTATATCTACAGCGGTTGTTGCAAACTTGACAATGTCAGCTCCTGTTGACTGTATTTTGGCCACAAGGTTCCCAAGCTTGCACTTTCAAAGGAGTATTTTGATAATTGTGAGAAGAAACTATGAGTTTGCACTTTGTAGGCTTGTCTCCACGGATAAAATCGTTGAAATCATCAACGGCTTGCATTTGAGCAACTAAAATCAGAAATCTAATAGAGAATATTATGTCTGATAGTATAACGGAAAAATTTACTATATAAGAACACTAAGGGGGTGTTTCTTTTTTATGTTAATGAGTCTTAATGGGGAGATAGTGGTGGGGCAACATATATAATGTGTTTCTTTTTCTGTTAAATGGTCTATATGGAGAGAGAAAGCAAAGAGTCATCCTCCCCATTAAGACCCATTAACAGAAAGGGACCCACCCACTTAATCCAGAAAAAAAAAGAAACAAGCCCTAACAATAGTACTTTAGACGGGCCATGACACAAAGAAACCGATTTTATGTCAAGAAGAAGAAAACCTTAAGCTCAACATCGATATGATTAGCTCCTAATTCCATTGCTAATCGAAGAGCAGCCAATCGACTTTGTTCATCTCCGTCATACTGACCACCTTCCCATGTTTGTCTAAAAATAACATAGAATCGAAACATTTTCGGCAAGATAAAGTGCTACTGCGTCCATGTAATATGGACTAGATTAATCAAGAAACCAATAGCCCTGATATTCCTAAAGAAAAATATAAATGTCCCTTTTTTGTAAGAAGAATTCATAATACTAATTCAGCATACAACATACTTCTATGATTACATTGACTTCAGGGGATGTTTGGTGGTAATGCATATTAAAACTGCTTATGCTTTCATGAAATAAGCAATTGCTATAACAGAATGCAATGCTGCAAAAAGTGTGTAGATAGGCTTCTACAGTAACGAAACCAGATAATCAGATCTCGCATTTGTTTAAGTTTTCGGCAATTAGCTAATTAGGGATTTAAAAAGTAAAATAATCAAGATCGCATATGCTGTTTGAATAGGCAACTCCGAAACTGTTACTTATAGCTGTTGTTTAGTACACCATCAAATGAGCCTATAATCATATCCAAACACTTATTACTGCTGATGTGCTGTATCAAAACGCAACAAGGGGTGTTTGGCATTACTAAGTTAAACAGCTTATGCTCATAACCAGAAGACCAACTTCCAAAATAGCTTATTTTCACCCCTAAGGTTAAACTTCTGATACTGGATCCACTAACAATAACGAGTTCAAACTAAACAATCTGAAACATCTTACTAAAAAGACCTTATTTCACCCCTAAACTAAGTAGATAAGCAGTCACATTTCTTCATCGCAGATACTTTGTAATAAAAACAATTCAAATTCTGAAACAATCCAATTCAGTATACTATAGAAGACCGCATTCGCATTATAACGGTATCAAGGAGATCATTAGCATAAGCACATATCACATCCAAACACTCAAATCTGCTTATCTACCACATCAACAAAATAAGGGATGTTTAAGATTACTATTTTAAATAACTTATGCAAATAACCAAATAATCAACTTATTCAAAACAACTTATTTCAATCTAAGAGTAAAGTTATAATACCAAATCCACCATTATATTCAGTTTGGAATAAACAATCTCAAAGTGCCCAAACACTCATATGTGCATACCTATTGCCAAAAACGTGTTAAGCAGACAAACTATTCGTTATTTCAAAATAACATGAACTAAACAATCTGAACAAGCAACTGCAGATCAGCTTATTTCACCCCCAAATAAGCATGTAATCATGTCCAGAGCCCATAAATATCCACAATACCTAAGTGCAATAAGGGGTAAACAGCTTACGCAGCTAATAAGCAATTTGGAATTACCCCCATCATCAAATATCAAACAATTCAGTATCCTAAAAACATATAAAAGAAACTGCATTCATATCGGTTTTTTTCCTTAAAATATTAACGTACTTCCACATGTGTGCCATTCTACTCTTTTAGTATAACATTTGACTCGTCATAAGATCAGCATTCTAAAAATGTGAACTTTTTATGAATGGCCCAAACTATACACAAAAAGACTTTGTTGAAAAACCCCTAGATATAAATGCTCTAAACTCCATTATAACCAACTGATCTGAATGTTTTATTGTATAATAAGAATTTTAACAAATTGATGAAATTAAGAGATGGGTTGAGTGTAAGAAGTGGAGATATTACATAAAAATGTGAACTTTTTGTGAATTCAAGGTTAATTTTGTGGGATTGAAAATGTCAGCTCGTGTTGACTGTATTTTGGTCACAAGGTTCCCAAGCTCTTATATCGAAGGAGTATTTTGATAATTGTGGGAAGAAACTATGAGTTTGCACTTTTTAGGCTTGTCTCCATGGATTGAATTGTTGAAATCGTCAACGGCCTGCATTTGAGTTACGAAAAACAGTATAGTACTTTAGATGAGCCTATGAGCACAAATAGACTCATTTAATGTCAAGAAGAAAGGAACCTTAAGCTCAACTTCGATGTGATCAGCTCCTAATTCCATTGCTAATCGAAGAGCAGCCAGTCGACTTTGTTCATCTCCGTCGTAATGACCACCTTCCCATGTTGGTCTAGAAAAAAACATAGAATCAGAAACCTTTTCGGGAAAGATAAAGTGTTACAACATCATGTAATATGGACTAGATTAAGGGGATGTTTGGTAATGCTTATTAAAACTGCCTATGCTTTCATGAAATAAGCAATCGCTATAACAGAAGGCAATGCTGCTATAAGTGTGTAGATAGACTTCTACAGTAACGAAACCAGATAATCAGATATCACAGTTGTGTAAGTTTTCGGCAATCAGCTAATTAGGAATTTAAGACGTAAAATAATCAGCCTATAATCATATCCAAACACTTATTACTGCTGTTATACTGTATCAAGACGCAACAAGGGGTGTTTGGCATTACTAAGTTAAACAGCTTATGCTCATAACCAGAAGATCAACTTATCCAAAATAGCTTATTTCACCCCTAAGGTTAAACTTACAGTACTGAATCCGCCAACAATAACCAGTTCAAACTAAACAATCTGAAACTCCTTACTGAAAAGACATTATTTCACCCCTAAACTAAGTAGATAAGCATAGTCAAATTTATGAATCTGCTCAAAAAACACAATAAGCAGATAATCTGTTATAAAAAAAATCCAAATTCTGAAACATCCCCATCATATGTTAGAAGATTCAGTATACCAACAGAAGAAAACTGCATTCACGTCATAAGAGTCCTAACAATATCATAAGCATAAGCCCTTTTCATCCGAAAACACTTATCCATTACAACTCCTAATTCCCAAGCACGCCCCTAAATATTATTATACTTGCATATACTCCACATTTCATCCTAAACTTAAACTGTTAATTACAAAAGAGATTATTTACCCTAAACTAAGTAGATAAGCATAGTCACATTTCATCATAAAAAATAAGAAGATAAGCTATTTAGATAAGAAAAAATCCAAAACTCCCCATATCACATGTCAAACAATTCAGTATACTAATAAATCCAACATTCATATCACGAAAACAGTTGCGAATATCGAATAATAATCCCAAAAAACCGCACCTGCAAGTAAAAAGAGTGGGCAAAGGACTTAATTTATAAAGGGTTTGATATCATATCTATCATTAAACCTTTCTTGTTTCGAACAATCCTATCTAATCTCAATTAGGTCAGCACACCTCCCAATCAGCTTATTTCACTCTCAAATAAGCATATAATCATGTCCAGACAGGCAGACACACAAACCTTATCCATTATATCAAAACGCGATAAGGGGGTGTTTGGGATTACTATCTCAAACAGCTTGTAAACAGATGATCAGCATATTTCGCCCTAAGAGCAAATTTGTAATTTTAAATTCACCAATACTAATCAGTTCAAAATAAGCAATCTCAACTAAAAAATGCTTATCTGTTAACAATCCCAAATCCCGCATCAAGCAATTCACAATACTAATAAACCCAACATTCATATCAGAGAAACAGTTTCCAACATCGAAAAACAACCCGGAAAAACTGCACCTGTAGGTAAAAAGAGTACGCAAAGGGCTTAATCTAACAAGGGTCTGAATAACAGCAAATAAACAATACGAACAGGAAATTACCTATCAGCAAATAAGCATATAATCATGTCTAGAGCCCGTACATTTAAAAGTGCTTATCCACAATATCAAAGTGCAATAAGGGGTCAACAGCTTACGCAACTAATAAGCAGATGATCAACTTATCAAAAACAGCTTACTTCACCCTAACAGAAAATTGTTAATCAAATCCACAAAAAAACATATCAGTTCATAATAAGCATGGGGTGTTTGTTTAAGCTTATTCGTGGGCTTATGAGCTTATATGATTTCGGCTTACTTTATATAAGCCCAAATTTTCCGGCTTATTTTGATAGGTATGGGCTTATATTAAGTTGTTACATCATAATAAGCTTATATGAGCCATAAGTCTCAAAATAAGCCGAAATCGTATAGTGTCAGATAGTTGTAGTGATTAAAAAAAAGTTTATGAGTTATAAACGAAAAATAATAAAAGTTTAAAAATTTGAGGATTAAACACGATTTAAATTGAATGAAAATAATATTGGTTATGTGTTATAAACTATAATCTTATATACTAAAAGATTTAGTTTTGTATATTTGTTGTTAAGTGGTCATGTTTAATGACTACGCAAATGTATTTCACCTGGGTAATGAAAGGGCATATGCACACTTTAATTTTGCCGAATTAAATTTAACCAAGAAAATAAATATGAGGGGTTTGGGAGTATACTAACCATATCTTACATCATTCACACTTTAATTTTGCCGAATTAAAGGCGTTTATACATATCTTCTAGAAACGTTTTATGCATTCTAATGTATAAATAGACCACTTCCATTTGGGTTACCACGCCACACCACCTAACTACGCCACACCACCCAACCCAACCTTTTTAAAGATCTTGAAATCGCAACCCATAACAAAATATGTCAAACGAACCAAATACCAAGCTCTAATGGACCTCTCACCATCTCTCCCAACACTCACATCAAACAAACAAGATACGAAAATTCAAAGAGATCTCACAAATAGTTCAACTTTGTGTCTAATCTTTTAAAGATTTTCTTAGTCAAACTATAAATCATCACCGATCTAAAACAAAGCTTAACATGCAATATAACACCTACCCGAGTCCATTTAAATGATCTTGAAGCCGAATCCTTTGCCACTGTGACCACTGGGAATGGTGCAAGAAAGATAAATGTGATTCAGTTATGGTTGATGAAGGAGATGGCGGCTGACAAAACACCATGTGCTTTTTTAGGGGATCGGGTTATGGTTTGGACTGGGTTGTAGTGTATTGGGTTGATCCGAAAATATAGGTCATGGTTAAATGGGTTAGTGTTGGGTCATGGCTATTACTATAATAGTTTGTATTGGTGTATGTTAAGTAGTTTTCCGGTTAAAGACAATCCGTATATTACTGTTTTTCCTGTGAGTTTTGTAGAATGCCAATTTTTTTGTTAAACATTATTTTGATAGAGCCGTATAAGTTTAAGCTTCATTTAACTCAACTGATTTTCTAACTATTTAGCTAAACATTACGCGACATGTAGACCACGTTGTGGTGATATTAGTGAGATTTCCTTCTTCGTCGCGAATAAGCATCTTCAATTCTTTTTTGCTCTAGCGCGAGAGACGGATACATATAGTTGGTCATGTGTAAAAACAGGTCGTGGCAAATAAAAACCCACTTGCCCGAGTGATTTTCTCGGACTTATGTTGATTGTCATCGCAAATGAGACGGATACGGAGAACTACTTCCTTACACTTTTTAACGGGAATTTTTAAAGAAGTCGATCATTAAGCAGTAAGATGGATAAATTGATTAACAAACATTAACGATAGCAAAGAGATTCCAGAGGTGTTTACGAACGAAATACTAAGAGCATCCGGTACGGTGAAGAAAGCACCTCTTCGTTTTGACGTGGCATTAGAAACGGCGCTCGCTACCACAGTGTGTGCTCTTCGTCCTTCGCCGTTCATGTTTCGAGGCCAACTCTTCGTTTGAACGAAGCAGAAACGACAAAAAAATAAAGTGGAGACCCATTGCACTTTTTCAAATCTAACCGTTTGAAAATTTTAAAAAACTAACCGTTGCACTTTTTTTTTACTAAACCAAATTACACACTATATATAACACACCACTTTTACAAAAAAAAAAAAAAAAAAAAATCTTTTAATCTCAAATCATAACCAAAAAATGTCGCAAAATCCAAATGAGGGGTGTTTTACCAACCAACTAAACTCTAATCCGTCTAACCCGCAACAATACTCTTCTTCGAACCCCTCGAATCCGTCTACACCATCGTCTCAAAACTCAAATTCTTCCTCGCAACAAATCCCACTTTTTGTTTCGCAAATGACACCCGAGCAACTTTCTCAACTACAAGTTACGTATCAACAAACCCAACCACAAGGATTCCAACAATTCGGATATCAAAGAAATGCACCACCACAATTCTTTCAACCACAATCATCACAACAAAATTTTCTTCAATCTCCACCACAATTCTTTAAATCACAAGCATCATAATCACAATTCAAAGTACCACAACCCCCACCATAAGCCGAAAACGAGGCATGACGTAAAGGAAAAAAAGTAGCAAAATCGTCAAAAAAACAAAACATTGGTTATGAATTTGGACGCGGACGATGAGGTTGACGTGGAGGAAGATGCGACCCGAGCGAATACCCGATGGACATGCGACAAAGAAGTGTTGCTAGCGGAGACTTGGGTGGAAGTTTCCCAAAGCTCCGAAATCAGAAATGATCGTAGCGATGAAGCATTTTGGAACCATATTATGGCTGGTTTCAACCACACTACAAAACGTGAACCTCGTACCACCAAGAATATGTTCTAGGGAAAGTGGAACAGGCTTAACGGTGATTGCCAAAGGTACAACACTATCTACAAACATTTAACCCGTAGAAGTGGAGAAAATGATGTTGATCATACCGATAATGCAAACATTAATTTTGCTCAGCGTTTTGGGAAACAATTTACAACACATCATGTGTGTAAGGTTTTGAAACAATAATCCAAGTGGGAAGCGGAAGACCCGATTGATTTGAAAAATCTCGAGGATCTATTCGGTCCTGATTCGAGACCTCGCCCCACCGGTAAATCTTGACCCGCAAAAAAAGCCAAGTCGGTTGAGACATCGAGCGCCGTGGGGAGCTCCAGAGGAGTCAAACGGAGTCTATTTCGGGACTTCTATCTTCCCAATTTACACGCAAAGATGAGGCCGCCACACTCGCATATGAGGCGAGGAGACAGAAAGAAATGGGGTACCTCGAGATGAAAGAGCTGCAATTTCTCATTATTGATCCTGACACCACCACACCGGACAAATCAACTTACATCCTAAGGAAACAATAACGAAGAAATATATGTCGCAATAAGTTGTATTTCTTAAATTTCCGTATCATTTTTTTGTATCGTTGTTTTCTTGTACGTAGCGTTTTATGTCTTCGTATGATTTTTAATATGTTATATTGTTATTTTATTTTATAAATGAATTTTAATTTCGTTGAAAAAATAAAAAGAAAATGAAATTGGGAGTGATGGGGCCCAAATGAAAAAGTTTGTTATGTGTTATGATAGTGGGGGTTTGTTATGGGAGTGTTAAGATGATGTAAAGCACAATTGGGACCCGAATGAAGAGGGGTAGGAGTGTCACCATACCCTTTGCTTTAAGTAATATGTGAATAAAAAGATAAACAATTTGGTTTATAACTATAAAAATAATAAACGTTCATTTATCATCTTATCTAAACGGTAAATAGCCTTTTAGAGTCGACCTATGCATTCATCTTGAAACACTCAAGTAATGCATGATCATTCCATGAACACCTAAAAGTTGAAAAAAAGAAAAGTCAAAGTATCAGCAAGTTGTTAATAACAATATATGTAAACTAATAAAACAATGTAATACATGGTCATTTATAAAGTTGTTCATACTAATTGTCCATTGATCATAAACCTTGAAGTACTTCTTTGTACACGTTTGTAGTAATTTTCTTGATATTACCATCTTGATCAGAAATGACGACCTTCAAACCTCATTCGCTTTTGACTCTTGAAATGGCAAAGTATAGTTGTCTATGTGTGAAGACTTGACTTGGGAGATACAGACCAACCTTTGAAATAGATCGACCCATGCTCTTGTTTATTGTTATAGCAAATGAAACGGCCACGGGATATTGTTCCATTACATAATCCGTTCGACTGATCATTATTTCTTAACAACATTATCGGGATGTATACTTGAGTGCGTGTGAACTGAAAAATATAACAAATGCACCCGCTAATATTTAAGGTGAACAGAGTGCGAATAAAGATGCCCAACTTTGATATTTACATGTTCATAATGCATATTAAGTATTGGACAATTACATATATATCCACTAAACTTGCATATTTACATACTTCTGCAAAACATGCTTAAATATCATTGTACATTATGTATTAAAAAAAAATTCAAAAAAATATGCAATATTTGAGTTAATTGGGTATATATATATATATGAAATTTCACCTTAAGTAGTTTGATGAATTGCATGGGAAAAAAATGCTCAACGTTTATATGTTAATGAAGGAGAAGGATTCTCTTAAGTTTTTTTACAACTTGAGTCAAGTTAGAGATGTGTGAGCCCTTAGATTTAATTCAATGACTCAAATCAAAAGAACTTTTTTTAATTTGAGCCATTAGATCAAATCCAATGGTTTACATCCCCCTAACTTGACTCAAGTTGTAAAAACAACTTGAGAGAATCATTTCCCGTTAATGAAATGATCTTGTTTATAAATTTTCATAATCATAGAAGGTACATACAAGTTCAATGTTTTAAACTACAAAAGAGTTGAATTCACTACAATTCGTATTCGTTAATTCTTTTTCTCAATTGGTTTGAAGAAACGAAGATTAGACAACCAAGTTTGAGTGATTACAAAAAGCTTATAAATTTGTCCTACAATAAGACCATATATAAGTAATTATGACGTTGTGAAAGTATAAGACAAAAATACAAACTAATATAAAAATCATGTAAGAATGTCATATATATGCTACACTCCGTTTGAAAGAAGCAACACCATACTTACCGCTCTTGTGACTTAAACTTATTCCAATCCTCTGGCATAAAGACTTATAAAAAATAATTTATCGCAAATTTTTATCGCACTTATGAAGTTGTTAAAACAAATCATAAACATGGGAATTAATCTTAAGCCTATAATGTTAGCTCAGATTGGTACTTGAGTCGGTAACCAAATATTCGATGAGCGAAAACCAACAATAAAATTAGAAGGGTGCAAGTGACAAATCTTAAGAAGATCAAAAGTCTATTCCGCGATTAAATGTTATTCACTGCCTTTCCAAGTAAGAGTTAACTACATTTTTGGTCTTTGTGGTTTGCTAGGTATTTCATTTTTGGTCCATTTTTTCAAAAAGTTTTAGATTCTCGGTCCAAAAGTGATACTTTCGTTCCGGGTTCGGACCAATTTTATTAACATCGTCAATTTGACTTGTTTGACCGTTAGTTAGAAGGGTATTTTTGCCTTTTTATTATATTAAACTAGAATAATAAAGTGGGACTCATGAACACTATTTCTTTTTTCCTTTTTTTCCAATTCTTTCCTCATAACAAAAGGAGTAAATTGCAAAAATCGTCCTTGTGCTTTGGCTAAATTGCACGTCCTGTTCTTGTGGTTCATTAAGTGCAAAGATGGTACGTATTTTCTACTGTTAAGTGCACTTTCGGTCCTTCATTTTAACCGACGTTAAGTGAGTTCCGTTAATAGTTATACGTTAGCCGTTTTGGCTTTTCGTCCGTTTTTTTTACCGTTTCATCCATCTTTTTACGTTTTCGTCTCTTTTTTTATGTTTTCGTCCGTTTCTTTATGTTTCGTCCGTTTTTTTACGTTTTCGTCAATTTTTTTACGTTTTCGTCTGTTTCTTTACGTTTCCTCCGTTTCTTTAACGTTTTCGTCATAAACATTTTTCGACATAAAAATTGAGAAAAAAAATTGAGAAAAAAAACTTTGACAATTTTTTCAACATAAATTTTTTTTCCAATTTTTCAAAAGAAAAATAGAAATTTTTCGAAACAAAATTTTTCAATTTTTTTTGTTTTAATTTGTTAGGATTTAGTAAATCCAGTTATTGAAGAGTCGGTCACCTCAAGTATATGTAATCGTTAGTAAGCTCGTAGTCGTAGATTATTATAAGTTAAGTAGTATTTACTTTAAGTATCACCGTGGAGGACGAACGGGTCTTTACCCACTGTATGCCTGATCCACAGCCCGATAGGTGGCGATTTGTGTAATGACTATAAATACTCTCTACCTTTCAAGGTAGAGAGTTGGAGCTCATAATAAGATTTCTTCTTTCTCTCACTAAAGTTCCCAACCTCTAACTTTCTCTCTCTAAAACATCTTTGTACGCCTACTTGTGATTATGGTTTAGTGTGTTTGTGAAATCCAATATGTTACAAATGGTATCAAGAGCCATGGTTTGATCATCTCTTACACATTCTTGGATTTCTAGTGGTTTTTAGATGGTTTTAGAGTTTGAAAAATTTTAGTGGTTTTTGCATCATTTGGATCATCTCTAGTGTTAAAGTTAGAATTTTGGGTGTACTTTTGTGTTTAGAATCATTGTATGTGCTTGGGTTTTGATTTGGTAAGCTTGAATCATCGTGGTTGGGTTGTTTTTGGATTGAAAAGTGGTGTTTGTGAGTTTTTCTTGCTAGCGACTTGAGCCACGGAATATTAATCTTGGTAGCGACTTGCTTTGTAAGTTGGTAGCGAGTTGCAGTTGAAGTTGTTAGCGATTTGAGCTTAGCGACTTGTCTATTGAGACAAGCCGACAAACAGTACACTTGGTGGTAGCGACTTGTCTCCACTACGGGTAGCGACTTGGTGAAAGTTAGCGACTTGTACTTAAGTTCGTTAGCGACTTGGTGGTAGCGATTTGGTGCTTAGCGAGTTGTTATTTAGCGACTTGGTGCTTAGCGAGTTGTTCTTTAGCGACTTGACTGTGTCTTAGCAACTTGGCTTTATAGCGACTTGATTGTTAGCAACTTGGTTCTTAGCGACTTGGTTCAAGGTTTCTTAGCGACTTGGGTGATCTTTGCTTATAATACGGTTTTCTCTTGATTTAGTAAAATCCCGTGAAAGAATCTATTTCCCGGTTTAATCATAGAGTTATAAAATCCCGTGTGATCTGTTAACATGTCTACCAACGTACCTACAATCATCTCCACTGTTGCCGAGGATGTTCAAGCATTTGGTTCGATACTCGCCCCCATGCTTGACGAACCGACTACGACTCTTGGGCTCAACAAATCAAATTCTACTGTCTTGGAAAGGAAAATGGGGTCAACATTCTCAAATCCATTGATGAAGGACCTTATCAGATTGAGACTACTAGAGACTTAATTGATACAAAGTTAAGATGGAACAATGATCCATGGAATAGACAGACCAAAGACGTATGATGAGCTCAATGAGAAGGAGAAGAAGAGATTCGATGCGATATCGGGCTTTCAACATTATACGCAAGGTCTTCCAAAAGACATCTACAAGCTTATCAATCACAACCCTGAAGCAAAGGCTGTATGGGATAATGTCAAGATGCTTCTCTCAGGTTCTGAATTAACTGTTGAAGATAGAGAATCACAACTATATGATGAATTTGAGCATTTCAAGATGAAACCAGATGAGAGTGTTTGTGAGTACTACGTAAGATTTCATAAGCTTGTGAATGACATGAGGAACATCAAAATGACCATGCCAAACATTCAGCTGAACTCAAAGTTTATGAACAACATGAATCCCAAATGGCACAAGTTTGTCACTTCTGTGAAGCTCACTAAAGGATTGAAGAATACACACTATGAGCAACTATATGCATTCCTTCTCCAGAATGAGAGACATGCTATGTTTGAAAAAAGGATTCTGGAACAGTTCAAAACCAATCAGGGAGAAACAAGTTCATCAAATGACTCAACTGCTTTCTACACCAACATGGGAATTACCACCAAAGCCTCTCAAGTCATTCCCACGGGATATGGTAATCATAAACTCATTCCTGATCCAAGGTTCAAGCAACCGGATGCTGATGTTGTCATGAGACATTTCATTAATCAACTGGCTCTCATGGTTAAATAGAACTTGACACTTTCACCTCATACTAACAGTCTTCACACCAACAATGAAATCAGAACTGCATCCAATCTTCACAATCATGCTATGGTCAGAGATGGGAAGGTTATGGCACAACCAGTTCAAGAAAGACAGTATGAACAGAGAAGAGGTGGAGTAGGTGGAGGCTATGGTGGAAATCAGAATCAAGGAAGGATTGGAAATCAAGGAAAAACAAAGCCTATCAAATGCTACAACTGTGGTGGTGAGGGACACATTGCAAGGAATTGTACATCTCCAAAACATCCACAGAATGCCGAGTACTTCAGGGATAAGATGTTACTTGTTCAAGCTCAGGATAATGGAGCAGCATTGGATGAAGAGGAGTTATTGTTTCTTGCTGAAGGGAATGCCAAGACTTATGATGCTGATGTTGATGAACAGCCAATTCAGGAGATAGGTCATAATCATCAGAATGCCTTTCAAGTAGCTGATTGTGATGCATTTGACTCTGATGTAGATGATGAACCTACTGCTCAAACAATCTTCATGGCTAGCATCTCACCTATGGTTTCTCCAAAAGTTTCTCCACCACAACAAACTGGTCCATCCAAAGACAAAATCATTTCAGAGGTATTAAAACTATGTGATGATGTTGATGAGCGAAAGATGCATAATGAAGTACAATCTCTTGAGACTTATGAATCAGATATTGATGATGTGGGTAATAGCAATATTGTCCCATATGATCAATATGTGAAGCAAAGTGAAAGTGAGACTGTACCAAGTAATGCATCTTCTGCAGTCAATAATGACCATGTCTTTGATGAATTCATTGCATGTATCCCTGATGATTCTGTTGTCTCTGAACTGAATGCCTATAAAGAACGTGTTGTTATTTATGAACAACGTGCTAAATTTGAGTTGACCACCCATGAGCAGGAAATGGATGACCAAATGCGTACAATCATTAGAAAAAGTAATTTTAGAGAAGAAGTATTAAAACAAGAGTTAAATTCCTTACAAGAAAATCTTTCTAAAACTGCTAAGCAAAAACAAGAACTTCAAGAAAATGTTAAAATGCTTAAGCAAGAATTCAATGCTAAGGAATCAAAACTTTTGAATGATTTTTCCAATCTAAAAACTTTGAAAAACAAGCTTGAGTCTTAAGCGATAAGCATAGCATTCCCCTTGTTGAGGATCCAAATCCGTAGGTCATTAAAAAGGCTAGAAATGCTCATAAGGTACTTTATGATGGCAATGAAATCCTTAAGCCTAATAAACCTAGTTGCTCTGAGTGCACTAAGGAAGATAAGAAATCAGATGAAGTCACTAGGGAGAAGATGAACAAGAAACTAGATGATCCTAAAATGTAAGAGAAGAAAATAACTATCAAACCCCATGATTACAAGAAGGAAAATTGAATTTCCTTGAACAAGTTTAAGCCTCAAACGTTGTTAACTGCCCGAACAAGTGTTGGAAAAGGGATTTAGATAAGCAAAAAGCAGAGAATCTTGTTGTAACAAATCCCCCCCTTTAGGAAAATGCCTTCAGCAACTGTGTATCCTCCTAATACACCCGCATCTAGTCCTAGAACTATTGCTACTAAAAGCAAGACCTTAATCAGTCAATATGTTATCTTTCAACTATTTGTTGATTTTGAGAAAACTTGTAAGAAAAGAATCACACCCACTGGTATAACAGAAGGGGAAAGGGGTTTTGAGAAAACTAAAGAATGCTATTTAACTGAGGTCATGCCTTTCTTTAAACAACTAAAAGATCAATTTGAGAGTCTTAAAAAGGGAATGAATTCAGATATTAAAGAAATGGAAAAGGAATTTGATGCAATGATTGTTGAGGTTAATGACTATGAGCGAGAATTAAAATATAATGAGATTGAGAGGAAGAACTTGCATACACTAAATGAGAATCTGATTTCTGAATGTATTGCTCAAGATGTGTTTTTCACCGCTACAAATTGTTCCATTAATGCTTCTCTCATTTCATGAATTATCTGTTGTCCTCAAAGTCTCTCCACATCGTGTCATTGAGCTGAAAAAACTAATTCTAAACTAAATGAGAAAATTGATGATCACGATAATTTGGTAAAACATCTTTCTAAACTAGAAGTTGAACATTTTAATTTACAACTAAAATATCAACATCTTAAAGAATATGTCAAAACCTCAAATATCAAGACATCCTCGATGCTCCAGAGTTTGATGCAGCTTTTTCAGATAAACAAACGTGACGAACAGATTCAAGCTCATTGTAACACGATCATAAAGTTGAAAGCCCAAATCTCTCAATTAAAGGGTGAAAAGAACAATGTGACCGGCTCCCAAATGCCTCCTCTTTTAGATTCTATGCATTCTCAAATGTTTCATCTTCAAAACTTAATAAATGCATTACAAAAAGAAAACGAGAGTTTTCTGAAGAAAAATGAAAAGGTTAAACGTCACTTTTTAAAGAGTTATATGATTCAATAAAAGTCACTTCGTGACAAAACAACGAAAAATAACTTCTTTACAAAAAGAAATTGACAATCTAAGGAGTCAGAAAAAAGGAAACTGCCACTTGTTTTTAATGAGAATGTTGCCTCAAAATCATCATCCGACTTCAAATATTCTGTGACGTTAATACATTCCTCCACATCTTAGGAATAATGAACTTGTGCTTCAGAAAAACTGTGCTTTCCTTAAGGATAGTCTAGAATGTCTTCGTCAGATTGTGGAAGAGGATTTCATTAATAAGCCAGTTGACAGAGAAATTAGGTTGCTTGCATTTGTGCCAAACAATCTCAGGAGCTGCTAGAATGTTTAATTGCAACATGTCCTAAATCCTTAGGTGCAAAAGGTAAAGTTGTAATGCCTTGCCCTATGCCTAGTACCAAGCATACAAACCATTCCATGCCCAGTTTTAAAAAAGTGAACACTAATGTGCCTTCTAGTAGTTCAGATCCTTGCACATCTAGTTCAGGAATGCAAAAAGTAGATCAACCAACTAATGTTCCCATAATTCCCCTCTAGAAGTAATCATACATTAAAGCAAGGGGTCAAAGCCTCCGTGCAATACCAAGCAAGATAGGACCTCGCAAGCTAAGAATGTTGCATGAAGAGTAGAAGACCAACCTAGGAACTTTAAGTTTGAGTTGAATAAAACGAATCGCGTTGATTCTAGTATTAGCCATAGGCGCATGTAATTAATTCAATTCCTATACTATTTGCAAACCATGTAATGATGTATGCTTGAATTTTGTTACTAATCATGAATGTGGTGTGAATGCTTTGTCTAATGCTATCAAATCCCTAGTTAATATTGTTAATGCAAAAAATCATGCTAAGAAGGCTAAAAGGCAAAGGCAAAAGAAAGTTAGAAAATAGTGGAAACCACCAGGAAGAACATTTAGTAAGAGGGTTATCAATGGATACCTATTGGCCATAAGGTTTACATACAATGCCGCTAGAAAATGGATGTCTACTGGTAGAACTATTCCCTTAAGAAGTGAACATACTTTGAATAGGGCAAATATGGACACTAGTACTGCATCTATTCATAATGATTCCATTGCTTCTATTTCTGATATGGATGTGTCTATTTCTGATGTGGGTGTTCCAATCACTATTACTAACCAAATGGAACCCATTCTTGCATGGGGATCCCAATTATCCAGTTATCCATTCTTGTCTGTGTTCAACTGCAGATCGTTCAAATCGTTCTGTGGTACCTGGACTCAGGTTATTCCAAGAATATGACTGAGACCGTGTCGCGGCTCATGAACTTCGTGAGTAAATTCATCGGGACAGTTAGATTCGGGAACCACCATTTTGGAGCTATATGGGTAAGAGATCTGTGGTTGGTAAATAAAAGTGTAATTTCTATGGTATATTATGTGGAAGGTC
>OU343217.1:16812040-16869867 GCA_910596185.1 Chrysanthemum makinoi
TTCTTTTGTACTCCATTATGGTTCTTACTCATGAACAAGGTGTGCCAGTTTGTGATTTTACAAGGTTTTAGCTTACATTTTGTTTGAAATGTTATATAGTTGTACCAATAATTTACGGTCACCTTTCCTGATTTATTTGTTACAGGTGTTAATATCTGTTAAAACAACTAGTGTGCACCAAAAACTAAATAATAAAACTGTTAGACAATGTTTGGAACCTGTATTGGTATCTACTAAAGGCAAAATGACAGTTGATAATAAATTGGAGCATGTGTGTTGCTTAAGCAGTAGTCGTAGAAAAATGTGTACAAATGAACATCCTCTGGTTAATGTTAGTGGTAGTGTGTTATCATATGGGACAGTAATGTGTCGAATGAGTTTTCTCCAAGAACTAATATGTTTTCTATACCTCTTTCTCCATCAATGCATACTGTTGTTTATTTCCTTTCGTATTACATTATGCAGTGCACAACATTTGAATGACTTGGATGATGAATAGAGACTTCTTCCTTTTTGGAGACAGGAAAGTGAATTGAAATATTTTAATATTATAATTGTATTCACACCGACTCTATTTCATAAGTCTGCACATAAAAAATTGGCAGTTTTGGCATGTAGATGCCAATTTAATTGAGTTATTACACGTAAATTTTTATCCTTTAACGCGTATTGAGACTCGAATGTTAACGACTGCTGAAACAATCAGAGAATGTAACCATCCAACACCTGAAACCTCACTTCACCACACTTTCTCCAACTAAAGAGCGTATGTGTGGTGTGCTATTAATGGTCTCATGAACACGGAAGCCATAACCACCAAATCAATCTGATAAGATTACCCATAAACCTCAACATAATTACAACCCAACACAAACCGTTCACCAGACCACACCATGAAACCATAAACATGTTACATGAAATCAAATGTGATCGTCGGGCTGAGCTATAAAGGAAAATGTTTTTAGCGGTGGATGGGTATAAGGTTTTGAAATCTAAAATTCCTTGAAACCATGGTGTCACTGAACCATTGGAGACTGAATGTGAACCCCTAAAAAGTTAAATCTTGAACCCAAATGAGACACTAATTAAACCCATGTCTCTGAACCTCATTGAGTAAGGGTGTTTATGACAGTTCAGTCTCTGATAGGTGTGCATATGAAATAGATGGTACACAAGCTTATGTCCGGGTGTGTTAAAAATCAGTGATGGTGTTTATCAGTCTAAGCATGATTGGGCTGAAACTGAATCAACGGGTTATATCAATCAGAGGTGGTGTTTGGGATATATTGCTAATGATCAATGGTGCGTGCATCAGTTTTTAAATTAGGGGTGGTATATCAAAGGACACAAATGACTACCCTGATATTATGTGGTGTCTTTAATGATGCCAAACCAAAACTCTCTCACCGTTGGCTAACAATAATGTGTGTAAGCCTCGTCGATCTTGAAACAACACATTATTATAACAAACACTTTTACTCACTCATTCAGAGAGAAATGTGTAAGTTGAATGTAAGACGGTCATGAGCAAGTTGATGTTGGTTGATACGAGCATCAGAATAAGATAAAGGAGAATGATTGGTTTGATGGAAAATTGAAGTGTGTACTGTTATTAGGGTACTAATGTGTATCGACGGCGGGGAGTGGAAGGATCGGCATAACGATATGGGTTAAATATGAATCAGGGGGGGTGGTATGATGGAAGTTTTGATTGATAACAAGGTTTGTGTTTCATTAAAATGGCTAAATCAATTTTGTAGCTTTGCCCGGAATTTAATAACTGAACTTGTCATCATTTCCTTGCGGTACACCGTTCATGCTTCTATCCAGTGATCAAGGGAGTATCCTTTTCTTTCTTATTTTTCAGCGAGGGCATGTGATGTTGGGAGTAACTGCCTCAGCAATCACATGAGTGATGAGTAGAGGTGGTAATTCTAACCTATAAATGGGCCTTTTCGGTTACATTTCTAACAGTTTAAATGGCTGACTTTTGCTGATAGGACATGATTGTCTAAATCACTCAACAAGGCAGCCTTTTATTTTGATTTAGCACCTGAATAAGTTTTTTCTAAACATCAATGTTTTTACTTTGATTAGTTAAACATGCACATGCTTAATCTATCACCTAGACTTCAACATCTCCACGTTTTAGTTAGCAACTAATAACATTAACCAGATCTTTACCCGCGCGTTACGTTAGCTTTCAAATAAAACATTTTTATGCCGAGATACAACTCTTATGTATATAGGTTTTTTGTTACTTCAAGTATTTTAGTTATAAAAACTTTCTTTTATTATACTGTACTAATTAAGGCATTGCGGGGTATCTACTTTTATTTTAAACTTGTCAATTTCTCATTGTCACAAGCTTGAAAGCTTGGGATTAGCATGAAGGTTAGCTCAATTCTTTCGTCGTTATTTATGATGTTAAATAATTCCCTTAGCTGGAGTTCTCTGGATGTGTGTTTTTTACTTTCAGTCAATTGAAACTGACAGACTTTGAATATCTAAGAGGTTTGGTTTTCATAATTCACTTATTCCTTCAAAGCCAATGGGGTGAAATAGTCGTTTACATGTGAACCACTGGTAAAACATGAGAACTCGAAGCTGGAGACAACGTAAAATTTGGGTTTCCAAAGGCTTACACGATCCATATTTAGGTGGCACTTGATCCATGTTCCCTTGAGCGACAAGTTGGTTGGCGTCCAAGTTCTAATTGCAAAGGTAATATCTTAACATCATTAACTACCTATCATAAGTATCAACTTAGTTAAGATTCGTATATGAAAGGCCCTTTTTCATGCAAATGACATGAGCTTTCAATGCATTTTATAGCAACTACGACTTCCATTTTAACAGAGTAGTGCAACATATCTTTTTCCACATTTAATGTTTAAAAACCTTTTTCGAGCTATAAGTTATCCATGTTCGTTTGTAGTATTTTTAGGAGGTACCGAGTGGTGGGTTACTGGCTAAAAATTTGGATTTCAAGATGTTCAATGACAGTGCAAAGGAGTTTATATGTAATTGTGTGGGAATAGGAAACAACAATGTGACAAAAACAAAATAAATTTAAACATAATGTACAAATTAATCCCTATGAGCAAAACATGTTATAACGCATACCCTATTAACTGGTTTGAATAACACTAATGGTTTGTGATTTATGGAGTATCTTCTAAGCATTCGAGGCCTCGGTTTGAAAGCGTAACCTTACAAGGGAAATCTTTGCGATTAACAGTTAGTGGGTTACTTAATTAGTATATGCTTGGTCATATATTAATGATCATAGTTATAATTCCTATAACTATTCTTTAGTGTTAATTATTTTTAGACCCGGAACTTCCACTGATAATTTACAGGAAAGATCATTGGAAGCTAGGAAAGTGCTTTCCATGGGGTATAGCTTTGGTGAATTTCATGTTTTGTCACATAAGCCTGATGAAAGCCTTTTACTTAATTAGTCTTCTAGCAACATTACTCTTTCCTATAGTAAGTAAATGTTCAAAGACCTATAAAATTAACTTCAATGTTATTTTAGTATTGTTTTTATCATTGTACGGAGAATCACTATTTATAGATATTAAACCGGATTGTTTCTTGATGTAGTCGAGAAATGAAGCATCAACCTGGTTAAATCTCCCAGTTTTACATTTTGTTAGAAAGGCATTGTTGATGGCAACGGTCAAAATTCTCATGCTACTAACTCATATAGTGTGTTTTGTTTGTGGGTACCTTACAGAGGTCTAAGCTTCGGGCAAGAGTAGAAATTGTAGTAGCCACACTTTTGGAAGATTTATTGATCATTTCCGTCTCTAACACGGATTTCGAGAATTGACTATTGGGCATCATGTTCACAACCAATGATACTTGCAACTGATTAATTCCTATGTTTAGACTTTAGTTTTTGTTTTGACTCAACATATAAAAATATTATGCGAGAGCCGCGAGTTTTGTAATATTTTATAGGTGATATGTAAATACATAACGTTTTTTATTTTTACTAAATGATTGTTACATACACTTGATGCGTATATTACTCTTTGAACAGTACACATAAAACGAAGCCAAGTGCGATATGTTGTTGATAATGTGTATATTAGTATTGAGGACATCACCCAACATTTTTGTAGCTACTCGCTAACCCTTCACTTTTTAGTTTTTATAATTATTAGATGGTTGGGCTAAATCACTTTGAAAACCTACATCTCTCATAATCATATGTAGCTTACGTATGTAAACAGATACTACTTTACTCATGCTAAATAGTAAATAGTAAATACTATTTATTTAAAACATGTTAGCTTAATGATATGCAAATGCAGTTGATTCTCATCAAAATAAATATAAATTCATGTTTTAACTTAAACAATACTTGCATCCACGGTAAGTGGGTCTTAGCGAAAAGGATTAAGTTATGCCGGATAGTATATATGCACAAACGACTATATGTTTTTCCGTAGTGGAGAGGATTGTAAGTTTGCTTTGGAAAAAGCATAAAAAATATTCAAACGCTATAAAGGAGAAAGGTTTGGTGTATTACTTGAAACAATAACTAAAGTTGATTTTTTTTTTTTTTTTTTTTTTTACCAAAACTTCAGTCAACACAGAAAAAAAAATGGTTGTCAAACATTTAATAACCACTAGCACTGAAACTTCATTCTCAACATATAAATAGGACAAATGGAAGTTACAGAGCAAGTCTCATCATGAATTGAGTGTCATTCAAGTCGGTAGGACTAAATGGAAGCTAATATTCTATCATTTGTTATTTTATCATCAGCAACCTTTGTTTTCTTATCATTGAAGTGGAGATGCATGTTGAATGGGACACTTGGATCTTAGAACTTGCGAGGTATTAATTAAATGTAAGTTTAGTTATTTTTATACGTATTAAAATGTAACATTCAGAATGATTAACAAGTTTAATGAGGTGATCCTCTAATCATTTATTAACGTTTATTGCAAGTTTAGTTTTTTACTTGATATAGTTTATCCTGAGTTTAGTGACACATGTAAAATGTACAATAGTAAAGTGGCCAAACCGCCAAAGTTAGAAACACAATGCTAAACACCCTTTTACTTTCTTATATGACATGTGACTGGATAATGTGTTTTTTTACAGATATATATGTTTTGTTGTTTGGGGCTGAAACGGTGGATTTATAAATGCAAATTAACCCAAATTGACTGAGCTTTACAAAAAGTGCAAGAGTAAAGGTATGCAACTTTTTTAGGACACATTTATTCTATAACATAATTGTTTATGTTAGAATTAATAATAAAACATACTATAGTGTTGTTAAGAAGTGAACTTACATGTGTCAGGCTAGCTATATGGAGGGTTTTACTTAGCTTAACTAGAAGAGCTTGAGTAGTTTCAAAAAACCCATTAAATTCTACATAAATATGCTAATAAGCCCTTCAATAAATCCCATTTGTTAGACTGTATTGTGTTTAGAAACTGAAATATAGCACTAAGCTTCCTAAATAAGCTAATCTAAACACCCCCTAGGCTTAGCACGAACTTGATCCAATAACTAGAAGAATCTACTTGATCTAGAATGAGGAAGATAAAGAACTAAAACATATCTATCAAGACTACTGCCCGATAAAAACTTGCAAGTAGCTTTAAAGTATTTATGGAAACTATTTTTAAAATAAACAAGGTCGAGTCAAATTTGCCTCAAAAGTATTAATACTGAACCACGACAGTTTATCCAATATTTAAGCTATAGTGTCAAATACTAAAGACATGAACTTTTGATAGTTTTTTTTTGCAATATTTTCCTTTTGTTTATACGTAAGAAGAATTATGCATGTGGAAACACCAAGGTGGTCATATGAAGTTGAAAATGCTTGATGACATAGAATGATCCTCTATGGTATTATTACATCCAAGTCAAATCAGTAATGACAAAACATACATGATAATTCTTACCATTCTACATCCAATGCTTAGTTTAAATTAGAGTGTTGACCATTTGCTATGTAAACGGAAATTTAATTAAAATAATACTTTGATTGTTTTACCAATTGTTATGAGTTATTAATTCGGTTGTGACCTGTTCTTTTTATGACTCTTTAGTTTCTTTTTTATGTGCATTTTGAGGCGTGGAATGCTGACGTTCTTGGTCCAGTTATAATTTTTGGTCTAAACGAAGGGAAAAGAGACTTATCATAGCAGAAATAGTCTTATAAGGTTTTTACTTTTCATTGTTAAATGACTATCTTTAAAGTGTTTGATTGTTCTTGAGCTTTAAATGATTGATCGGGTCGGACTTAAAGGCGAAATTTTAAGTCTTCACTCGCTTAGTGGAAGTTCATGTGTTGAATGGGTTCAAGCTTCTTATATTGCTCAAAGACAACCACTTACTTGGTATAAGATGCGTGATCATACTAGCAAAATTCACTTTATAATATTTGAATAAGCCGATATTGTTTAAAACAATTAGAAAAGGTTTTTCATTAATTAGCCGAGCATGCTTCTCATGCTTTGGGTTGACATATCGATGTGTTCTTCTTCTCTTCAGGACATTGGATCCATTGAGGAAAACATTGCTCGGACAAAAATGGTAAAAGACTGGCAACACAAAACTGGAAATGCGGTAGAAGAAAATGAAGGACACGGAAAATGGTGACCGTTACTACCCCACTTACTTTGGTTTTCTGGAAATGATTGACTTGTCTCCACATTTACAGAATAGGCCGGTTTGGGTTGTATTTTTTCTCCAATAGGTCAACTTGTAAAAGAAAATACTAGAATATAAAACTTATTTAAATAGAAACGGGCTGGTCAAATGGATCGAAAGTCACCTAAAGTGTTTTTAATGCTTAAACTTGAGCGAGCTCCTTTTAAAAAAGTTTATTTCTATGTATTTAACCAAAATTACTTTTTATATTCAAGAAATAAAACAACCTGTTTTGGCCTACCCAACCAGCGATTTGATACTAATATCTTCACGATCAAACATAATTTGTAAATACAACTGTTAATAAAATTAGCGATATTGCTTTACAGTTTATTACGCGCAGCTTCCTTTGGAAAAAGTCGATGAAATAGTGCACAAAGCAGTTGAAATAGAGACTGAATTTGTTTGTGAATCAGTTCCATGTGCACTAATTGACATGAATGCAATACTTACGAGCCAATACATAAAGTTTGTTGTTAATCGTCTTTTGGTATGACTTATTTCCATTAACACGACCAAAATGTCATAATCTCAGTCATATAAACGATATAATAATGTCGATGTCGATTAACAGGTTCCATTGGGCTGTTAAAAGAAGTAAAACTTAGAAAATCCTTTTGATTGGGCCGGAGTTTATCTCACTTCAGTAGTAGTTCATAAATAAGCGACTTTGTGGTTTTGAAAACATAAAATGTTTGTTCGACAGAGGAAAATCAAACTTCTTTGATAGAAGTGGGAGATTATCAAAAGGCGTCGGTAATGTCAAACCTTCAAGATTGTTCAATTTTTTCTTCAAAATGGATGCAAATTTTTAGCTATGCACAAGTCGAAAACATGAAAAGGATCATATGTAGTCCAACAACTAGAGACAACTCAAATGCGGCTTATAATGTTTGAATTTTGATCATAAAGCGTTTCAAGGTATTGATTATACCATTGAAGAAACTGTATTTGAAAAATAAACGACAATAATAACCGAACTAAAATTGATTCATGTCAAAACCCCGTGTGTGCACGGGACTTATAAGTAGTGAACAAATACAAACATATAAGCTGTTTCATAATTAATAACGCTAAATTAATTTCCAATGTTAATGGATTAACTAACAAGCTGGACAATAAAATTTTATAAACTACTAACTAAGTCGTCAAAAAATAAATTAAAACACGTAACACACCAGAATATAATTATAATGTATACTAACAAAATAATCAAATCAAATTTTAACAATAAAATTTAAGAAGTTTGAACAAAAACACTAACACTGCTCTAACTCAGTAAATGGTAATTGGAGCCTCCTTAAAGAAGTCGCCCTTTTGAAAACCACTTCTGTAAAGATTCTACCATCATTATCAAAAGCATATAACCACAACCTTTTTCCACTATTCATGGTAAACAAATAAACATCACCACTTAACAAACAAAGGGTATCAACAACAAAACTCTGCTTGTCACCCGACAATACATACATATTCTCATCACAACGAACATCAAACCAAACCATATCACAGATATTTCAAATTCATCAACATCATCTAAATTTGGTAAAAAAAATCTGGAAGCACCTATATACAATAAGTAAATAAACATAATTAACAAAATAATAATAATAATAATAAATGTTAATAATATTATCAAATGTAAAAAATGTTCATAATTAATATTGTTTAGAACAAAATGCAAAATGTTAGAAAGTAGTTACCTCCTTTTAGCCGTTTTATGGATTATGATAACATCAATTATAGTTCTTAACCATTTAATTTAACTTTTAATAACTTTTTAGTATATTTTTTCCTACTAAATCCTAAAAATAAAAACCACAAATCAAAGTACTTACTTGTTTTTAGCCGTTTTATGGATTATGGTAACATCAATAATAGTTCTTAACCGTTTCATTTAACTTTCAATTACTTTTTAGTATATATTTGTTCAACTAAATCCTAAAAATAAAAACCACAAATCAAACTACTTACCTGCTTTTAGCCGTTTTATGGATTATGGTAACATCAATTATAGATCTTAACCGTTTCATTTAACTTTTAATTATTTTTTAGTATATATTTGTTCTACTAAATCCTAAAAATAAAAACCACAAGTCATACCCGTCCATCGGACGGGTTTTGCCACTAGTATATATATATATATATATATATATATATATATATATATATATATATATATATATATATATATATATATATATATATATATATATATATATATATATATTTGTATGGGTCGATTTTTTATTTAATATGGGGCGTACCCCAATTTTTTTTGTTGTCGATTCATTAAAAAAAATTTTAGGGTTTTAATTGTTATGTTAACCTTATCGAAACCTAGAATTAATATATGTGTTACGTGATTAATTCATGAATAATACGTTATGTGACATGGAATTTTAATATGCGATCTTGTGACTATTTGTATAATTGTTATGATATATCCATGATGATACATGCATGTTTGTCATGGATAGTTGCTTGTATATTGTTTAATTGTTAAGATATATTTATCACATGTATATTTATGATAAATATTGAATTGGGAAAAACTCCAATTATATACATTAATGAATCAATTATGTGCAATTTGGTATATTATTAATTATGGGTTTACGCAATCGATTCGTCTATGTATGTGGCTCACTTTCAATTGAGAGAGTGAAAACCCTAATTAATATATACATTAATTAACCTAGACATTGATTATTAATAGGTTTTATCGAATAAGTTGCATGTGCTACTTGTTTTCACGTATTAATTGTTAGTTATGTGCGCATTATTTTTAGTTGTTTATTTTTTCTTTGTTTACTTGTTTGTTTATTATGTGTGACAGTTTTAAGCAAAGGGTAATTTGAATAGAAAAATAATACGGACTAAACAATGGTGAAATTTGATTTGGTTTGAAGAGTTAAATTTTCAATAGTTTATCTGATTGATAATTTTGGTACAAATGGTCTGAACGGCTCACCCAATTTGACGGACTGTGTGGGAAGTACTAGGAGGAGAGCGCATTAAATTGTGACCCTAAAGAAGGAGGTTATTGCTTCAGCGCTGACCAAATTCTCCGCTTGCTTGCGAGTCAAATTGGAGCTACTAAGTAGCCATAAATGTATAAACTCATCTTAAGGGCGAATTAGTTTTGATTCCATGCGCTACTTTGGTGGTAATTACCTGAAACACTAAGTGTTTACACTTATGCAAAAGTACGGTATAATGGGCGATAATTAACGCTAAATTCCTTGATTGGTGAACCCAATACCTCAATCAAAACTTTGATAATTTGATCTTTATGAATTGGTAATAAAAAGTTTTTTATTAAAATTATGCTACAAGATAAATGCATGACATCTTTGTACATATTTGATTTGACTACATAAAATCAAAACTAGTACCCTTATAAATTAAGTTATGTGCCATCTAATTAAAAGGAACACTTGAAGTTGCAATTTACGTCACGACAGTACTTGGCGAGATTGTGATTGAGAGGTAAATCTTTATGTAAAGTCAGACCTTACATGAACATATTTGCAGTTCTTTAAGTTAGACACTTAAGTTGAGTAGGAAGTGAGAACTGGACTCATGGCATAACATGGGATGAAACATGTTTATATTTGCAATAGCGTTGGAAAATATAAATCCCATAATGATCTAGGAATTGGAAAATGTTTGCCAATTATTGTTCGACAGATTACCCTATTATATGCTTTCATTACTAGCAGATCAACTGATGTAATGGAACTATGATAATTTGGATCCTAGTTTTCGAGAAAATTCTATTGTTATATGAATATTACCTTGGGTATTTTATTTTCTTGAAAAGTTTAATTTTCGAAAATATTAAAAATTTGAATTTTGCTAATTCTTTAAATGTATTAATGCAACATTAAACCATGCTTGAAGGTTATTCCTGTATTGGTAAATTGATCTACACCTGTAAGGGTTTTGGTAGAGTCAACTTTACTAAAAGAATAAACCTAGTCCTCTTTTCATAAGAAAGAGTGAGATTCAATCCTATTCCTTTTCATGAATGAAGAAATGTATGATAGGACAATTAGAATTGTCTAAATTCTAAATACATAACACGTAAGCAAATTTTAATAGTTAAGAAAATTGCATATTTTCTGAGTTATTAAATTAGAAGCTAGACTAATTACTGTATGATTGGTAAAAGACAAACTAGCATATTTTATCTAGTTGTTTTGTTTTGACCATTTAAAAAGTACTACTTACAATTGTTGGAATAGTAGAACTATTAAGAAAGAAATTGCATGCCCAATTTTTCAAGTTAATAGCCTTGATGGATAGTTCATCATCTACATAGTAGAATACACTCTTTTAGTACATAAGTAATTGTTATGTATGGACTTTCTCAAAAGTGTAGGGAAGTAAATAGAACACTATTTTCTTTCACTGGTTAATGAAACACTTACAATGTTGTCAAATCCGTGGGAGTATTATGTTCTCATTACTGAATAAGGAATTAATGTAATGATCTCTAATTCAGTAGGAGTTACAAGCTTTGTCATCTTGGTAGTAACCTAGATTATTTTTAGAATGTCTTAAGATAATTACTTTCCACTTGTAGACACTTACGTTTTCAAGGATAGTCATGTACGTTTCCTTATTAGACCATGAAGTGGGTCTACATCTACTAGTTATGCTAATATCAATGACACAATCATATTAGTCACATAAACAAACATATGTCGTTTTGTTTATCTGCTACATGATGTTGTTCCATGCACAAGTGGGAGAAATCTATATTGTGTGCAAGGTACAACATATAGGTATATGATTTAAAGGATTCTCTTGACTGCAAGGTAAGAGACTAACGTTCTAATATAACTTGTACATATCTATTTCAAGAAACACTTGGTGTTGCAATTTACGTCATGTGAGAACTTGGCGAGATTGCAACAACAAAGTAAATCTCCATGTGAAGTCAGACCTTGCATGGACATATTTGCAGTTTCTAAATTAGACAAATATTTAGAACATGTGTCAAAATGATATATAAGACTACTTCAAATTAAATATTTATGTATTATTAGAATGACATAAATAAATGAAGTAATCTAAGACTACTTAAATATTTATGTATTATTAGAATGACGTAAATAAATGAAGTAATCTAATACTACTTCAATTTGTTTATTTATGTATTTTGGAATGACATAAATGAAAAATAATGTAATCCTACATTATTGTGAAGAAAATAAATTAACGTGAAATTACTATTGAAACCAAGAGTTGTGTTCATAAGTACTTTAGTTAAACATGTTTATGATTCATTGTAAAGACATAAACATAAAGTCTTTTAAGACTTATAATAAAGTAAGACGTTAACTTGTTATATTTTTTAATTAAGACAAATAACAAGAAGTCATTGAATTGATCAATGATTTATAACGGATAATGGGATTATAACAGTTTATGTTTTCTTGATGAGGCATGGATATGAAGTGACTTGGTTAAAGAGTACTTATGTTATAAAGCATGCAATTGGCTTGGAAAGTCTATTATACCATTAAGTTGACTTAGTTGGTAAATAGGTAAGCCAAAAGGAATATGTTTATCTTATATATTGTTAGATTGTCTTACAATATTAATTCTAATGAATACCATGTTCAGTTAGGAGAATCAAACTCTATTTGATTTGTTTGATTCAAGATAACCATAACTTCTTTCTTAAAAAGTAACAAGGTTAGAAAATTGAGTATGGATTGAATATACTCAATATGCCTCCAACCTAGAAGATTGATAAAACACCATTTCATTATGGAATGTGATGAATCACATTAAGTTTTAAAATTGAAGATTCTGAATTTGTTAAACTACTTATGAATAGGTTGTTAACAAACTTAAGTCAGGAATTATCAATGTGTATTTGTAAAGTTCCAAAAAGAGAACAATGTAGTTTTGCTCTAATTGCTAAGTATATATAGATAGTCTATATATTACAAAAGGCAAGTGGGAGTTTTTTATCTTGAAAGATAAAATTACAAGATACATAATCTTCTTAAATACACTAGTAAATATCATGATGAGGTTAGACATGTAAATGATAGACCTCATGATGATGGAATTTTCATTCATAGATCTGCAAGGATATCTCGGATATTTGACTTATATCTTTGAGAAATATGAGTTACAGGATTATAGTAAACCCGATAATCATTATGATGGATTACCAAATATTGAATTGGGTAAATTACTCATACTATGAATGTTAAAGATGCTGCCCATAAAGATAACCAATTTTGGAAATTTGTTTTATCTTAATAATTAGACTAGAGAATGAAGATGAGTTTCTTCAAAGAGATGGAAAACCCTAGTGGTTTGAATTTCTATGTAGAAATCATATGGACAATATTGTACACATATTTAATGCATGTTTTATGACAAGATTATTAATCATACTTAATCAATTAATTATGATTGAATATTCTTTTCTAGACACATTAAATATGTAAAGATGATAATGGTCATACTTGTTTTCATTAATATGAAATATGACAATGGAATATCAAAACTCTTTTTGAAAAATTACTTGAGCAAGGACGGTAAGTAATTGAAAGTTTTTTTTGAATTCATATAATCTTTGGAAGTGTACGAAGTGCAATAATTAATGAATGGATAAATGCATGCATCTATGAAATTATTCTCATGTTTAATTATTAAATCCTATTTTCGATTTATAATTGAAATAAGATAAATTTTAAGTATTCCTAAAAGCTAGTGGGAGTATTATGTTAAGGTTTTAAATCTTATATGTTGTATAACATATATAAAGTAACATTCCTTGTAAGCTAAATGTTAAGTCTTAGATTGGAATAAAACTTCACTTGTAAGATTTAAGAATTAAAACATATAACCTTGGAATATATGTTTATTGCTAATAAACATGTGCAGTAAAATAAATGATTCTAACAAAACATGATATATCATTTGGGAAATGGATAAATATCTTTTGACAAGATAGAACATGAATGAATTATAAGTTTGACATGTAGATTCATCATGTACATCATGTTGTGTATATTAAAATTTTTGTATCATTCTTGAATAAGAAGTGATTTGACAACATTGATATCTAACTAAAAGTTATTAGATAACTTGTGTAATGAATATTCTAATAGCATTACATCCTCAACCTGGAATTGCTCCTAGATTATATGGATGAGCAATATGTCAATTGTTGTGCAAATTGTCATCAGCTTCAAACTTGAAAGTTTAGAAGACATCAAACATTACACAATAAGATATTAAAGTTTACGGAGTTTTAATGAGCACATTGTTATTTGTATACAATGATCTTTGGTTTAATTGAGATGACACTCAATACTAGTCATGGTAGGATTTCATCCTTGTTAATGGCCATGTGAACTAGTTGTGCTACTAAAAGAGCACAGTTGCATTATACATTAAAAGAATAAGAATACTTTAAACTTAAAAATGTTTGAAAGTTTAATTGTCATAAATTGGTGATAGAGGATGTCACACACTTTATGAATTATTATGTGGATTGGTGAATGCACACATACAAGGACTTCATTGATTGAATTTTTGAAATAAGTATTCTCAAAATTACGATAGATCAAGTTGGTTGATTTATGCCTTGTCAACAAGTATGATTGTCATTACTTAAGGCATAATTCATCAACTGGAATTTTCATGCTTTGATTTATTTTGTATTTGGATAAGGGATGTTAAACAATTGTTATAATAAATCAAATACTTGGTATGTTTGATTTTATGATATATTGTATCCTATATTTGCATGTTTAATCCGTGAATAAATTTATTTATTCTAAATCGTCCGTTGTCAATTAATGATATGGGAGTATCATTAAACTAAGACAAATCGGAGAGATATGGTAGAATATACTTGAAAGTATATTGATGAGAATGCATACCAATTTTAGATGATATTCAATGAATTGAATATAGGACTTATCCCAACTACATGATTTTACTTTATGGATATTGTTATTAAGTAAATCATGAATAGTTATCCTCGGACTTGAGATACGGATAAGTGTCATGAATGTAGTGCACTTTGTGGAACAACTTAACGCTATACGTAACTGGTAGTCATAAGGGTTGTTTCCTGAAGTGTTGCAAAGTTCATGGGTTATTCTTGTAGTCAAGATATAATTTGTTCCTTCAAATTTATTTTGGAGTTTATCTTCTTTGGGCCCTCGTAGGGTTGACAAGATGTTTCGTGGCCGCAAAGATCTCCCCGAATATGTTGAAGATTTGGTAATCTTGCTCAATCACTATAGCAACAGAGACTAGTTGAATAAAGAATGACTTAATTCCATATCTTTATTTAACATGGTATTAGAAACAAAGGATAATAATAATGAGAAATCATTAAAAGGTTTTCCAGGAGCCTTGCTCGAGTTGCACTAGAGACATCGAAGTGTTGCTAGAGGCGTAACCGATGTGATCTCTATTAAGATATGTCCAAGTGGGAATTTGTTGGTTTAATGGACAATAAATTAATAGACGTGTGTTAGGATCGAATTCGAGACCACGGGATTGCACACTTTGCGTATGAGAATTAAAGTTAATAATTAAATATAAATGTTATATTTATTTATTAATTAAAAGAAATAACATAACGGACGTTAAGTAATTAGTTGTAATGGGCTAACGGTAGTTAAATGTAATTGGAAAAGGACTAAGTTGTAAATATTGGGAAGGTTCCGAATCCTTGTGGGATGCCAAACCGATCGTACAGGATGAAACCAACCCATCTACAACTCAAACTTGTTCACCAAGTTAGTTTGGGTATAAATACAAAACCAATGGTGTTTGTAATTTATCTCTTGTACTCATTAAGCTAAAACCTAAAACTTGTTTGTGTGTGTTTTGCTTAATTCGGTCGACAAACACCTTGTGGGTGTCGATCCATAGCTTTTCCAAATCAAAGTTATTTTGTTTAATTAAAACTAGCATTCCTTTAATTAGGTATGAATGCGTGTGTACAAGAAAGTGGTACTAACACACTATTGTTAGTATTCTTGGATTGAATAACAAAGCGGTAGGGGTAATTCACATAGATCCTATAAACCCTAATTAGGGTTCATCCAATTGCTAGTTTTGTGGATTTGATTCTTGTTCGGCTAGAATCAAGAAAGGTGCGCATATTCTTGTTTATGTTAATTAATTATTCGTTAATCTTTCCTATACGCTTCCGCATGTGTACTTGATGTTTATTGTTTATATTTATGATTAGTCATGTAATATAATTCCAACAGGCGTAAATCCTACCAATGCTCGTGTAGGTGTTCGATTTATTACATAAGTTGCATGTCGAACCACCTTACCCCAAAAGTGAGTTGGTGCACCTCTTGCCTTCATGAGACACCTAGTCATCTGAAGTATAGTACGGTTTCATCGTTCCACAATTCCTTTTTGTTGAGGTGCATAGGGAGCAGTCAACACACTTGTTATACCTTCTTGGTCACAAAAACAATTAAAGTCATGTGACATTAATTCACCACCTCTATCCGTATGGAATGTTACAATCTTTTGACCATTCATTTTTTAATTGACGTCTTGAATCTTTTAATAACACCAAATGCTTCACTCTTGTGTATAAAAGAAAAGACCACGTGTACCTTGAACAATTGTCGATGAGAACCAAGATATAAGATTTGCCCGCTTGATTTGGGGGATTAATAGGTCCGCATATATCCTCGTGTACCATCTCAAGAATTTGTGAAGCTCTATATGTTACCTTCTTGGAGAATGATCGATTTGTTTCTTTTCCAACCATGCAAGATTCACATACTTGTTCTTGAAGCTTAATTCTTTGGTACCCCTTTAGCTAACTTGTGCATCAAATTCATCGCACCAAATCTGATATAACCAAGTCGCACGTGCCACAACCACGACTCTTCATCAATGTTATCTTGCAAACAATAAGGCTTCCCAACTTTTAGTTGAGCCTTGTAAAGACGATATGCACTTCGCGGGGTTTTCATTAGCAAACTTCCACAACTATCATGCATGGTTAAGAAATCACCTCATATCCTAATATCACAACTGCATATTGTAGCTTTTCCAAGACTTATCACATTACCTGAAAGAGTGGGAATGTAATAAATATCTTTCATCAACTTTTTTTCACCGTTTTCCCCAAAATCGAGCCCTTTCTTTTTATGCTCATGCATGAACCGTCTCTAAATCTTACACGATCTGTTATATTTTCATTTAATTTATAAAATTAAGAGTACTTACTTGTCATGTGTTTACTTGCACCATTGTCAAAGTACCATACATCATCTTCCTCGGTGTTGGACTTGATCTTTGGTGGAGTACACTTTTCTTCATTCATGAGAATCGTTTCTTGAACCAGGTTCATCATAAAGATTATGCGTTCTTCATGATTTATATCTCTCTATTGTATCTCATTAAGGATTACTTCATAGTCTAGTTTTTTATCTAGGCATCTTGAAACAAAGTGTTCATACTTATCACAACGGTAACACTTTATATGTGAGACGTCACGTTACTCATGTTTCTTACCCTTTTACGTATTATCTTCACGGGTTTTGAGTCACATTGACCTTGGTTTTGATAGTTTCCCCTACCACGTCCTTGACTACGACCATGACCACAACCTCGAGTCTGAACCATGTCCTCTTCCTCCGCTTGAGTCATTATTCCTATTGTAATTTTGGTCCTAGCATAAAACAACTTTTCTTTAGTGTCGTTTACTTTATCTTCTTCTCGACTCTTTCTTCATAAGCTATCGCTGACCACATCCTAAAACCCCGTGGTTTTAAGATCTAAAACTTGTTCTAGGGCTGTAATGATACGGACAAACCGTCTAGGAAGACTTGTGAAAATTTTTCTTTACCAACTTATGTTCCGACATGACTTCACCAAGCTTGGTTGATTTAGAAGGAATACCTGATAGCTTTGAGGCATATGCGCTATGGGTAACGTCATCTGACATCTTTAGATTCTTGAACTCCGATTGGGTTTGAAGTCTAGCTTCTTTCATATGATCACCCCTAGGTTCGAGTCTTTACCGCTTCCTACATCTCCTTCCGGTTTTTTAGATTCAGTCTATAAAACTAGGTCTTCTGGTAATGAATGAAACAATAAACCTCAATATTGTTTTTTACCCAAAAAAATAAACCTCAATATTGTTTTTATTGGCATCTTCTAAGCCTGGGTCGATTACTTCCAAGACTCCATGAATTCCAATAATTACCTCCATAAGCATCCTCTATATGGTGTAATTAGTTGACGTTAACAATGAACATTGAAACGTCAAATTTAATTCCTTTGTCGGCAGTGGTTGTGTGTTGGAACCTAAAGGATCTCCTGTTATCTTAGTTCTTCTTTTGGATCGTGAGTATGTTTGTAACGAGGAATAATCCAACCCTTTATCACAAGGCTAGATAGCTTCTGCTCAGTTTTCGTTTTCCCTGAACGAAGTTATGACCAAAATCAAGCAATCTAATCAAACATGACAGATTGGAGTCCAAGATTTGTTGTTCGTTTGTGTAACTCTACAACGCAATTACAATTTACCAAAGAAGCTATGATCAGCTTTGGTCTGATCAAAGAAGCAACAGCGTCTAACCACAAGATCGCAAGCTAGAATCGATCGATGGTTTTAATGTTTTCTGAAAACCCTTAATCACAGGTTAGACTACAACCAGGATTACATTAAAACATTACCTAAATAGATAAAGACTATTAGGATAACTTGGACGAGTTGGACTAGCACTCCAACTAGTATTCTGCTTAAACCTAACCCACACATTCCAGCCACAATTAGACTTCAGAAATTCTTCAACACAAAATACCCCATATATTATAGTCGGTCATAGAGGTGAATGTTAATCGAAAATGTATAAGGAATATAAAAGAATACTAATTAAGGGTTGTGAGTTAGGATCAAATGGGAAAAATATTAAAATGACAAAAATAAGAATAACTTTAACCACACATTTGAGATGCATTGACTTGCATTTGATGCATCATAATGTATTTTCTAGCTCAAAATTAGACTTATATTCTTAAAACCCCATTTTTGAAGATTTCGTGATTATCATTTGGTGATTTCGATCTTGCATTCAATTTTAGGAAAATGTTAATGGATAGGTTTCAAAATCAAAGATAATATGTTGCAACTCCTCAGATATTTACTTGGATGAAAGAGAAATAACATGAAACATGCTTCAAAAATCTTGAAGACATCTCGTTTAGGAGCTTGTCAAATATTTGCTTTGTTGAGAAGATTGGCAGATTTTATGTTTCGTATGATACATATGAGTGTGTTTTTACTTTTTTTTTTTTTTTTTGTTAGGAACGTGATTATTGGCGGCTTTTATTGTCGACTTAGTTTTAACATGTTGTATATTCGGACCAAATGGTATTACATTACATCGATGGCATTAGTATTTTGGATACTTAATGCATATTATTAGTATTTCTAGTTATTTAAGAGCTCATATAGCTATTTAAGAGCTCATATAGCTGAAACTGACTACTTCTTTATCTCTTACAAAAGATACCAGTGACGAATCTTCGTCACTGAACCCACTAACGAAAGTTAACTGCTCCGTTAGTGAACTACTCAGTGACCGCTTTAACTATATTAGTGACAAATTTTACTAACACAAAAATAGTCACTATAAATATTGACGACTCGTTTTCGTCACTTATTAGTGACAATATTTAAATTCGTCACTATTTTAATTAGGACAGAGCTATAGTAACGACCTTGATTTTCGTGACTAAACCAATTTAGTGACGAATTTTCTAGTGTTAGTGACAATTTTCATGTCGTCGCTAAAGCCTTTTTTTCCTTGTAGCATGCACTCATGCGCCATCCAACGTGGCACAAAGCCATGGCCAAGCGACTGCACACCCCCCCCCCCCTTCGTGCCATTTCATCCGCCGAGGAATTGGCTTGAGCCAAAATGACTTTTGTTTTTTGAAAATATAGGTTTTTGTGTTTTAATTGGGTATATCCATTTGACCCGTTTCATTTCAATGACATTTTGTACTTTATCCAAGAACAACAGCCTCATAGTTTGATCTTTTGGAATGGTTATTTTAACTGAAACATGGCAGGTAACCAAAAGCTTAGTGAGCTTTGTTTCTCGAGTTGCAACAACTTTTACATCATAGGTATATTTGTCAATATGTTTAGACTTATGTTGGACTTATACTCTTACAAACCCTTTTTTTTCAGGTTTCGTGATTATTATTTGGTGATTTCGATCTTGCATTCAATTTTAGGAAAATGTTGTGAATAGGTCTCTAAATCAAAGATGATATGTTGCAACTCCTCAAATATTTATTTGGATGAAACAACAATAGCATGAAACATGCTTCAAAAACCTAGAAGACATCTTGTTTGGGAGCTTGTCAAATATCCGCTTAGTTTCTTGCGAAGATTGGCAGCTTCTATGTTTCGTAGGACACATATGAGTATGTTTTTACTCTTTTTTTTGTTAGGAACATGATTATTGGCGTCTTTTATTGTGGAGGTTGTTCTAACATGTCATATATTCGGATTAAATGGTATTACATTACATAGATGGCATTAGTATTTTGGACATTTAATGCATATTATTAGTTTTTTAAGTTATTTAAGCAGATATAGCGAAATTGACAACCTCTTTATCTCTTGCAGAAGATACTAGTGACGAATCTTTTGTCACTAAACTCACTGCGAGTTAAATGCTCGTTAGTGAACTACTCATTGACGACTTTTACTATATTAATGACAATTTTACTGACATAAAAAGTTGTCACTATAAATAGTGACGACTCATTTTCGTCATTATTACTGACAAGATTTTAATTCGTCACTATTTAACTTTGTGATGGAGCTATAGTGACGACCTTGATTTCGTGACTAAACCAGGTTAGTGAAGAATTTTCTATTGTAATTGATGATTTCTCTATCATCACTAAAGCCCTTTTTTCTTGTAGTGGCGATGCACATGTGCCATCCACGTGGCACCAACCTCCACCCCCTGCCCCTTGCCTTTTTAATCCGCCAAGGAATTGGCTTAAGCCAAAGAACGGTTTTGATTTATTTATTTTTTTAATTGGCTTTTCTATGTATTGGAGCCCTTCTCTTCTTTTGGCCTTTCCAAAGCGGGTGCCGCTGGTGAGTCTCAAAATTGTGTTTTGGCTTGAGTTATGGGAGTGAGCTTGGTTGTGAGAGGTTTTGTCGAGGTGGGCACCCAAAAGTGTCTTTTGGCTCCAAGCTACTACCGACGCCAAATAACCCGCATAAAAGACAACTTTTAATGCCTTATGACCAAGGGAGTCCCAACTTTGATAGTCTCTGTACGAATATAAATAATAACTGTGAAATAACTAATAATGTAATGTCATTTGGCATATACATCAATGACGCTTCTCATCGGGCATCTACTTCTGTAATAGTTAAATCATTGATTGAACCTCCTGGGTAAGTGCTCGAAGAGAAGTCAGCTACAAGTAACTCCTTTTCCATGTAAAAGGCTGGCTGCTTAGGTTGTGGTAATTCACCTTCACCAACCAACATTAATATTACAGATGACATATTTGGCCTGTCTCCTGCATTTTGTTGGACACATAACAATCCCACTTGGATCGATCTTAAAACTTCAGGTGGATGGCAGGATTCAGCTAAACTTGCATCAATCAGTTCCTGTAAATAATATCAGTAGTTATTAGATAGTAGCTATAAACCTATAGTGGATAATTTTCGTTGGAAAATTGAAGGAATAGCTAGTATCTTACTTATGCACTTACATGTCCTATAAGATTATTGTCAGTACTGTTAGGTTGAAAGAATCCGCTATTTCTCTTCCCACTCACGATCTCTAACACCAAGACGCCAAAGCTAAATACATCTGACTTTATTGAGAAAAGACCATCTAGTGCATACTCCGGGGACATGTAACCACTGCACACATCAGACTACTTATATAAGAAGATAGTAATTAAATTCATTAATAATAATGTGAATAGTTGGTTCCTGTGGCTTACTTAAGTGCCAACAACTCTCTGCGTGTTTGCTTGGGTCTCGTTTCCTCCGAAACTTCTAGCAATACCAAAGTCTGATATCTTTGGATTCATATCGAGATCTAGTAGAATGTTGCTGGCTTTAAGATCTCTATGTATGATTCTTAATCGAGAGTCTTGATGCAAGTAAAGAAGTCCTCGAGCGATTCCTTTGATAATATTGAAGCGCTTTGCCCAATCAAGAAGTGTACCTTTTGTTTTATCTGCCATGTTGGTTTAATTAGTCAAATGATTGGTTTCCATTTTTAAACCAATACTGGCAATTATATTGTTCTTATAAACTTAATTCTTACCAAAAATGAATGAGTCTAAGCTTCTGTTTGGCAAGTACTCATATATCAACAACTTCTCTCCTTGAATACAGCATCCGAGGAGCTTCACTAGATTTCGGTGCTGAAGTTTTGAAATGCATATCACTTCATTCTTGAGCTCATCAACTCCTTGACTTGAATTCTTGGAGAGACGCTTAACTGCGATCTCTTGCCCATCTTCTAGCACACCCTGAAGATTAGCATTTCCAAAGTCAATTAAAGAATATACAAATTGCAAATTAAGGTGATTCTCATTCGTATCTTTAATTTACAAGTGGCATGATTACACTCAGATTCGGTTTCTCGCCATAAATAAAGAACCAAATACAACTTTATATAAGATTATTTAAGTTAAATTGAGTACGAAGAATGGTCATGACCAAATACTATATATGTCTTGCCGTTCAAAAAGAAGAGTAGATATTGGGCGTTTGGTTGGGGTAATTTGGAGTATATTGAAGGCATTTGCATTTCAATTCCTTTCAAATATCATGTTTGGTAACTCAAATGGGGGGATTTGAAGTAATTTACAATTTCACGAATTGCTAAAATGGAGAGAATTAGAATGCCTCTAAAAAACGAGGAATTTTAATTTACTTGAAAAAAATTTATAAACTTTTTTTCTTATTGTTTTTTTTATAAACTTTTAAATACAATATTTATGATTTTTTTATAAAATTTTTTTATAAATTTTATTTATAAACTTTTTTTATAAACTTTTTTTATAAACACTTTTTTTATAAATTTCTTATAAAATTTTATAAACTTTTTTTTATAAATTTTTTATGAATTCTTTATAAATTTTTTATAAACTTTTTTCTATAAACTTTTTTATAAATTTTTTGTTAACTTTTTTATAAATTTTTTATAAACCTTTTTATAACTTTTTTTTATAAAATTTTAAATAGAATATTTATGATATTTATATTAAAAAAATAAAAAGATATTTATAAATTTCTGTCAACCAAACATGCGAAGGTATTTTAAATTCTCAAAAATTTAATTTTTCTAGAATTTAAAATTCAGAATTTCAAATTACAACCATAGTAGAAGCTAAAATGCGAAGGTATTTTGTATCGATTGTTTAGAAAATAAAAAATTGAACTTGACATTTTTATGATGTATAGTTAACTATTTTTCTATGTACTTCGAAATTGTGTGTAGTGACCATTTTACTAATTTTTCAAAATTTGAAGGGTAAAATGGTCATTTTACATGGCAGAATAGTCACAAAATACACACAATGATCGAAATTTGAAAGTTCAGTACATACAATAAGAAAAAATAGTTGGCTACACACAATCACATAAAGTGTCAAGTTTGATGCATTTTTTTATCATTTGCCCAATTGTTTAAGGGTCGCATAGTAGTATAACCTTATAAACAGGCCCAAATCCACCCTCTCCAATTTTATTCTCTTGTGAAAAATTGGCAGTGGCATTAGCTATTGTAGAGAAGCTAAATAGTGGTAGCTCCATAGATTCTTCTTTGTCGACAGTTAGAGATATTTCTACACAATAAAAAGAACAGAGATAATCCAAAAACTATATACATCCATAGTGCTTATAACTCTGGATTTCTTTAAATCATACTCCAATAATTTAGTGCCGGAATCATAAGAAGGTTAATTACCTTCGACTATTTGATCAACATTATTCCTTTTCATCCGTGTATACCAGAACAATGCAATGCTGATGCCTATGAGAAAGATCCCCGGAAATATTACAGATAATATGATTTTAGTTTTTGATCCTCCCTTCTGTTTAGCTGTATGATATCAAAAAGTAACAACATCAACATCATATCCAAGCAAGTAACTACCGAATGACAAGTGATTTTAAGTGTTCGATTAACCTGTTGGAGCAGATGGTAGAGGATGAACAGTCATAAATTGTATTGGAGGTTAGTTTTTATGTTCATATGTGTTACTTATTTTGTAAACCTTATATGATATCATTACCTAATTCTGAGGAAGCCATCCTTACAAAAATATCACGACCACCATCGCCACCAACTGCAGGTAATACTCTGATGTCTTTAAGGTCATTGAACCATATCAAGCAGCCAGTTCCTTCACCTAGAACATTTGTATTTGCATAAGCCATGCAAGTACAATTCTGCAAGTATTTTGTTTCACATTCTTTCAGAGTCATACTCGTGTTAAACCACGAACTTCGTGTGTCCGGCAACTTTACGTGATAGTATTTGATAAATCCATCTGAAAACCCTGTTGTGCAATTCAAATGTGTCCGTCTAACACAACCGTTCGACCAATCAGCCCTATCCCATTCGCTTTTGTTTCCGGGCTCAAACCTTTTCACATCCAAGCAAGAACAAGATTGTTGAATCAAATCAATGCTGCAGCTTCCATAAGCACTACAGATGTTGTACGTATCACATACATCTCTTGGAAATGACACAACGACCTGCCACTTTTTACTTTCTTCTACCCAAACCGTACTTACTAGCTCCCCAGAAGAATTCAGTGTGACCCTAGAGAGGAAAGAAGTGTTGTTTTCAATATTATAAGCAAAAGACACCTCCCTTTCATCTATAATTACGTCGTAAGGTCACGACCTTGCTAAAGATAGAAACCCCAGTAAACCGTTCAGTACTCCATGGTCCGCCCCGGAATTTGGCCAACCCACCTTGTATTAGTTTGTTTTCAGGATAGACGCGTGTGTCAGGTCCAAAGGTGATATCACTTGGAGCTGGATCTTGACTACTCTTCCATGATGTTAGACGCCATTCGATGCCCCTAAAGTAATCTTTCCCTAACTTCATTCCAGGTAGTTGAGTATCCGTTGGGTAATCAAAACTCTGCCACAAAATCCTCTCTTGTTGGTTCATCAACACTAGATTTCCGTTGTCATGAAGCTTGACAGTTGCATTCCCTGCGGTCGTCACTGTTGTGTTGGATGACCAAATCATGCTGATATTGTTGAAGACGACGAGATTTCCTCGATCAACAATCTTTAACACACGTGGTGATGCACTAGGAAGCGGAGAGTCTCTGTTGGCAACCCAAACCACTGTTGTAACAGATACTTTCTTGTACCAAATACCAAGATATATGCTCCGAGTTCTATCTGGCTGGAAAAATCCCAGTTCGAAAATTCCAGTTTCCGAGACCAACGTGTCATTATCTGTCAAGAACTGTGAATCTGAAATGGTTTCAAGTTCAGCAGCATATATTATGTGAAAGTGGTTCAAGAAAAACAGAAGAACAAATAATATGGCTGTTCCCTCCATTTAGATCATGCTTTACTTTTGCAAATTTTTAACTTGGTATATTTTTTTATATAAAGTGAATGATATTCAAATCATGATAATACAAAAGGAAGCAATTATGTATGAGGTCCATTCATTTTAAGTTTTTTACGTATCTCTTTCGTTTCATAATGCCGTATAGTATAGGCCTATTGACCATTATTGCATATGGTTTAATATCATAAATACGGAGTAATATTCTAACAAGTCAACATCCGATATTAATGTTTGATAGGTTGGCATGAGTTTTTTCTGGCCATGGTGTTTTGAAAACATAAATACGCGAAAATGGTACGTGGAAAGTTATTCACAATTTAGTATATTATATTTTATATTGTTGTGGCATCTTGTTTAACTACGTGTTATAAAACAATTATGCCATTTGAAAAACTCTCCCATTTTTGGCGACTTTGGCGACTTAACGATACCTAAAATTCCCTATCATCCCTAAATCGCTTTAATTCTTTGTCGTTTATCAATAAACTAATAACAATTCAGTTATAGCGACAGACATTTCTGTCGGAAATCCGTCGGTAACAGTGGTTTCTGACGGATCTGTGACAGAAATAGTGCGTCGCTTAATCTTGGTCGGTAATTAGTTTCTGCCGGAATTCCGTCGGAAACAGCGAGGAAGGGCATATGTCGGAATTCTGTTGGTAATGTGTCCGTCGGAAGTGAGTCGGAACTTAGTCTGCTGGAAAGTCGTCGCTAAAATTCCATCACAAATCAGTCGGAATGTAAAGGGTCACAAATCTGTCGGAATAGGAGTGAGAATAATTGGACATAATAAAGCTTAAATTTATGTAATCCTGCATTTGAATAGCGTATAGGAAACTAGTAAATTAAAATGAAAATTCATAATTAAACATAAAACCATTCAAATGATAATCCATGTATTACGAAATACCATCATTTACATCGGAAAAGTTTCAACATTCAAAACATACAAGATAAAATTAGAGTATCAAATCCAAATATTCATAATGATGTAATATCCAACTACTTTGGGGGATCTGGATTGTTAAACTTCCTTAGCATCGAGTTAATGTCGTTCATCTTTTGTTGCTACTCTCTCTCTCGAGCTTCTTCACGAGCATTCGCCTCCAACTCCCGTTGATGCATGTGTTCCTGCACTTGACGTTCCACTTGTCGTTGTAACTGCACTTGCATCTCAATTTCTCTTGTTCTCATTTGTTAATTATCCTCTTGCAATTTTCTTACTGTCTCTTCCAAAACTTGCACCTACATTGTATCAAGTCCCATTAAAAAGCTTCAAACTTATAGAATAGCTTTTAAAAATACAACTTTCTATGAGAAAATTTGCACTAACTGTGGTCAATATGTGACGATAATAAACTCAATTTATCTGTTCTAAATCACCATCACAAACCATTTCCATAAAAAATCTCAAAACCTATTAGTAACTTCCCGAAAGTTTACCATCTAAATGTCCATCCCACCACCAAACGCTCAACACCAATCACCATGTTACTGCTTTAGATATTCCTATGTTCTTGGATAGAAAGAAAATAATCTAATCAAATTCAAATTGAACAAAAAATCCAAAAACAGCACGTTATGCTAAAACTGATTATCCGATGTGATTATTTTCCAGATTACCATAAGAAAATAATCTAACTGGAGCAAAGTTTATGTAACCTTTATAACTAAAACAGATACCATGTCAATCTGTGATACAAAAACTGAAAATAACTCATTTGACCACAACCTACTGCTTATTTGAACCGTTTCTAGTGTCTTCTAAATTAAATTATCTTTTCTACTTAAATGACAGGTAAATATCTACTAAACTGGTAAACGAATCCTAGCTTTTAGAAGAAAGCACCTCATTCATATTCAACTACTCATGACAGATTCCTTAAGCACAACTCTGAAAATAATCACTACTTAAACCAAACATTACACCAGATCTGTACTACAATGTGTGCCATCTAACAGATTATTTTTATGCAATTAATTTTGTTCTACTAACTTTCCGTAAAGTAGCATATTGTGTTCAATATATCAGACAATTAACAATCATTTCAATCATTATCATAGGCATAAAACTGTGGTTCCAATCTAAATATATTTGTCAGTGTGTTTAAACTTTTAATATATTCCATACCTGTTCACGATCTGATCCAGTGTGATGAGCATGCGATGAACTAGACGAGCTTGATGTTCTTGATGTCACCATGAGCCTTATATCCCACCGTGTACCCAAACCAACTAATTTACCTTTCTTCTTCCCCCCAGTGGCCTCCTCCCATGTATCAAAGTCATCAGGCGGATGTTGACTAGCATCTGGTCCATGTTTCTCCTCCATAGCAGCCTCAACAGCATCCTACAATTCATATGAAAATGTGTCGATGAAAATTTATTGATTAAGTACTTGATTCATCATTTAATTTAAAAGAAGATGAAAAGAAATTACCCCCACTCGTTTTGAGCTACGCGTAATGTACTTCCGCGTTCTGGTCCCCAACTCCTCATCTGTCCCGTTCCCTGACCCCTCATCCGTCCCGTTCTCCGACGTCTCAGTCGACTCTTGTGTGTGACAACGGTGGTAAGCTTCTAATAAACTAACAGGCCGTTTATTTTATTTTTTCCTACAAAAGTTGTCATTAGTTAAAAGCTTATAAATTTAATGTATAAACTACAAAACCTAAATTAATTGATATTTTACTTACCATTTTGTACTTTGTTTGAAAAACGGTAATGGATCCTGCAGTATGTTTTGAGACTTGACCATCTGTCTCACTTAACCTGTTTTGTCTAGCCTGGGCTGATTTCTTTTTCCAATTTGAGGTATTCCAGACCCTATCAATCATGTCCTCCCAATCACCTTGATCTATCCAACTTGGGGTATATGGCTTAAGAACGGATAAATCATTTCCAACGTTGATGTTGTCTTGTCTGGCTCTCAGAGCAGCATCCCGTCGACACTCACCTAATATATCAGAAAACCTTCTTGACATTACCGTTTCCCAAGCTCTTCTCACAGCTGCATTTTCAGATGGATGCCATTGATATAGATCCTGTATATACATCAACTTTAAGATTAACAAATATCACTTAAACTTTTCCTATTCTAATAACTCAACAATATTTTGACATTAGTAGGTCACTCTAGTAATGAACAAATAATGGCACAGGTTGCAGAAGAGCTTGAAAGCTTATAGGAAAGTCTAAATGAAAGCACGAGTATATGAGTGACAAAGATGATTTCTATGACCGAAAAAGAAGAACCATCTAAAAAAAAGGGCACATATGGCCTGTCAGTTGAAAACATTATCTTTAAACTCTTGTCCCAACTAGTGCAGGTTAAAGCAAACTCAATCTAGAAAGAATTGGACGGACTGCAGTCAAATCTTGAACGAGTACTATACTTACTAAAAATATCAAAACCTGCTACTGTATACTCTTAACAAGCCCTAGTGGCTTGTATTTTTTCAACAGAGATCGAATCACTTTCTTTACTTGAACAATTACAAAGTTAATATTATTTGTTCAAAAAAAGTCACTCTAGTATTATAAAAAATTTAAGTAAGAACCTGAAATTCCTCAAACATTAAGTCTCTGCTTTCTTGGTCAACCTCTCTCCACGACGTCCAAGGACCATAAAACATGATTTTGAAAATACTAATAATATCACGAGTAATGTGGCCTTCTGCAAAACTACAAGATTGATACAATATATATTAGGTAAAAAGAAAGTAACATCATATTCATTATATATTTAGATACATACCCGCCATAATAGAGTGTAATCATAGGCCTTTGTGATGGATGATTAGGTATTGATTGTGGCAAGTTTGAACCACGTGCATGTTGTGATGTCTCTGTTTCATTGTCATTAGTACCGCCATGGATTCCATTCCTACTACTACCACCAATGCTTATACTTCCACTTCTGCCCCTTCCTCTTCCCCTTCCCCTTCCCCTGTTTCTGATCCTATTATCATAATCTACATCATTTGGATTACCGTGCCCAATTGTACAACTACCACCACCAATGCTTATATTTCCACTTATGCCACCTCCCCTTCCCCTGCTTCCGATCCCATTATCATACTCTACACCATCTGGGTTAGTGCACCCGAATGTATTACTACTTCTACCAATGCCTATATTTCCACTTATGCCATTTTCCCTTCCCCTGCTTCTGATCCCATTATCATACTCTACACCATCTGGGTTAGTGCACCCGAATGTATTATTACTTCTACCAATGCCTATATTTCCACTTATGCCATTTTCCCTTCCCCTGCTTCTGATCCCATTATCATACTCTACACCATCTGGGTTAGTGCACCCGAATGTATTATTACTTCTACCAATGCCTATATTTCCACTTATGCCATTTTCCCTTCCCCTGCTTCTGATCCCATTATCATACTCTACACCATCTGGGTTAGTGCACCCGAATGTATTACTACTTCTACCAATGCCTATATTTCCACTTCTGCCACTTCCCCTTCCCCCGCTTCTGATCCAATTATCATAATCTACATCATCTGGGTTACTGCACCCGAATGTACTACTACTTCTACCAATGCCTATATTTCCACTTCTGCCACTTTCCCTTCCCATTCCCATTCCCCTGCTTATGCTTCCGATACCATTATCATGATCTGCAACATCTGGATTACCACATCCGGATGTACGACTACCACCACCAATGCCTATATCTTCACTTCTTCCCCTTCCCCTACCGCTGCTGCCATTATCATAGTCTGCATCCGGATTACCACACCTGAATGTACTACTATTTCCGGTGATACCTCTATTCCCACTTCTGCCCCTTCCCCTACCCCTGCTATTGCTATCTCTAGCCATGATTCCTGCATAACATGTCCAATTAATTAAAAATTAGAAAAATGCATTTATATGTGTCGCAATTAATGATCAGCACAAGTTATTTACATATAAGCAAATAACATATTGCAACAGTGGTATGAAAAAGTTAATGAAGTACGTACTAATCATTCAAAGAATGATCAGATAAATTAACTTCGTCCTCATCAGAAATCAGATAAATTGAGTTCATTATCGTCATCTGAATCATCAGATGTATCTAAAAGCTCTTCTTCATCCTCACTAACTTCTATAAAATCTTCTTCATTCTCACTAACTTCCATATATTCATCGCCAACTTCTAAATCACCAACTTCTTCCATTTCTCCTTGAGTGACAAGAGAAATAGTGTCAGTGATCTCATTTGTATTTGTTGTATTTAAACATATTGGCATTTCATTCTCTTGAAAGAACTCTTCAACATCCACATTATCATCAACTACTTCAGAACATTGTGTTACTTCATATATGCTTCTCGGCGTCGCTTTAATAACAGCCCACCAATCTTTCAAATCCTTGGTCATCGATGGATATGGTGCATAATAGACTTGTTCCGCTTGTGACGCGAGGACAAACGGGTCATTTTGGCATCCCTTTGACTTGTACTTGATGTCAACCAAATTATGCTTACGGTTAACCCTTACCCCTTGAATAGGTTCAAACCAGTCACACTTGAACAAAACTACAACACAACGACCATTACTATCACGGTAATTCACCTCTAAAACTTCAACCAACAATCCGTAATAGTCAGATTCAAACTCGTTATAGGTTGAACCTTTCACGCATACCCTAATTATTGTGTGACCCGCCCATCACCATGTTTCAAGATGTGGAACTTGTAACCATTTACAAAGTAACCTTTATGTGACTCAACATAACGCATTGGTCCACGTGATAAGACTTTTAAGTGTTCGTTGCCATCATTTGATTGTATACTTCTTTAAAACCACTTGAGCATTTTCATCTCTAGCTCTATCAAGTGTTTCTTCATCAATGTAAGGATCCTCTTGCATAATATAGTTATCAAACAATCTATACATAAACAAAAAGTTTTAGAGACATGATAATCAGATTAATTATCCCCAAACAATCTTCATATAAAACAGAAGTAGAGTACAAACAGATGATTAACAATTTTCCTTTTCTGGAATGTCAAATAGGAGGTCATGTATGCAACAAATAAGTCGCTGTAAAGTTTTTCATGCCGATAAAAGACATCAAAAAGGATAATAACACATTCCATGATTATATTTTGTATAAAACTATGCTAGTCTAATATTGTTTTTCTGATTTGTCATTTTAACATGCTTTCGTATGCTGGCCTGATAGTAGTCATAATAAGGTTATAACTAGTATTTGTGGTGCCACCAAATACTCTCTAAAGTAATCATACAGTAACTAAATATAGTGCAGTAGCAGGGTACAATATCATATACATTTGTAACGGCACACAAATGAATTTTTGAGGTAATTTGTTTACATCCCCACAGATATAAGGTAAAACAAACTGCTAGTAATATGTTCTTTCTTCAAAGTGGACATTAATACAAACAATTACTCATGCACCTATCAAGAACAGACATGAGGCATTTTGGAATGGGTTTTGAGCAATAAGTATCAATATCAACCTATTATATATAAAGCCTGATCATGAACATACAAAGATAGCCCTCAGCAGTCCTCACAAATCTTATGTTGCTACTGATCTTTTGGTATGTTCTCTTGACTTATACGTTACTGTATCTTATTTGCTCCTTGCATATGTTTGTGCAGATGTATCAATGTTGCATACCTACATATTCTCTCTATTAACTATAGTTGTCTTAACTGTCTCAGAATATTTTTTGTATCATAAAAGTTCTCAACCAGTTTATTACCATCAGGTAACATGTCCTTAAAGATGGAAAGTGCTCGATTATATGTCGCCTCAGGTACATTGCATTCTGCTTTCCAATTTAACAATCTTGTGGCTGCTTCAAGTGTAGAATACTTTTGACACCCCCCGTACAAAGGCTCGTCATCAGCTTCTAACATATCATAGTATCCCTTGGCATAAGAATTTGGGGCTTGTTCTTCCTGAGTATCTGACTGAAATGTTGCATTATGAATATCCAAAATCATTTGTCTGCAACCACCAACATTGTCATCTTCGATTGGCTCAGAACATTTCCCTATCTCTGCTCGTTTACTTCTTCTTTCACCATGGGCATACCAAGTTGTATAACCACGGATGAACCCGTTGTGCCACAAATCATACTTTACATCATCCCTTATCTTGAATACTTTTATTTTAAGAACACGGACATTTGATACGGAAAACTACGTTACTTCCCAAAGTTTTTCTTTCAACAACTCTTTCAATTGAAAACGCGAAATTCAGAAACTCGGTCACTTTCGATTGGTAATAAGAACAAAGAAGACCCTGACTATCTCTTCTTTTGTACATCCATTCTCTGTCCTTACTTGCCGACATAACTAAACTGAATGGTACTAAATGAACAGTTCAAGAGGGTGCTACCATGTGCTATTAAAGGAAGACAAGTTTTAGGCCCAACTATACACATAAGCACAGAAAAGAAATTTATCAATCATTAGATGTTTGTAGAATAAGTTTATTTACAATGCAAAAGGATACACTAAGCGTTCGGGGATTGCGGACCTATCACTTTTATTGCAAATTTGCAGGCTATATCTGCATACACCAACACTCGGCACACATTGAGTGCCAATTTGTGCAAGTCAAAGGCTAAAATTAATGTGTCTATTTGGCAATAACACAAAACCAAGTGACCACAATCTGAACCAGGTCTCAAGAATGTGTCACAGTCTGGATGTGACTATCTATTAAAAGGTACACCGACCAACAGCTCAAGCAAATAGCAGATGTGACTATCTATTAACTAGACACAGTCTGGATGTTCGGATCAATTATTCCCAACCAAAATCTCTAAGATTTCTAGCGTTCCAAGATGTCTGGGATTGCTTAACCAAGTGCTTATCTGGTTACTTTGAAAGGAATAAACAGTTTTGTGTTTTGATTAGAACTTTTAGATTAAACAGAACCGTATACAAAGAGCTTATAACAGATCATCACTAACTAAACTAACACCGTAACAGCTATAACAAACTAACTATCTATACTCTAACATCACATTAGTCAGGTATGTTTTATTTTAAGAGTGTAAATAGTCTGTTATGATTTGTTATCAGCACGTTATTTGAAATATAGCGTTTACTTTTCAACATCAATATGACTAAACAGGAACACTTTCGTTCTTTCACAAAGTTTAACTACTAATTCAGCATGTCAACTTGGACAATACTGAATGCCGAAACGGATCTTATTTACGCCTTTCTATTTTCACTTGATATTCTACTTTAAAAACTCATCCAAATGAGCTGATAACACTGTAACAACCATAACAGACTATCTATACTCAACCATAACACTTTAAAACTCATCCAAACTATCTACCTGAATGACTAACTCAACACATCAGCTTGTAGAATAAAAAATGTCGAAAACGATGCTTATTTACGACTTTCACTCGATATTCTATGTCAAAAACTCATCCAAATGAGCTGATAACAAGTCATAACTAACTAAATTAACACTGTAACAAACATAACAAACCAACTATCCAAAAGTTTAACCACTAATTTAACACATCGATGATATGTTAGTATATGTGATTATCCTAAATTAAAACACTATAATTATATGTTGATGTCAATTTTATAACAAACTAAATAATCGGAAAAACGCACTAATTAACACCATAACTTGTACACTCACAAACATAACCGTGATATTACGTTAGCTATGTTACGACATTAGCCTACTTTCTACTTCTTCCGCAAAAATTTACAACAAACTGAACTAACACTATAACAAACTAACTAATCGGCAAAACGCACTATTTACACCACAACCGTGATATTTCGAATTATTGTACTCTTATGTCAGCCAAACACTCTAAAACCACTACTTATCCGATTATTGTACTCTTATGTCAGCCAAACACTCTAAAACCACTACTTATCATAACAAAACACCTTCAAAATTAGGGCAAAATAATACATTCAAAATTAGGGAAAAAATTTCAGCAACAAAATACATTCAAAATAATACATTCAAATTTAGGGAAGAATTAAACCTTGACGAAGTGGTGGCGAATCAAGTGGTGCCGATGTGATGGAACGGTGATGAAGTGGTGGCGATGTGAACAGCGAACGGTGGTGAACGGTGGCGATGTGAACAGTCGAAAAGGTTTTAGAGGGAAATTAAAAAGTTGGAATGAATAAGAATTTCTCTAAGTATTATAGAATTTGAAATGAAAATTTTGATTATGAATAAGAATTTGTATAAAAGTAGTAAAGGTTTTAAGACTTATTTTTACAAATGAAATTTTTTTAAATGAATAAGAATTTTTCTAAGTATGGTTTTATTATTTTAGATGTAACAATTGTTTTAAAAGGCGCGCAAAGGTTTCGCAAATACTCTACAAAGCTGTTAAGTTTGGTCATGCCGTCACGTCACATTTTATGTCGCCTTATGATACGTATTTTTGTAAACTCGATATATATAAAATATAATATAAATATATAAATATTTTCATATTTTGTGTCGCATTATGTCACATATTATAAACACAAAAGTTTCGCCTTGACTGCTAAAGTGTGAGGCTTGGTCATGTCACAACGCCACACCTCGCGCTATTTATAACCATGGATGTAAGGGCCTGGGCCAAAATCATATAAGACCTTTAAAACTTGTTAGTCAGTTATTAAAGTCCAAAATTTTAGTTTTTCATCCGCTTTATCGATTTTGCTTTTATATTTAAAACAAAACAACTAGATCATCCAATATGCTTTAATGACTAACTAGTTATAAACAAGGTCTAAGCACTATTCGACTTTAATTTAACTTTTGAAATTAATATACATGACTTATAAGTTTGACGATATTTAACTTTATTGCTCGTGTTTACGCACGAGTTATTAAATGTTTGTTCTAAAATTAATAATTTTTGGATATATTATGAGTAACTGCATTATAACTCTGTGTGAAATGTTATTTTTATATTTAAAGTATAAACATATATGAGAATTTTAAAAAGTGAACTACAAAATAATTTTATGTAAGTTGTTGACATATGTACAATATTGTGTTCAATTTTGCATCAAAGTATTGTTATATATCGAAGATTAATTTTAAAGTTCGCAATAAATTGGCAAACATGTTTGTAATATTTCAGTCGGAATTCCCTCGGAAATATTAGTTATTTGTGACGGATTTCTGACGGGAATAAAAAAATAATAAAAATTTAAAACATTTCCGACGGAATAGTGACAGATAAATCAATCCCTCAGAAATCCGTCGGAACACAATCGCAAAAGTTTTATTATAAGTCAGTTGCACCGTTTGTTGGGAATCTGATGTAAATCCATCGGAAATTAGGATAAATTAGCGACGGATATTTGTCCGTCGGAAATTCCGTCGCTGATACTCCTATTTCTAGTAGTGAGCTCTTCTATAATTTAATTGTTTTTGTTTGTTTATCTACGATAGGATTGGTGGCTACAGGATACTATATTCTACTCGTTAAGGTTTGTCAGAGGGCATTTATTGAGCAAATTGTAGCACTATATTAAGGTTTGTCACTTGGGCATTAAGCTATACTTAATCATTGTTCCAATCATCGGCTGTTATAACCGAGCATTATTAATTATGGGTTGATTACTGGTCTATTATATAAACCCTAGTTTTCAAAACTAGGGTTTTACACGTTTGAAGTAAGACGTTATCTTCTTGTTCTAATGTTTACGTATTGGTTTCTTAGTGTTAAGGTTTCTTTTGATGTCAAATTTGGGAGAGGCGACTATAACATGACACGTTTCTGTCATTACAGATAACGTGAGGGGTGTTGGCGATGTAGATCAGTTGAACGCTTTATGCAACGTTTAAAGGTTATTGATGCTGGGAACGCCGGTGTATCTCAGCCAAGTGATGATTTGAGGGTTGTGCGAAACCCTAATGGGGGACCTGATTGTAGCGTTTCTCATGAAGTGCTTACATCTGATGTACATACATCGGCTGACTCGGAGTCTTTATCTGCTGGGGATGAGTGTGTTATATCATGGGATGCTAATCCTAAACAAGTGAAGCCGGTTTCACTTGACGTTCCAGGGACTACTCATTATCCTTCTATGCCGAGTGTTGAGACAGCTCCTAAGGTTGTACACCAACAAGTGAACCTGGGTGATACTACTATAAACACTTCGAGTGTTTTTAAGCAGCCTTCTATTCTTAATGTGTTGAAGCAGCCTCAACCTACACATGTGGCTGTTCCTACACATCTTACTATTTCTAGTACGTCTCCTAATGGTGTCGAACCTAGTAGTGCAAATCTGCCTAATGGTATTGAGCAGGTGGTTTTTTATGTATGTAAGAATTTTGAGGCAGCTATGCATGAAGTTCAATATGCCGAAAATGCTTTGAAACAGCCTTCTACATCATATGCAGGTGCTACTTCAAATGAACATAAGAAATACACCTCTAACTTTCGTAGGCTGGAGTGTAGCAAGATAACGAATGGTGTGGATCTTACTGTCCCTATGAAAGTGGTTAAAGAGGTGAACACTAGGTATGAAAATACTTTCTATGGTTATTTCCTAGGTAAACGCATTGCTTTTCCTGTTATTGATTATTATGTACGCAATGTGTGTGGGAAAGTATGGTGCCATTCTTTTTTGAGAACCAAAATATGTGGTTGATTTGCCTATTCTTAAATCATGGACCTTGAACACCAACTTACTTAAAGAGGATTCGACCAACATTCCGGTGTGGGTTAAGTTCCATGATGTTCCCCTTGCTATGTTTTCTGATGATGGTCTTAGTCTTCTTGCAACATTGATTGGTACGCCGAAAATGTTAGATGCTTATACTAGCCAAATGTGCAAGAAATCTTGGGGCCGCAGTAGTTTTGCTAGGTGTTTGATTGAAGTTAGGGCGGATGAGGTACTTAGGGATAACATAACTGTTGAAATACCTCTACTTGATGGGTCGGGTTCGACTATTGAGAAGATACGGGGTTGAATACGAGTGGAAACCTCCTCGATGTGATACATGTAAGATCTTTGGTTATACTCTTGTTGATTGTCCAATATCTGTTTACCCCCTATTCAGCCTACTAAGAGTGTTAATGATGGTTTCCAAACTGTTAACAACAAGAAGAAGGGTAAGCAAGGTGGTCCAGCTGCTTCAGGTCAAGGAGGGTTTACGAAACCTAATGTGGGTAAGAAGTTGCAATATCAACCCAGAAAGCCTCCTACTCAACCTAAGCAAGTCGATGTCACTAAGAAAAAGGTTGCTGATGTAGTACGAGTGGAACGAATGTTGCTACATCTAATAAATCTGATGCCCTTAGTATGGATGATGACTTTGATATTCCTACTAAGGAAGTGAATAAGGATGTGGATGTTGGTAGTACAATGGAAGAAAAGAAGAATGAGTATGCAAAGACTAGTAATACATTGCATGAACCGCTTGTGAGTGATTCTATGGAAGCTAACGAGGTTGGGCCTACCCCTATTGTTGAGAAAATTGGGGAGTTTGAAAAACTTCTTATTGATGGGAAAGATACTCTTGTGGATGATGACGGTCATCCTATTAAAAAGGTTGATTATCCGGGTAATAAAAAAGATTTTCCGTCTTCTTCTTCTACTAAAAGGGTTAACCCATTCTCTAAGGTGGGAGAGATCGTTGATTCCGATAGTGATGAAGAGGAGGTTGCGAACACTTTTGATGAGTCAATGAACCTATTTGGTGGTGGTCATGATCATGAAGATGATTATGATAACTATGCGGATCAGGTCAACGATCTTCCAGGGAAGTTGAATGCTTTGTATGACACTTATGGTATCAAGCTCCAAGACCTTGGTAGGAAGTAATTTATTTTTCATAGGAGTCTAAGGTTATATTTTGAGTAGCGTTTTATTTTCTTGTTTAGAGAATATGAAGTATCTTGTTATGTAAGCTTTTTCGCCTATGTAACGGGCTGAGATATGAGATTCACCCATGTCCTTTGTACTTACGTTTTTTTGGAGTAATATATTTACCGGGTCTTTGACCTTTTACTCAAAAAAAAAAAAAACAATTATGCCATTTTTTTAATAAAAATCTTCAAAAGATAATGTTTACACAATGTTAACTCGTATATTTTAGAAATTTGTAACTTATAATAACTAAATGCAATTAACTGAATTTATCATAATAATTAATATATATTGTTATTAAATATAACATATAGTTGTTTAATTAAACTTTAGCTAATATTACCACTTCTAAAACATAAATGTTTACGCCCTTTATAATGTACTACACTACGGGCCTGTTTGGCATGAGTTTTTTGGAGGAGCTATTAGCTTTTTGTTACAAAATAATCTCTTATAAACTAAGTAGCTTCGTTTGGATGCATTAGCTACAAGCTTTTATTTCAAACAAATAGCTCCAAAATGAAAAGCTGATTCATGAAGCTTTTTAAATGTCTATGAGCTGTTAAAACTTTAAATTACTAATATACCCTCCAAACATTTATTTACAATTATAGATTTGTCCTTTTATGTCATTTTACATCTTATAATTACATTTAACAGCTAATTTACCAAACACTTTTATTAAAAAAAAATACAGCTTGTAGCTCATGTTAACAGCTTTGCGCTATTAACTTACAGTATAGCTACATAAAAGATACAGCTATTAACTAGTTTTGCCAAACATACCCTACTTATATTTCAAAATTTAGCATTTATGCTTAATAAGCAATTGATGTTAGACCTAAGACTTTTTAAGTTCTTCCGAATATTTTTAATTTAGTCAATTTCTATTTTGAAAAAGTTCCCTCCTTAACAAACCACGACACCTTTGAAATTTTCACCAAATCAATTCGCAAAAACAAACCAAAAAAATGTTGTTTATAAAATTATATTTGTACGAAACTATTAATGGTTGCAAATGTGTAAAGTATTTAGTGCTAATTTTATTATTTAATAAAAGGAGAATTATTTTACATACCAAACTTTTCTCACATACCAAGGAATTCATCTCTACCATCCATTTAAAAAGAAAATCAATGGCTGAGATTAAAAGCATTTTATTATTTCACCTATTTTTTATAATTTAAGTATCTCTTAAACCGTTAATCGTTAAGTGAAAATATTTACACCGTCGCGACGCAGATTTAGTTATCTTTCTATAGACGGGCACTTTGATATATCAAAAGAAAAATTTCGTTTTTTTCACGTTTTTTCGTTTTTATTTATGTTTTGAAATTTTGTATGAAAAAATCATATATGATAAAACACTAAACACATGTGATATTAGTGTTAAATCATATATGATATATAATATCATATGTGATATTACACTAATATCACATGTGATATTACATATCATATATGATATTACACTAATATCATATGTGATATTCAAATTAGTGTTTTATCATATATGATTTTTTTAATGCAAATTTCAGTAACGTAAAAAAACGAAAAAACTTTAAAAAAAACGTGAAAAATACGAAAAAAAAATATGTCGAAAGTATATCAAAGTGCCTATCTATAGAAAGATAATTAAATGTTCGTCGCAATGATATATTTTTTTTGGCTTAACGATTAACGGTTTGAAAGATATTAATATTTGTAAAAAAATGATGAAAATGGGTTTTTTAAATTGTTTGGATTAATCTCATACATTAGATCAAATAAAAATAAAGGGTGGAGATTGATCCCTTAGTATGTAAATAATTTTTTGTCCTCAAATGATCTTAAATCATTTAATATATATTAAACATACATATCTTATGTTTAATTTCCATCTTTGACTACTATAAAGCATGCATCGGGCCTTTTCTAGTAATAGAATTATAAAAGAAAAATATATACAAGTTCACACGGTTTTTAATTTTATGATTTTGATTTTAAATTTTGTACCATGTAATAATTGAATGCAATTAATTGAATACTCAAATTAAATTATGTTGTTATAACATATAACTTATACTAGCAATGTACCCGCGCAATGCGGCTGCGGGTACTCGATGACTAATTTGTGTAGAGCAAATATTTTTCATTTATACGTTTTTTGAGGCAAGTAATTTCCTTTCAACAAACTATTTGTAGTGTTAAAAAAATATGCTCGAAAAGCGTTTTTTTTTCTAGTGGCATGGTTACGTAGCGACAACAGTGTAAGATTTTCAATCAATTTGTGAGTGAGTATTCTCGATAGAATTATTTTTAATTACAGTAATAAAATGGAAATTAAATACTTTAGTCGAGTATTATGCATAATTGCGATAACGTTTGCGTGCCGTTTCGTAGCTATTGAGCCCTACCATTTTTTTTTAATTTTTGAAAGAAACTAAATTTTCATTCATTAAATAAAAATACAACTTATAATTCGAAATTAAAGAAAAAAAACATACGAAATTAAAAAAAAAAACATTATGAAAATTAAAAAAAATATTTGAAACTCAATATACCCATAAAAAATATTTCAGATATCACTTGTTAAAAGCCCATAATTTTTGGACAATCCAACACAACTTATACCCCATCTTTTGTCTAACCTAAATATTACTCCCTCCGTCCCAAAATTATTGTTCACCCACAAAAAACACATAGTTTTTGAAAAACATAATTATTACAGCTTTCTCTCTCATACTTTTTGCACAATGACATTTTTACCCTTAACTAATTAATTAACAACTTCTTTATAGTTTGTAATAATAAAGTCAAGTGAGGGTAATATAGTAAAATTGATTTATATTCCATATCTATTTATGAAAGTGGACAATTAATTTGGGACATCCCAAAATGGAAACGTGGACAATAAATATGGGATGGATGGAGTATTAAAATATAAACTCAATAGAAACACAGCCACACCCAATTTTTTTTCCCTTTTCCCCTTGATAACACACTAAGTCAACCTTTCATATCTTATACACTCCTCAAATCCACCAAAACTTTTCTATCTCGTTTTGTATGTGTAAATCGAATCACAAGTAAAACTTAGATATCCCATTCCTTGCTTTTCGTCAAGCAAGCACGGACAAAACCAATAATCTTTCTTTCTGCTATTGTTATACGAACACCAACACCCCTTTATCTCGTTTTTATCTTGTTATTCGAAGAACAAAGACCTCAAAGTTTTGGCTTCAAGATCCTGAAAAAGGTCTCGGGTAGGTTTATTGATATTGTTTTTCGTTTCGTGTCTTTTAGATTTATGACGAGTTTGTTAAGGATCTTCAGAGATCTTTTCTTCAAATAGAACAAACTGAGATCTTAGATTTTTTTTTTCTTGTATTCGAGGCAGCCTATTGGTGTGGTAACATGGGAATGGGGAGGGAGGAAGGTGAACATACTCTTCGCTCTTAGGTGTGAGGCTTATATAAGCTAGGCTAGGTTGTTATAATAAGTCAAATGGGTGTTACAATTTTAGGAATTTAAAATATTTAATAAGCTGTTACAAAGACTTAGTCTGTTACAAACATATACGTTTAATTTTGAAGAACAATATTGATCATTTTGAGTGAATATTGAAGTAGTTACAAATATGTACTACAATAACTTTTATTTATGTTTCAAAATGAGAGTAAATGTGAGAGTTACAAGTACTTGCATTGTATTTAATTTCTGAGTGGTGGAATTTTTAAGCCAATTCATTCCATAATAATTTAATAAAAGTGTATGAATTTTAAGCCTTGCTATTTAGGGAATGTCCTAAATACATTATAAGGTAGTAAAGATTTGTGTACTTAAACTTTAGCTAATGCTCCCTATTATAACTTTCATACTACTCCCTTCGTTTTAAAATTATAGTCCATATTTTCTTTTCGGGATGTTCCAAAATAATTGTGCACTTTCCTTTTTAAGTAAAAACTATAGAATAAAGTGAAGGAATATTTCATTTAAGTGGCTGAAAATTAAAGTGACTTCACTTTTATTAAAATTTATGATTTCTCTCTCATTACAATAATTTTAAAATTTTGAGACAGAGAGAGTATAACTTATTAAATACCTCATTTATAATGTATTACACAATTTATATTCCAAAATATAGCATGTATTCTTAATAATCATTTGATGTTGGACACGAGACTTTTTAAGTTTTTTCATATATTTTTATGTTAGTAAGTTTTTATATTGAAAAATTCCCTCCATAACCAACACAACACCCTACGAAATTTTCACCAAGTTAATCTGCAAAAATAAAATAAATGTTTTTTTATGGAAATATATTTGTACAAATTTATTAATGGTATATAATGCAAATGTGATAAGTGTTAAGTCTATAATATAAGAGAGTCAAATATTAATAAACTAGACTATAGACCCGCGGGTTTCGCGGGTGGCAATAAAAATATTTTCTATTTAACGTTATCAATCAACCATTTAGCATTATCAATCAACTATTGAAACCTTACAATTGTGTAACAGGGCTAGATATCTAAATAACAAAGTTACAAAGCAAACATCCCATGAGACATGTTCCCACGAGAGGCAAAACTAACATAAACCAAACTAAACCTCAATAACTCAAACCAATGTATTGAGCTACAACTAAGATATGTGATATGGAAGCCTAATGAGAACTAAAAAGTCAAAAACATCAACATAAAAAATATAAAAATATAATAATAATAATAATAATAATAAATAAAATATAATAAAAAATAGGCAAAAATGCATATATATCCCTCTCAAAATGAATAATTACATATATATATATATATATATATATATATATATATATATATATATATATATATATATATATATATATATATATATATATATATATATATATATATATAGAGTTAGGATCAAATAAGAAGATTACTTAAAATAAGAAGGAATAAGAAGAACTATAACCGAAATCCGAGATGCAATCGACCTAAATTAGATGCATCCCTATAATCTTAGATGCATTATAACGTACTAATAGTGTGTTTTCAAGCTTTTAATCAGATGCATATACGTATATTAGATGCATTTTATGATTTATCTTGTTTTTGCCCTTCTAGTGCCAAAAATCATGAAAATTTGCACCACTATACATCAAATTAACTTTCAAACTCAAGATGTTGCATCAATAGAAATGCATCTAATGCAAGTCGTTGCATCTCAAATACGGGGGTTTATCACTTCACCACTTTTATTTTAATTTACTTCTCACTGGATCCCTACTATATATATATATATATATATATATATATATATATATATATATATCCTTTGTACAAGTTTTTTATGCACATAATACAATGGTTTTTATGCATGCTTTGAATATATATGCAATTCAGAAAGATATATATGAAAAAGCCCCATGAAAAATAAAGCATAACCAAACAACCCTTTACACTGGCAAACTCACACATCAGCATAACAAAAACAATCGTTAATAATGTCAAAACAATCTCGCTTGTGAATTTGGGCCAATAGTAGCCTTCAATCAAGACACTTCGCAGCAAAGAACAATACCATATTTTTCTATAAATTCTAAAATGTTATAAGAAATAAGTAGCCAATAGTTTAGATATAAGGGTCAAAAGCTAGCTTAATATCCAAAAATTGGATAATGTTATAATGATATCCTTACATTATTAACAAAAGAAGTTGAATTTACACCATCTTCCGAGATATCTTGAATTTTGCCATCATCCTGCATATGTGGTGAAAATGAATAATAAAAGTTATAGTTGACTATAATAGTACAGCAAGCAAATTTTTTGTTGCAAACAAAATAAGATGTATAGGATGAATATCAGGGATGCTTTGAATTGTAAATCTTGAATGTCAAAGTTCGAGGCACTAACACCTCGCTGGTACTCGCCTCCGATGTCATATCAAGAAATGAAAAGAATTACTGTATGTAACATGAAACTATATTTGGGAAGGAAAAAATAGCACAACGTGTATAGTGTTCTAACCATTGACATGGCTATCTATTGCTGAGGGCATTTTCAGAGCTAGTTGGGTAACATCTTTAAGCTGTCGATATTTGGTTACCTTAGTATTCAGTATTTATCAAATACAAATAAGAGTAAATTACACCGTTCGTCCCTGTGGTTTGCTCCAAATCACACCGGTAGTCCCCGTTATTTTTTTTTTGCTTTTTTGCTCCTTGTGATTTACATATTGTACGCTGTTAGTCCTTATCGCTAACTGCCGTTATCTTTTTCGTTATCTCAATGGCACCGTTAGTCCTAACCGCTATCACTGCGCAAGTTAGTCCTTTATACTAACGTGACCGTTAATAACTCCAAAATTTTATTAAAAAAAATTTTCTACGCGTTTTAAACGTTTCGCCCGTTTTCTTACGTTTTCATGCTTTTTGTCCGTTTATATCGTTCTACTTTTCTATCGCTTACGTTTTGTCCGTTTTAAACGTTTTCCTTGGTTTTTACGCTTTGTTCCGTTTCTTAACTTGCCTCTCGTTTTTACGCTTTTGTCCGTTTTTACGTTTTTGTCCGTTTTACGTTTTCCTTCTTTTTACGCTTTTGTCCCTTTTCTTACGTTTTGTCCGTTAAGGCGTACGGTGTAATTTAAAAATACGTATTTTTTAAATCGGAAAAAAATGACGTATTTTTTAAAAAAACGTATTTTTAAATCGAAAAGGTATTTTTTTAAAATTACGTATTTTTAAAAATGACGTATTTAAAAAAACGTATTTTTTTAAATAGGAAAAGAAAGTATTTTTAAAAAACATGACGTATTTTTTAAATCGGAAAATGACCTTATTTTTAAACGGAAAAACATTTTAAAAGAATAGCGTATTTTTAAAAGAAAACGTATTTTTTAAATCGAAAACGATTTTTCAAAAAATGACGTATTTTTAAACGGAAAAAAAACACGTATTTTTTAAACATGACGTATTTTTAAAAACGTATTTTTTAAATGGAAAATCGATTACCGTATAACCGGATAAAAGCGTAAAAAAGGAAAACGATAAAAAGGACAAAAAACGTAGAAAAAGACAAAAGCGAAAACAACAAGGAAAACGTATAAAAACTTAAAAACGGACAAAAGCAAAAAAGTAAGGAAAACGTGATAAAACGTAGAAAAATTAGACGAAAACTTATATAAACGGACAAAAACGCATGAAAACGCTTAAAACGATAAAACCGCGAGAAAAGATTTTTTTTTAATAAAATTTTAGAGTTATGAACGGTCGTTAGTATAAAGGACTAACGCTGCAAGTGATCGCCTGGTTAGGACTAACGGTGCCATTGAGATAACGAAAAGATAACGGCAGTTTAGCGATAATGACTAACAGGCAATATGTAAACCACAGAGAGCAAAAAAGCAAAAAAAAAAAGAACAGGGACTACCGGTGTGATTTGGAGCAAACCACAAGGACGAATGGTGTAATTTACTCTACAAATAATAACAAATATGGTTTATCCACCACATTATTCACAGTACACATGACATATCTTGGTTTAATAACTTGAAAAGATTATAAAAGTATAGAACAAAAGTTCAAGGATGTACGATTAATTTTTATACCAATTTCATTTCCTCAAGCTTCTTAGACAGTCTAACTCTAATAATTGCAAAATCTACTTGTATCTAACCAAAATATGTGTTTTTAAGTATAAACGCAAAATTATAGTTGGTAGTTTGAAACTTAAGGGTACCTAAACCATCTAAATTGAAAGATAAACATATAAAACAACTTTAGGCATCAGTTGCCATAGACCGAGAACAATAATAAAAAGTCAAACACTAAGAACAATTATAATACCTCTAAATAAACAATTATAACAAACGGTTACTGGTTATGTTCTCAAACGGTCGAAATTATGGTTCTTAAACAATCCAATACAACTAATATATGGGACTATTATTGGTTTCAACGCAGATTCAATTAACTTAAATTCTGCTCAATGTTAAAAAAAGATGTGTAAGTTCTCATGTTGATTACTTACAGTTTCCGAGAAGAATAAAAAAGGAATAATGCTACCTTTAGGGTTCATATATACCAATACTACATGTTCATTTCTCCCCACGTATCTAATTATTGGAGTATGTTCTTGCTATTAACACTTCTACAATACATGAAAGATGGATTTCCAAACACCCATTTATTTTAGCTTCAAAGCGGTTAAACTTTTAGATTTAACTAATCTCCTCCAAAGTTTCAAAATGGGCCAGTTTGAGTTCATCATTTATGGGTTTATTAACAGATAGTGTGCAACACTACATATCTGTCTCTTTAGCTTCTCCCGAACTAACCTATTTTTACATGTTCTTGCTATTAATACTTCACACAATACATATGAAAATTGGATTCCCAAACACCTATTTATTTCAGCTTCATAACGGTTAAACTTTTCAAATTTAGCGTCCAAAGACAACATTCAAACACCATACAAGATCAGTAAAAAACAACATAAAACAGTAAAATCTACATCCAAACAATATACAAAATCAGTAAAAGCATATATGTCTGTCGCTGATCATTCTAGAGAAGTACAAACAACATATAAAGTAAGTAAAAACAAAATGGCCCAATAAGTTTAAAGTTGAGTGGGCTGCTATTAAACCCATGTCTCATGAACTATTGGATTGATTTCTATGGTCAAAATTGTTTATTCATTCAAACAAAATTTCACTTGCAAATGTATAGATGTATTTGAAGGATATATAGAGCAGTAAAAACAACATCTAGAACAGTAAAATCCATATGAACAACATCAATAATAACAATAATAATAACTTTAAAAACTAAAACTAAACTGATTGTTCAATAGTTGACGTTGATAGTGCTCAATATCATCCTTCATAAATTTCCATGCTTTATTCTAAACACGATGAGGTCTTGCAATACTATTAGACATAAGTAGATGTACAAATGTGCGACGCACTTTCTTCCCTAAATGCCTAACCATATATCTCTTGAAGAGCATAAATATATTCTCTGTCATCATTAAGTAATCCACGGGCAAAACACGCATCCTACATGAAGGGTATATAATGTCGTCATATTCATAACATGTGATATTTTAATATCCAAAGAATAGTGTAAAACAGTCTACCTTCCCAACCCATGTAATAGCACCACCAAAGTTAAGGAACAAAATCTTGCAACATTGTATAATTATTCTTTGGAAAATGACATAATCCAAATAAAATTATAAATTGATAGTAGAGCTATATTTTACATATAAGATGCTCCTCCATAACATTATATAGCTTACCATACAATCATATGCACAATGAAATTATACCATATCTGTATATATTGACACTTAACCATGTTCCCACTATATCACATTGTGCATATATTGACACCATGAGAAATGTCCATAAGCACATGTCCCATTACCATTTCTTAATCACTAAATCCTCCAACCTATCACAAATGCAACTCTATATTCCAACCTATCTCTTCCCCAAAATTTGTCACTTCATTCCAGGTTGAAGTCAAACTAACCACAAGTATACATGACCTACCATATTACAGAGTATTTGAATAATATGCAACAATCAATAAAACAAAATAAAAGTTGTCGCCTACTTCAAAGCAACTCTAAATCTTTAATCCATAACTAACGACATGAAGATAAGCTGTTACAATTAGGACACCTATTTCATAATCACAAAAATTGTCCACCCATAACCATAAACCACCTTATGACATTCCATTTGGGAGTGATATTAAACCAATGAGCCGAAATCCCTTAAAATTCTAACATTAGCACCACCGACAGTCATGTACTTAATGTTGATGTACCCTTAAGAAACTATGATATATCACGCCAAAACTTGAAAAACATAGCATTCATATGACACTGTAAAAAAAACTGTAGCATCTACATACTACAAGTTAAAGCTGCATTCAAAATTGAGAATTTCATTAGTAAAAATAGAAGATGATCATCGCAAATGAAGTTTACTGCAATTCGTCATGGTCAGCCGGATAAAAGCAAAATAATTAGGTAACATTATGAAATAAAATAAAAAAAACCCTAAAATGAAGATTCAAATTAACAAAACCCTTAAAATGAATCACCATAACAAAACCCCTAATATAAATCAACATAATAAAAACCCCACAATATGAATCTGACATTAAAAATTAATACAAACAAATTATATACCTTAGTCGAATGAAGAATGTTATTTCATGCTATTGGTACAAACAATTTCAATATTGATGATATGGATAAATATAATCTACTTTTGATGGATCGAGATTCAGGAATATTATATAAAATTTTATGTAAATATTATAAAACCTTATAAAAAACATGATGCTAGCCAAAAAAGACGTGTAGAAAGGTCAGTGTTTTCAGAATGTGACACGTGTCATTATGACGTCAATATATGACGTCAGAAGTGAGGGGTATGGCATTCAAAAAAGTTTTCATTTATTATATATAAAGATGTTTCTTAGTCATCTTCACATAACTTTTTTAATATTAAAGTATATCTTGCATTTATAAACACTCTTTTACTCATATCTCATATTTACGTAGGAAGAACATAATATAAAAGATTGTTGATAATAGTAACAAGATATATAAATGTAACTTTGTAAGATGTATATCCGTTAATTCATTTAATAAGATGATACATATACTTTTTTAAATTTGATATAAGTACAATATCTTATTTTGTGATTAGGAGGTGTAACTTTTTTGGTGTATAAAATGTTATTAAGTTTATCACGCCGTTTATTAACTACTTGCGAATATAAGCCGTTAACAACCACTTTGAAATATCTGTTAGCATTAAAGAAAGTGACGGTCATTATATGGTTAGGAACTTTGTAATGTGTTATAGTAATTATAATAGAATAATTAATGGGCTCATGGATTAGACTAAACGAATAGGTTAGTAGTTATAATAAGCTAATCTATATATTATGTTGTAACCCAAGTCCAATCCACAAACCAAACAAAGCCCACACGAAGGCCCATAGTGGCGCCTCACTCTAAGTATAAAAGCCACCAAATAGCTTATTTGTAGGTGTGCTTGAAGGTGCAAGCGTGTGTTTTGATAATATAGTTCCATTTCTCTATTTCTCTCTTTGTCTCTTTTTCGTCCTCTACACATACTCACGTCACCCTCTTCACCATCTTAGTCGTGTGTTTAGTTGATCAAACTTAGGTCCTGCAATTGGTATCATTCGCTTAGCAATGATCTAGGAGTGTTTGTTTGGTTAGATTCACGTTTTCTATTGGTTTTTGGGTAAAAATGGTATCTTAGTACTCACATCCTTTTTTGATTCAAAATCAATTTTTTACGAGTTTGATCTTTAAAGTTGTTGTTTTTCAGTAATATATACTGACTATATAAAGGATTTTGCAAAAAGAATTGGTCAAAACGGTTAAAATTTGAGTGTTTTAGGCGTTTTTTGGTGTTAGGGTGTGTTTGTTTCATTAAGATGTTTTGGGTCTGAATCTGACTACCGCGTCTTATTGTTAAGAAGTGGTTATAAAATCTGAATTTGAATGAAAGTGTTTTAGGCGTTTTTTGGTGTTAAGGTGTGTTTGTTTCATTAAGAAATGGGTTGTTGTTGGGGCTCAGGGATTTCATCATTGTCACCACCCGTATACTCAAAGTGATCACCAGTTTTCTGAGTCTGGGGTGGTAACTCAGAATCCTGAGGTTTTTCAGTAGAAGAGCGAGGAGGAGATCGTGGTTGAGCTGGAGTCCTTTGGGGTGGAGGTTGCATTGAAGATGATTCACCAGTTTTCTTTGGACGTTTAGGCTCATCATTCTTATCCTTATCCTTATCTTCATCATCTCTTGGACGTTTAGGCCTTTGAGCTTCTTCCCTGTAAGCTGATTTGAGTTGGTATTCCAGCAGTGCTTCAAACAATTTACCTTCGGAGGAAGTAAATGTTGCAGATCGTTTAGACATTTGAGCTACGAGCCTGTTAACCAATTCAGCATCTGAGAATATTATGGGATCAACTGGGTTGATGTTGACATGCATTGGTGTTGATCTCATAGTTTGCTTGGCCAAATGTAATAGATTCGGATAGAGTTGTTTGGTAAACATCTCCTTTGTAACTCCAGGAACGATGTCAAGAAGGTACTTGTGAGTGTAACCTTTGATCATCTCGTTCATTTCCCCTTGAAGATCACGTTGCATGAACTTCTATATGTATTCCCTTTGAGCTTGCATCTTGTCATTCTCATCATGAAGATACTGTACCTGGTCAGCGAGAAAATTCAGCTTCTTGTAAAGCACGTCTTTCTTTCTGACCTGCTTGACAGCTTTAACGATTCGTGTCTTAGCTTGAGAGATCCAAGATGCCATTGGCTTCTTCACTGATTTGGATGTAGATCTGGTTGTTCTTCTGGATGGTGGTGGTGAAGAATGAGAGGATGAGTCTGATGATGAAGAGACATGAGGAGGCTCGGGGTCCTTAGGTGGTTCAGAAGTTTCCTCCTTAGAACGTGTGGGACTGTCTAGAAGAAATTGATCATAAGCGGTTTCTTCATCTCCATACTTAGCCGTTTCGTCAGTCTTTGTTTCATCAGCAGGAGTTTTCTCAGTCTTTTCCGTTTCTAGTTCCTCAATATCAAAGTTGATGGAATCCTCAATCTGCCGTTGTTGTTGTTCGTGGGTGATGGTAGTACCAGTTCCCTTATCAGGTCGATTAACCGCATCAGGAATTGGTGTGGCTTGAGTACCACCACTTGATCCTCCAGGGCCACGAGTTTGATCTTTTACGAATTCTTCGGCAAAGTGTTTTTGTCTGAGTTCCATCAACTTCTTTTGATAATTTCTTTCTTCGTCAACTGGTTCTTCTTCAGAACTCTCCTTATCATGCTCAATCACTGGGGTTTTCCCTTTACCTTTGTCAGCTGGTGGACTGGGAGGTTTAGCTACTGATGGAGTAACGTCGGTTGCAGTTTCAGAGTAGAAGACCTCATCATCTGATTCGGTTTCCTCAGAGCTTTCGTCCACTAGCTTTCTTGGCGGTTCAGGCTTTGGAGTGGGAATAGGAACAGCTTTTTTAGAGGGAACTTTCCTTTTTAGTGCGGGTTTCCTCTTAGGGAACTTCCTTTGACTTTCAGTGCTTGCAGCACTTCTTGCACTGCCTCTTCTGGTTTTCCTGGTAGGTGTACCAGAAGACTTATCATTGAGAAAACCAACTTTACCTTCAGCAACTGCTATCAGATACCTTTTGTATGAATAAAGTTGTTTGATTTCATCAGAGAGAAGGTGATCCGGTAACTCAGCACCTTGTTTCTTTGTTGTTGACTCCTTAAATCTGACTGTTAGAGTAGGTTCAGACAACATGTCGTGATTGTTGGGGTCATTGATTCTTTTGGGGATATCAGGGTTAAACCCAAGTGCTCTTTGGATCAACAGTTTTGTATATCTGATATAAAGGATCTTTGAGCCAAGCTTCTTGAGGAATGTCATCATGTCGTCCCATATCAGAGCTTCGACTTCAATGTGCTTCATGTTGACCAAAGCCCAAAAGATTTGCAGTTCCATGAGCTTGGGATGCTCATAGCCACTGTCACGACCAGAAACAGATTTGGTGATGATGATGTAGAGAGTTCTCCAAGGTTGAGGAATATTCTTAAGGTCCACATGTGAATGCTTAGTGATTACTCCTGTAGCTTCGTCATAACCAATATCGATCAGGAACTGTAGAACAGTCTCTTCAGTTGGTGTAGCATTGAGTTCGGTTGGCTCGATGATCGGAATGAGAAGAACAACCCTTAAGTCTGCAGGTGTGATGGTGACTTGTTTGTGATTGAGAGTCACCGTCACAGCGTTTTGTCCTTTGATCTTTTGCATTGTAGTCCAGAACTGGTGAATATAGATCTCAGGTACTGTAGCAGAATTGGAGAGCATGTTCTGATAAGGATGATTCTTCAGAATATCCACAACAATTAAACAAGAGGACTCTGAGCAGGTGAGAGTTTCAAAGTCAACACGAAGGTTGTTCTTTCCAATCTTCATCGGATAACCATTTGGGAAGATATCAGCAACGATGAGAACATTTGGTGCATCCACATTCTGCATTTGAGCGTCCATGTCGTGATCTGAAAGATATTTAGCCAAAAGAACCAAAATATCGAAAGACATTATGTTAGTCAACAGATGGTTATATTGTCTAATTATTGAATTTGATTTGTCGATGATTGTTACGAGTCCAATGTCACTTGTTTGTCTAATAGTCCAATGATGTCGTGATAAGTTACGTGATTTGATTAACTTTAAGTTTTAAAGTCCATGTTTTCACTTATTATTCACAACTTGTTAAACATTTAAGCTTATAGTGACATTATTGGTTTCGTGGCGTTATGATTTATTTATTTACAAGTTTGCACGCGTAACAATTCATAATTAAGGTTAAACAAGGCTTAGGCGTAGATATGGCAAGCTTATGCGTAAACAGGAATGATATACGCGTAAACGCAAGCGTATGCGTAGGATCCTGACTTACGCGTAGGAAAAGGGGACCTTATGCGTAGAGCTTACGCGTAAGCGTATATATAAAACCTTACGCGTAAGGCTTACTCGTAAGAGTCAACCTTATGCGTAGAGGTCACTGTTTACGCATATCCTTCATAGGACACGCGTAGTCCCTTATGTAGAACCTTACGCGTAAACGTTACGCGTAAGATATCTCTTACGCATAACATGCTACGCGTAAGGTGATCCTTATGCGTAGATGTCAAACAACCTTGATTCTGAATTTTCACGTGTAACAAACCTGAAATAAAATCATCATAGCACCAATATTAACACATACATTCATTAATTTTCAGATCATATCATGAATATTCATTTAAGTAGTTACGCGTGAGATAACTTATGCGTAAGCTTAAACCCTAAATTTCAAGGATTACGCGTAAGATATCTAACCATAGGATTTGCACCAAAGTTTTTCTGGGATGTCTTAGATGCCTATTGAGATGTTCTATTCAAGTTTTAACATCAAACTCTAAGAAAATCAGAAATACCTAATTCTTACGAACATAAACCCTAATTTCCAATTTATGAATCATTAGTGTTTCTGGGTAATATCTGGGCCTAGATATTATCAATTCAACTTGAAAACAACCTCATACAACAATCTTTATCACCAAAAACGTTCACATATGAAAACACCCAAATCGACTTATGAACCCTAATTTTGAAAAACGGACAATTCGTGTTTCTGGGTGGATTAGATTGATGAAAATGGTTTTAGTACATAGTTTTGAATATTTTAACACCATTATATCATTAAAAAACACACACCTGATGATCTTGTGTTCTTATGCTTACGCGTAGAACACAAAGATCATCAAAACACAAGTTTTAGCCGTTGGATTTGCATACAATTCAAAACCCTTGTTTGTAAACACGTTTGGATTACGAAATCACTTACAAAATGAAGATCAAGAAACCGGATTTAAAGTTTGAATGTGGATCGTGGATGAAGTTAGGTGAAATATTAAATGTGATGAAATAAATGAGGTGGGTGAAAGGTTTTTGTTAAAAAACACTTTTCCAATTTGACACCTTCAGTCCTTCCACTTTTTCCACTAACATTAAATGCCTTTAACTTCCATTTTGGTTAACAAACGAGTGATATTTGGAAAGAAATTTGACGACACTCCCCCTCGACTTAAGAAATAGTGAAAGTTTATAAATTTTAGTCCGAGGAGTGTCAGAAAACCAGAAATGTGACCACCATTATTAAAGAAATAACCGGGAAAGGATAACATGCAAGTACAAGGTTTTATGAAACTGATAAATATTTGCTTTCTCCCCCTCAACACTTGATCATAAAAATATTGAATTTTGAAAGATTTGAGTGTTGACTGAAGATTTGTACTTGCCATGTTAACAGAAATATAGATAGAAGAATATTTTTGTTGTTTTATCAGATTTTATATTTTTGTATTTTGTTTTTGAAAAATTATTTACAAAAAAAAAGGTTTTGGTGTTTGACTGGTTTTTAAGAATGTTTTAAGAGTTCATCCAGTTCCTCTTGAGTCAAACACCGCATACCAATCCGGTGGACCAACTCATTAAACCTAGCAGGAGCTAAGGCTTTGGTGAGAAGATCTGCCAATTGGTATTCTGTACCCACAAAATATAATTCAACAGTACCCTGTTCCACGTGGTCCTTGATGAAGTGATATCGAAGATCGATGTGCTTTGATTTCGAGTGTTGAACAGAGTTGCACGAGATCGCAATAGCACTCCGATTGTCGCAGTACATCGGATTCTGTCAAATACGTAACCATAGTCTTTGAGTTGTGTTCTCATCCAAATGACTTGAGCACAACACGACGACATGGCTACATATTCTGCTTCGTTGATGACAGCATGTATCCAATTTCTTCGATTGCCAATATACCAGTTTGTCACCAAGAAATTGTAGTGCTCCTGAAGTACTTTTCCGAGAGTCTAAGCATCCTGCGTGGTCAGCGTCTGAAAAAGCTATTAGTTCAAAACCAGAATCCTTCGGATACCAGATCCCCAAATTAATGGTTCCCTTGATGTATCGGAGGATTATTTTAGCCTCTGAGAGGTGGGTTTCAGTTGGTCTCGACTGATAACGGGAGCAAAGATATACGGCAAAGACAATATCAGGTCTGCTGGCTGTTAGATACATGAGAGACCCAATAATACTTCGGTATTTGGTAGGGTCAGCCAGTTTCCCATGCAAATCAGCGTCTAGCTTTTTGGTATGTGACATTGGTGTGGCATAAGTATCACAAGTATTCATTCCAAATTTGTTCAGAATTTCAAGGGCATATTTGGACTGACTTAAGAAAATACCACGGGGTGATTGATGAACTTGCAGTCCTAGAAAGAACGTAAGTTCACCCATCATTGACATTTCAAAATGTTTCTTCATTAGTTTTGCAAAAGCGATTGAGTACTTTTTATGTGTTGACCCAAAAATGATGTCATCCACGTAAATTTGAACAATTAAAATATGTTCCCCGTGATATTGTATGAAAAGAGTTGGGTCAACCGAACCTTTGGTAAAATTATTGGCAATGAGGAAGGATGATAACTTATCGTACCACGCCCGAGGAGCTTGTTTGAGTCCATACAGAGCTTTGTTCAGTTTGTAGACATGGTTCGGGAACGCGGGATCAACGAATCCTTCTGGCTGGCTGACATATACCGTTTCTTTCAGTTGACCATTCAGAAAAGCAGTTTTGACGTCCATCTGAAAGACCGTTATATTCATATGAGCCGCGAACGCGAGAAAGATCCGTACAGCTTCAAGACGAGCAACCGGAGCAAATGATTCTTCAAAGTCAATACCCTCTTCCTGACGATAACCTTTAGCCACCAGACGTGACTTGTTTCTGATTACGTTCCCTTCAGCATCCAATTTGTTTTTCCAAATCCATTTGAGACCAATGACGTAGACCCCTGTTGGTCTTTCAACCAGTTCCCATACTTCAAGACGTTTGAATTGGTTGAGTTCTTCTTGCATGGATTCAATCCAGTTGTCTTTTGTCATTGCGTCTTTAATGTTTTTAGGTTCAGATTGGCAGACAGTGAGAGCATAAATACAATGTTCACCATCTGTGTGAAGACGTTGTCTTGTCAAGACTGGTTGATTCGGTTTGCCAATAATATTCTCAAGAGGATGGTATTTTGTCCAACGATGTGTAGAGGGTTGATGTTGGTATACATTGTGCAGATTTTGAGGATTCAAATGGCTTGTGGATGATTCCGCGACATCAGGTGCAGCAGATTCATTAGCAAACGGGTTAAAGAACGCATTTGGATCAAAACCTGCAGGTGGGGGTACTTCATTGAGAACATCATCAGTGGTTCTGGTCGTTGGAGGCAGTTTGTTTAACTGTTGTTGTAGAGTCAACTGGTGGTGCTTCTTCAACAGTAGTTGTTGTAGCTGGTGTATCAGGTATAGGAATATGATCAGGTTGTGCAGCGGAAACATCGGATACACCTTGAGCACGATCATCAATATCGTCACTGAACAGCGGAGCAAATAGCCTTTCCATTTGTTGACGAGTAAGCTAAGGGCTTGATTCAACTGATGATGGGGTTTGAGGGAAGTTTAAACGGTTATGACCGGGTTCCAAGCTGTTATACTCAGAAGCCATTTCAGTAAGCTCATCGAAATTTGCATGAATCGTTTCCATAACCTGCTTTGTTCGACGATTCTAGATCCGGTAACCTTTAGAATTTTCACAATATCCAATAAAGACACCAATGTCAGCTTTGGCTTTGAGCTTTCCAAAGTCATCACGATCATTATTTGGATAGCAAAGGGATCCAAATACGTGAAAGTGTTTGAGATTCGGTTTTCTGTTGTGGATAAGCTCAAATGGTGTTTTGTTATGGCGTTTAGTAATCATTGAGTGATTCTGAGTGTAGCATGCAGTTGAGACAGCTTCAGCCCACAAGTAATCTGGAAGTTTAGCATTAATTAACATCGTTCTGGCAGCTTCCACTAACGTGTGGTTTCGTCTTTCAACAACTCCGTTTTGTTCTGGTGTGCAGGCAATAGATGTTTGATGCTTAATTCCCACTTTCTCATAATATTCCCGAAGAGTTTGATTTACAAATTCAGTTCCTTTGTCTGTTCGAATTTGTCTGACGGTGTTCCGAAGCTGAATTTGAATTTTCGTGAGAAAGGTGATGATCATCTGTGGAGCTTGATCTTTGCTTCGAAGAAAGTAAACCCAAGTCCATCTTGAGTAGTCATCAACAATTACCAAGATGTAGCATTTGCCATTCATTGTCTGCACGCGCATTGGGCCACACAAATCCATGTGAAGAAGATGAAGCACATGCTGAGAGCTGTGTTCCACCTTTGAAGGAAAATGAGCACTAGTGCTTTTCCCTTTTTCACAAGCTGAGCATAGGTGATCTTTAGAATACCGGAATCGCGGGAGACCTTCAACAAGTTTGTGTCGAGCAAGGTTGGTTATTTTTTGAAAGTTTAGATGTGAGAGACGACGGTGCCATAGCCAATATTTTGTTGATGTAGCCTTTGAGAGTAGACATATGGGAGATGAAGCAATCATGTCTTGCATGGAGATAGTGTAGAGACTGGATGAGCGTTGGCCAGACATAAGATCATTTCCTTGTAGATCACGAATGAAACAAGTTTTCTCCCTGAAAGCAACTTCCAAGTCTCCATTACAAAATTGACCAACAGAAAAGAGATTGTGACCGAGGCCTTCCACATAATAAACCCTGCTAATTTCGATGTTGCCATTGATGTAATCTCCGTAGCCCATGATAGCTGCGAAGTGATCATTCCCGAATCTGACAGTGCCAATGAACTTTGCAACAAAGTTTGATAACAGTTTAAGGTTGCCTGTCATGTGTCGGGAACATCCGCTATCAACAATCCAAAGGATGTATCAATTGCATTACACACAGAAGACACAGATGGAATAGAAGTAGATGTGGAACCCGATGAGTTAGAGGGTTCATCAGCAGTTATAGTAGAAATACACACATCAATGATTTTAGGCATCTATTTAAATCCTAGTGTATTATGTATCCATTTCTGCCATCTCCAACTAGTCTTAGCTTTAGTCTTAGTGAATGCACTAGGTGGTACTATATTCCTTGGAGGTG
>OU343217.1:16869967-16921411 GCA_910596185.1 Chrysanthemum makinoi
TTTTCACTGCTGCTGTTGTGAGGCTGCTCTTAACGAGCTTATTTTGTCTTGTCAAAAGGTTGTCATTTTCAAGTTTGTGAAAAAGGATCCAAAAGAAAAATTGAAAAGAAAAAATGTTTTACAAAAAAAAAAGTGCCATCAATCAGGATCGAACCTGGGTCTAGGCGCTCACCAAGCACACCCTACCTATCTTTGCTACCTCATTGTTGTGTGCTAGTTTAGTCCTTTCATTCCTTTTAAAGTCATTTTAAAGGTTAAGCTTAGTTTGAGCAGTTTTGCTCAATTTCAGCTTATTTAGATTAGGTAATATTCCATTTTTATTTTTTCCTAGGTAGTATTTAATTCAAAGTATTTTCTGTAATTTTCTCATATTTTTCTAAATTAGTTTAGTATTTTTAATCATTTAATTAGAGTAAATTAGTTTTTAATTCGTAATAATTATTTTTAAAGTCGAAAAAATACCCGGCTTTTTCCTAAAATTATTTTTAGTCGTTTAGAACGTAGGAAAATTAGTTTCACATCCTTAGGCCTTAAATTGCATCATTTTCACTTTTTGAGGCTCGGGATTAGCCCGGGTTTTCACGTTTTTGCATATTATCACTCTAGGACTTAGTGTAACTTAATTTTATTGTTCCGTATGCTTAGTAGTAGTTAGATTATCATTTACTTTGTTCCCGTAGCCCTAATTACTTTCCCTTTAGTTAATTTTGTAGAAAACGTAATCAAAAACAAAAAAAAAAACCGTAACATCGAGCATTTTAATAACAAACCTCAAACGAAATTCTCAATTCACACCTCGTTGGGAAACGACCCGGATATCCTTATCCGGTATCACTTATCGAATATTTGAGGGTTTTGCGTGTCGACCTTTTTCCTAAAGGGTTGGTTTGTAATTCTCGCGCGTGTATTCGTATTTGGTATATTTTAATATTATAATTGACTATTTGACCCCTCAAAAGGCCGATATCAGTCGCACATTTGTACATCTACTTATGTCTAATAGTATTGCAAGACCTCATCGTGTTTAGAATAAAGCATGGAAATTTATGAAGGATGATATTGAGCACTGTCAACGTCAACTATTGAACAATCCGTGTTTGTTTTAGTTTTTTTAAAGTTATTATTATTGTTATTATTGATGTTGTTCATATGGATTTTACTGTTCTAGATGTTGTTTTTACTGCTCTATATATCCTTCAAATACATCTATACATTTGCAAGTGAAATTTTGTTTGAATGAATAAACAATTTTGACCATAAAAATCAATCCAATAGTTCATGAGACATGGGTTTAATAGCAGCCCACTCAACTTTAAACTTATTGGGCCATTTTGTTTTTACTTACTTTATATGTTGTTTGTACTTCTCTAGAATGATCAGCGACAAACATATATGCTTTTACTGATTTTGTATGTTGTTTGGATGTAGATTTTACTGTTTTATGTTGTTTTTTACTGATCTTGTATGGTGTTTGAATGTTGTCTTTGGACGCTAAATTTGAAAAGTTTAACCGTTATGAAGCTGAAATAAATAGGTGTTTGGGAATCCAATTTTCATATGTATTGTGTGAAGTATTAATAGCAAGAACATGTAAAAAAGGTTAGTTCGGAAACTGAGAAACTAAAGAGACAGATATGTAGTGTTGCACACTATCTGTTAATAAACCCATAAATGATGAACTCAAACCGCCCATTTTGAAACTTTGGAGGAGATTAGTTAAATCTAAAAGTTTAACCGCTTTGAAGCTAAAATAAATGGGTGTTTGGAAATCCATCTTTCATATGTATTGTGAGAAGTGTTAATAGCAAGAACATACTCCAATAATTAGATACGTGGGGAGAAATGAACATGTAGTATTGGTATATATGAACTATGCACCCTAAAGGTAGCATTATTCCTTTTTATTCTTCTCGAAACTGTAGTAATCGATGAGAACTTAAACTTAGAATCGTGTTGATATACAAATGAAGCTTTTCCGAACCTACATTAATCATGACCCAATAAATGATCCCGATATATTAGTTGTATTGGATTGTTTAAGAACCATAATTTGCGAATCCACGTTGAGAGACATAACCAAGAACTCGTTTGTTATAATTGTTTATTTAGAGGTATTATAATTGTTCTTAGTGTTTGACTTTTTATTATTGTTCTCGGTCTATGGCAACTGATGCCTAAAGTTGTTTTATATGTTTATCTTTCAATTTAGATGGTTTAGGTACCCTTAAGTTTCAAACTACCAACTATAATTTTATGCTTATACTTAAAAACACATATTTTGGTTAGATACAAGTAGATTTTGCAATTATTAGAGTTAGACTGTCTAAGAAGCTTGAGGAAATGAAATTGGTATAAAAATTAATCGTACATCCTTGAACTTTTGTTCTATACTTTTATAATCTTTTCAAGTTATTAAACCAAGATATGTCATGTGTACTGTGAATAATGTGGTGGGTAAACCATATTTGTTATTATTTGTAGAGTAAATTACACCGTTCGTCCCTGTGGTTTGCTCCAAATCACACCGGTAGTCCCTGTTTTTTTTTTTTTTGCTTTTTTGCTCCCTGTGGTTTACATATTGCACGCAGTTAGTCCTTATCGCTAACGTCGCCGTATCTTTCTCGTTATCTCAATGGCACCGTAGTCCTAACCAAGCGATCACTTGCGCCGTTAGTCCTTTATACTAACGACCTTAATAACTCCAAAATTTTATTAAAAAATCTTTTCTACGCGTTTTATCGTTTTCTACCGTTTTCTTACGTTTTCATGCGTTTTGTCCGCTTATATAAGTTTTTCGCCTAATTTTTCTCTTTTTCTTACGTTTTTGTCCGCTTTTATACGTTTTCCTTACTTTTTTTTACGCTTTTGTCCGTCTTTCTTAAGTTTTTATACGTTTTCCTTCGTTGTTTTACGCTTTTGTCCGCTTTTCTTACGTTTTGTCCTTTTATACGTTTTCCTTCGTTTTACGCTTTTGTCCGTTTTCTTTTACGTTTTTGTCTATTTTTATACGGTAATCTGATTTTTCCGATTTAAAAAATACGCTTTTAAAAAAAAATATCGCCATTTTTAAAAAATACGCCATTTTTTTTCCGATTTAAAAAAATTCGCCATTTTTAAAAAATACGTTTTCGATTTAAAAAATACGTTTTTCTTTTTAAAAAATACGCCATTCTTTTAAAAACACGTCATTTTTTTTTTTCCGATTTAAAAAAATACGTCATTTTTTCCGATTTAAAAAAATACTATTTTTTAAAAAATACTTTCTTTTTTTTTCCGATTTAAAAATACGTTTTTCTTTTAAAAAATACGCCATTTTTTTAAAAATACATTTTTTTTCCGATTTAAAAAATACGTTTTTTAAAATACGCTATTTTTAAAAAATACGTCATTTTTTCCGATTTAAAAAAATACGTAATTTTTTTAAATTACACCGATATAAACGGACAAAAACGTAAGAAAAACGGACAAAAGAAAAAGGGCAGGAAAACGTATAAAACGGACAAAGAGTAAAAACGAAGGAAAACGTATAAAAACGTAAGAAAAACGGACAAAAGCGTAAAAAACCAAGGAAAACGTTTAAAAACGGACAAAAACGTAAGAAAAACGTAGAAAAAGTAGACGAGAACTTATATAAACGGACAAAAACGCATGAAAACGTAAGAAAACGATTAAAACCGCGTAGAAAAAAAAAATTTTTAATAAAATTTTGGAGTTATTAACGGTCGTTAGTATAAAGGACTAACGCTGCAAGTGATCGCTTGGTTAGGACTAACGGTGCCATTGAGATAACGAAAAAGATAACGGCATTTAGCGATAAGGACTAACAAATAAGGCAATATGTAAACCACGGGGAGCAAAAAAGCAAAAAAAAAATAACAGGGACTACCGGTGTGATTTGGAGCAAACCACAGGGACGAACGGTGTAATTTACTCTTATTTGTATTTGATAAATACTGAATACTAAGGTAACCAAATATCGACAGCTTAAAGATGTTACCCAACTAGATCTGAAGAAGATGCCCTCAGCTTAATAGATAGCCATGTCAATGGTTAGAGACACTATTACACGTTGTGCTATTTTTTTCCTTCCCAAATATAGTTTCATGTTACATACAGTAATTCTTTTCATTTCTTGATATGACATCCAGAGCGAGTACTAGCGAGGTGTTAGTGCCTCGAACTTTGACATTCAAGATTTACAATTCAAAGCATCCCTGGTATTCATCCTATACATCTTATTTTGTTTGCAACAAAAATTTGCTTGTGTATATTATAGTCAACTATAACTTTTATTATTCATTTTCACCACATATGCAGGATGATGGCAAAATTCAAGATATCTCGGAAGATGGTGTAAATTCAACTTCTTTTGTTAATAATGTAAGGATATCATTATAACATTATCCAATTTTTGGATATTAAGCTAGGTTTTGACCCTTATATCTAAACTATTGGCTACTTATTTCTTATAACATTTTAGAATTTATAGAAAAATATGGTATTGTTCTTTGCTGCAGGAAGTGTCTTGATTCGAAGGCTACTATTGGCAACCAATATTCCACAAGCGAGATTGTTTTGACATTATTAACGATTGTTTTTGTTATGCTGATGTGTGAGTTTGCCAGTGTAAAGGGTTGTTTGGTTATGCTTTATTTTTCATGGGGCTTTTTCATATATATCCTTCTGAATTGCATATATATTCAAAGCATGCTAAAACCATGTATTATGTGCATAAAAAACTTGTACAAAGGATATATATATATATATATATATGTAATTATTCATTTTGAGAGGTATATATATATGCATTTTGCCTATTTTTATTATATTTTATTTATTATTATTATTATTATTATTATTATTATTATATTTTTATATTTTTTATGTTGATGTTTTTGACTTTTTAGTTCTCATTAGGCTTCCATATCACATATCTTAGTTGTAGCTCAATACATTGGTTTGAGTTATTGAGGTTTAGTTTGGTTTATGTTAGTTTTGCCTCTCGTGGGAACATGTCTCATGGGATGTTTGCTTTGTAACTTTGTTATTTAGATATCTAGCCCTGTTACACAATTGTAAGGTTTCAATAGTTGATTGATAATGCTAAATGGTTGATTGATAACGTTAAATAGAAAATATTTTTATTGCCACCCGCGAAACCCGCGGGTCTATAGTCTAGTTTATTAATATTTGACTCTCTTATATTATAGACTTAACACTTATCACATTTGCATTATATACCATTAATAAATTTGTACAAATATATTTCCATAAAAAAACATTTATTTTATTTTTGCAGATTAACTTGGTGAAAATTTCGTAGGGTGTTGTGTTGGTTATGGAGGGAATTTTTCAATATAAAAACTTACTAACATAAAAATATATGAAAAAACTTAAAAAGTCTCGTGTCCAACATCAAATGATTATTAAGAATACATGCTATATTTTGGAATATAAATTGTGTAATACATTATAAATGAGGTATTTAATAAGTTATACTCTCTCTGTCTCAAAATTTCAAAATTATTGTAATGAGAGAGAAATCATAAATTTTAATAAAAGTGAAGTCACTTTAATTTTCAGCCACTTAAATGAAATATTCCTTCACTTTATTCTATAGTTTTTACTTAAAAAGGAAAATGCACAATTATTTTGGAACATCCCGAAAAGAAAATATGGACTATAATTTTAAAACGAAGGGAGTAGTATGAAAGTTATAATAGGGAGCATTAGCTAAAGTTTAAGTACACAAATCTTTACTACCTTATAATGTATTTAGGACATTCCTTAAATAGCAAGGCTTAAAATTCATACACTTTTATTAAATTATTATGGAATGAATTGGCTTAAAAATTCCGCCACTCAGAAATTAAATACAATGCAAGTACTTGTAACTCTCACATTTACTCTCATTTTGAAACATAAATAAAAGTTATTACATATTTGTAACTACTTCAATATTCACTCAAAATGATCAATATTGTTCTTCAAAATTAAACGTATATGTTTGTAACAGACTAAAGGGCCGTTTGGTTTGTAGATAGGTTTAAGATTTGGATTTGGATTTGGATTTAAATTTGGATTAAGATTTGGATTTGGATTTGATTTAGGAGAGAGAAAATAAATGAATGTATTAAAAATTGTTTGTTTTGTTAGTGGGATAGAAAGTATGATTTGAATTTATAATTATAAAATATTAAATATATATTAGTTTATTAATGGGTCCACCTCAAAATATATTAGTTTATACATATTATAATTAAATATGAAAATAAGACAAGTGAAAAGTGGGTGTGTCAGAAACCCCACGATTTAAGAGAGAGAAATGGAGGCTGTCCAGTAAGGATTTGTGTATACCCTTTTTTGAGGGCATCAGTTCCAACAGTAAAACTCGAATATACAAACCAAACAAAAGATTTGACTTTGATCCTAAACCTTTTCTACAAAACCCACAAACCAAACTGCCCCTAAGTCTTTGTAACAGCTTATTAAATATTTTAAATTCCTAAAATTGTAACACCCATTTTGACTTATTATAACAACCTAGCCTAGCTTATATAAGCCTCACACCTAAGAGCGAAGAGTATGTTCACCTTCCTCCCTCCCCATTCCCATGTTACCACACCAATAGGCTGCCTCGAATACAAGAAAAAAAAATCTAAGATCTCAGTTTGTTCTATTTGAAGAAAAGATCTCTGAAGATCCTTAACAAACTCGTCATAAATCTAAAAGACACGAAACGAAAAACAATATCAATAAACCTACCCGAGACCTTTTTCAGGATCTTGAAGCCAAAACTTTGAGGTCTTTGTTCTTCGAATAACAAGATAAAAACGAGATAAAGGGGTGTTGGTGTTCGTATAACAATAGCAGAAAGAAAGATTATTGGTTTTGTCCGTGCTTGGCTTGACGAAAAGAAAGCAAGGAATGGGATATCTAAGTTTTACTTGTGATTCGATTTACACATACAAAACGAGATAGAAAAGTTTTGGTGGATTTGAGGAGTGTATAAGATATGAAAGGTTGACTTAGTGTGTTATCAAGGGGAAAAGGGAAAAAAAATTGGGTGTGGCTGTGTTTCTATTGAGTTTATATTTTAATACTCCATCCGTCCCATATTTATTGTCCACGTTTCCATTTTAGGATGTCCCAAATTAATTGTCCACTTTCATTAATTGATATGGAATATAAATCAATTTTACTATATTACCCTCACTTGACTTTATTATTACAAACTATAAAGAAGTTGTTAATTAATTAGTTGGGTAAAAACGCTATCACAAAAAAGATGAGAGAAAAAGTTCGTAATAATTATGTTTTTCAAAACTATGTGTTTTTTGTGGGTTAACAATAATTTCGTGACTATGAAAGTAATATTTAGGTTAGACAAAAGATGGGGTATAAGTTGTGTTGGATTGTCCAAAAATTATGGGCTTTTAACAAGTGATATCGGAAATATTTTTTATGGGTATATTGAGTTTCAAATATTTTTTTTAATTTTCATAATGTTTTTTTTTTTTTTTTTTTAATTTCGTATGTTTTTTTCTTTAATTTCGAATTATAAGTTGTATTTTTATTTAATGAATGAAAATTTAGTTTTTTTCAAAAATTAAAAAAAAATGGTAGGGCTCAATAGCTACGAAACGGCATGCAAACGTTATCGCAATTATGCATAATACTCGACTAAAGTATTTAATTTCCATTTCATTACTGTAATTAAAAATAATTCTATCGAGAATACTCACTCACAAATTGATTGAAAATCTTACACTGTTGTCGCTACGTAACCATGCCACTAGAAGAAAAAAAACGCTTTTCGAGCATATTTTTTTAACACTACAAACAGTTTGTTGAAAGGAAATTACTTGCCGCAAAAAACGTATAAATGAAAAATATTTGCTCTACACAAATTAGTCATCGAAGACTGCAGCGCATTGCGCGGGTACATTGCTAGTATAAGTTATATGTTATAACAACATAATTTAATTTGAGTATTCAATTAATTGCATTCAATTATTACATGGTACAAAATTTAAAATCAAAATCATAAAATTAAAAACCGTGTGAACTTGTATATATTTTTCTTTTATAATTCTATTACTAGAAAAGGCCCGATGCATGCTTTATAGTAGTCAAAGATGGAAATTAAACATAAGATATGTATGTTTAATATATATTAAATAATAAAATTAGCACTAAATACTTTACACATTTGCAACCATTAATAGTTTCGTACAAATATAATTTTATAAACAACATTTTTTTTGTTTGTTTTTGCGAATTGATTTGGTGAAAATTTCAAAGGTGTCGTGGTTTGTTAAGGAGGGAACTTTTTCAAAATAGAAATTGACTAAATTAAAAATATTCGGAAGAACTTAAAAAGTCTTAGGTCTAACATCAATTGCTTATTAAGCATAAATGCTAATTTTTGAAATATAAGTAGTGTAGTACATTATAAAGGGCGTAAACATTTATGTTTTAGAAGTGGTAATATTAGCTAAAGTTTAATTAAACAACTATATGTTATATTTAATAACAATATATATTAATTATTATGATAAATTCAGTTAATTGCATTTAGTTATTATATGTTACAAATTTCTAAAATATACGAGTTAACATTGTGTAAACATTATCTTTTGAAGATTTTTATTAATAAAATGGTATAATTGTTTTTTTTTTTGAGTAAAAGGTCAAAGACCCGGTAAATATATTACTCCAAAAAAACGTAAGTACAAAGGACATGGGTGAATCTCATATCTCAGCCCGTTACATAGGCGAAAAAGCTTACATAACAAGATACTTCATATTCTCTAAACAAGAAAATAAACCGCTACTCAAAATATAACCTTAGACTCCTATGAAAAATAAATTACTTCCTACCAAGGTCTTGGAGCTTGATACCATAAGTGTCATACAAAGCATTCAACTTCCCTAGAAGATCGTTGACCTGATCCGCATAGTTATCATAATCATCTTCATGATCATGACCACCACCAAATAGGTTCATTGACTCATCAAAAGTGTTCGCAACCTCCTCTTCATCACTATCGGAATCAACGATCTCTCCCACCTTAGAGAATGGGTTAACCCTTTTAGTAGAAGAAGAAGACGGAAAATCTTTTTTATTACCCGGATAATCAACCTTTTAATAGGATTACCGTCATCATCCACAAGAGTATCTTTCCCATCAATAAGAAGCTTTTCAAACTCCCTAATTTTTTCAACAATAGGGGTAGGGCCAACCTCGTTAGCTTCTATAGAATCACTCACAAGCGGTTCATGCAATGTATTACTAGTCTTTGCATACTCATTCTTCTTTTCTTCCATTGTACTACCAACATCCACATCCTTATTCACTTCCTTAGTAGGAATATCAAAGTCATCATCCATACTAAGGGCATCAGATTTATTAGATGTAGCAACATTCGCTCCACTCGCACTACATCGTGACCTTTTCTTAGTGACATCGACTTGCTTAGGTTGAGTAGGAGGCTTTCTGGGTTGATATTGCAACTTCTTACCCACATTAGGTTTCGTAAACCCTCCTTGACCTGAAGCAGCTGGACCACCTTGCTTACCCTTCTTCTTGTTGTTAACAATTTGGAAACCATCATTAACACTCTTAGTAGGCTGAATAGGGGGTAAACAGATTTTGGACAATCAACAAGAGTATAACCAAAGATCTTACATGTATCACATCGAGGAGGTTTCCACTCGTATTCAACCCCGTATCTTCTCAATAGTCGAACCCGACCCATCAAGTAGAGGTATTTCAACAGTTATGTTATCCCTAAGTACCTCATCCGCCCTAACTTCAATCAAACACCTAGCAAAACTATCATGGCCCCAAGATTTCTTGCACATTTGGCTAGTATAAGCATCTAACATTTTCGCACCAATCAATGTTGCAAGAAGACTAAGACCATCATCAGAAAACATAGCAAGGGGAACATCATGGAACTTAACCCACACCGGAATGTTGGTCGAATCCTCTTTAAGTAAGTTGGTGTTCAAGGTCCATGATTTAAGAATAATACGGACATTTCTAATCAACCACATACCATTTTCAAGGACATCCTCAACACCTTTCTTCGAATTAAACTTAAAGAGAAAGAACCCCTTGGCATTCATCATAACCTTTTGTATACCATACTTAGCCCACACATTGCGTACATAATAATCAATAACAGGAAAAGCAATGCGTTTACCTAGGAAATAACCATAGAAAGTATTTTCATACCTAGTGTTCACCTCTTTAACCACTTTCATAGGGACAGTAAGATCCACACCATTCGTTATCTTGCTACACTCCAGCCTACGAAAGTTAGAGGTGTATTTCTTATGTTCATTTGAAGTAGCACCTGCATATGATGTAGAAGGTCGTTTCAAAGCATTTTCGCATATTGAACTTCATGCATAGTGCCTCAAAATTCTTACATACATAAAAACCACCGCTCAATACCATTAGGCAGATTTGCACTACTAGGTTCGACACCATTAGGAGATGTACTAGAAATAGTAACATGTGTAGGAACAGCCACATGTGTAGGTTGAGGCTGCTTCAACACATTAAGAATAGAAGGCTGCTTAAAAACACTCGAAGTGTTTATAGTAGTATCACCCGTGTTCACTTGTTGGTGGACAACATTAGGAGCTGTCTCAACACTCGGCATAGAAGGATAATGAGTAGTCCCCGAACGTCAAGTGAAACCGGCTTCACTTGTTTAGGATTAGCATCCCATGATATAACACACTCATCCCCAGCAGATAAAGACTCCGAGTCAGCCGATGTATGTACATCAGATGTAAGCACTTCATGAGAAACGCTACAATCAGGTCCCCCATTAGGGTTTCGCACAACCCTCAAATCATCACTTGGCTGAGATACACCGGCATTCCCAGCATCAATAACCTTTAAACGTTGCATACGAGCGTTCAACTGATCTACATCGCCAACACCCTTACTCACGTTATCTGTAATTACAGAAGGTGTCATGTTATTAGTCGCCTCTCCCAAATTTTACATCAAAAGAAACCTTAACACTAAGAAACCAATACGTAAACATTAGAACAAGAAGATAACGTCTTACTTCAAGAAACCGTGTAAAACCCTAATTTTGAAAACTAGGGTTTATAATCGATATAGACCAGTAATCAACCCATAATTAATAATGCTCGGTTATAACAGCCAATGATTGGAACAATGATTAAGTATAGCTTAATGCCCAAGTGACAAACCTTAATATAGTGCTACAATTTGCTCAATAAATGCCCTCTGACAAACCTTAACGAGTAGAATATAGTATCCTGTAGCCACCAATCCTATCGTAGATAAACAAACAAAAACAATTAAATTATAGAAGAGCTATAACTGAATTGTTATTAGTTTATTGATAAACGACAAAGAATTAAAGCGATTTAGGGATGATAGGGAATTTTAGGTATCGTTAAGTCGCCAAAGTCGCCAAAAATGGGAGAGTTTTTCAAATGGCATAATTGTTTTATAACACGTAGTTAAACAAGATGCCACAACAATATAAAATATAATATACTAAATTGTGAATAACTTTCCACGTACCATTTTCGCGTATTTATGTTTTCAAAACACCATGGCCAGAAAAAACTCATGCCAACCTATCAAACATTAATATCGGATGTTGACTTGTTAGAATATTACTCCGTATTTATGATATTAAACCATATGCAATAATGGTCAATAGGCCTATACTATACGGCATTATGAAACGAAAGAGATATGTAAAAAACTTAAAATGAATGGACCTCATACATAATTGCTTCCTTTTGTATTATCATGATTTGAATATCATTCACTTTATATAAAAAAATATACTAAGTTAAAAATTTGCAAAAGTAAAGCATGATCTAAATGGAGGGAACAGCCATATTATTTGTTCTGAACTTGAAACCATTTCAGATTCACAGTTCTTGACAGATAATGACACGTTGGTCTCGGAAACTGGAATTTTCGAACTGGGATTTTTCCAGCCAGATAGAACTGGGAGCATATATCTTGGTATTCGGTACGAGAAAGTATCTGTTACAACAGTGGTTTGGGTTGCCAACAGAGACTCTCCGCTTCCTAGTGCATCACCACGTGTGTTAAAGATTGTTGATCGAGAAAATCTCGTCCTCTTCAACAATATCAGCATGATTTGGTCATCCAACACAACAGTGACGACCGCAGGGAATGCAACTGCCAAGCTTCATGACAACGGAAATCTAGTGTTGATGAACCAACAAGAGAGGGTTTTGTGGCAGAGTTTTGATTACCCAACGGATACTCAACTGCCTGGAATGAAGTTAGGGAAAGATTACTTAAGGGGCATCGAATGGCGTCTAACATCATGGAAGAGTAGTCAAGATCCAGCTCCAAGTGATATCACCTTTGGACCTGACACACGCGTCTATCCTGAAGACAAACTAATACAAGGTGGGTTGGCCAAATTTCGGGGCGGACCATGGAGTACTGAACGGTTTACTGGGGTTTCTATCTTTAGCAAGGTCGTGACCTTCACATACGACGTAATTATAGATGAAAGGGAGGTGTCTTTTGCTTATAATATTGAAAACAACACTTCTTTCCTTTCTAGGGTCACACTGAATTCTTCTGGGCAGCTAGTAAGTACGGTTTGGGTAGAAGAAAGTAAAAAGTGGCAGGTTGTTGTGTCATTTCCAAGAGATGTATGTGATACGTACAACATCTGTAGTGCTTATGGAAGCTGCAACATTGATTTGATTCAACAATCTTGTTCTTGCTTGGATGTGAAAAGGTTTGAGCCCAGAAACAAAAGCGAGTGGGATAGGGCTGATTGGTCGAGCGGTTGTGTTAGACGGACACCGTTGAATTGCACAACAGGATTTTCAGATGGATTTATCAAATACTCTAACGTAAAGTTTCCGGACACACAAAGTTCGTGGTTTAACAAGAGTATGACTCTGAAAGAATGTGAAACAAAATGCTTGCAGAATTGTACTTGCATGGCTTATGCAAATACAAATGTTCTAGGTGAAGGAACTGGCTGCTTGATATGGTTCAATGACCTTAAAGACATCAGAGTATTACCTGCAGTTGGTGGCGATGGTGGTCGTGATATTTTTGTAAGGATGGCTTCCTCAGAATTAGGTAAGGATATCATATAAGGTTTACAAAATAAGTAACACATATGAACATAAAAACTAACCTCCAATACAATTTATGACTGTTCATCCTCTACCATCTGCTCCAACAGGTTAATCGAACACTGAAATTCACTTTTCATCCGGTAGTTAAGTTACTTGCTTGGATATGATGTTGATGTTGTTGCTTTTTGATATCATACAGCTAAACAGAAGGGAGGATCAAAAACTAAAATCATATTATCTGTAATATTTCCGGGGATCTTTCTCCTAGGCATCAGCATTGCATTGTTCTGGTATACACGGATGAAAAGGAATAATGTTGATCAAATAGTAGAAGGTAATTAACCTTCTTATGATTCCGGCACTAAATTATTGGAGTATGATTTAAAGAAATCCAGAGTTATAAGCACTATGATGTATATAGTTTTTGGATTATCTCTGTTCTTTTTATTGTGTAGAAATATCTCTAACTGCCGACAAAGAAGAATCTATGGAGCTACCACTATTTAGCTTCTCTACAATAGCTAATGCCACTGCCAATTTTTCACAAGAGAATAAAATTGGAGAGGGTGGATTTGGGCCTGTTTATAAGGTTATACTACTATGCGACCCTTAAACAATTCGATACAAAATACCTTCGCATTTTAGCTTCTCTACTATGGTTGGGGTAATTTGAAATTCTGGAATTTTAAATTCTAGAAAAATTAAATTTTTGAGAATTTAAAATACCTTCGCATGTTTGGTTGACAGAAATTTATAAATATCTTTTTATTTTTTTAATATAAATATCATAAATATTCTATTTAAAATTTTATAAAAAAAAGTTATAAAAAGGTTTATAAAAAATTTATAAAAAAAGTTAACAAAAAATTTATAAAAAAGTTTATAGAAAAAAGTTTATAAAAAATTTATAAAGAATTTATAAAAAAAACTTTATAAAATTTTATAAGAAATTTATAAAAAAAAGTTTATAAAAAATTTATAAAAAAAGTTTATAAATAAAATTTATAAAAAAAATTTATAAAAAAAACATAAATATTCTATTTAAAAGTTTATACAAAAAACAATAAGAAAAAAAGTTTATAAATTTTTTTCAAGTAAATTAAAATTCTTCATTTTTTAGAGGCATTATAATTCTCTTCATTTTAGCAATTCGTGAAATTGTAAATTACTTCAAATCCCCCCATTTGAGTTACCAAACATGATATTTGAAAGGAATTGAAATGCAAATGACTTCAATATACTCCAAATTACCCCAACCAAACGCCCAATATCTACTCTTCTTTTTGAACGGCAAGACATATATAGTATTTGGTCATGACCATTCTTCGTACTCAATTTAACTTAAATAATCTTATATAAAGTTGTATTTGGTTCTTTATTTATGGCGAGAAACCGAATCTGAGTGTAATCATGCCACTTGTAAATTAAAGAAAGATACGAATGAGAATCACCTTAATTTGCAATTTGTATATTCTTTATTTGACTTTGGAAATGCTAATCTTCAGGGTGTGCTAGAAGATGGGCAAGAGATCGCAGTTAAGCGTCTCTCCAAGAATTCATGTCAAGGAGTTGATGAGCTCAAGAATGAAGTGATATACCGAAATCTAGTGAAGCTCCTCGGATGTTGTATTCAAGGAGAGAAGTTGTTGATATATGAGTACTTGCCAAACAGAAGCTTAGACTCATTCATTTTTGGTAAGAATTAAGTTTATAAGAACAATATAATTGCCAGTATTGGTTTAAAAATGGAAACCAATCATTTGACTAATTAAACCAACATGGCAGATAAAACAAAAGGTACACTTCTTGATTGGGCAAAGCGCTTCAATATTATCAAAGGAATCGCTAGAGGACTTCTTTACTTGCATCAAGACTCTCGATTAAGAATCATACATAGAGATCTTAAAGCAAGCAACATTCTACTAGATCTCGATATGAATCCAAAGATATCAGACTTTGGTATTGCTAGAAGTTTCGGAGGAAACGAGACCCAAGCAAACACGCAGAGAGTTGTTGGCACATAGTAAGCCACAGGAACCAACTATTCACATTATTATTAATGAATTTAATTACTATCTTCTTATATAAGTAGTCTGATGTGTGCAGTGGTTACATGTCCCCAGAGTATGCACTAGATGGTCTTTTCTCAATAAAGTCAGATGTATTTAGCTTTGGCGTCTTGGTGTTAGAGATCGTGAGTGGGAAGAGAAATAGAGGATTCTTTCAACCTAACAGTACTGACAATAATCTTATAGGACATGTAAGTGCATAAGTCAGATACTAGCTATTCCTTCAATTTTCCAACGAAAATTATCCACTATAGGTTTATAGCTACTATCTAATAACTACTGATATTATTTACAGACATGGAGTCTATACAATAATGGCACGTTAATGGAACTGATTGATGCAAGTTTAGCTGAATCCTGCCATCCACCTGAAGTTTTAAGATCGATCCAAGTGGGATTGTTATGTGTCCAACAAAATGCAGGAGATAGGCCAAATATGTCATCTGTAATATTAATGTTGGTTGGTGAAGGTGAATTACCACAACCTAAGCAGCCAGCCTTTTACATGGAAAAGGAGTTACTTGTAGCTGACTTCTCATCGATCACTTACCCAGGAGGTTCAATCAATTATTTAACTATTACAGAAGTAGATGCCCGATGAGAAGCGTCATTGATGTATATGCCAAATGACATTACATTATTAGTTATTTTACAGTTATTATTTATATTCGTACAGAGACTATCAAAGTTGGGACTCCCTTGGTCATAAGGCATTAAAAGTTGTCTTTTATGCGGGTTATTTGAGCGTCGGCTGTAGTAGCTTGAGCCAAAAAGACACTTTTGGGTGCCGCCTCAACAAACGCCCTTTTTCACTCACACAACCAAAACTCCCTCCCTCATAACTCAAGCCAAAACACCAATTTTGAGACTCACCATACCCAATTAAACCAGAAACTCAATAGAAAAACCCAATTAAAAAATAAATAAATCAAAAACCGTTCTTTTGGCTTAAGCCAATTCCTTGGCGGATTAAAAGGCGCAAGGGGGGGGGGGGGGGGGGGCAGTGGCTTGGTGCCACGTTGGATGGCACATGGGTGCATCGCCACTACAAGAAAAAAGGGCTTTAGTGACGATAGAAAAATCATCAATTACAATAGAAAATTCTTCACTAACCTGGTTTAGTCACGAAATCAAGGTCGTCACTATAGCTCCATCACAAAGTTAAATAGTGACGAATTAAAATCTTGTCAGTAATAATGACGAAAATGAGTCGTCACTATTTATAGTGACAACTTTTTATGTCAGTAAAATTGTCATTAATATAGTAAAAGTCGTCAATGAGTAGTTCACTAACGGAGCATTTAACTTTCGTCAGTGAGTTTAGTGACAAAAGATTCGTCACTAGTATCTTCTGCAAGAGATAAAGAGGTTGTCAATTTCAGCTATAATTGCTTTTAAATAACTTAAAAAACTAATAATATGCATTAAATGTCCAAAATACTAATGCCATCTATGTAATGTAATACCATTTAATCCGAATATATGACATGTTAGAACAACCTCCACAATAAAAGACGCCAATAATCATGTTCCTAACAAAAAAAAAGAGTAAAAACATACTCATATGTGTCCTACGAAACATAGAAGCTGCCAATCTTCGCAAGAAACTAAGCGGATATTTGACAAGCTCCCAAACAAGATGTCTTCTAGGTTTTTGAAGCATGTTTCATGCTATTGTTGTTTCATCCAAGTAAATATTTGAGGAGTTGCAACATATCATCTTTGATTTAGAGACCTATTCGTCAACATTTTCCTAAAATTGAATGCAAGATCGAAATCACCAAATAATAATCACGAAACCTGAAAAAAAGGGTTTGTAAGAGTATAAGTCCAACATAAGTCTAAACATATTGACAAATATACCTATGATGTAAAAGTTGTTGCAACTCGAGAAACAAAGCTCACTAAGCTTTTGGTTACCTGCCATAATTTCAGTTAAAATAACCATTCCAAAAGATCAAACTATAAGGCCGTTGTTCTTGGATAAAGTACAAAATGTCATTAAAATGAAACGGGTCAAATGGATATACCCAATTAAAACACAAAACCTTATATTTTCAAAAAACAAAAAGTCATTTTGGCTCAAGCCAATTCCTCGGCGGATGAAATGGCACGAAGGGGGGGGGGGGGGTGCAGTCGCTTGGCCATGGCTTTGTGCCACGTTGGATGGCGCATGAGTGCAAGCTACAAGGAAAAAAGGCTTTAGCGACGACAGGAAAATTGTCACTAACACTAGAAAATTCGTCACTAAATTGGTTTAGTCACGAAAATCAAGGTCGGTACTATAGCTCCGTCCTAATTAAAATAGTGACGAATTTAAATATTGTCACTAATAACTTTAATAAGTGACGAAAACGAGTCGTCAATATTTATAGTGACTATTTTTGTGTTAGTAAAATTTGTCACTAATATAGTTAAAGTGGTCACTGAGTAGTTCACTAACGGAGCAGTTAACTTTCGTTAGTGGGTTCAGTGACGAAGATTCGTCACTGGTATCTTTTGTAAGAGATAAAGAAGTAGTCAGTTTCAGCTATATGAGCTCTTAAATAACTAGAAAAACTAATAATATGCATTAAGTATCCAAAATACTAATGCCATCTATGTAATGTAATACCATTTGGTCCGAATATACAACATGTTAAAACTAAGTCGACAATAAAAGCCGCCAATAATCACGTTCCTAACAAAAAAAAAAGTAAAAACATACTAATATGTATCCTACGAAACATAAAATCTGCCAATCTTCTCAACAAAGCAAATATTTGACAAGCTCCTAAACGAGATGTCTTCAAGATTTTTGAAGCATGTTTCATGTTATTTCTCTTTCATCCAAGTAAATATCTGAGGAGTTGCAACATATTATCTTTGATTTTGAAACCTATCCATCAACATTTTCCTAAAATTGAATGCAAGATCGAAATCACCAAATGATAATCACGAAATCTTCAAAAATGGGGTTTTAAGAATATAAGTCTAATTTTGAGCTAGAAAATAGATTATGATGCATCAAATGCAAGTCAATGCATCTCAAATGTGTGGTTAAAGTTATTCTTATCTTTGTCATTTTAATATTTTTCCCATTTGATCCTAACTCATAACCCTTAGTATTCTTTTATATTCCTTATACATTTTCGATTAATATTCACCTCTATGACCGAGTATAATATATGGGGTATTTTGTGTTGAAGAATTTCTGAAGTCTAATTGTGGCTGGAATGTGTGGGTTAGGTTTAAGCAGAATACTAGTTGGAGTGCTAGTCCAACTCGTCCAAGTTATCCTAATAGTCTTTATCTATTTAGGTAATGTTTTAATGTAATCCTGGTTGTAGTCTAACCTGTGATTAAGGGTTTTCAGAAAACATTAAAATCATCGATCGATTCTAGCTTGCGATCTTGTGGTTAGATGTGTGCGTTTCTTTTGATCAGACACGAAAGCTGATCATAGCTTCTTTGGTAATTTGTAATTGCGTTGTAGAGTTACACAAACGAACAACAAATCTTGGACTCCAATCTGTCATGTTTGATTAGATTGCTTGATTTTGGTCATAACTTCGTTCAGGGAAAACGAAAACTGAGCAGAAGCTATCTAGCCTTGTGATAAAGGGTTCCCCGTTACAAACATACTCACGATCCAAAAGAAGAACTAAGATAACAGGAGATCCTTTAGGTTCCAACACACAACCACTGCCGACAAAGGAATTAAATTTGACGTTTCAATGTTCATTGTTAACGTCAACTAATTACACCATATGGAGGATGCTTATGGAGGTAATTATTGGAATTCATGGAGTCTTGGAAGTAATCGACCCAGGCTTAGAAGATGCCATTAAAAACAATATTGAGGTTTATTTTTTTGGGTAAAAAACAATATTGAGGTTTATTGTTTCATTCATTACCAGAAGACCTAGTTTTATAGACTGGGAATCTAAAAACCTGGAAGGAGATGTAGGAAGCGGTAAAGACTCGTAACCTAGGGGGTGATCATATGAAAGAAGCTAGACTTCAAACCCCAATTGCGGAGTTCAAGAATCTAAAGATGTCAGATGACGTTACCCATAGCGCATATGCCTTAACGCTATCAGGTATTCGTTCTAAATCAACCAAGCTTGGTGAAGTCATGTCGGAACATATGTTGGTAAATAAAAATTTTCACAAGTCTTCCTAGACGGTTTGTCCGTATCTTTACAGCCCTAGAACAAGTTTTAGATCTTAAAACCACGGGGTTTTAGGATGTGGTTGGACGACTGAAAGCTTATGAAGAAAGAGTCAGAGAAGAAGATAAAGTAAACGACACTAAAGAAAAGTTGCTTTATGCTAGGACTGAAAATTACAATAGGAATAATGACTCAAGCGGAGGAAGAGGACATGGTTCGTACTCTCGAGGTTGTGGTCATGGTCGTAGTCAAGGACGTGGTAGGGGAAACTATCAAAACCAAGGTCAATGTGACTCCTCAAAAAACCGTGAAGATAATACCTAAAAGGGTAAGAAACATGAGCAACGTGACGTCTCACATATAAAGTGTTACCGTTGTGATAAGTACGAACACTTTGTTTCAAGATGCCTAGATAAAAAACTAGACTATGAAGTAATCCTTAATGAGATACAATAGAGAGATATAAATCATGAAGAACGCATAATCTTTATGATGAACCTGGTTCAAGAAACGATTCTCATGAATGAAGAAAAGTGTACTCCACCAAAGATCAAGTCCAACACCGAGGAAGATGATGTATGGTACTTTGACAATGGTGCAAGTAAACACATGACAAGTAAGTACTCTTAATTTTCTAAATTAAATGAAAATATAACATGTCGTGTAAGATTTGGAGACGGTTCATGCATGAGCTTAAAAAGAAAGGGCTCGATTTTGGGGAAAACGGTGAAAAAAAGTTGATGAAAGATATTTATTACATTCCCACTCTTTCAAGTAATGTGATAAGTCTTGGAAAAGCTACAATATGCGGTTGTGATATTAGGATATGAGGTGATTTCTTAACCATGCGTGATAGTTGTGGAAGTTTGCTAATGAAAATCCCGCGAAGTGCATATCGTCTTTACAAGGCTAAACTAAAAGTTGGGAAGCCTTATTGTTTGCAAGATAACATTGATGAAGAGTCGTGGTTGTGGCACGTGCGACTTGGTTATATCAGATTTGGTGCGATGAATTTGATGCACAAGTTAGCTAAAGGGGTACTAGTAATTAAGCTTCAAGAACAAGTATGTGAATCTTGCATGGTTGGAAAAGAAACAAATCGATCATTCTCCAAGAAGGCAACATATAGAGCTTCACAAATTCTTGAGATGGTACACGAGGATATATGTGGACCTATTAATCCCCCAAATCAAGCGGGCAAATCTTATATCTTGGTTCTCATCGACAATTGTTCAAGGTACACGTGGTCTTTTCTTTTATACGCAAGAGTGAAGCATTTGGTGTTATTAAAAGATTCAAGACGTCAATTAAAAAATGAATGGTCAAAAGATTGTAACATTCCATACGGATAGAGGTGGTGAATTAATGTCACATGACTTTAATTGTTTTTGTGACCAAGAAGGTATAGCAAGTGTGTTGACTGCTCCCTATGCACCTCAACAAAATGGAATTGTGGAACGATGAAACCGTACTATACTTGAGATGACTACCCTATGCACCTCAACAAAATGGAATTGTGGAACGATGAAACCGTACTATACTTGAGATGACTAGGTGTCTCATGAAGGCAAGAGGTGTACCAACTCACTTTTGGGGTAAGGTGGTTCGACATGCAACTTATGTAATAAATCGAACACCTACACAAGCATTGGTAGGAGTTACGCCATATGAGAAGTTTTATGGAGAAACCGAATCTTGAAAACTTGAAAGTATTTGGTTACATTGAATATGAAAGAAAAGTCTCGAAGAATTTGAAGAAACTCGATGATAGGTCGAAACTGTTGGTTTATCTCGGAAAGGAGCCAAGTTCAGGAGGTTTTCATCTTTACAATCCGCATGAAAATAAAATCCGAATCAGTGCTCATGTGATTTGTGATGAGAAAAGAGGCTGGAATCGGAAAGATGTCACTGAAAACACGAACGAAGAAGGAGGAAAACCAAGTACGTTTACTGTTCTTTGGCACGATATACAAACTAATTTTAATCAGGTTTTGAATTAAGAAGGTAGCTCGCAAGTTGCTGCGAACGAACAACTTATAACAAGTCACAATGCCAGCCCACTTCGGCTGAACAGACCGACACCTGTTACTGTTCACCCGCAAGCTGTTACAGTTCATGCTACAGTAAATAATAAACAAGAACCAGGTAATAGTGGCACGCCAATCCCGTTACGTCGTTCAATTCGAAACAAGGTTTTACCAACGAGGTTAGGTACTACCAGCTTAACATTAATGAACTTATGTTGACAGTTGACGACGAACCAAGGAATTTTAATGAAGCCAAATTGGAACTGAAATGGCTCAAAGCAATGAAAACCGAGCTTGATTCTATTGTCAAGAATAATACTTGGAAACTCGTTTCTCTACCAAAAGATGTTAAACTGATTATATTGAAGTGGTTAGTCAAGATAAATGAAACACGAATGGCTCAATCAACAAGTACAAAGCGCGTCTAGTTGCTAAAGGCTATGTACAACAACCCGGTATTGATTTTGATGAGGTATTCGTGCTAGTAGCTCGACTCGAGACCATACGACTCTTGATTGCTCTCACAGCTGGGAAAGGATGGAATATTCATCATTTGGATGTTAAGGCGGCTTTTTTTGCATGGTGACTTAAAGGAAGAAGTATATGTTACTCAACCCGAGGGTTTTGAAAAACCAGGAGAGGTGGAAAAAGTATATAAGTTAGCTAAATTATTATGTGGCCTAAGGCAAGCTCCAAGGGCATGAAACATAAAGCTTGATAGTACTTTAAAAAAGATGGGTTTTCAACAATGCATTCAAGAAAAGGCGATTTATAAAATGGTACCCAATGGAGAATTTATCATTGTCGTGGTCTATGAGATAATTTATTTGTGACTGGGACAAGCTTAGATTGCATCAATGATTTCAAGAAAAGGATGGCATCCCAATTTGAAATGTCGGATCTTGGTGAGTTAACTTATTACTTGCGTTTCAAAGTATCACAAGAAAAGGATTGTCTCGGGATTAAGGAAGAGTGATATGCACTGAAAGTCTTAAAGAAGCTTGTATGAAAGATTGCAATGCAGCTTTATATCCAAAGGAAAAGGATCTTAAGTTTCCGAAAGCTGAAGATGAACCATAAGTTGAAGCTACTCAATATCGAAAGGTAGTGGGTAGCTTACGCTATCTCTTGTATACTCATCAAGATTTAACGTACTTGGTTGGGGTAGTTAGTCGATATGTGCAAAGCTCAAGAGAATCACATGCACGTCATATCAAGCAAATCCTACGTAATCTTAAAGGTACAAATATAATCCATTTGGAATTGAATACAAAAAGGGTAATGACATGAAATTGGTGGGATATAGTAGTAGTAGTCATAATGTTGATATTGATGATGGATGGAGTACTACTGGACACGTTTTCTATCTGGGCACATCCCCTATTACATGGTGCTCACAAAGCAAACTACCGTGGTATTATCTTCGTGTGAAGCTGAGTTCATGGCAGCCACTGCAACTGCATGTCAAGAAATTTGGCTAAGGGAGTTATTGGCAGAAGTGACAGGGTTGGAGAGACAAAATGTGTTAGTTAGAGTAGGTAACAAACCAGCATGGTTATCCATACTCGTTTTCACTTCATTCGTGAATGTGTGGAGAATGAGCTGGTGATAGTTGAACATGTATATGGAGAAAACCAAATAGGAGATACTCTGACGAAGGCCTTGGCGCGTATAAGGTTCAAGGATATGAGGTCACTGCTTGGTGTGCAAGATAACCTCTTCGACTCCGAAATTCAGGGGGTGATTGTTGAAGAATTTCTAAAGTCTGATTGTGGATGGAATGCGTGGATCACATTTCACTAGTTGGAGTGCTAGTAAAACTCGTCCAAGTTATCATAATAGTCTTAATCTATTTATATAATGTTTTAATGTAATCCTAGTTGTAGTCTAATGTGTATTAGTTAGTCTATATATACCACGAGTGGTAGGGATTCACATTGTATCATTGAAGTTTTTTGAGTTAGATTTCTTCAATAAAGTAATGCATGTCTCTTTTGTTTCCGGTCAATATAATTGTTCATGTTCTGTGTGTCACTGTGTCGTGATTCTTGTGTTTATACTAATGTGTTGCGATCTCTGATCACCGTTATTTTGACCCATCGAGAGCCACCACCACACACGGTTGACCACTACATCACCACACATGGTTGGTGTGTATTTTATGGTCTAATTAAGTTTCTCAATAAACAAAAGAACGTAGGGGTGTTTTTTGTGTGTAAGTTTATGTATATTGAAAGAAAATTCGTGTGCGATGTATGTGTCTTTTTCTTTTGCAGGTCGAAAAAAAGGTGAGAAAGAAGGTGGGGTGGTTATTATTTTGTTTAATTTCTATATAATTCTGATATAAAATGTGTATATAGTTATATAAATTATAAAAGTTTAGTGTAAGTTGCTCCGGTGGTCAGTTTGATGATATGAGTGAATGCTGATGTAGTTGGTCGTGGTTGGTTCAATCACCACTACACCTAGCGTAAGGATATCATCATAACTTTTAACAAAGAGAAGAGAGGGAAAAGAGATATTTACAAATCATCATTTCACATACAAAGAATATTAGGGGAAAATTCTCAAAATAAACCAATTGCCTTAGGGCACATCACTTTCCAGACTCTTTTTTGGGCGTGCTTTTTTTAGACCGGTTGCCTTGGCAACTTGCACTACCCAACCATATGTCACCATGGGTCCGACATAATTGTACTAAAATTGGGCAACTCAGAGCAGTTGTCCAAAAAGTACACCAGTTTAGGGGGTTGAGTTGCCCAACGTGGCAATTGCCCACGATCTAGTTTCGGCTCAACCAAAAAAATGATTTAAAAAATGATGTGTCTTAAGGCAACCGGTTTATTTCGAGAATTTTCCCAAATATTAATAACTAACAATATTTTATTCCTTCAATAATAGTACATTTTATTCCCTCAATATTTCATGAAAATCACAATATTTTTACCATTAGCACTTATACATACTCAATGGAAACATATATGATATAAATTATAATAACATAACTCATGAGAGAAAATAACCAGAAATTTAGTTTAAATGATTTCTTCGAGTTAATTTCACGTTGAGACCATGCTTCATTTGAAGTGGAATAGTATTTGCAGGAAGCACAAGACGATCGTCGACCAGCTCAATGTGATAGTTGTAAATGATCATGGTTGACACAATCTTTAGGCTTGATAAAGAAATATTTTTACCTACACAAGTTCTTGGCCCAGCATTAAATGTTGCAAACTTGTAAGATGGCTCGCGTTTAATCCCTCCACTTTCAGAAATCCACCTTTCGGGCTTAAATTCCATGCAATCTTCACCCCATATTAATTTCATCCTTCCCATGTGATAATAAGATAAAATAATTGTGGTGTTTTGATCAACTTGATGACCACTTGGAAGGATGTCTGGTTGAGATGGAGATTTGTGGTTAAATGGAACAGAAGGAAAAAGCCTTAAGGTTTCACATAAAGCTCCATGAAGGTAAACCATTTTGTCTAACTCTTTTACATGCCACCTTTTACCTGCTTTGACGTTCAAATGTGTAATTATCTCTTTGAGAATCTTATCTTCTACAATAGGGTTTCTCGCAAGAAGATAAAAAAACCAAGATTGAGCGCTACTTGTGGTACTTTTTCCTGCTGTCATTAGACTTAATAAGGTGTGTCTGAAAAATTTTGTGGGATTTGAATAAGTGCCACTATGAACTTTAAACTCTGTCATGAGAGTTGTGAAGAATGTAAACTTTTCCTCTTGGTATTCATTGCTTTTGTTATTGTACTCGTTTATCTTTTGGTCTAAGAAATTGTATAGGAATTGATCAAGAGTTTTCCATGCATTACTCAGCTTATACTCTTTCCCCACTCTTAGAAGTTGTTGCAATCTCCATAGCCATGGGGGTGTAAGATGTCTAAGCCAAGTAGCTTCATCAGCATCTGTCAAGGCTTTGTAGACACGGAGCGTAAGGAAAATCAAGAGATAAACTTTTTAAGTCTTCATCAAACAACAACTTGCATAGGGTGTCAAAATTGAACCTTAGAAATACATCTTGCAAGTCAATCTCTTTGTCATGTGTATAAAAGGATTCAAGAAATGGTAAAAGCTCGTTTTCCACTTTGTTCCAAATAGTTGTTTCCAGCAAACTTTGAAATCTGGAATGGTTGAGTACAGACATAGTAACCTTGCGGCTGATTTCCCACGTCTTACCATTAGAACTCAGAGTTCCATCTCCTAAGATATCAAATATCTTAAGAAACTTATCACCTTTGGGGTAATTAATGAAGTTTTTGCTCAGGATGTGGTGGATGTTTAAAGGATCAGTGGTTATGAGCATGTTCATCTTGGAGAACCAAGGGCCCTTCCACATATATGTACCACCAGTATGCATCAAAACTTTGGTTGCATAATCATGGATTCGGTGGTAGTTTAGAAGGAGCACTGGTATCATACCAATGATAGGCCAATTTGTGGGGATGATGGTTTTATGGTTTTGATATCGATATAGAATTATTATAAACGACATGGCAACGAAAAATAAAGATATCATGATCGAGTATTCAAGGAAATCCATAGGAAGAAAAGAGCAATTTTGTATTTGTGTTTGTGTTTTGTAACACTGAGTGTTGGACTGCATGTAATATGATAATTATGATATGCTAGTTGGTCCTTTAAGTAGGCATAACTTACTATCTACAAGCTACAGCCATGTCGTAATTCTTATGATGGCATGTCGCCATGGCACCACACTTATTACAACAACCAACTATTAACGATAGAAAGGACCAGAGCCGACTATTATGTAACGCACGTGACTTGGGACACAATTCAATAGGCATCGCTAACTTATATATATCCACTTGTCACAATGCCATGAAGCTAAGCATGGTTGGGCTTATTATAATCATACTGTATTATATCATTTGAATTTTAGTCTTTCTTAATGACGTATTGACGTTGTATCTTATCTCAAAGAAATCCAATTAATTGCAACATTTTACTGGTTTTGTGATGTATTTTTGATGTTTAGCTAACATTCATATAAGTTTCGTATCTATATACGATGTTACTTTTAATTTGGATATGTTGCAACCAGTGCGTACACATGGTTTTGAAAATTATTAAGAAGTAATGTACTGAACATAGTAATTGAATAAAATATAACCGTTTCATTGATCTATTTGGTTGCTATGTTGAAATGGAATAAAACATTTATGCATGTTATTTGGTATGCTGCAATAAACGTTGAAAATGAATGAAATAAATAAAATATGGCAAAATGTGATTTCATGTCGTAATTGAATGTAAAAAAAGAAAAAAAACATGGCTAGCTATGTAATGAAATTGGTGATTGCACGTAATCAAATAAATCAATGAATGAACAATTCACTTGCAAAACTCTAAACAAGGATATTTTTTCATTCCAATATAATAATTTATTCCATTCCAACTTCGATTTATGAATACCAAACACTACGTCAAGACTTTTAAATAAACAAGGCAAAATGCTAATGGCTCTCAATAAACCAATGATGAGTTGAATCGGCAACGAGCTGAGGTTGCATCAACGAAGAAGATCTTACACCATACCCTACATCAAGATGCCAATAAATTGTTAGGGACATGATGGAGGGGAGATAATGAGAAAATGAAAGGAGAATAGGCCTCTAGTGTTTCTGAGATAGAATAGATCCTCTGATATGTGCATACACGTACATCATGATGGACTCGTCATTTTCTTCCTTTGATTGTATGTGTTTGGTAACACAAAATGAGAACAATTTCATGGGAATGAGTTCACTCTATCATTTTAAACACCAATCAAGAGATGGAGCCATAAAGTCTTTCAAGCGTTTATAAAGAAGTCAAGACTGCAGATGATGCTATATCATCAAAGACTCATCAAGTACATTCAATCCAATCCAAGTCTATATCACAACCACTCAAATTCAGTTTATGTAAAGGAGCAATGATTCAATGTAATAGTTTCTAGTAGCTTCTAGAACAAGTAGTTAGTTAATTCAGTTACAAGTAGTTAGTAGATAGTTTGTTCTTGTATAAATAGATGTATTGTACCTTTCATTTCTAATAACAAGAACATTATGTTCCACAACATTTATCTTTTCTCTCAATTTACAATATGGTATCAGAGCCACCACTAATCGTGGTGCTCAACTAATTCTGATCACTGTAACCAACTTTTCCGGTGACTTTAACCGTTTTTACACCATAACCACTTTTCCCGCCAATTTTTCTTTCACCTTCTACCACCATATTCTACCACATTTCACCATTTCTTATCATCTTCAACAGTTACATCATCAAATCTCATCAATTACACTACAAATTCACCATAACACTCATAAATTCTATAGATCATATCATCATACTCTGTTTTTCTATATACACCAAAGTTGTTACTGTCACCATTATCAAACCTCCATCATCATCAATATAATCACACACTCAAGAAATGACAACTGGAAACTGATCTTCTCAAGCAACCTCAACACTGAATGTTCAACCTGATGGAACAATCAATTCTGATCATCCATTGTTCTTACATCAAACTGATCACCCTGGATTGGTTCTGATTTCAAAGAAACTCACAGGTTCTGATAACTATAACTCTTGGAAAAGATCAATGGTAATTGCTTTGAATGCTAAGAATAAGATGAAATTGATCACTGGTGAGTATCCTGAATCCAACCTCAATTCAGTTACTAGAGCAATTTGGGAGAGGAATAATGATATGCTTATTTCATGGATCTTGAATATTGTTGCTGAACAAATTAGTAACAATATGAATTTCATCAGTTATGTTTCAAAGTTGTGGTCTGAGTTGCAAGAACAATACTCTCAAATAGATGGTCATAGAATCTACCAGTTGACTCAAGATTTGGTTCAATTAAGGCAACTTAACTGTGCTGTTGAGGTTTACTATCAAAAGCTAAAAGGTTTTTGGGATGAGCTTGATGCATTGGAATCACCACATTTATGTGTCTGTCCATGTACATGTGATAATGGTAGGGAAAGTGTTGAAAGGGATCAGAGGAAAAGGCTAATTCAGTTTTTAATGGGGTTAGATGAGAGTTATGCCAACATCAGAGGTCAAATTTTACTAATGCAGCCTCTACCAACTGTTGTGAAAGCATATGGCATTGTTAGACATGAGGAGAAATAAAGGGAAGGAATTCAACTCAAACCAAACACCTCTTCCATCTTTTTTGCTGCATATTCAAACAATCAGAGAAATTACTCAACCACATCAAAGTATTCAAAAGGAGACACATCTTCACCCACTAAGAAGAGGTCAAATTTCAAAAAGGGAGTTTATTGTGGGAATTGCAGCAAAGAGGGACACACAAAAGCTGAATGTTACAAGCTAGTTGGCTATCCTATTGGTCATCCTTTGTACGCAAAGTTTCCTGCCAAACAACCCTTCAAGCAGTCAAGTGATACAAGAAACTTCAGGGCTGTTAATATGGTAGCTGGTCAACCAAATGATTTGGAATCTCCCAAGACACAACCACAAGTGGCCACTTCTGCTTCTGATCTACATGTTGCTGCAAGGATGGATCAACTACAAAACCAACTGAACCAAATGATGCTTATGCTTCAGAACTCCAAAGAGCTTAGCAATGGTAAAATCTACTCTCATCTTGCTAAAATTCTACATTTTACTGCTTCTCTCATCTCTGATCTAATAGTAGCCTGGATAATAGATAGTGGTGCATCTGATCACATAGCCATTTCACTAGAACTCATGTTTGACATTAAATGGTTCACAACCCCCATTTATGTGACCTTTCCAAATGGCCAAAACACCAAAGTCACCCAATATGGATCAGTTACTATTAATGCCCACATTACCCTTCACAATGTTCTCTACATCCCAACCTTTTCCTATAACCTGATATCAGTTAGTCAACTCCTCAAAGGCACAACTTACTCACTCATTCTAACTGCTACCATGTGCATCTTTCAGGACCAGGATCAGAGGATTGCTCTTGGCATCCTTTGTAATGGTCTCTACCTGTTAGATTAAGCACCATCCCCTCCAGTCAAACACATTGCTATCACTATCACCAGCAATCACCATCTATGGCACTCCAGACTTGGACACTCCTCATCAACTGTTCTCAAACATATCAAATCTCTTAGTACTTCATTTCATTGTAATTCCACTTTCAATTGTACTATTTGTCCACTTGCTAAACACCATGCTTTACCATTTAATGAAAGTCTTTCACATGCTAAATCCTTGTTTGAACTTATACACATTGATGTGTGGGGACCCTATAAACACACAACCATATACAAGTGCAGATACTTCCTAACCATAGTAGTTGACTATTCAAGGGCCATATGGACATATTTAATGACATCCAAACAACATGTTGTCTTTAACATCAAAACATTTCATATCTATGTTCAGAACCATTTCAACACAAACATCAAAACCATAAGAACAGACAATGGGACAGAATTCCTAAACTCATATCTCTCAGAATTTTTCTCACAAAATGGCATACTCCATCAAACAACTTGTCCTTACACACCTTAGCAAAATGCTAGAGTTGAAAGAAAACACAAACAACTTCTTGAAATTGCAAGGGCTCTCAAAATTCAAGCCAACTTTCCTATTCATCTTTGGGGCTATTGTGTTCTCACAGCCACTTACCTAATCAATAGACTCCCATCCAGAGTCATTCACAACAAATCACCTTTTGAAATGCTTTACAAAAAACCTCCTAACTTAACTCATCTCAAAGTCATAGGCTATAGAGCCTTTGTTCAGCAACACACCAATGACAAATTTGATCATAGAGAATTTCCATCCATTTTTGTTGGCTATCCAAATCACCAAAAAGGATACATCTTATATGATCCAAAGTCTAACAAAACCATCACCAGCAGACATGTTACCTTTGATGAAAACTCATTCCCATTTCATGATCCACCACCATCTGTAACACCCTCACAACTCAATCAACCCACACCAATCACTGATCCAATCACCTTTGCTCCTACACTCAACCCAGAACCCACCATTACCACTAATACACCCAGAAACAATCACTCCATCTGATCCAATCCCCACAGAATCAATCACCACCACCACCACTCATCCAACTCACATAGAACCAACTACCATCACTGAGGAAGTAACTGATCCAACACCATCAATCTCACCTCAACCACTACCTACCAGAACTTCCACCAGAATCAAGAAAGTCCCCTCCAAACTCCATGATTATCCTCACAAATTACCAAAAACCACAGCTAACAACATCTCCAAACACCACTTTTCTAATTATATCAACTATAACAACTATTGGGAATAATTCTAACAGTTACCACTGATAAGCTTATGAAAGACACTGCTGAAGAATGCACTAGCAGTGGAAACACATTATCACTGCTAGTACATATTATTACCACTGCTATTAGGATAATTGTTATGTATTCGTGTATAGATTAGTATAGAAAAGATCTTGTGTATATTCTATATAGATAGCATTATACTTATCTTATAAGGACTCCTTGTGCTATAAAAGGAGGTCCTAGGTCATTGTTCTAGGTACGTATGCTTCAAGGTGTAACCCTAGTGATAAGCAAGATTACTCATATTATTCTTAATAATATTGAAGCTTTGTGTTATACTGTTCTCACTTACATTACATCATACAATCCATATTTTGAGTATTACTAAGTATATTCCGCGTACTTATTAATATAATTCAAAGTATCACTAACACAAGGTGTGTGTTTAGATCCATCAAGTGGTATCAGAGCTTTGGTTCTAATACTTTGATTCAGAAGATCCAAGGAATAAGCTTACCCTACTCACTCAAATCAATGGAGATGGAAAACCAGTACAGCTCTGCTCTAAGGCTTCCTAAGCTCAAGTCATGAAAAGTTATGAAAACTTCTCTGCTTCAGGCAATGACTCACTTGACAGCATCTTCACCAAACTCCAGAAGATTGTCACACAATTGACTATGTTTGGAATTGAGGTAGAAAAGGAAGACCTCAATTTGAAGTTTCTAAGAAGTTTGCCTGTTGAGTTTCATACTAATGTTATAGTCTGGGAAAATAAACCAGAGATTGAAACTATGAAGCTCGATGATCTTTACAACAACTTCAAACTCATTGAACAAAGGTTGAAGAAGGCAGGGAAACTTGGTACAAGCTCTAGCAGCTTGGCATTGATGTCAACCTCTGTTGACAGTGATGATTCTGAAGATGACAAAGGATGATGATATTGCCACCGCTGGTTCTACAGTTTCCAACTGGTAATGCTATTGTTACCACTGCAGTTCAAAGAAAAGGTTGCTGGTATTGGATATCCTACCTTTTATGCCTTTATCTCCACTCAAGTTAATGGCTCTATATTAACTCATGAAGACATAGAGCAAATTGATGATGATGACTTGGAGGAGATAGACATAAAGTGGCAAATAGCTCTTCTTAGCATGAGGGCTAGGAAATTCTACAAGAAGACTGGCAAGCCAATTCACATAAATGGTAATGAAACTGCAGGGTTCGATAAAAAGAAAGTAGAGTGTTTCAACTGTCACAAGTTGAGGCATTTTGCTAGAGAATGAAGAAGACCAAAGAAGCAGGACAATAGGTCTACTTGGTACAAGCAAAAGAAAGAACCAATTGTGGAGGAACCAAAGACAATGCTGGCAATTGATGGTGTGAGCTATGATTGGAGTTTCATGGCTGATGGACAAGATGAACAATCTTCGATGTCGCTTTATTGCTACGTAACATGCTCTCATGGTTTTCTCTGACTCTGAGGTACAAAACTTTGAAAGTTGTTCTAAAACATGTAGGGCTTCTAGAGAATGTGAAAGACTTAATGAATTATATGACAACCAAAGAACATAGTTGTTTGCTGCTAATTATAATGTGTCAAACTTTAGAAGAGGCATATCTGTATTAGAAAAACAACTAGAGCATTATAGAGCAAATGAGACAAAATATAATGATGATATGGTTGTTCTTAGAAGAGAGTTAGATCATAAGATAGCAGTGAATGAGGCTCTAAAAGAAGAGCTTGAAAGACTTAAAAAGATAAATGAGAATGTCAATTTATCTGTTGACACCTGTTATTATCAGTCTAAGTCAATTGATAAAATTTGGAATGCTCAAATTACTAGTAAAGTTAAGTCTGGTATGGGATACAATACAGCTCCTCCACCACTAAGGGTGTTCCATCACCTCCTGGCATAGATTTAGCTCATACAGGCCTAGAAGAATTTCAGGAACCTAATCTTGAATATGGTCCTCCCAAATTTGTGAAAAGTGAGGAAGAGGTTAAGCATGAATCTGATGTTTTTGAAAGCGCAAGTGACTCATCTGTTGTAGATGAGAATGCTAAAAAGAATGTAGAGGCTTCTATCCCACAAGTTGTAAATACTATTACAGAGGAACCTAGGAAACAAGTTAATCAACCTAGATCAACTGTAAGGTATGCTGAGATGTATAGAAACCAGTCATCAACTCCTAGGGGTAACCAGAGGAGTTGGAATCATGTAAAATCTCAACAACTAGGTAGTGCGTTTGTGATTAACAATAAAGCATGTTATATCTGTGGTAGCTTTGAACATTTACATGCTAATTGTGACTATCATGTTGGGAGAAGGGAAGTTTATTGGAATAAAAGGGTAGAGTCAAACAGGTTTCAAAACAAATTACACCCTAATTTACACAGCAACATGATCCCAAGAGCAGTTCAACTAAGAAGTGGACTTAAAACTTTTGCCACTGCTAAAACTGTTAACACTACTCACCCTAAAACACCTGTTGCAAATGCAAAATCCAAAACAACTTTTGTAAAATCTGTACAAACAGGGAAAATGTTTTTTTCTAATAAAAGGGTTCAATATAACCAATAATGGGTACCAAAAAATAAACCAGCAGCACACTTCTCAGTCAAAAGTTCCCACTGCAAAGGTTGTAAACAAGAACAGGTAACATGGAAATGTTGTGAATGCCTCAGCACGTTGGGAATGGAAACCTAAAGGAATTACCTCAACAACCAATCCCAATGGTGTATCAATGATCTTTGATTGATATAACTATATTGATATACGAGGCAGATCCAAGTCAATCATGGCTTGGGTCTCCAAAGGAAACTAACTCATTTCTTATATGTGCAGGAACATCCAAGGACAAAGAGATCTGATCAAGGCTACACAGATAGTGGATGTTCAAGGCACATGACTGGAAACAAGTCCTATCTCTCAAATTTTGAATTCTATGATGGACAGTTTGTCAGCTTTGGAGGTGGAGTTAATGGAAAAGTTACTGGTAAAGGGGTCATCAAAACCGGTAACTTGGATTTTGAACCTGTGTACTATGTAAAAGAGCTTAAGTATAATCTTTTTAGTGTGTCACAAATGTGTGACAAGAAAAACAATGTTCTTTTTACTGAAGATATGTGTTTTGTTCTCTCTAAGGATTTTAAGATGCCTGATGAAAGTCATTCTTCTTAAGATTCCTAGAAAAGGCAACTTATATAGCTTTGATATGAATAACATTGTGGCTAAAGATGATTATGCTTGCTTGCTTGCAAAGGCCACAGTGGATGAATCCATGTTATGGCATAGAAGACTTGGTCATATTAATTTCAAAACCATAAATAAGATTTTTAAAGATGGTTCGGTAAGAGGCTTGCCTCAGAAAAGATTTGAAAATGATCAAACCTGTGTTGCTTGTCTTAAAGGCAAACAACACAGAGCTTCTTGCAGGTCAAAGTTGGTTAAATCTATTGCTCACCCACTTCATATGTTACATATGGACTTGTTTGGTCCTACATCTGTGAGTAGCTTAAATCTTAAGAAATATTGTCTTGTTGTGACTGATGATTTTAGCAGGTTTACATGGGTTTTCTTTCTTAGAACTAAGGATGAAACAACTGGCATTCTTAAGACCTTCATTGCAGAAGTAGAAAACCAATATGATATGAAAGTTAAAATCATTAGGTGCGACAATGGGACAAAGTTTAAAAATAGAGTTATGGATGACTTTTGCAGGGATAAAGGTATTAAAAGAGAATTTAGTGTAGCTAGAACTCCTCAACAAAACGGTGTTGCTGAGAGGAGAAATAGGACACTAATAGAGGCTGCTAGAACCATGTTGGCAAATTCAAAATTGCCAATCACTTTCAATGGGCAGCTTAACACCGCTTGTTATGTGCAAAACAAGGTTTTAGTAGTAAAACAAAGAACAAGACACCTTATGAGTTATTTAGAGGTAGACCCCTATCCTAGACTTCATGAGACCATTTGGATGTCATGTCAATATTCTCAATACCATAGATTATCTGGGCAAATTTGAAGAAAAATCTTATGAAGGGTATTTTGTTGGGTATTCCATGGTTAGTAAAGCTTTTAGAGTATTCAACTTAAGAACCCAAAAGATTGAAGAGAATCTGCATGTTGAGTTCCTAGAAAACAAAGTGAATGTCAAAGGAACTGGTCCGAAAGGTCGTTTGATCTTGATACTCTCACCCATACCATGAACTATGTACCTATCTCTACATGTACATCTACTTATGATTTTGCGGTGTTCGTAAGAGTTTTTGATGATGAAGAACCAAGCAAGGATCAAGCAGATGATCAAGATGAATTCATTTTGCCACTTTGGGACTATGCATATAATGATGATATTCCAAGGACTGGAGATGCTCAACCTTCTAATGATTCTAGAAAAGAAGGAGATAGCAATATGAACACCGAAATCCTAAAAGCAAGGGAAATTCGATTCCACCGCTATGCCGAAGTTTCCACCGCAACACCGTAAGTGGAAAATACAACTCCGCCAGAGGAAGCTCAATCCAATGATGTTGAAATCTCAAATATGCCAAATGAGATTGCAGTTCCTCAAACTCCCCATACCTCAATTCATAAATTACATCCTCTTGAAAATGTGATTGGGGATGTAAATTCACCAGTGAAGACTAGAAGACAATCAAAATTACCTGATGTTCATGGATTTATTAGTGCAATCTATGAATCTAAGAATCATGAAGGCAAGAATGAATATCTTTTCATGTGTTTTCTATCACAAATGGAGCCAAAGAATGTATACAAGGCTCTTAGAGATGAAAGTTGGGTGGAAGCAATGCAAGAAGAGTTTCTCCAGTTCAAGATTCAAAAGGTTTGGGTGCTTTGCGATTTACCTTCTGGCAAGAAGGTAATAGGTACAAAATGGGTGTTCAGAAACAAAAAGGATGAAAGAGGAATTGTTATAAGAAACAAGGCTAGGCTTGTGGCTCAAGGATACACTCAGGAGGAGGGTATTGACTATGAAGAAGTGTTTGCCCCAATTGCAAGAATTGAAGCAATTAGGCTGTTCTTAGTGTAACACCCCAACCCGACAAGGGTAGAAGTGTCACATTCTGGTGTCATATCAGAACATACAAATAAAATATTTACAAACGAAAACCTTAAAAATGAAGTATCAAATCATATAAACAATTTACTGACGAAGGAATAAAATATCCAAATGAAATGAAATATCAAAACAAAAACTCTTCAAAGTAAGTCCAAAATATAAGGTAACTAGGGTTGGTCCACTGGATAATCCAACTCTCAGCCCATCAAAGCCCATCTTCAATCCTAAAACCTACCGCAGAAAAGAAATGCGGCCGAGCTTAAAAGCCCAGGAATGATATAACAAACGAAAGCTAAATAAAATCAAAATGCGAAATGAAATAAGGAAGCCGATAACAATGTTGCAAAATAAATGAGAACAATGAGTCAATGAGGATCCCTGCAGAACACAATTATACCGATATCCGTAATGAACAGATAACAAGGAGAACGAAGGTGGTAAAGCATCCACGCACATATACATAATCACATATAAGTAGACCGCATACAAAAGAAAACAAAATCAAACATAACAAACGCCGATTCACTCAACGAGAATAGCATACAATCAATTCAGAAGTCGAATATAATTAAGCGAAATGGAAAACTAAACGGAAGCAGAAGCAATTAAATTAGAAAGTGAGCATGGCAATCATACAAGTCAAGTCACTACAGTTAATAACATCACAAGTATCACTACAACAGTAAATACTATCAAGAGCAGCACATGGTAACCACACGTATCAAATATGAACTCAAAGATGGATACTATAATTGGATGACTTAAGGACATAACAGAGCAATTTGACAAGTTAACAAGCCGCACCACATAAGTCGAACCATTTATCCAAATCAAACAAGAGCATAAAAAGAATGTACACATGGCAGTCAACAATAAGCGAAAAAGATACTAACAGATATTCATAGACCACGAGGTTAACAAAACAAAGTTTACATGATAAGCCGTCAAAACAATCATTTATACACTAACATGGACCGCACGAATCAAAGAGTCACATAACAAGATGGTAAACCGTTTGTCGCTATTAGCATGTCAATATGAACCGCACAATCACATATTAATCATATAGTAGCAGGGCAAACGATTGTCACCTAAAACATGTAAAAGCATAATCAATTCAATAACCATAATAATAATAACCCGCACGTGAATGGTAGAAGAATAAGTCACATAAGGGTACAGGTAACGGCAATAATACGAATATGGTGCTGGGGTAAACAGATGGTACAATATAGGTATGTCAACAGATATAGGGTTGTCGAAATCCATCCCAAGCCAACAGACAAAGACATAGCATATCAAGAGGGCAATAGCGCCAAGTAATCAATAGTAACCATCGTGATTCGGAGGGTGACCTCGAATACCGTAATAGGAGGAGGAGACCTCAGAACCAGATGGAGTAGCTAGCTCCCAGACGTGAGGGGGTGTATTGCACACACGCACTACATCACCGAACAAGATATATATCAAGAATCGCGACAAAGATGCATCTAGGATGCATCCATACGCCCCGCAGAAACAAGAGCCATAACAATAACAAAGGAAGCCGCATAATCGTACAAGATAGGACGTGTGTAACATCACTGCATAACACCGGAGTCATGCCATTGGTGCATCAATGACACGGTCATGGAACCCCATGAGTAGTTAACGGATTTGGCTCCGTATAAATCGGAAGGGTCAACACGGTCCACAAGGTAGCAATATATATATCGCATCATAATCGGTTCAATATCGCGAGTCCACCATTCAAAGGTTCATAGCAACAGCTCAATATCAAAGTTCAAAGAGCAGTCAATATCAAAATTCAAAGAGTAGCTCAATATCAAAATAGCATCAATATCAAAATTCAGAGTAGCAGCTCAATATCAAAATTCAAGATCAAAGGTTTAGTAACATTAGTTCAATAACAGAGGTCCATAACAAAGAGGGTCAATAGCAATGGTCCAAGACAGAGGTTCAATAACAGAGTATCAATATCAAAGGGTCATAGCATAAGGAACCATAGAAATGGAATATTATAAACGAAGCAAATTTAAAGGATCGGAAAGTCATGAAGAATCCCTATCAAAAGGATAGAATATCTGTACTCAATCAAGCAAGCAAAATAGAAACGTAAGTCACACGATGTATCAATCCTACCGTCCCCAAGCACCTATATGAATTTGATAACGCTTGTTAAGATCGGATTACTCATTTTAGACGGCTTTCCATTTTAGCAAGTGTTTCCACTTTTAGCAAGTTTCCATATTTAGTAACTTTCCATTTTAGGTAACTTATAAAGAAAACATGCATAAAAATTGTACTAGGTGTATGACGCGGCCTTGGGTGGTTCAACACAGATTAATGCCAAGATGTAGTGTCGACATGCATGGCCTTCTCATTCATTATTTTCATGTGATACCTTATGATTTTATGTGACACCATTTATTCATTTTAATTTGGCACAAGTTAAACCAAGACAAATGTATCTATCATGGTGAGGATCAAAAACAGATTATGCACGTGATCATTTTCCTGATTTGCGTATCTTTATTTACTTCATGTGTTTTCTAACGTGTAAACATGCATCCAAGGAGAACCATCTCACACGATATGACCAAGAGATAAAGAAAAGGTGGTACGAGATGAAGCCATATTACCTTAGTAGCGTGAACTTGAAAAGAAAACAAGTACTAGGGGTTATCAAACCCACCCATGCCTCTCCTTGGCTTAGACCTCACGACAGATTCATGATAACCACGCACAGCTTTGTTTGGCCCACACGTAAATAGTCCAAAGCAGCCTTCACAACTAACCTCCACACGCACCAATCCAGTGGACAAGGAAATCACCAAAATGATGTTGGTGCCATTTAACGTGAAACAAGGGTGAAGAAGGCAAGGGCAATAAGCAAAACGAGTCCCTTTTGTACCTCGATGTGCCACTCGACCACAAGCAACAATTAAGCCAACGACACTATCAACCAAACCTTGAATCAACCCACGATATCAGCCTACACAATGTCTACGGACCTCCTCTTGGACTCTTCTATGCATGTAAAAAAATGGAGAAAGGGAGGGTTTTACTTTTGCCGCCACTTCTTGTATAGGGAATTAGGGTTTGTGTAGATGAATTCTTTTAAGGAGATATGAAGGTTACGTAATAATGAGATGATGTAGAATAAATGGGAGATATTTTAGGGAGTGGGGCGGATTAAAGGATGGTCAAAAGGGGAAGGGGCGTTTTTTTGTACCGAAATTAGAGGAGATAAGGGTGACCAAAATCACATTTTTATTTCTTACTAAAATTACTTGTTACATTTATTCTAGATGAAAAAAAAATAGTACATGAAACCTTTAAATGTGTTATATACATTTGTGATATAATGCAACTTTTATTTTGAGTGTCTTGCGTAAACATCATAAATTGAATGTCTAACAAAATTAACGAGTTCGCTTTATTTTATGGATTCTGATTGAGGGCATTATGGTCATTTAACGCTTTTTACTAATTTTAGGGTTTTACAACTCTTCCCCTCTAAAAGAAAATTTTCGTCCTTGAAAATTGAAGTCGCAGAGGTACACAGAGACAAACGAGTTGAAGGCAGACGTAGCAATCCATAGGTTCAAGACTGATCAAAACGATTTCAGTCCAAAGCGCATAAATCTTATAACGTAACAAATGTCGGTGAGAATCTCACAAAGAGGTACAAAAATCCAAACGAACATGAGGAGTGCCAAATAACGGATATAAGTCATATTCCATTCACGCATTCAATCCCGTGCATTTCCCAAGATGTCATATGATTTCAATAAGTTCAGATTATATGATCTCAAGATATCACGTTGATCAGGCGTCATAATACTTGCATCACATAGCAAGTCCTTATTGACATCATATTCTGCCTCGGGTCATGACAAACCACATAACCAATATCACCATAAAACATATAACATACAGGTAGCAAGCAACATACCAAAGCGCACTGATACACACACATACAACATAAACTACATCAAGCAACTTACCATATCATAATGAAAGAAAGCCATCAACTTGCACAAAACGGCTCCTCATGACTCATTATCGACTATCCTAAATAAAGCTGAGATATCACCAAAATGCTAAATAATAAAACTTTACGATTCAAACCGATTTCGAACTAATCAAGGAAAAGCAATACCGACGAAATCACTTAACAAAATATCAAACTCAAAACACATGACAAACGATCGGAGTAACACAAGTCGCCCAAAGCATATGAAGTAGATGAACCTTCTTAGCCACTGTTGAATCTTGTCTTCGTAAGTGCGCGTCTTTAGTTGATCCGCCCGCCCCTCCAACAAAGATCCTGATGTCTCCAAAGAAGACGGCAGGTGGGTGTGGCTTCGCTTCACCTAACCTCTCTCCGTGACGTGGACTATTGCAAAGAACAGTGGTCATCACCATCTTCTTCGGCTCCACGGTAGTCTCCATCTAACGATCGAAAAACGGATGTGCGAAGACAAAATAACAAAATTCGATGCGAAAAGAGGAAGGTCAAATCGCTGAAGACAAACGAATATCAAAGTTAAATCTGAACCACTATCAAACTAATCGAGAAGATCGTAACGCATCGAAGCCTAATGTCTACCCAATCACGTGTCAATTCTAAGGTCAACAAAACGAAACCTCGCTCGATACCATAATTGTAACACCCCAACCCGACAAGGGTAGAAGTGTCACATTCTCGTGTCATATCGTAACATACAAATAAAAATATTTACAAACGGAAACCTTAAAAATGAAGTATCAAATCATATAAACAATTTATCCGACGAAGGAATAAAATATCCAAATGAAATGAAATATCAAAACAAAAACTCTTCAAAGTAAGTCCAAAATATAAGGTAACTAGGTTGGTCCACTCGTAGATAATCCAACTCTCACCATCAAAGCCCATCTTCAATCCTAAAACCTACCGCAGAAAAGAAATGCGGCCGAGCTTAAAAAGCCCAAGGAATGATATAACGAAATGAAAGCTAAATAAAATCAAAATGCGAAATGAAATAAGGAAGTCGATAACAATGTTGCAAATAAATGAGAACAATGAGTCAATGAGGATCCCGCAGAACACAATTATACCGATATCCAGAATGAACAGATAACAAGGAGAACGAAGCAGGGTAAAGCATCCATGACATATACATAATCACATATAAGCAGCACCGACATACGTACCGAAACAAAATCAAACATAACAAACGCCAGATTCACTCAACGAGAATAGCATACAATCAATTCAGAAGTCGTAATATAATTAAGTTTAAATGGAAAACTAAACGGAAGCAGAAGCAATTAAATTAGAAAGTGAGCATGGCAATCATACAAGTCAAGTCACTACAGTTAATAACATCACAAGTATCACTACAAAGAAATACTATCAGAGCCGACATGGTAACCACACGTATCAAATATGAACTCAACATGGATACTATAATTGGATGACTTAAGGACATAACAGAGCAATTTGACAAGTTAACAAGCCGCACCACATAATTCAACCATTTATCCAAATCAAACAAGAGCATAAACAGAATGTACACATGGCAGGTCAACAATAAGCGGAAAAAGATACTAACAGATATTCATAGACCACGAGGTTAACAAAACAGAGTTTACATGATAAGTCGTCAAAACAATCATTTATACACTAACATGGACAGCACGAATCAAAGAGTCACATAACAAGATGGTAAACCGCTTGTCGCTTATTAGCATGTCAATAGAATGAACCGCATAATCACATATTAATCATATAGTAGCAGGGCAAACGATTGTCACCTAAAACATGTAAAAGCATAATCAATTCAATAACCATAATAATAATAACCCTAAGCACGGAATGGTAGAAGAATAAGTCACATAAGGGTACAGGTAACGGCAGTCAATACGAATATGGTGCGCTTAGTAAACAGATGGTACAATATAGGTATGTCAACAAGATAAGGGTTGTCGAATCCATCCCAAGCCAACAAGATAAAGACAAGAATATCGCGAGTGGCAATAGCGTACCAAGTAATCAATAGTAACCATCGATTCGAGGGTGACCTCGAATACCGCATAATAGGAGGGAGACCAAGAACAAAGATGGAGTAGCTAGCTCCCTGATCGGGAGGGGGTGTATTGCACACACGCACCACATCACCGTAAACAAGATATATATCAAGAATCAGACAAGATGCATCTAGGATGCATCCATACCGCTAAACAAGAGGGCCATAACAATAATGGAAGCGCGCATAATCGCAGACAAGATAGGGACGGTGTGTAACATCACCGCACACACGGAGTCATGCCATTGGTGCATCAATGACACGGTCATGGAACCCCCATGAGTAGTTAATGATTTGGCTCGGGTATAAATCAAGGGTCAACACGGTCCACAGTGTAGCAATATATATATCGGCCATCATAATCGGTTCAATATCGCGAGTCCACCATTCAAAGGTTCATAGCAACAGCTCAATATCAAAGTTCAAGAGTTAGCTCAATATCAAAATTCAAGAGTAGCAGTCAATATCAAAATTCAAGAGTAGCAGCTCAATATCAAAATTCAAGATCAAAGGTTTAGTAACATTAGTTCAATAACAGAGGTCCAATAACAGGAGGGTCAATAGCAATGGTCCAGTACAGAGGTTCAATAACAGAGGATCAATATCAAAGGGTCATAGCATAAGGAACCATAGAAATGGAATATTATAAACGAAGCAAATTTAAAGGATCGGAAAGTCATGAAGAATCCTCACTAAAAGGGATAGAATATCAGACCTCAATCGGGCAAGCAAAATAGAAACGTAAGTCACACGATGTATCAACCTACCGTCCGGCACCTATATGAATTTGATAACGCTTGTTAAGATCGGATTACTCATTTTAGACGCTTTCCATTTTAGAGTGTTTCCACTTTTAGCAAGTTTCCATATTTAGTAACTTTCTATTTTAGGTAACTTATAAAGAAAACATGCATAAAAATTGTACTAGGTGTATGACGTGCCTTGGGTGGTTCAACACAGATTAATGCCAAGATGTAGGGTCGACATGCATGGCCTTCTCATTCATTATTTTCATGTGATACCTTATGATTTTATGTGACACCATTTATTCATTTTAATTTGGCACAAGTTAAACCAAGACAAATGTATCTATCATGGTGAGGATCAAAAACAGATTATGCACGTGATCATTTTCCTGATTTGCGATCTTTTATTTACTTCATGTGTTTTCTAACGTGTAAACATGCATCCAAGGAGAACCATCTCACACGATATGACCAAGAGATAAAGAAAAGGTGGTACGAGATGAAGCCATATTACCTTAGTATCGTGAACTTGAAAAGAAAACAAGTACTAGGGGTTATCAAACCCACCATGCCTCTCCTTGGCTTAGACCTCACTATTGCATTCATGATAACCACCACACTTTGTTTGGCCCACGACGTAAATAGTCCAAAGCAGCTTCACAACTAACCTCTCCACGACCAATCCAGGGACAACGAAATCACCAAAATGATGTTGGTGCCATTTAACGTGAAACAAGGGTGAAGAAGGCAAGGGCAATAAGCAAAACGAGTCCCTTTTGTACCCTCGATGTGCCACCGACACGCTAAAGAACAATTAAGCCAACGACACTATCAACCAAACCTTTGAATCAACCCACGATATCACCTTACACAACGCCTACGGACCTCCTCTTGGACTCTTCTATGCACGTAAAAAAATGGAGAAAGGGAGGGGTTTTTACTTTTGCCGTCACTTCTTGTATAGGGAATTAGGGTTTGTGTAGATGAATTCTTTTAAGGAGATATGAAGGTTACAGAATAATGAGATGATGTAGAATAAATGAGAGATATTTTAGGGAGTGTGGAATGGCGGATTAAAGGATGGTCAAAAGGGAAGTTTGGCGCGAAAATCAAATTAGAGGAGATAAGGGTGACCAAAATCACATTTTTATTTCTTACTAAAATTACTTGTTACATTTATTCTAGATGAAAAAAAAATAGTACATGAAACCTTTAAATGTGTTATATACATTTGTGATATAATGCAACTTTTATTTTGAGTGTCTTGCGTAAACATCATAAATTGAATGTCTAACAAAATTAACGATTTCGCTTTATTTTATGGATTCTGATTGAGGGCATTATGGTCATTTAACGTTTTTACGAATTTTAGGGTTTTACACTTAGCCTATGCATCTTTTATGGGCTTTAAAGTCTATCAAATGGATGTAAAGAATGCTTTTCTATATGGGCAAATTGATGAGGAGGTTTATGTTTCACAACCTTCAGGCTTTGAAGACCCTGACTATCCTAACAAAGTGTACAGGGTGGTTAAAGCTTTGTATGGCTTGCATCAGGCACCAAGAAAATGGTATGAGACCTTAACTACCTATCTTCTTGATAATGGGTTTCATAGAGGCAGAGTGGATCAGACTTTGTTCATCAAGAAAAACAAGAATGATATCTTGCTGGTTCAAGTATATGTTGATGATATTATTTTTGGCTCTACAAATACAGAGATGTGCAAAGAGTTTGAGAAGCTAATGAAGGACGAGTTCAAGATGAGTTCTATGGGTGAACTCACATTTGTTTTGGGACTTCAAGTACAACAAAGGCCAGATGGTATTTTCATCAATCAAGATAAATATGTGGCTGAGATACTAAGGAAGTTCAAGTTCACTGATGCAAAGTCATCCAGCACCCTTGCAGATAAGACTACACATCAACTTTTGAAGGAGAATAGTGGTGAAGCGGTTGATGTGCACACGCATGATCTATGATTGGTTCTTTTGATGTATCTTACATCATCTAGGCCGCATATTATGTTTGCGGTATGTGCTTGTGCAAGGTTTCAGTGTCACTCCGTGTTCTCACACTTGACTGCTATGAAGAAGATTTTCAGATATCTTAAAGCATTTCCTAATATGGGATTATGGTACCCTAGAGAATCACCTCTAGACTTGGTTACTTACTCAAATAGTGACTATGCTGGAGCTAGTTTGGATAGAAAATCTACAACAGGTGGATGCCAATTTCTTGGAAACAGATTGGTGTCATGGCAGTGCAAGAAACAAACAATGGTGGCAAATTTATCAATTGAGGCAGTATGTGGTTGCAGTAGTTGTCAGGTGCTCAAGTTCTATGGCTTCAAAATCAACTTTTGGACTATGGGTACCAGTTTATGAATACCATCATTTATATTGACAATAGCAGTACCATTTGCATAATTAAGAATCCAGTTCAACACACAAAGACTAAACATATTGAAATTAGACACCATTTTATAAGAGATTGTTATGAGAAAAGGCTAATCCAAGTTGTCAAAATCCATACTGATGATAACTATGTTGATTTATTAACAAAAGGACTTGATGTGCGTAGATTTCAGTACTTGGTAACAGGTATTGGAATGCTTAATCCATAAAATTTTTGTGTCTAAATGGCCTTTGGTGTTGAGGGGAGGTTTTTGGTACTAAAATTGTTGTATGAATTTGTATAAGTTTGTATATGTTTGCTTGTATTTTTGCTTGTCCACTAAATTTTATGCAGAGAATAAGGCTAACAGTGGAAACTAAAATGCAAGCAGTGGTAAAAGTTACTCTCACAGTGGAAAAAGAAAAACAAAGAAACTTCATTGCATTCAAGAAGAAGTTCATTACATTCAAGAAGAGAGTACTAACAACCATCATCAAAACACAAAGATAAAAACCTAAAACTACCTTCACCCCTACACCCTACACAAGCTACTCCATTGGCTTCTTGCCCTTGCCCTGATAGTTGTGCTTGGTCTTCTCTGTACTCTTCCTTTTGTTCTCAAAGGTTGACTGCATTTTTGGATAAGCAAGACCAAGAACTTGTGGAGGAGGCCTTGGTAGCCTTGCAGGCTTCTTTGGTATGGAGATTTGCTTCATGTTGGAGAGAGCTGCTCCCAAAGCTTTTGTCAGAGCCCTTGGCAACTCCTTGGACAAGGAATAGGTCTCATCATCATCATCATCTGATGAGATGGAGTAGAACTCAAGAGAAGGTGCAGGCTTGGCAACAGGTGCAGGAAGTCTTCTTAGTCGGCTTCTTGGAAGAAGAGCTTGTAGCACAGGGTGGAAAGTAACCTGCCCACCCTGATGCCTCTGCAGATGACTCAGAAGCCAAAATCTCTATGTCAGAATCAGAAGAGATATCAATAATGTTGGGAAGATTGCTCATGGTGATTTTTAGGGACTCTTTGCAAGTTAGAATGTGTTTTGATAAAGATTATGAAGGGCCGAGCCCCTTTATATAGGCAAAGTCGATCAAAAGGGTTCACTAAAGGAGACATTTATTTTTACCTATTTTGGTAGGTTGAAAAGTAAATATAGATATTATCGGGTTGACTTTGGGATGATATTTGTTAATAGTGGCTGGGTTAAAAGTAACTTTGGTTAAAACAAGTTGGTTATGAATATTCTTTGTACTATACTAACACTTGCAGGTACATAACCAATCTTTGTTGGGAGTTGATCATAAAAGGTGTGTAACTAAGACACACAACAAATGGTTTTTGATTCACTATGTCTAATCCACATAAGAATCAACTAGTCCAGAGCAAACGGCTACTGGTAAAGACTTAAAAAATCCGTTTATGGTTGATAGTTTACCTAAAACTATATGGTTATCAACTTCCATATTCTATATGATTAAGAGTTGGCTAGTCCATAGCAAAAGACTCATGGTAAAGACATATCAAATCCGTTGATAGCTGGTAGTTTGCTAAAACTATAATAAGAGCAATCCAATTTTCATATGTTTTACTTACCACTGCTCTTGAAAATTTTTGTGAAAAATTACCACCGCTAGTTCACAGTTTCACCGCCAGTGTTATTTTACCAATGATGAACTAGCCGTTACAACTGTTGTGTCAGTAACAAATTTTTTACTAGCCGTTGAGAGTGATTGCTTTCCATATTAATAAGGTAAAATTTTTAGAAGATTATCTACTTTCCAAATTGCAATTTATTCTCTTAAGATAAATCTTTTCCTTAGATAATCTTTTCTTGCAAAAAATCTCAAACCCTAACAAAGATATATTTTTCTCTCAATTGGCGAGTTCTTCATTCAATTCATACTCTCACAACATATTTTTCATCAAAAGATACTATGGCGCCAATCACATTTGCGGATGAGCATAACCAAGTGGCCTATTTGGAAAAGTCAAATGATAAGAGTGGCCATGTTTTTCATCAAATTGTGGATTTTCTAAACACTACTCATGTAAGGTATGCTTTACTTCTTCATCCCACAATCTATATCTCTCAAATCAAGCAGTTTTGGAACTCTGTTAAGTCCATCACTATTGAAGATGGAGATACACATAAAACCGTGGATGCTCTTAAAGCCACAGTGGATGGGGTAACTATTGATGTTACTGAGTCATCCTTGAGGAGAATCCTCAAATTGGATGATCTCAATGGTATCATCACATTACCCATGCCAGAAATTCATGAACATCTTTCATCCATGGGGTATGATACCACTGACAAAAAGGCTACTTTCAAAAAGAGTGGTTTATGTCCTCATTGGAGATTTTTAATACATACTCTATTACATTGCCTAAGTCCTAAGAAAACATCTTATGAACAATTCAGCTCAACAATGGCTTACCCTTTGGTTTGTCTAGCCACAGATAGGGTTTTTAATTGGTCTAAATATATTTTTACAAGTCTGCAAAGCAATGTAAAGAGTTCAACAAAAATTTTGATGTATCCAAGGTTTGTGTAAGCAGTGTTGTTAAACCACTTTTTCCTCAAATGCTTGCAAGAATTGCATAGGTACAGGGTGAAGATGCAACAATCCCAGTTGTATCCTAAAACATACCCACAATCACAGTTCCAAACATAAACTACACTCCACCGCCACACCTATGAGAGGAGGCAAAAACAGCCAACCTCTCATTACAACACAAAGATGTCCTCGATCCTTTTGGTTTAGAACAAGCAAAGTGGTGGTTCCGTGCTTCAACCTAGTCCAACTAGGAGTGATCTGAGCCAATGCCCTATGATTCACCTCCCAACAGTCACACAGTTGGAAGTGTTGGTGGCAAGCAACATATGGAATTGATGGAACTATGTACCAAGTTAACTAAGGTGTTGAATCTCTAGAGAAAGACTTGACACAAGTAAAGGAGCAACATGCCAAGGATGTTACACAATTGCAAGAAGAGATTCAGACCTTGAAGAACGAGTTGCAAGGGTTGAAGTAGAAAAGGAGACCTGCAAAGATAGTGATGTCATCTTCATCCTCACCTCATGATGGTGACTCAGAGGGACTCAGTGAAGATTTGGGAAATTCTCCTAAACAGGGGAGGAAAACAGATGATGAAACCAAGGGGGGGGGGAATCGATTTTGGAGATGAAGGTGATTTTGATGCATCAATAGCTGAGAGTAAAGGTACTGAGGAAGTTGATACTCAAGAAGAAGTTCCTCAACAGCAACCAGAGCAAGCATCTTCCACTGCTGCAAATATTTCAACTGATACCATTCCCACTGCAGAGCAAATGGTTCCCACTGCTGGAGAAAACATTACCACTACAGAGGAAGATATTGAAAAGAAGAAGAAGGAAAAAGGTAAAGCAGTTGTGAAGAGTAAAGGGCAACCAAGAAGGAAGGTTTCAAAGAGAGAACAAGCTCTCATGATGCAGAAGTTGTTAGAAAACTCGGAGAAGATGAAGTTGGAAACAAGAAAAGGCTAGATGAAATAGAGATTGCAGACTTCATGGAGGCTAAAAGGCTGGACAGAATGGAAACCACTGCTTCAATGGATGTAAATCCGCTTTCCACTGCTCCACCCACAATATTCAGAGAAAAAAGTCCAGAGTTTAGCTATGTACCTACAGAACAAGAGATTGAGTTCTTGATTACTAATGATCCAGTAGTCAAGAAGAAAGCAATTGACCTAGTTGCAGATAAGTCTTTAACTGAAGAACAAAGAACAACACAGTTGAAGGACTTCATTCAAATGAAGAATAATCAAGCACTTCAAGATGCAATTGTTTTAGTCAGAAAGGGTCAAAAGAAACAAAGACAACCAACCAAGGCACAAGTTATCTAAATGATGAAAGCTTATTGTTGCAGTGTTGGTGGCTGGAAAAAGAATCAGTTCAAAGGGATGGCTGATGATCAGGTTGAAGGTATCTATTACAGAGTTAAAAGGCAAGATAATGATTTTATTCCTATGAACTATGAGGAAGAAGAAAGAAGATATCCTCATCTAAAGAGAAAAGCCAAAGATAGTGAACCTCAGACACTTAAGAAAACAAGATTTGCTAAAGAACAAGAAGTTCAATCTAATAAATTCACAGAAGAACAGCTGACTGGCATGATTTTGATTGAAGAAGAAGATTTTTATCTTGACCCACTGCAAGTCAGACATCCTATTGTTGATTGGGAAGTGTATACTTCTAGCAATTTTGCTCCAACATGGAAGATTACATGGCTAGGTGGTGAAACTTCATCATTCATTCAGTTTGAAGAACTCATCAAAGCATGTGACAGAGTTGATCTTGATACATTGTGGAGATTAGTTCAAGAAAGGTTTGATGCTGACAATCTTAAAGATATGAAGGAAATGCAGTTATGGGTTGATCTAAGAAGGCTCTATGAACCAGATGCTAATGATAATTTCTGGAAGTTTGAAGCTCAATGTGTTGGTACTACATGGACTTACTATGATTCATGTGAAGTTCATCATGTTTCTACAAACACTGGAGTGGATGCATTTATGTTTGCTGAGAAAGAATACCCACTGAGCGGAACTCTCACTGTGATGTTTTCTTCAACAATAAGAGTGCATGAAGATACTGAGAAGGTCAGAGCTTTGTTACATAGGCTTTAAGATCAATGTTCAAGAGCTATTCAGGCTTTAAGAAGAAACTGAAGTGTTTGGAAGAATTCCCCAAATCCTTGCAGATGATGAAGATTGAAGAAACTTATTGATTTGCAGAGAAATCATAAGTTTAGGGGAGGATTGTTGGGAATAATACAAACAGTTACCACTGATAAGCTTGTGAAAGACACTACTGAAGAATGCACTAGCAGTGGAAACACATTACCACTGCTAGTACATATTATTACCACTGCTATTAGGATAATTGTTATGTATTCGTGTATAGATAAGTATAGAAAAGATCTTGTGTATATTCTATATAGATAGCATTATACTTATCTTGTAAAGGACTCCTTGTGCTATAAAAGGAGGTCCTAGGTCATTTCTCTAGGTACGATGCTTCAAGGTAAAACCTAGTGATAAGCAAGATCACTCGTGATATTCTTAATAATATTGAAGCTTTGTGTTATACTGTTCTCACTTACATTACATCATACAATCTATATTCTGAGTATTACTAAGTATATTCCGCGTACTTATTAATATAATTCAAAGTATCACTAACACAAGGTGTGTGTTTAGATCCATCAACAACATTAACCATCCCAAACACATACATCTAATCAAAACCATTAATCACACAACTGAACCACACACCTATAAACAGGCTGCTAAGGATCCTAGGTGGGTAGAGGCAATAAATAAGGAAATTCAAGCTTTAGAATCCAATGAAACTTGGGAGATCACTCTTCTTCCTCCAGACAAACTAGCCATAGGATCTAAATGGGTATTCAGAATCAAATATCATGCTGATGGGAGAGTTGAAAAGTTTAAAGCAAGAGTTGTTGCAAAAGGCTATACCCAAAAGGAAGGTATTGACTACAAAGAGACCTTTGCTCCTGTAGCTAAAATGGTCACTGTCAAGGCATTATTAGCCATAGCTGTTCATCAGAACTGGTTCATTGAACAATTGGATGTCAACAATACTTTCCTTCATGGTGATCTTCATGAAGAAGTATACATGACCATTCCTCAAGGATATGATAAACCTGTCCCTCCCAACTCAGTTTGTAGACTAAAGAAATCCTTATATGGTCTCAAACAAGCTAATAGGAAATGGTTCACAAAGCTGATAGATTTTATTCTTACCTTGGGTTTTGTTCAAAGTTATGTAGATACCTCACTTTTCACTCTTACATCTGCTACTAGTTTCACTGCTTTATTGGTCTATGTTGATGATGTTCTTCTAGCTGGCAACAATCAAACCCTCATCAACAACATCAAACAACAACTCCATCAAACCTTCAGCATCAAAGATCTAGGCCCTCTACACTATTATCTTGGCATTGAGTTTCTAAGGAATTCTACTGGCATGGCTATGACACAAAGAAAGTATGCACTTGAACTTCTTCAAGCTGGAAATGTACTCAACGCAAAACCTACCATCACTCCATCAGACCCACAAACAACTCTCAACAACACAGATGGAGAGCTCTTACCAGATCCATCTCACTATAGAACATTAGTTGGAAAACTCATCTACCTCGCCATCACAAGACCAAACCTCTCTTTTGCAGCTCAACATCTCAGTCAGTTCTCTCATGCACCAAGAACTACTCACTTGAAAGCCTTAATCAGGGTTCTTAGGTACATCAAGTTATCACCAGGACAAGGTTTATTCTTTCCATCCAAACAAATACGCCTATTCTACGCCTCCATTTGGGCGACAGTTGATCTTGGCTCGCTGTCCCACAAACCATGAGGTCCATTT
>OU343217.1:16921511-16955079 GCA_910596185.1 Chrysanthemum makinoi
CAAAGGGACGGTTTGGTATTTCTAAGGGGCTGCTAAGGGAAGAACTCGAATTAAGCTAACACCTAAAACTCTCAATCTAGACTACCTAAAGACTTAATACTAAGCACTAAATCAAGACAAATAACCCAACAAAAGCCTCTAAAGGCTGCATAAGACCAAATCATTCCCAAATGGGACTGTTTGGGACAGGGAAGAAGAGGCAACAAAAGGCTTCCAAAAAGCTAATAAAAACACTAAAAACTAAGCACCTAATCTACTAATCCTAAATAGCACTAAGGGGGGACCTAAATTAAGTAATAACTAAACATTAAAAAGCTAAAAAAATGGAAAAAGAGGCTGCTGCATTGGGCTTTTTCTTGTGGGTCAGAAAGCTGCAACGCTTTGCTATTTACAAAGCAGGGTAAATGGAGTTTTGATGGCCAAAATTAAATTCCTAATACGCTCCACAGGACCAAATTAAGCTCAAACAAATTAATGCCATCCTACAAACTAACAATAGACACAAAATCAAGTCCTACTTCTAAGTCTAATCTACTTTAAATGAAGCTAAAAAAAAAGGGATGACTAGGGTCATTGGATCAACAAAACAGAATAGATTAGGTTCTATCTTCCAAACTAGTTTTGCAAGAAAAAAAAAATCAATGAGCAACTTATAATAACTTCTACCCAAGACCCAAAGTGGGTCGAAATGGGTTTTGACCCAAAAATCACTTTGTTCCAAACACCCCACTTAGTGGCAGAAATAAGCTTTAAAATGTAAAACCTCTGTTAAAACCCGTTTTGCCTTGATTTCACAACTCAGGATTAGTTTAAACAATATTAACAAGCAATTTTAAAACACTAGCTATGGAATTTAAGGACATAAACATGAAAAATGCATAAATTTAAAGTGTACTGGAATAAAAAATAAATAAAAGTAACTTGCATTGCGAATTAAACTTACAGGAATTAAAATGACAGAAAATATTAAAATGGGACTAGAACAAGATTTTCTAGACAAAATTTTCCATTTACACCAAATGCCTATATATACTAAAAAAAAAGATGTGTCTTCTGCTGTTGTGTTTGTTCAGTCTGAGAGAGATTGAGCATAGGATCCTTGTGCTTCTTTGTAAATGCATCACAGCCATCCATTTATCTTGGTGCCCAAGGAGAGGCATCTAAGCCGTTGATTCCTTGGCTTCTTCTTCACAGCCAATGAGGCTTAAGGGGATTGCCAACATGGCTTTTGAGCCATGTGGGATGTGGGGGAGAGAAGTGAGACATGGGGACCAGGTTGTTGGTATCTGGAAATGAAAGAGACAGGGGAGGGAAGGGTTTGGCGCCAAGAGTGTTTTGGTGGTTTCTGGGTTGGGATTATTTCTGTTTGGGTAAAAGCAGATAAGGGTAAATGGGTGGTTTTTAAGTGAAATGGTTTAAAAGGTTTATGTTGGGTTTTAAATTTTAAGGGTAAAAAATGTTTAAGTGTTTTAAATGGTTTAAGTGAAACTTTGTATTTTTAAAACTTTGTATATATATATATATATATATATATATATATATATATATATATATATATATATATATATATATTTTTTTTTTTTTTTTTAATAAAAATAATTTAAATGAAATTGGTTTTAAAAAAAAATATTTGTTGTAAAATAAAAATGAGGATTTAGAAAGAAATGATATTTTAGGATTTTTGCGTAAAAGGGTAAAATGGTAATTTTGGGTTCGGGAAGAGGGTAAATTGGTAATTTGGATTTAGGGATAGGTTTTTGATCTGATTCCCCAAGCTCACTCCCGAATATGTATCCCGGGCTCTGAAAATGTAGAAATTCATCTTCCGGTTCCGTCAGCAAAGCACGTTTTCCCTTCCGAGCTCAATTCTGTCCGTTTTTGCCCTGTTTTCGATCCTTTGTACCTGAAATACATAAAAACACAGTCCAAGGATATCTGCCGTATATTTGGTTATATTTCCGTGTTTTTAGACGTTTTTGTGGGCTTAGATGGGTAAAAAATGATGAGTGAATAAGCACTCATCAAATCCCCCACACTATCAATTGCTAGTCCCTAGCAATCCGATCATATGAATTAATGAAAGGATCAAAAATACCAAGAATACCCCGTTTCGACTTTTTTATTCAATACTAGGAATTTAAAACTTGAACGATAAATAAATAACATGCTTGATTATTAAAACATGGCATCACGGAACGGGATTCACACAAAATGGGTGTCTCCGGGGAATTATGATCGTCATCCTCTTTTTTATACTCTCAAACCAAGCTTAAACTTATTGTGCAAACGTTTTTGTAAAATGCTAACACTACTTATACAAATAATCTATGTAAGTCGAGACTTAACTTTTTACTCCCGCAATTCATAATTTAAGTGTGTGTGCTCATTTTCAAAAGTTTGACCATTGAAATCGACATTTGTTATGGTTGTTATCCACTTAACCAAAGTACTAACCCACCGGAAACGACGAAAGTCTAAGGATCGAAAGGGCCTCTTCCATGTAGCGGCTTTCTTCTCGGCACATCCCAAAACATAAGTTTTAAGTGACCGGGCTTTTGACACCTCACAGAGAATAGTACCAGAATTAGCGGGAATTCGATTCCAAAGATTCTGGCTACCGTTAAGTTAAAACAAAACCTAAATGGATCACAACCGACGATAATTTAGAAATTCGAGATTCAAAGGTGAGATCACTCCATGTAGCGACTTTCTTCTCAGCTTGTCCTTTTAAGGAGGCTAGGTTTTCACCCTCAAGAATAGTATCGGAGCTTTCGGGATCTTTGAAATCAAGGATTTCCAAATTACCGTCAAACTTTTAGACAACTTTGACGAATACGAGTTCAACTTCCGATTTAAATTTAAGAAAAAGCAAGTTTCGCACTTATTCATAAGCAACATAGTGCTTTTATTCACGCAACTCATTTTTTTCTCTTTTTTTTTTTCATTTTTCATTTTTCAAACTTTTTTTTTTTTTTTTTTGACTTTGAACTTTAAACTTTGCAACTTTTGCATCATTCAAGCAACTTTATGGTACTTTCATTTTGCAACATTATTCAGATTTAAAGAAAGTATGCTTTTTCGGAAATTTAAATAAAAAGTTGAACTCGGACTCTAAATCAATTTTGCTTAAAAACTTTTTATTGTAACAAGACGATTTGAATGTTCAAAAATTTGACAACGAGCACGTATTTTAGGTTCAATTAAGAGCTACTGGGAGAAAAAGCCATAGATTACTTATATAAGCTCTAAAGAGAACCAACTACTCCACGCTTAGCATTTTCATTTGCACAACTCGTAAAACCTTAGCCTAAATGTTAAGAGAGCAGCTAGATCAACACTCTAGCAGAGTTGGGATTCCCCTTGTTCTAGCCGAATCAAGACTAAACTACCATTAATACCGAAGCATCAATGCTTTATTTTTGTGCGAAGCACTTCTTGTAAATGTAAATACTTGACTTAAAGCGATAAAAATTTTAAAATTTTTGGTCAAAACGGGGTGCTAGGGTACTAGAAGGTACATATGTGATCAAATTAGCTTAGAATTCCCCCCCACACTTAGAATTGAATATTGCCCTCAATATTCAAAGTACCGCCGTGGCGAAACTATAGAACGGAAAAAGGTAATACTACTAGCCAAGTGTGGAAACGAAATCTTTTTCACAAAAAGGATTAATAAAGATATCCCTAGATAATCGTTAGTAAAAAGATCGGATATTGGGCGGCTGAATCGAAACAGCGCATCAATCATCACGATCTACGGGAATCCCGAGAAGAGAGCAAACACTCAACAAGCAAACATCGGTGGGGTTTCCCCACACTTAGTGTTAGAAAAAAGAAAGAAGATAGAAACATGGGTGGACACCCATGGAATGCTACTGTTTTTGTTAACCGAGTCGCTAGCTTGACTCGACCCGAATTCATTGGTCCATGGGGGAGCAAGTGGAAAAGAAAATCTCCATCGGACTTTCATTCAAATGGTTTGGATAAACATTGAATGTGCTGAAAGTTCCACTTCGATGAGATATTACCGGCTCAAAAGAATGAGAAATGCCGGGGTCAAAGATGGTATCTTCACTCCCGTAGGAGTTAAGACATGGAGAAGAGACGGGATAAGAAAGGAGAGTGTCAAATTTTTGACAACGGGTGGGTTGGGTGGGCAAAAGATTAGATTGAGGAACATTGAGCGAATGTTCAACAATCTTATCCACCACTGTAGCAATGAGAACATCAGTATCGGGCTTAGAAGAGATTCCATCATCCGGCGGTTTAGCAGGCGGACGGGTGGAAGATGGACCTAAGCCATAATCGTCACTCTGAAAACCCGGAGGCATCGAGTCATCCGGAGAAAGAAATGAGTCGACCTCTTCTATAAGAGTGTCACTTGACGAATTATCAGAAGACCTATTGTAGAGGAGATTTTCCAATTCAGCGAGGTCGGCTTCAAAGTCGAAGTGCACATCATCATCTCCCGGTGGAGAATGATCAATAAGAGCGAGTTCATCGGCGAACTCCTCGAGAAGGTCTAAAGTCGAAGTGGGATTGCCACTATTCTTATCTTCGGGAGTGGAATCCTCGACCTCGGGTAAAGAGGTAACAGGGTTTTCCAAGTAAAGGTCACTATCATTTCGAATGTCAAAGATTGGGTTATCTGAAATTTGAGTGAATTCAGAATCTAAGTCAAACAGAGGATTAGTGAATGCCATATTGAAAGGTTCCTCGGACACAACAAGAATATCTTCATCGTCGAATCAAAATCGATTTCGATTTCTCTTTCTTCGGTTCAAAATCTCTCACTTCTTCTATGCGCGACGAGCTCGGGATCTTCCTCAACATACTCGATGTCTCCACACGATAAGGAATCGTCAAACGACGTATAGTCATTTTCAGACTCGGAGATCATCTCAACGAATCATTAGGGGTGGGAGGAGAAGAATCATCATCAACCGCTCATCACACATCATATCGAGAGACGCCTCGCACTCACTTGGGGTTGGGACAAGGTTCTCAACACAAGACGATTCCGTTTTCGGAATAGTGCTAAGATGCTCGTCCCCCATACTTAGAGAGTTAACGGGCTCTTCGGGTGTGGTTTCGGCCAACAAACTTTCATCATCATCGTCACTATCATCATCATCGTCAATGTAAGTCGCGAGCCATCGAGCACGTCTTGCAAGTGCTTGTTCTTCGATTCGTATTTCTTCAAGACATTTTTGAATCTTAGCGGCTCGTTCCTCTTCTTCAAGTAATTCTAGCATACTTTTCTCACGAGGATGTTGATCAATGACGGGAAATTGTTCAATGACGGAAAATTGTGGAGGTTGAAAATTGTCAAAACAAGGAGTGTTATAACAAGGATTAGGTCCATGGTAATTTTGATTCCTTGATCGACATTGGTAGTCATAATGAGGACCTCCACAATTTGCACAATAAGGAATTTGAGGGGAGAAATTATGAAATGAAGGATCATTGAAATCTTGATAGTACGGTTGTGGTTCGTATGAATTCTGTGGAGGGTAGTTGAAATCGTTCTGAGGATAATTGAAAGGATTTGGATTAGAATCATAAGCGAGTGAATTCTCGGCACAAATCGAACAAAATCCATTAGTAAGATAGTTTCCACACCTCTCGCACATACATTTGAAACAAAGAAAACCTTTCGGTAACACGTCTCCACAACCGTAGCAATAATCTTGATCGAAAGAAGATATCTCGGGCTCGGGAGTAGGGATCGAGGGCTCAACAATATCACAAGTCGTATTTGTATTTTCCGAAGTTGAATCTTGACGAAGTTCATTTAAGAAGTTTTCAATCATGTTCACGATTTCGTTCGAAGATTCCGGAGGTGGGACAAGTGGTGTGCTCTCAGAGCTAGCAATTTCCACCACTTCCGTTTTGGTCTCCGGTTCTTGTTCTTTTCTCTTAATCGTAAATCGCGAAAGATTTTGATCAAATCTAGACTGTTTAGGCTTAGAAACAAGAGAACAAATCTCGGGTTGAGGTGGGAGGTCGGAAAAACTTGGAGAATCATCGAGAGAGTTTTTGTCGGATAATTCGCACCAATAGCAATATTTCCTTGCACCAGCTCTTCCACACCGCTCACATAAACAATCGGGATTGAGACAATAAACTTGATCCTCTTCCATACGGCCTTTACAATGAAAACAACGACGATAATCGATCGTCGCCATGAGAATTAAACTTGTAGAGGGTTAAAGAAATAGAATCAAATGGTCGAGAGGATACGAAGGATAGAATTAAACGGCAACAGAGGATAAGAGAAATAGAATCAACGAATAAGAGGAATGAGAAGAATATTTTTGGGGTTTTGATAAATAAAAAAAACATAAAAGAGAAAATAAATTTTGAAAAGGAAAATATTTTTGGGTTTTTGGGTTTTTCGAAAGCTAATAACTTCACGAGGAAGGTTCTTCAAGTCACTAATCGTCAAACCGTAACGATATTGTCGCAACACAACCTCCCCGGCAGCGGCGCCAAAATTGATATCGGCCTTTTGAGGGGTCAAATAGTCAATTATAATATTAAAATATACCAAATACGAATACACGCGCGAGAATTACAAACCAACCCTTTAGGAAAAAGGTCGACACGCAAAACCCTCAAATATTCGATAAGTGATACCGGATAAGGATATCCGGGTCGTTTCCCAACGAGGTGTGAATTGAGAATTTCGTTTGAGGATTGTTATTAAAATGCTTTCGATGTTACGCTTTTTTGTTTTTGATTACGTTTTCTACAAAATTAACTAAAGGGAAAGTAATTAGGCTACGGAACAAAGTAAATGATAATCTAACTACTACTAAGCATACGGAACAATAAAATTAAGTTACACTAAGTCCTAGGGTGATAATATGCAAAACGTGAAAACGGGCTAATCCCGAGCCTCAAAAAGTGAAAATGATGCAATTTAAGGCCTAAGGATGTGAAACTAATTTTCCTACGTTCTAAACGACTAAAAATAATTTTAGGAAAAAGCCGGGTATTTTTTCGACTTTAAAAATAATTATTACGAATTAAAAACTAATTTACTCTAATTAAATGATTAAAAATACTAAACTAATTTAGAAAAATATGAGAAAATTACAGAAAATACTTTGAATTAAATACTACCTAGGAAAAAATAAAAATGGAATATTACCTAATCTAAATAAGCTGAAATTGAGCAAACTGCTCAAACTAAGCTTAACCTTTAAAATGACTTTAAAAGGAATGAAAGGACTAAACTAGCACACAACAATGAGGTAGCAAAGATGGGTAGGGTGTGCGTGGTGCTAGACCCAGGTTCGATCCTGATTGATGGCACTTTTTTTTTTGTAAAACATTTTTTCTTTTCAATTTTTCTTTTGGATCCTTTTTCACAAACTTGAAAATGACAACCTTTTGACAAGACAAAATAAGCTCAAGTTAGAGCGACCTCACAACAGCAGCAGTGAAAACAAAGGGACGGTTTGGTATTTCTAAGGGGCTGCTAAGGGAAGAACTCGAATTAAGCTAACACCTAAAACTCTCAATCTAGACTACCTAAAGACTTAATACTAAGCACTAAATCAAGACAAATAACCCAACAAAAGCCTCTAAAGGCTGCTGCGCAAGACCAAATCATTCCCAAATGGGACTGTTTGGGACAGGGAAGAAGAGGCAACAAAAGGCTTCCAAAAAGCTAATAAAAACACTAAAAACTAAGCACCTAATCTACTAATCCTAAATAGCACTAAGGGGGGACCTAAATTAAGTAATAACTAAACATTAAAAAGCTAAAAAAATGGAAAAAGAGGTGCGCATTGGTCACATCCTGTGGGTCAGAAACTGCAACGCTGCTGTTACAAACAGGGTAAATGGAGTTTTGATGGCCAAAATTAAATTCCTAATACGCTCCACAGGACCAAATTAAGCTCAAACAAATTAATGCCATCCTACAAACTAACAATAGACACAAAATCTAGTCCTACTTCTAAGTCTAATCTACTTTAAATGAAGCTAAAAAGGGGATGACTAGGGCTGTTGGATCAACAAAACAGAATAGATTAGGTTCTATCTTCCAAACTAGTTTTGCAAGAAAAAAAAAATCAATGAGCAACTTATAATAACTTCTACCCAAGACCCAAAGTGGGTCGAAATGGGTTTTGACCCAAAAATCACTTTGTTCCAAACACCCCACTTAGTGGCAGAAATAAGCTTTAAAATGTAAAACCTCTGTTAAAACCCGTTTTGCCTTGATTTCACAACTCAGGATTAGTTTAAACAATATTAACAAGCAATTTTAAAACACTAGCTATGGAATTTAAGGACATAAACATGAAAAATGCATAAATTTAAAGTGTACTGGAATAAAAAATAAATAAAAGTAACTTGCATTGCGAATTAAACTTACAGAATTAAAATGACGAAAAATATTAAAATGGGACTAGAACAAGATTTTCTAGACAAAATTTTCCATTTACACCAAATGCCTATATATACTAAAAAAAAAGATGTGTCTTCTGGCATTTTGTTGTGTTTGTTCGGTCGAGAGATTGAGCATAGGATCCTTGTGCTTCTTTGTAAATGCATCACGACCATCCATTTATCTTGGTGCCCAAGGAGAGGCATCTAAGCCGTTGATTCCTTGGCTTCTTCTTGTACCAATGAGGCTTAAGGGGATTGCCAACATGGCTTTTGAGCCATGTGGGATGTGGGGGAGAGAAGTGAGACATGGGGACCAGGTTGTTGGTATCTGGAAATGAAAGAGACAGGGGAGGGAAGGGTTTGGCGCCAAGAGTGTTTTGGTGGTTTCTGGGTTGGGATTATTTCTGTTTGGGTAAAAGCAGATAAGGGTAAATGGGTGGTTTTTAAGTGAAATGGTTTAAAAGGTTTATGTTGGGTTTTAAATTTTAAGGGTAAAAAATGTTTAAGTGTTTTAAATGGTTTAAGTGAAACTTTGTATTTTTAAAACTTTGTATATATATATATATATATATATATATATTTTTTTTTTTTTTTTTAATAAAAATAATTTAAATGAAATTGGTTTTAAAAAAAAATATTTGTTGTAAAATAAAAATGAGGATTTAGAAAGAAATGATATTTTAGGATTTTTGCGTAAAAGGGTAAAATGGTAATTTTGGGTTCGGGAAGAGGGTAAATTGGTAATTTGGATTTAGGGATAGGTTTTTGATCTGAATCCCCAAGCTCACTCGAATATGTATCCCTGCTCAAAATGTAGAAATTCATTTTCCGGTCACAAGAAAGCAACGCGTTTTCCTTCCGAGCTCAATTTCGGCCCGTTTTGCCCCTGTTTTCGATCCTTTGTACCTGAAATACATAAAAACACAGTCCAAGGATATCTGCCGTATATTTGGTTATATTTCCGTGTTTTTAGACGTTTTTGTGGGCTTAGATGGGTAAAAAATGATGAGTGAATAAGCACTCATCAGCGACGCACTTTCTTCCCTAAATGCCTAACCATATATCTCTTGAAGAGCATAAATATATTCTCTGTCATCATTAAGTAATCCACGGGCAAAACACGCATCCTACATGAAGGGTATATAATGTCGTCATATTCATAACATGTGATATTTTAATATCCAAAGAATAGTGTAAAACAGTCTACCTTCCCAACCCATGTAATAGCACCACCAAAGATAAGGAACAAAATCTTGCAACATTGTATAATTATTCTTTGGAAAATGACATAATCCAAATAAAATTATAAATTGATAGTAGAGCTATATTTTACATATAAGATGCTCCTCCATAACATTATATAGCTTACCATACAATCATATGCACAATGAAATTATACTCCATACTGTATATATTGACACTTAACCATGTTCCCACTATATCACATTGTGCATATATTGACACCATGAGAAATGTCCATAAGCACATGTCCCATTACCATTTCTTAATCACTAAATACTCCAACCTATTACAGATGCAACTCTATATTCCAACCTATCTTCCCCAAAATTTGTCACTTCATTCCGTGTTGAAGTCAAACTAACCACAAGTATACATGACCTACCATATTACAGAGTATTTGAATAATATGAAACAATCAAGAAAACAAAATAAAAGTTTGTCGCCTACTTCAAAGCAACTCTAAATCTTTAATCCATAACTAACGACATGAAGATAAGTCATTATGGTTAGGACACCTATTTCATTATCACAAAAATTGTCCACCCATAACCATAAACCACCTTATGACATTCCATTTGGGAGTGATATTAAACCAATGAGCCGAAATCCCTTAAAATTCTAACATTAGCACCACCGCAGTCATGTACTTAATGTTGATGTACCCTTAAGAAACTATGATATATCACGCCAAAACTTGAAAAACATAGCATTCATATGACATCAGAAAAAATTGTAGCATCTACATACTACAAGTGACAAATTTGCATTCAAAATTGAGAATTTCATTAGTAAAAATAGAAGATGATCATCGCAAATGAAGTTTACTGCAATTGTCATGGACGGATAAAAGCAAAATAATTAGGTAACATTATGAAATAAAATAAAAAAAACCCTAAAATGAAGATTCAAATTAACAAAACCCTTAAAATGAATCACCATAACAAAACCCCTAATATAAATCAACATAATAAAAACCCCACAATATGAATCTGACATTAAAAAATTAATACAAACAAATTATATACCTTAGTCGAATGAAGAATGTTATTTCATGCTATTGGTACAAACAATTTCAATATTGATGATATGGATAAATATAATCTACTAGATCGAGATTCAGGAATATTATATAAAATTTTATGTAAATATTATAAAACCTTATCAAAAACATGATGCTAGCCAAAAAAGACGCGTAGAAAGGTCAGTGTTTTCAGAATGTGACACGTGTCATTATGACATCAATATATGACGTCAGAAGTGAGGGGCATGGCATTCAAAAAAGTTTTCATTTATTATATATAAAGATGTTTCTTAGTCATCTTCACATAACTTTTTTAATATTAAAGTATATCTTGCATTTATAAACACTCTTTTACTCATATCTCATATTTACGTGGGAAGAACATAATATAAAAGATTGTTGATAATAGTAACAAGATATATAAATGTAACTTTATAAGATGTATATCCGTTAATTCATTTAATAAGATGATACATATACTTTTTTAAATTTGATATAAGTACAATATCTTATTTTGTGATTAGGAGGTGTAACTTTTTTGGTGTATAAAATGTAATTAAGTTTATCACGCCGTTTATTAACTACTTGCGAATATAAGCCGTTAACAACCACTTTGAAATATCTGTTAGCATTAAAGAAAGTGACGGTCATTATATGGTTAGGAACTTTGTAATGTGTTATAGTAATTATAATAGAATAATTAATGGGCTCATGGATTAGACTAAACGAATAGGTTAGTAGTTATAATAAGCTAATCTATATATTATGTTGTAACCCAAGTCCAATCCACAAACCAAACAAAGCCCACACGAAGGCCCATAGTGGCGCCTCACTCTAAGTATAAAAGCCACCAACTAGCTTATTTGTAGGTGTGCTTGAAGGTGCAAGCGTGTGTTTTGATAATATAGTTCCATTTCTCTATTTCTCTCTTTGTCTCTTTCTGTCCTCTACACATACTCACGTCACCCTCTTCACCATCTTAGTCGTGTGTTTAGTTGATCAAACTTAGGTCCTGAAATTGGTATCATTCGCTTAGCAATGATCTAGGAGTGTTTGTTTGGTTAGATTCACGTTTTCTATTGGTTTTTGGGTAAAAATGGTATCTTAGTACTCACATCCTTTTTTGCTTCAAAATCAATTTTTTACGAGTTTGATCTTTAAAGTTGTTGTTTTTCAGTAATATATACTGGCTATATAAAGGATTTTGCAAAAAGAATTGGTCAAAACGGTTAAAATTTGAGTGTTTTAGGCGTTTTTTGGTGTGAGGGTGTGTTTGTTTCATTAAGATGTTTTGGGTCTGAATCTGACTACCGCGTCTTATTGTTAAGAAGTCGTTATAAAATCTGAATTTGAATGAAAGTGTTTTAGGCGTTTTTTGGTGTTATGGTGTGTTTGTTTCATTAAGAGATGGGTTGTTGTTGGGGCTCAGGGATTTCATCATTGTCACCACCCGTATACTCAAAGTGATCACCGTTTTCGAGTCGGGGTGGTAACTCAGAATCTGAGGTTTTTCAAGAAAAGCGAGGAGGAGATCGTGGTTGAGCTGGAGTCCTTTGGGGTGGAGGTTGGATTGAAGATGATTCACCGTTTTCTTGGACGTTTAGGCTCATCATTCTTATCCTTATCCTTATCTTCATCGCCTCTTGGACGTTTAGGCCTTTGAGCTTCTTCCTGTAGGCGATTTGAGTTGGTATTCCACCGTGCTTCAAACAATTTACCTTCGGAGGAGGTAAATGTTGCAGATCGTTTAGACATTTGAGCTACGAGCCTTAACCAATTCACATCGAGAATATTATGGGGTCAATTGGGTTGATGTTGACATGCATTGGTGTCTATCTCATAGTTTGCTTGGCCAAATGTAATAGATTTGGATAGAGTTGTTTGGTAAACATCTCCTTTGTAACTCTAGGAACGATGTCAAGAAGGTACTTGTGAGTGTAACCTTTGATCATCTCGTTCATTTCCCCTTGAAGATCATGTTGCATGAACTTCTGGATGTATTCCCTTTCGACTTGCATCTTGTCATTCTCATCATGAAGATACTGTCACAGTCGTGAGAAAATTCAACTTCTTGTAAAGCACGTCTTTCTTTTCGACCTGCTGACAGCAAACTTTAACGATTCGTGTCTTAGCTTGAGAGATCCAAGATGCCGTTGGCTTCTTCACTGATTTGGATGTAGATCTGGTTGTTCTTCTAGATGGTGGTGGTGAAGAATGAGAGGATGAGTCTGATGATGAAGAGACATGAGGAGGCTCGGGGTCCTTAGGTGGTTCAGAAGTTTCCTCCTTAGAACGTGTGGGACTGTCTAGAAGAAATTGATCATAAGCGGTTTCTTCATCTCCAGTCTTAGCCGTTTCGTCAGTCTTTGTTTCATCAGCCAGGAGTTTTCGTCTTTTCCGTTTCTAGTTCCTCAATATCAAAGTTGATGGAATCCTCAATCTGCTTGTTGTTGTTCGGTGGGTGATGGTAGTACCGGTTCCCTTATCGGTCGATTAACCGCATCAGGAATTGGTGTGGCTTGAGTACCACCACTTGATCCTCCAGGGCCACGAGTTTGATCTTTTACGACTTCTTCGGCAAAGTGTTTTGTCCGAGTTCCTTCAACTTCTTTTGATAATTTCTTTCTTATCAACTGGTTCTTCTTCAGAACTCTCCTTATCATGCTCAATTACTGGGGTTTTCCCTTTACCTTTGTCACTGGTGGACCGGGAGGTTTAGCTACTTGATGGAGTAACGTCGGTTGCAGCTTTGAGTAGAAGACCTCTTCATCTGATTCGGTTTCCTCAGAGCTTTCGTCCACTAGCTTTCTTGGCGGTTCAGGCTTTGGAGTGGGAATAGGAACAGCTTTTTTAGAGGGAACTTTCCTATTTAGTGCGGGTTTCCTCTTAGGGAACTTCCTTTGACTTTCAGTGCTTGCGGCACTTCCTGTGCCTCTTCGGTTTTCTGGTAGGTGTACGAAGACTTATCATTGAGAAAACCAACTTTACCTTCAAACTGCTATCGATACCTTTTGTATGAATAAAGTTGTTTGATTTCATCGAGAGAAGGTGATCCGTAACTCAAGCACCTTGTTTCTTTGTTGTTGACTCCTTAAATCATTGTTAGAGTAGGTTCGAACAACATGTCGTGATTGTTGGGGTCATTGATTCTTTTGGGGATATCGGGGTTAAACCCAAGTGCTCTTTGGATCAACATTTTGTATATCCGATATAAAGGATCTTTGAGCCAAGCTTCTTGAGGAATGTCATCATGTCGTCCCATATCAGAGCTTCGACTTCAATGTGCTTCATGTTGACCAAAGCCCAAACGATTTGCAGTTCCATGAGCTTGGGATGCTCATAGCCACCGGCAGACCCGAAACAATTTGGTGATGATGATGTAGAGAGTTCTCCAAGGTTGAGGAATATTCTTAAGGTCCACATGTGAATGCTTAGTGATTACTCCTGTAGCTTCGTCATAACCAATATCGATCAGAAGCGTAGAACAGTCTCTTCAGTTGGTGTAGCATTGAGTTCGGTTGGCTCGATGATCGGAATGAGAAGAACAACCCTTAAGTCTGCAGGTGTGATGGTGACTTGTTTGTGATTGAGAGTCACCGTCACAGCGTTTTGTCCTTTGATCTTTTGCATTGTAGTCCGAAGGCGGTGAATATAGATCTCGTGCATCGTAAGCGAGAATTGGAGAGCATGTTCTGATAAGGATGATTCTTCAGAATATCCACAACAATTAAACAGGAGGACTCTGAGCAGGTGAGAGTTTCAAAGTCAACACGAAGGTTGTTCTTTCCAATCTTCATCGGATAACCATTTGGGAAGATATCAGCAACGATGAGAACATTTGGTGCATCCACATTCTGCATTTGAGCGTCCATGTCGTGATCTGAAAGATATTTAGCCAAAAGAACCAAAATATCGAAAGACATTATGTTAGTCAACAGATGGTTATATTGTCTAATTATTGAATTTGATTTATCGATGATTGTTACGAGTCCAATGTCACTTGTTTGTCCAATAGTCCAATGATGTCGTGATAAGTTACGTGATTTGATTAACTTTAAGTTTTAAAGTCCATGTTTTCACTTATTATTCACAACTTGTTAAACATTTAAGCTTATAGTGACATTATTGGTTTCGTGGCGTTATGATTTATTTATTTACAAGTTTGCACGCGTAACAATTCATAATTAAGGTTAAACAAGGCTTAGGCGTAGATATGGCAAGCTTATGCGTAAACAGGAATGATATACGCCGTAACGCAAGGCGTATGCGTGGGATCCCGACTTACGCGTGAGGAAAAGGGGACCTTATGCGTAGAGCTTACGCGTGGCGTATATATATAAAACCTTACGCGTAAGGCTTACTCGAAGAGTCAACCTTATCGCGTAGAGTGTTACGCATATCCTTCATAGGACACGCGTAGTCCCTTATGTAGAACCTTACGGCAGTAACGTTACGGCGTAAGATATCTCTTACGCGATAACATGCTACGCGTAAGGTGATCCTTATGCGTAGATGTCAAACAACCTTGATTCTGAATTTTCACGTGTAACAAACCTGAAATAAAATCATCATAGCACCAATATTAACACATACATTCATTAATTTTCAGATCATATCATGAATATTCATTTAAGTAGTTACGCGTGAGATAACTTATGCGTAAGCTTAAACCCTAAATTTCAAGGATTATGTATTAAGATATCTAACCATAGGATTTGCACCAAAGTTTTTATGGGATGTCTTAGATGCCTATTGAGATGTTCTATTCAAGTTTTAACATCAAAATCTAAGAGAATCAGAAATACCTAATTCTTACGAACATAAACCCTAATTTCCAATTTATGAATCATTAGTGTTTCTGGGTAATATTTGGTCCTAGATATTATCAATTCAACTTGAAAACAACCTCATACAACAATCTTTATCACCAAAAACGTTCACATATGAAAACACCCAAATCGACTTATGAATCCTAATTTTGAAAAACGGACAATTCGTGTTTCTGGGTGGATTAGATTGATGAAAATGGTTTTATTACATAGTTTTGAATATTTTAACACCATTAGATCATTAAAAAACACACACCTGATGATCTTGTGTTCTTATGCTTACGCGTAGAACACAAAGATCATCAAAACACAAGTTTTAGCCGTTGGATTTGCATATAATTCAAAACCCTTGTTTGTAAACACGTTTAGATTACAAAATCACTTACAAAATGAAGATCAAGAAACCGGATTTGAAGTTTGAATGTGGATCGTGGATGAAGTTAGGTGAAATATTAAATGTGATGAAATAAATGAGGTGGGTGAAAGGTTTTTGTTAAAAAACACTTTGCCAATTTGACACCTTCAGTCCCTCCACTTTTTCCACTAACATTAAATGCCTTTAACTTCCATTTTGGTTACCAAACGAGTGATATTTGGAAAGAAATTTAACGACACTCCCCCTCGACTTAAGAAATAGTGAAAGTTTATAAATTTTAGTCCGAGGAGTGTCAGAAAACCAGAAATGTGACCACCATTATTAAAGAAATAACCGGGAAAGGATAACATGCAAGTACAAGGTTTTATGAAACTGATAAATATTTGCTTTCTCCCCCTCAACACTTGATCGTAAAAATATTGAATTTTGAAAGATTTGAGTGTTGACGGAAGATTTGTACTTGCCATGTTAAAAAAATATAGATAGAAGAATATTTTTGTTGTTTTATCAGGTTTTATATTTTTGTATTTTGTTTTTGAAAAATATTTACAAAAAAGGTTTTGGTGTTTGACTGGTTTTAAGAATGTTTTAAGAGTTCATCCAGTTCCTCTTGAGTCAAACACCGCATACCAATCCGTGGACCAACTCATTAAACCTAGCAGGAGCTAAGGCTTTGGTGAGAAGATCTGACAATTGGTATTATGTACCCACAAAATATAATTCAACGGTACCACTGTTCCGTGGTCCTTGATGAAATGATATCGAAGATCGATGTGCTTTGATTTCGAGTGTTGAATAGAGTTGCACGAGATCAATAGCACTTCGATTGTCGCAGTACATCGGGATTCCGTCAAATACGTAACCATAGTCTTTGAGTTGTGTTCTCATCCAAATGACTTGAGCACAACACGTCGACATGGCTACATATTACTCGCTACGTTGATGGCAGACGATGTACAATCCTGCTTCTTTGATTGCCATGACACTAGTTTATCACCAAGAAATTGTAGTGCTCACGAAGTACTTTTCGAGAGTCTAAGCATCTGCGTGGTCGTCGAAAAAGCTATTAGTTCAAAACCCGAATCCTTCGGATACCAGATCCCCAAATTAATGGTTCCCTTGATGTATCGGAAGATTATTTTAGCCTCGAGAGGTGGGTTTGATTGGTCTCGGCCGATAACGGGAGCAAAGATATACGGCAAAGAGACAATATCAGTCTGGCGTTAGATACATGAGAGACCCAATAATACTTCGGTATTTGGTAGGGTCAACCAGTTTCCCATGCAAATCAGCGTCTAGCTTTTTGGTATGTGACATTGGTGTGGCATAAGTATCACAAGTATTCATTCCAAATTTGTTCATAATTTCAAGGGCGTATTTGGACTGACTTAAGAAAATATCACGGGGTGATTGATGAACTTGCAGTCCTAGAAAGAACGTAAGTTCACCCATCATTGACATTTCAAAATGTTTCTTCATTAGTTTTGCAAAAGTGATTGAGTACTTTTTATGTGTTGTCCCAAAAATGATGTCATCACGTAAATTTGAACAATTAAAATATGTTCCCCGTGATATTGTATGAAAAGAGTTGGGTCGAACGAACCTTTGGTAAAATTATTGGCAATGAGGAAAGATGATAACTTATCGTACCAGCGCAGGAGCTTGTTTGAGTCCATACGAGCTTTTTAGTTTGTAGATATGGTTCGAGAACGTGGGATCAACGAATCCTTACGGTGTCGACATATATTGTTTCTTTCATTGACCATTGAGAAAGATTTGGCGTCCATCACGAAAGACCGTTATATTCATATGAGCCTTGAACGCGAAAGATCGATACGACTTCAAGCGAGCAGCGAGAGCAAATGATTCTTCAAAGTCAATACCCTCTTCCGGCGATAACCTTTAGCCACCGGCGTGACTTGTTTCGATTACGTTCCTTTAGCATCCAATTTGTTTTCAAATCCATTTGAGACCAATGGCGTAGACCCCTTGGTCTTTCCCGGTTCCCATACTTCAAGCGTTTGAATTGGTTGAGTTCTTCTCATGGATTCAATCCAGTTGTCTTTTGTCATTCGTCTTTAATGTTTTAGGTTCGATTGGCGGTAGTGACAACATAAATACAATGTTCACCATCTTGTGAAGGCGTTGTCTTGTCAAGGCTGGTTGATTGGGGTTGCCAATAATATTCTCAAGAGGATGGTATTTTGTCCAACGATGAGTCAAGGGTTGATGTTGGTATACATTGTGCTGATTTAGAGGATTCAAATGAGTTGTTGATGATTCTGCAACATCGAGTGCAGGATTCATTAGCAAGCGGGTTAAAGAAGCATTTGGATCAAAACACAGGGTGGGGGTACTTCATTAAGAACATCATCGGTTGGTTGTCGTTGGGCGGTTTGTTCAACTGTTGTTGTAGAGTCAATCGGTGGTGCTTCTTCAACGGTAGTTGTTGTAGCCTGTGTATCGGTATAGGAATATGATCGAGGTTGTGCAGCGAAACATCGGATACACCTTGAGCACGGTCATCAATATCGATCGCTGACAGTGGAGCAAATAGCCTTTCCATTTGTTGACGAGTGAGCTGGGGGCTTGATTCAACTGATGATGGGGTTTGAGGAAGTTTAAGCGGTTATGACCGGGTTCCAAGCATTATACTCGAAAGCCATTTCAGTAAGCTCATCGAAATTTGCATGAATCGTTTCCATAACTTTGCTTTGTTGCGATTCTAGATCCGGTAACCTTTAGAATTTTCACAATATCCAATAAAACACCAATGTCGACTTTGGCTTTGAGCTTTCCAAAGTCATCACGATCATTATTTGGATAGCAAAGGGATCCAAATACATGAAAGTGTTTGAGATTCGGTTTTCTGTTGTGGATAAGCTCAAATGGTGTTTTGTTATGGCGTTTTGTAATCATTGAGCGATTACGAGTGTAGCATCACGGTTGAGGCGGCTTGACCCACAATTAATCGGAAGTTTAGCATTAATTAACATGGTTCGGCGACTTCCACTAACGTGGGTTTAGATCTTTCAACAACTCCGTTTTGTTATGGTGTGCGGGCAATAGATGTTTGATGCTCAATTCCCACTTTCTCATAATATTCTTGAAGAGTTTGATTCACAAATTCAGTTCCTTTGTGCATTCGAATTTGTCGGCGGTGTTCAAGCTGAATTTGAATTTTCGTAGAGAAGGTGATGATCATCTGTGGAGCTTGATCTTTGCTTCGAAGAAAGTAAACCCAAGTCCATCTTGAGTAGTCATCAACAATTACCAAGATGTAGCATTTGCCATTCATCGTATGCACGCGCATTGGGCCACACAAATCCATGTGAAGAAGATGAAGCACATGCCGAGAGTTGTGTTCCACCTTTGAAGGAAAATGAGCACGAGTGCTTTTCCCTTGTTTCTGGCGAGCATAGGTGATCTTTAGAATACGGAATCGTGGAGGCGTTCAACAAGTTTGTGTCAAGCAAGGTTGGTTATTGTTTGAAAGTTTAGATGTGAGAGCGGCGGTGCCATAGTATTTTGTTGATGTAGCCTTTGAGTAGACATATGGGAGATGAAGCAATCATGTCTTGCATGGAGATAGTGTAGAGGCTGGATGAACGTTGGCCAGACATAAGATCATTGTAGATCACGAATGAAACAAGTTTTCTCCACGAAAGCAACTTCCAAGTCTCCATCACAAAATTGACCAGAAAAGAGATTGTGACGAGGCCTTCCATAATAAACCACTAATTTCGATGTTGCCATTGATGTAATCTTCGTAGCCCATGATAGCTGCGAAGTGATCATTCCGAATCGGCGGTGCCAATGAACTTTGCAACAAAGTTTGATAACGGTTTAAGGTTGCTGTCGTATTATGGGAACATCCGCTATCAACAATCCGAAGGATGATCGTATCACCGCATTACACAGGCGACCACGGATGGAATAGAAGTAGATGTGGAACCCGATGAGTTAGAGGCGATTATAGTAGAAATACACACATCAATGATTTTAAGCATCCATTTAAATCCTAGTGTATTATGTATCCATTTCCGCCATCTCCAACTAGTCTTAGCTTTAGTCTTAGTGAATGCACTAGGTGGTACTATATTCCTTGGAGGTGATACTGGAGCTACAGGGACATCAATGCGTTTCTTAGAATCTAAAGAGGGTGGTTTACCAAGCACAGACTTAGAAGTAGTAGTGGGCCTAGAGGTATTCCGAATCTTAGGATTCCGTAAATGTGACAATATAGCCTTAGCAACACACTTATCATGACAATCGAACGCATGCTTTACGAAAAATAACACAAAAGCATCGATTGAATATCAAAAAGTACTTAAAGGTTCAGCGTTAGTTACAACACTTTTTCCATTACATTTGCTAGAGCCAATATCTAAAGTGGGTGCAGGAGTCTTATTCAAAGTCCTACGGTGTTCTTCTACTTGACATTCTTTATTTGTCTTTTTTCTTAGTGCTAACTTCCTATTCTTCCTTGTATTGCTCCTAGAACATGAAGTGCGGACGTTTGGAAAAGAGGCAACTATTCCTGTTTTAGTAGAGGGAAACACATTAGTAACTTGTGTTTTGTCAGTAGGTATTATGGGTTCCGTTTGTGTTAAGGTGCAATTCTCTTAATGATGCTAGGATGAACTTGTTCATACTTTCCTAACATTTCCCTTAACTTAAAGATAGTGTGCTCCGATCTTGATTTTGAGCGAAGATTTCGGAAAAGTTCATGACTTCTTTAGTGTATGCAAGATAATGATCAAGTTAGTTTGATGCTTCATCGAGTCTGTTTGAGTAAATCAAATATGACACCATATTCCTGTTTAACTTTTGCAAGTTCTTGTTCATATTTTGAGATTTGACACTTGAAAGACACGTTTTGATCATCCAGTTGCTCAATTTTTGGATCAAAAGATTTTTGCATGGCTAGGCGATTTTGTTTTGAAAAGCAAGTTGTTGATCGTGAATATCTTTTTGACACCAATTAAGACGTCGTTTTACATTGGAAAGTTCGTTTGACAATCGTGCATTTTCAACTTTTAAAGACTCGATTTGAAGCACATTATCAGTATTCTCAACAATATCAACATTATCAACAGAATCGGTAGAGATATGATCAGATGCATATGCAGCAGTTGTAATAACACAAGATTATTGATATCGGCCTGGATAACATTTTCCAAGAGTCGATCAACATCTTTTTAAGTACAATTTCTTTTACGTTTAGTATTTGAAATCGATGTTTCGTTTTCTCAGCTGTTTTCATGAGACCAAGTTCCTTGTGAAAATCTTTTTCCCAATATAGTGCACAGTTTTTCAAATTTTTGACATGGGGTAAAATCCTTTTCTGAAAAATGTCTCTTTGTTCTCGCGCCAATGGCGATTGAAAATGTTCAACTTTTATTTCAGAATGAAATTCAATCTCACGTTCCAAAAGTTTGATGTCAGATAAGAAAGTGTCGAAATATTTGATAACACGACAAATTTCGGCTTTAGTTTTTACTTCACTAAGGGAAGGTAAAGGACCATTAATTTGTACACCATTGTGTTGGGGACTAACCGGCGGGTGTGACAACCAAAGGTGTGTTAGAAGTATCTTGTTGTGTGACAAAAGTTACGGCTTTTGAATAGTTAAATGGTTTGTTATAACGACATTTTCCATTTTTGACCGACTCTCGTCATCTGCATCTAATTCTTCCATGCGATTATATTCAACAGTAGTCATAATTGAATCATCAATTCTATGTTACCTTTGTAAACTTGGGATTTGGTTTGAATCCTCTGTTTGAAAACTTAGGTTTGTAATCAGCAAGAATCGGACCATATCCATTTGGATTTGGTTTAAAAGTAAACTTTTGAATAGTTGTGATTGACTCACCATGTTTATAAACAATATTTCGAAACTCTTTGATTTTGTGTTGTAGGTCGACAATTTCTTCAAGATAGTTATCTATTCGTTTCGTGGAATGTTTTTTACTCGGAACATTGTTGACAAGTTAACAACTCGGCCTTGGCTTTTTGAGTTTCCAAAGTAAGAGTGTTAAGTTGTTGTTTATGTTCATGTTTCATTTGTTCTATTTGAGACAAAGCATTCTTCGATCGCGGCTAGATCAATATCTGTCGTTCTAAAGATTTTTCGTTTTGATAAGATTTAGCAAAAGCGACTTCAAAACCCTTTTCACATTTTTCTTGAGTTTTAAAGAAATTGATTTGTTGAATTAAGCATTCATTATCCCTGGTTAATAGTGCATTTTTCTCTTTTAATTTGGTATTGACATCATGGTAATGTTCTACGGGATTGTTGGTCTTTAACTAAGGTCCGGAGCTCAAATTCTGGATCAAACATAGAATCATTTTGTTTGACGTGAATCTCAACATGGTCATTATTTAGATCCTCAAGTATAACCACGGAGTCAACTTGATCATCAAAGGTAACCATAAGGTCATCTTGATCATCAAATGTAACTACGGGGTCTAGTTGATGATCATCGAAATGAGATGTAGATGGCTCATGTTGAACACTCCGATCAGTGTGTCGGTCGAGTGGGGGAGATATCGATCATTAATGATAATTGTTTGTTCATGTACACGAGGCAAGCCATCGCTGTCATACTGCTGGGCTGTGTCACTCATGTGTAGAGCTTGCATTTGTGCCATCAACATAACTGCTGCATTAGCCTGCAAATCCTCCATATCATCATCAGTGCATCGCCATAAAGCTTTGTCCCTTGTTGGTAAGAGTTCCACCAGCTTCATCCTTAAGAGCCAAGAGCATAGCCTCTTAGAAATAAGCACTGCCTCTTGTCCTCGGCTTATGACATGCATTAGCCAGATGACCCTTCTCATTCTGATTACGGAAAGACCATTAACCCCATTCGGGCATTCCCTGTTCAACCACTTGAGCCCTTTGGTTGCGGAGCACCATGTTATTCCTTCCCATAGAACCCTTGACCACCTCCCATCACGACCATAACCACGATTTTGAACTTCAAGCGTCCATTGTTCTATGACTGATTCCTTGTATTAGATGAGGAACGAATGTGATTGTTGGATTTGTTTGTATACCGGCCGAATGCTTTAGCAATCATAACAAATCCTTGTTGCAATTCATCGAAGGCATCGAGTCCTCATCGGCTTCAACGTAGAGTGCTTGAGCGATGTTGTTGTTGTATGGAACCAATTGATTTTGTTGAGGTTGTTCTTTGTGGCCGATCATAAGGTGTGATGGTTGGGTTGGTTGAGGCGTGTTGAGTTTGAGGATGAATATTAGTTTGAGCCCACAAAGCAAGTTGTTGATTGTCCGGAATTTGTGAAGCAGGAGTCCACGGATAGCCCTTTCTTTGTCAACTTCTTTTGGTGAGGCTTAGGATAGTCGTACAACAATCCGTATGTAGCATGATGAAGGTTCTTAGCTTGGCGGAGAAAAATGACATACTTCTCCCATTCCGGACCAAGACTACTCGGGAACTTAGTGTTGGTGCAATTCGGGGCATGATGATATTGTGTTTGTCTAAATCATTAATGATGTCTGAAAAGCGATGATGATATGACTCTAATGTCTCTCTGGTTCAATCATGAAGTGTTCATAAGCCAAGTAGATTTTGGATTCCATGTCTTCTGATTGAGTTTTGTGCCTTCCATGAGAAGATGAATATGTTCCCACATTGCTTTGCGATCTTTTGAGCATCAACACTTCGAAGGATTGAATTGGGTAGTCCTAGAAGGATGTATTGCATTGCAAGTTCATCGGCTTCAAAGTGTAGAAGTTGATCGGCAGTGAGGTCCGAAATAGTTGCAATGTTGGTTACATCTCTTGGTGGATTTGCATCCGGATCTGCTGGTGTGACAATTGTAGGCATCTGAAATGGACCTTCCATAATGACCTTCTTTAAGAACTTTCCATGTGGCTTCTTTAGATCACAAAACCTAAAGAACCGAATCACCCATTGATTATAATTCCTGGGAGTGAGCATTGGAGGTCTATCAGTGAGCGGCCGTGAATTGATTGTTGGCTACTTAAGGCTTCACACATCTTGCCAAACCATGTCGGTTCCTTCATAGTATTCCTGGATGGATGTTGATTGTAGAAGTTTGTGTAAGATTGTATTAGAAGAGTAGGTGGTGGTTGAACCATTTGAGGTTGTGGAATTGCTGCAAGTTGTGGAGTATGTTGTTGATGAAATTGTTGTTGATAAATCTATTGTTGATGATTAAATTGTTGATTTTGTGGACTTAGTTGTTGTTGTTGTTGTTGTTGATTATAAGTGTAGGGAAAATAGCTAGAGTATGGTGGTTGTGACATGTTGAAAACTTGTGTTGTTTAATGGATCTTTGTAGTGTTGAACCGTTGTTGATGAAGTATCCTTAGCGTAGAAATCACGGAAAAGCCAAGTACCACTTATCGTAAAACACCAAAGATATCGTAATGTGAAGTTAAGCGTAGGATTAACTTCTGCGTAAGTAATGAGAAAACACTAAAGTTATGCATAAACAAAAGTTAGCGTAGAAAACTTAGGCGTAGGATTAACTTATGCGTAAGACAAAACTTAGGCGTAAGATGAATCTTATCGTAAAGGGTTCTCTGGCGTAAGCTAAGCTTCGCGTAAGATTAGGGTTTTACCCAAACGATCTTTACACTATCACGGCAAAAGATATCCAAAGTCGAAGTGTTTTCGAGGTTTATCCAAGCAAGAAAAACAACTGACTAGGCCCACGAAACTAAAGACCTAAGACAAGTTAAGCGTAAGATTGGGTTTCTCTGTAGAAATTAGCCAAAAGTGATTTTAGTCAAATGATGTTTCCAAACCGATTTTTGTGATGAAATAGCTTCAATATCACCAAAATAACACAAAAGTGTGAAACTTGATGATCCAAAGCTCAAAAACACGTTATCGTGAAACTGACCACGTAAAAACCTAGCTTAAAACAATGATCCACAGCGTAAAGTTTGAAACTTTTTGCCAAAAATAGATAGTTTAACACCTAAAAACGTTGAAAGGACAAGAATCTTGGATTAAAAAGTGTAAAAAAAATCAATTTTTAAGCGTGACAAAGTTGGAACTTCGTTTTGGCGTGCGACCAAACAAAAACTTCAATAACAAATATTTCACCCAACTATTTGGTGTGAGATGATACCAACTGTTAGGTCACCATATTAGTAACACAAGCATCAATATGTAGAAATAGAAAGAGATATAGGTCGGTTGAACAAATACACACACACTGCATATAAATGGTGAAGAGTTGGTAGGAGTGAAAGTGAATAAATTGAACAACCAACCTTCAATAGAAAGTTTAAGACTATTTATAGGAGGGAACTAGGGCAACACTCTAAGTTCCCATCCTTTTCCTTATTGGACTAGGCCTAGGCTTATGGGCCTTCTACATAAGCCTAAGGCTTAAATACTAACATAAAGGCCATATTAAGCTAACTATTACATATGAATCACTAACACTTGAATTAGGTTTAGGAGTGATTCCAACAGTAATAGTTTGCTTAATTAGGCTTTTATGTTTTAGATAAGGCAAGGCTTATGTAGAAAGCCCATAAGCCTGGCCCAAGCTCAATAAGCGAAGGAACTTGTGTGTTGCCCTAGTTCCTTTCCCTATATAAGCACTTGTAAACCTTCATTTGAAGGTTGGTTGTTCACTCTCATTCAATACCTACGCATAACCTTTTGTTACTCTTATATCGTGTGTGTTTGATAGTGTTCATCCGCTCTATCTCTTCTATATTTCTTACATATTGATGCTTGTGTTACTATTTGGTGACCTAACAGTGGTATCAATCATCATCTAGTTGGGTGAAACATATATGTTTTTTTGAAGAATAGTTTCAGACGCTGTTCGTGGTTCTAAAGATTTCATACTCCTAAAGCTTCAAATTTTACACTTAAAAATTCAAGATTTTTGTGGTCTAAGGTTTATTTAGTGTTAAAGTTTAAGTTTTTAGCATCAAGTTTGAAACTTTACTTGTTAAATAGTTTTTAAACTTTATTTTGTTCAGATACTGGCTTCACGCGTAAGGTGAAAAAGTGTTTTAGATCATCAAGTTTCAAACTTTTGTGTTATTTTGGTGATATTGAAGCTCTTTCATCATTTAAATCGTGTTTCTAAACACTTTAAGCATAAAAAGCGCTTTGGTGGTAGTTTGTATTTTCTACTGTGAGTAAAACCCTAGTTTTACTTGTAAGCTTTTTTCACGTCTAAGCCTCACATTGCGAAGTCGCTTCATCATTTGATCTTCAAGATCGTTGGTTTACTCGCTGTTTCTTTGTTGTTGGATAAGCCCTAAAACACTTCGACTTTGGATATCTTTTACACCGTATAAGTGTAAAGGATTTTGGGCAAAACCCTAGTTTTACACCTAAGCTAATCTCATACGTAGCATCTCTTTGCCTAAGCTACTTGCTCTAAGCAAATATTACGTATAAGGATTCTACTACTAAGTCTTTGGTTTACTTAAGCTAAGTTTTCTCAATTCTACGCCGTAAGCTAACACTACGCGATAAGCCATTGTCTACGCAGAAGTTGGGTATTACGCGAAGGTGATTTCACGCCTAAGCCGGTTTCACGCATAAGGTTACTTCATCAACATTGTTTCATTCGACTACAAAGATCCATCATCAACACAAGTTTCAAGATGTCTCAACCATCATACTCTAGCTATTTTCCCTACGAGTATCCTCAACAACAAAGAACAACAACAACAACGATTCTATCAACAATATCCTCCACCATCTCCACAACAATTGAAACAATTTCAACAACAATTTCAACACTTTCCTCAAGGAGCAAACCCTCTTCCACCACAAATGGTTCCACCAAACCCTCGTCAACAAGTACAACATTACACATACTTTCAAAATCGCAGATCCCGCCAAGTATGCTATGAATGTTACAACACCAAAGGAACCGCCTGGTTTGCAAAGATGTGTGAAGCTTTAAGTAGCCAACAATCCATTCATGAAGTTGGATCCTTGGATGACCTCCAATGCTCACTCCCTAAACTACGATCAATGGGTGATAAGGTTCTTTAGGTTTTGTGGATCTCAAGCCACATTGTAAGTTTTGAAGAAGGTCATCCTTGAAGGTCCTTTTCGTGATGCCTACTATCATTGTACTCGTAGATCCGATCCAATCCACTAAGAGATGATATCACCAACATTGTCGGTCTTGATCAACTTACTCATCGATCAACTTCTTCACTTAGAAGCTGGTGAACTTGCAATGCAATATATCCTTTTGGGATTATCCAATCTCGATATCAGAGTGTTGATGCTCAAAAGATCGCTAAAGCAATGGGAGCACATTCATCTTCTAATGGAAGGCATCAACTCAATCAAGAGGACATGGAATCCAAAATCTACTTAGCATATGAACACTTCATGATTGAACCAGTGGAGACATTAGAGTCATATCATCATCGGTTCTCAGACATCATCAATGACTTGATAAACATAATATCATTATGCCAAGGATTGCACCAACACAAAGTTCCCGAGCAGCCTTGGTCCTGATTGGGAAAAGTATGTTATCTTTATCCGCCAAGAATCTTCATCAAGCTACATACGGATTGTTGTATGACTATTTGAAACATCACCAAAAGGAAGTTGACAAAGAAAGAGTCATCCGTGGGGCCCCTATTTCACCTTTTACTTGGATAATCAAACTCTTGCTTTATCAAGCATGTTATCCTCAATTCCCCACCTTGCAACTGTCTTCACAAATCCTCCACAACCAATCGCCAGATTACACCATATGATCCATCACAGCCACAATCCCAAGACACTCAATTGGTTCCATACAACAACAACAATGATCAAGCACTCTACAAGGAATCTACTGAGGATGCAGTATTTCATGCATTGCAACAAGGGTTTGTCATGATTGCTCGAGCCTGGCGATATTCTAACAAATCCAACAATCGCATTTGGACCTCATCCAACACAAGGAATCAAGCTGTTGTTAACAACGGAAGAGTTGAAGTTCAGAATCATGGTAATGCTCGCCAGATGGGTAGTGGTCAAGGATTTAATGTTCATGGAAGGAATAACATGGGTGCTCAACAACAACGGGTTCAAGTGGTTGATCGTGGGAAATGCCTCACCGGGGTTAATGGTCTTCATGCTATAACCGCAATGAGAAGGGTCATCCGCTAATGCATGCCCAAAGCCGAGGATAAGAGACATCGCTTATCACAAAGAGGCTTTACTCTTGGCTCTCAAGGATGAAGATGGTGGAACTATTACCAACAAGGAACAGAGCTTCATGGAAAATGCGATTCGTTGATGACATGGAGGACTTGCAAGCTAATGCAACTGTGATGTTAATGGAAAACATGCAAGAGCTCCACATGAGTGACACGTGCCCAAAGTATGACATCGATGGCTTGTCTCGTACCGGATCCAAACATACTTATACATGATCTGATATCTCCGCCAACATCTCAAGATCCCAAGGCACTGTGGTGTTCAAAATGAGCCCTACAAATCATTCGACGATAATTAAATAGATCCCGTAGTTATATTTGACGATCAAGATGACCTTATGGTTAATATTAATAATCAAGTTGACTCCGTGGTTATATTTGAGGATCTAAATAATGATCATGTTGAGACTCAATTTGAACAAGATGAACCTTTTGTCCGATCTAGATCTTGAACTCATGACCACCTTATTTCGCACTCACCCAATCTAAATTTGAAAAGTGCAACGATCAATAAGAAATTGCAAGATAAAATTACAATTGACTAAGGTTAAATGAATGCTATAAGTTCCAACTCAACATTTTTCAAACAAAAGAAAACGCGGAAAAGGTTTTGAAGTCGCTTTTGCTAAATCTTACCAAAATGAAAAATCTTTGGAAAAGCAGATATGTGATCTAGTTGCATCCAAGAATGCTTTTTTGTCTCAAATTGAACAATTGAAATTTGATCATAAACAACAAGTTAACGCTCTCACTTCGGAAACTCAAAAAGCCAAGTCCGAAGTTGTTAACTTGTCAAAAATAGTATTGTGAGTACAAAAAGCATTCGAGGAAACAAATAGATGACTATCTTGAGGAAATTATCGACTTATAAAACAAAATCAAAGAGTTTCGAAATTTTGTTTACAAACATGGTGAGTCAATCACAACAAATCCAAATGGATATGGACCAAATCTTGTCGATTGCAAACCACGCTTTCACATCGAGCATTCAAACCAAATCCTCAAGTTTACAAAGCGTAACGAGAATCGATAACTCTATTATGAGTGTTGTTGAATATAATCGTATGGAGGAACTAGATGTAGAAGACGAGAGTCGGTTAAAATTGGAAAATGTTGTTTATAACAAACCTTTTAACTATTCGAAAGCCATAACTTTCACACACAACGATAATTCTAACACACCTTGGATTATCACACCAACTTCTCGAAGTCCTCTTCCAATGATGGTCCCTATCCAATGTTGCACAAATTAATGGTCCTTTACCTTCATTTAGTGAAATAAAGACATTAGTAACAATGTCAAGTTCTCAAATATTTTGCCACTTTTATGTCTGACATCAAACTTTTAGAACATGCAATTGAAGTTAATTATGAAATCAAAGCCAACATTTTCAATCGCCATTTGCGCAACAACAAAGGGATATTTTTCAGAAAGGGCTTTTACCACATGTCCGAAATCTTAAAATGTGTGCAATATATTGGGAACGAGATCTTCAAAAGGAGATAGGTCTTATGAAAAAAGTTTTAAGGAAATCAAACAACGATTTCAAATACTAAACGTGAAAAGATAATGTTTTAAAATCATGTTGATCGACTCTTGAAGATGTTATCCGTGGCCGATACCATAAATGTTGTGTTACTTCATTCGCTGTATATGCATTCGATTATATTGTCGTTGATTTCGTTGATCCCCTTGAAAATGTTGAGAATATCGATAATGTGCAAAAATCAAATCTTTGAAAATTGAAAATGAGCGCTTGATCAACGAACTTTCAAATGCAAAACGCCGCCTTCAATGGTGTCAAAGGATTGTCAAAATTGAGAACTTGCATCATAAACAAAATCAACCAGCCATGCTCAAAATCTTGATCCAAAAATAGAACATCTCGATGATGAAAACGCGGTCTTTAAAATGTCAAATTTCAAAATATGAACAAGAAATTGCCAAAGTCAAACAGAATATGGTGTCATATTTGATTTGCTCAAACAGACTCGTGAAAATGCATCACAAGAACTTGATAATCATCTTGCACATACTAAAGATGTTTTACATGTTAATGCAAACATTCGCTCTAAAAATCAAGATTTGTTGCACACTATTGTTGAGTTGAAAGCAAAACTAAGAAAGTATGATAAAGATAAGTTTAGTAACACTAATGGACTTGCACCTGGAATGTTTAAAATTGACACTAGAACACATAATGACAAACCACAAGATACTAATGTGCTTCCTTCCAAAACAGAATAGTTGCCTCTTTTCTCCCAACTGCACTTCACATCTTAAGAGCACATCAAGGAAGAATAGGAAGTTGCAACGAAGAAAAGAACAATAAAGACCTCTGAAGTAGAAGAACACCTTAGGACTTTGAATAAGACTCAAGTTGCATCCACTTTAGACATTGCGTTAGACAAATGTAATAGAAAAAGTGATGTAACTAATGATGAACCTTTAAGTACTTTGAATGTTATGTTTGAAGCATCTTGTGTTGGTTGTCATAAAAGAATGTTTTCCGTTGTCATGATAAATGTGTTGCTAATACTATCTTATCTCGTAAGTTTTAACAATGAAAACGGAATACCTCTAGGCCTACTAATGCTTCTAAGTATGTGCTAGGTAAACCGCCTTCTAGTGCTCATGCCTTAATCATTGATGTACCCATAGAACCCCCTTCACCTCCTAGGAAGAACTTATCGCCTAGTGCATTCACTAAGACAAAAGCTAAGACTAGTTGGAGATGGCATAAATGGTTACATAATACACTTGGCTTTAAATGGATTCCTAAAATCATTAACATGTGTGTTTCAATCAGAATCGAATGGAACCTCTAACTCTTCGGTTCCACCTCTATTCCACTCTGTCGCCTCGTGTAATGCGTGTGATACAAATCATTCTCTCGATTGTTGATAGTGGATGTTCCCCAAGACATGATGTGCACTAAATGTTATCAAACTTTGTCTCAAAGTTCATTGGCACTATCGTGTTCGGGAATGATCACTTCACAACTATCATGGGCTACTAAGATTACATCAATGGGTATATCAAATTAGCGAGTTTATTATGTGGAAGGTCTCTACAACATCCTTTCGGTCCATCAATTTTGTGATGGAGATTTGGAAGTTGCTTTAGGGAGAAAACTTGTTTCATTCATGATCTACAAGGAAACGATCTTATGTCCGAACTCGCACATCAAGTCTTTACACAATCTCCATGCAAGACATGATTGCTTCATCTCCCATCTCGCCTACCGCCTAAAGCAACATCTACAAAATTGGCTATGGCACCGCCGCTTTCACACTTAAACTTTCAAACCATAACCAATCTTGCACGCTACAAACTTGTGAAGGTTCCAAGATTTGTATTCTAAAGATCATCTATGCTCTGTTACAAGCGGAAAAGCACTGTGCTCACTTTCCTTCAAAGGTGGAACATCGCTCAAAGATGTATTTCATCTTCTTCACATGGATTTGTGTGGCCCAATGTGTGCGGATCGATCAATGGCAAACGCTACATTTTGGTAATTGTCGATGACTACTCAAGATGGACTTGGGTTTATTTTCTTTGAAGTAAAGATCAAGCTCCACAGTTGATCATCACCTTTCTTATGAAAATTCAAGTTCAACTTGAACACAAATGACAATCCGAATGCACAAAGGAACTAATTTGTAAATCGACTCGAGAATACTATGAAAGTGGGAATTGAGCATCAAACATCAATTGCACTAACACCAACAAAAATGGCGTTGTTGAAAGATCTAAACCATTTAAGAAGCTACAAGAACGATGTTGATAAATGCAAAACTACCGGATTACTGGTGGTAGAAGTCGTGGTCAATCGCGATGCTATACTCAACCGCTCTATGATCACTAAACGCCACAACAAAACACCTTATAAGCTTATCCATAACCATAAAACCAATCTCAAACACTTTCATGTATTTGGTGCTCTCTCACACCATAATAATGATCGCGGATTACTTTGAAAGCTCAAGGCTAAAGCCGATATTGAGTCTTCGTTGGATATTGTGAAAATTTAAAGGATACCGGATCTCGAATCGCACACAAGGCATTATGGAAACAATTCATGCAAATTGATGAGCTTACGTAATGGCTTCGAAAGCACACAACTTTGGAACCCTGACATAACCGCCCAAACTTCCCCAAACCCCATCATCACCGAAGCTTACGCCTTTACTCGACGCCAAATGGAACAGCCTATTTGCTCATGAAGCGATGATATTGATCAACGTGCTCCGTGATGTATCAAATGATTCCTACCGCCAACCCGATAATACTCCAATACCGTGATACACTGCAAACAACAACAATCAAGAAGAAGCACTTCCAATTGATTCAAAAACAAACAACAAACCGCGATCCAATGACACCGAACCAATCGATGATCTTCGAATCGTGAAGTACCTCGCAGACTCCGCAGATTATGATCCAAATGCTTCTTTAACCCTTTCGCATGCAATCGCCTCGATGTTATGAATCATCTACAAGCCATTTGAATCCTCCTAATCTGCATAATGTATTTCAACATCAGTCCACACATCGTTGGACTAAAGACCATCCCTTTGTGAACATTATTGAAACCTCAACGTTCAGAACTAGGACAACTTCAGATCGACGTAACATTGCATTTATGCTTTAACAAAGGTGTCAATCAACCCAAAACATTAAAGAAGTTAATGACTTATTTACAACCGGATTGAATCCATGCAAGAAGAATTAAATCCTTTAAACGCCTTGAAGTGCGGAATTGCTTGAAAGACTAACAGGGTCTATGTCATTGGTCCGAAATGGATTTGAAAAACAAGTTAGATGTCGAGGGTACTTATCGAAATAAGTCACCGCCGGTGGCTGGGGTTATAGACAAGAAGAGGGGATTAACTTTGAGGAATCATTTGCATCGATTGCTAGACTTGAGGTCAGACGGGATTTTTTCTCGCATTCGCGACTCACATGAACATCACGGTCTATCGATGGATGTCAAAACCGCTTTCTCAATGGTCAACCGAAGAAACTTTATGTTAGTCACCGAAAGGATTTGTTGATCCAGAGTTCCCAAATCACGCCTTCAACCAAAAGGCCTATACTTGCCTCAAACAAGCCCCTGCGCAGGGATAAGTTATCATCCTTTCTCATTGCCAATAATTTCACTAAAGGATCGGCCTACTAACACTTTTCATTCAATATCACTGTACTCACATTTTAATCGCTCAAATCGCATGATGACATCATTGGGTCAACACATAAAAGTACTCAAACTAATTTTCAAAACTTATGAAAAAACATTTTGAAATGTCCATGATGGGTGAACTTACATTCTTTCTAGGATTTCAAGTTCATCAATCACCCCATGGTATTTCCTCAAATCACCCAAATATGCCCTTGAAATTTTAAACAAACATGGAATGCAAAGTCATGGATACCTATGTCACACCAATGGCACATACCAAGAAACTGACACCGATTTGCATAT
>OU343217.1:16958102-16984943 GCA_910596185.1 Chrysanthemum makinoi
TTATGTCTTTTGTTATTGTTGCATTCATCATTAAATGACGACAACAAAACCATGAAAAGCATCTGGGAATACCTTTTACGGATTCCGAATTGCAGTGTCTATCGATATGATAGACAAGTTTTGCTTCTCGACTAATGCAAGTTTCAACTCTTCCAAAACCATGTCCAACCGGAACCGTCCTCACCTTGACATATACCAAATGTATGGGTAAAATTTGGTTGTTACCATCCATCGCCAGCCTAAAAGATTTACCCCATGGTAAACATCATCCTTAAGTGAGCACCATCAATAATAATCAGTGGTCTTAGATATTTCATGAAGCTATCAATCTGTGACCATAAAAATGTATTGTATAGTTAGTAAAATAAAAAATAAATGTACAATCAATAATAATCCATGGTCTTAGACACTTACCGCAACACCAAGAGCAATGAACAACATTTCAATCTTCCATCTCGACTACTTTATATTAGTTCGGTACCCGGATTTACGTTTCTAAGATTGTAACAATAATATTGCAACTTTTGAAACGATTCATGAGGGCTACCCATTAGCATCTCCAAACCTTTATTCTTTCCACGATAAGCTTGGCTGTATGTAAGATTTAGTCCATGACGTCGACTCATATCTTTCATAATATCTTTGGGACGAATTTCACGATTCATATCTGACAATTCATCTCTAAGCATGCAACCTACTAACTTGGTCATGCATTTCGATGATGGCCAATGATTATTGTTTTTGAACAAGTGTGAGTATCGTAAACTTTTTACCGAAAACCCTTACCATCGGTGACATGCTCCACAAATGATTGACCATTCACATTTAGGGTCAACACATTCGACACTATATGTTATGGTATTTGTCTTTTTTGTTTTGTATTGGTAACCTTCTAATAAAAGCTTTTTACCAATACTTTCAATACACTTTTTTTGATGGCCACCAACGTGAAGGAAAACAAGTTTGATGAATCGTTTGGTTTTTTTTGGGTTTAGATTCGACAGTTGGATAATCCAAAACTGGGTCAGGCATATATTTGAAAGTATTTTTTGTCCAATGCATTTTAGACCCCTCACCTACTTCATAACCAAAATCATCAACATCATCACCGCTCAATATCGTAATCTATCCTATCGTCTTATCTTCATCATCCTCTTTCAATCGTTTCTTGATTATCATCAGCCACATAAGTATTGTAGGTTTGGGAACTACCAATGTTTAGTTCTTTATTTTTTCCTAATATACTATATTTCAGTGTGAGAACATTGAATATTTTGAGTATACTGATATTATAGAAACATGGCAATTCCCTAAGGTCGAGACTTTGTAAAACGAGAATTTTGATAAGCAAGGAGATCTTGTTGATATTGAGTATTCTCGATTAGAAACAGATTTTGCTCCAGATTGAGCATTTTGAAAACTCGAACATTTTGAAAATACCGATTTTCAACTTTTTTGTATTTTTTGGACTCTCATAATTTTCGAAGTTATGTGAGACCTCAACATTTGCATTGGATGCTTGACTATTACGAAAATTTTCATATCGACTTGTATTTGGTGGATACTGAGAATTATGGAAAGTATGTGAAGCATGAGTATTCTGCAGATATTCAAAATTTGTACGATTTAATTGCGGATGACTGACGCATTCTGATTAACCAACAATTCCATATGATCATGACTTGTCGTAGTTATATAATTGACTAAAACCTTAATTCGCCATCGCCAAGGATTTCATAAACTTTATTGTTCTAAGGGATAACGATATGATAAGCTTACCCCTTGTAACATCTAAATTGAATTTTTGCTCCACATAACCCTTGGAACGTTATCATCACCTAACAATCGCTTATAATATAATTTGTTTTGTTTCAACAAATGCTAAGAATATCATCTCAAAAGATAACGAAATCTATCCAAAATCTCAACATAATCTGCTTCACAATAATGTGGTGCGCAATGTAAAAGTTTTGGGCACCAAAACTTAGGTGTCACATCCCCATTGGTCAATAAATTACCTTGCTTTGTTGAACATTTGCGCAGTGATGAGGTGCTTTGGGCACCAAAATTACTGTCACACTTACCCTTTGGTTCATAAAATAATTACTTTTCATACGTGGTGCTTTGTTTTTAATTTTTTTTGAAGCGCAAGGATGGTGTTTGGGCACCAAAAATATAAGTAACAATCTCATTGGTTCAAAATAGGTCTGGTGCTTTGTTTTATTTGTTATGCAAAGTTTGTGTCGTGGGCACCAAAAATGACCAAAAACGCTATACGTCCAAATACATCCTTTTATGAAAATACCCTAGTAAATAATGACCATATATAAAATTGGCCATATTTTTACCATTAGCACTTATACATACTCAATGGAAACATATATGATATAAATTATAATAACATAACTCATGAGAGAAAATAACCAGAAATTTAGTTTAAATGATTTCTTTGAGTTAATTTCACGTTGAGTCCATGCTTCATTTGAAGTGGAATAGTATTTGGAAGAAAGCACAAGACGATCGTCGACCAGCTCAATGTGATAGTTGTAAATGATCATGGTTGACACAATCTTTAGGCTTGATAAAGAAATATTTTTACCTACACAAGTTCTTGGCCCAGCATTAAATGTTGCAAACTTGTAAGATGGCTCGCGTTTAATCCCTCCACTTTGAGAAATCCACCTTTCGGGCTTAAATTCCATGCAATCTTCACCCCATATTAATTTCATCCTTCCCATGTGATAATAAGATAAAATAATTGTGGTGTTTTGATCAACTTGATGACCACTTGGAAGGATGTCTGGTTGAGATGGAGATTTGTGGTTAAATGGAACAGAAGGAAAAAGCCTTAAGGTTTCACATAAAGCTCCATGAAGGTAAACCATTTTGTCTAACTCTTTTACATGCCACCTTTTACCTGCTTTGACGTTCAAATGTGTAATTATCTCTTTGAGAATCTTATCTTCTACAATAGGGTTTCTCGCAAGAAGATAAAAAAATCAAGATTGAGCGCTACTTGTGGTACTTTTTCCTGCTGTCATTAGACTTAATAAGGTGTGTCTGAAAAATTTTGTGGGATTTGAATAAGTGCCACTATGAACTTTAAACTCTGTCATGAGAGTTGTGAAGAATGTAAACTTTTCCTCTTGGTATTCATTGCTTTTGTTATTGTACTCGTTTATCTTTGGGGCAATTCCATATTTACCCAACTTAAACATGATAATGCCATATTTACCCAAAACATGCTTTAAATGCATTGTACATCATGCATTCAAAATTTGCATTTTGGGTATATATGACATTTTCATGTTTAAATTGGGTAAATATAGAATTATCCCTTTATCTTTTGGTCTAGGAAGTTCTATAGGATCATTGATCAAGAGTTTTCCGTGCATTACTCAGCTTATACTCTTTCCCCACTCTTAGAAGTTGTTGCAATCTCCATAGCCATGGGGGTGTAAGATGTCTAAGCCAAGTAGCTTCATCAGCATCTGTCAAGGCTTTGTAGACACGGAGCGTAAGGAAAATCAAGAGATAAACTTTTGAGTAAACTACACCATTCGTCCTTGTGGTATACGTTGACCATCAAGTTTCGTCCTTTGACCAAAAAAATTGCACTGTTGGTCCTGGCGCGAAACGCTACTCAAGTTGGTCCCTCACCCTAACTGGTGTGACTAACGGCCGTTAAGTCTATTTAAGTGGAGTGTATATTTGTCTTTTCCCATAAAAAGCCTATTTAACTGGTGTCACCATCACCATAAAAAACACACTACGATCTAAACCACTCACACACAAAAAACAAAACTTCAACATATTCACCAATACTCTCTTGATCCAAACATAATAAAAACATAGACTCCTAGTAATCAGAGATTCATCACAAAACCCTCACAAAAAAAATCATCAAAAATCAAAGTGCAACACCCATAAAAAGCCTATTTAACTGCTGTCATTTCCGGCCAACCCTCCGGCCACGCCGCCACCATCCTGGCCACTACCATCTCCAGCCGGCCACTCCTCTCACCACTCACACGCCGCAGCAGCTTCAGCCGCCACCACATATGACAACAACACCAAGGCATAAACCCATGAAATTAAGCATATTACAATTTCAAACTTGGGACCCAAATCTTAGTCGGGTTTTGACTCGACCCGTGTACTCCTAACCCAACCCACATTTTCACACAAAACTTACCACATAAAATCTTTATCGTAAACCTTATTTCAATCCGAACTTGTATTCTTGAAAAACCACACGACCATCATAGTTCAAATGTTTTTAGATCTGTTTTACTCCACGAAAATTAACATAAACAATATTAATATTAAAACAAACGCGAAGTCTTTGGCTTACCATAGAAATCGAGAGGAAAGAAAAAGAGGCAAAATGAGGCGAGGAGGGTAGGCGGCCGAGGTGGTGCCGATGGCGGCCGTAACACCCTCAAACAAAACCCACCGAAACCCTAACACGCATCTCTTCTTCATAACCCGATTCAAGCTTAACTAAACGGACTTGAGGATGATGGTGGTGGCGATACGAGTATGGTGTTGGTAGGGGTGGTCGGAGGTTGGCCTGACAAAGCGGTAGAGTTTGAAAGTAGAGGGAGGAGGATCTGGTGGTGGACCGTTGAGGTTTGGGCATGAAGTGGAAGTTGGATGGAAGGTGATGAATGAAGATAAGGAATTATTTTGATTGGTGGTAGATGAAATAATTAAGAGGGTGTGGTGTGGATGGGAAAAGACGATTATACCCTCCACTTAAACAAAGCAACGTCGTTACTCACGCCAGCTAGGGTGAGGGACCAACGGTGAATAATGTTTCGCAGCTTAGGACCAATCCAAGCAATTTTTTCACAAGGACGAAACTTGATGGTCAACGTATACCACAAGGACGAATGGTGTAGTTTACTCTAAACTTTTTAAGTCTTCATCAAACAACAACTTGCATAGGGTGTCAAAATTGAACCTTAGAAATACATCTTGCAAGTCAATCTCTTTGTCATGTGTATAAAAGGATTCAAGAAATGGTAAAAGCTCGTTTTCCACTTTGTTCCAAATAGTTGTTTCCAGCAAACTTTGAAATCGAATGGTGAGTACGACATAGTAACCTTGCTAACATTTCCACGCCTTACCATTAGAACTCAGAGTTCCATCTCCTAAGATATCAAATATCTTAAGAAACTTGTCACCTTTGGGGTAAAATGAATTTTTGCTCAGATGTGGTGGATGTTTAAAGGATCAGTGGTTACGAAGCATGTTCATCTTGGAGAACCAGGGCCTTCCACATACGAGTTGAGATCGATGTAAACTCATATTTCACATGTAACCAACCAATCATACCATCCATTTTTTATCCAAATTAATAAAATTATTTTTCACCTTTTTTAAAACAACATATTCGCAAACGGTAAATCTTCGCTACAAAAATAACACCATCGGACGGAATTAAATTATCTTTCTATGTATACGCAAGTTATATACTTTCGACGAAGCTTTTTTTTACCCAAAAAATCACAGCGATGTAAAATCACATCGATTTTTAAAAATCATACGATTCGAAATCATATTTGACAGAAAATCAAATCACATGTGATTTTCCGACAAAATTTAAAAAAAAAAATCGTCGAAAAGTATATAAATGCATATCTATAAAGATAATTTAATTCTCGCTTCGAGACAGATAATTTTTTGACGTAACGATTAACGGTTTGTGAGATATTTAATATTTAAAAAAAGGGTGAATATATTTTAATGTTAAATGAAAGCCAATGCATGACGGCGATTTGTTATATGACAAATATGTAGAGTCTATATCAACTTTTCTCTTCCACATATATGTACCACCAGTATGCATCAAAACTTCGGTTGCATAATCATGGATTCGGTGGTAGTTTAGAAGGAGCACTGGTATCATACCAATGATAGGCCAATTTGAGGGGATGATGGTTTTATGGTTTTGATATCGATATAGAATTATTATAAACGACATGGCAACGAAAAATAAAGATATCATGATCGAGTATTCAAGGAAATCCATAGGAAGAAAAGAGCAATTTTGTGTTTGTGTTTGTGTTTTGTAACACTGAGTATTGGACTGCATGTAATATGATAATTATGATATGCTAGTTGGTCCTTTAAGTAGGCATAACTTACTATCTACAAGCTACAGCCATGTCGTGATTCTTACGGTGGCATGTCGCCATGGCACCACACTTATTACAACAACCAACTATTAACGATAGAAAGGACCAGAGCCGACTATTATGTAACGCACGTGACTTGGGACACAATTCTATAGGCATCGCTAACTTGTATATATCCACTTGTCACAATGCCATGAAGCTAAGCATGGTTGGGCTTATTATAATCACACTGTATTATATCATTTGAATTTTAGTCTTTCTTAATAACGTATTGACGTTGTATCTTATCTCAAAGAAATCCAATCAATTGCAACATTTTACTGGTTTTGTGATGTATTTTTGATGTTTAGCTAACATGGGGAGGGTTAATGTGAGATCAAGATTAAAATTCTAAAAGTAAGACCCAATATGGACCATTAGATCTATTAATAGGTTTTAGATGAGATTAATATTAAATTAATGATATTAAATTAATTAAATAAAGTTTCAAGAGTATTTTAGTACATTTCTTTTCACCATCAATGTTTGTGTGTTTTATTTTCACCAGCCATTTTAAAATTTTTTAATATGAGACATGTACACATCAGTAACCACTTTTTTATTTTATAAAATTTTCAATTGTTGGGTTAGTTTTCATGATACATTCGTTTTTTAATATATATATTTTTATTGAGATTAACCACTTTTATATTTTTATACTATTCATTAATATATATAATATTATACATCTTGATTAAAATGAAAAAATATAAAGTGATGTATCCGTGTACCGGGCGTATATCTCGTGTACCGCTGCATATATGCTACAATGTCCGTAAAAATCGTAACTTCTTAATAACTGCTTTGTTGGAGACCATTGTGACATGTGTACCTCTTCTCAGTTCCCACTTTCTCATTATCAAACTAAAATGTGCATTAACAAGTAACATTGTACATGCAAATATTAAACTCCATCAATATAATCCTCCTAGAAGTAATTTATATGAACCAATGATATAAAATTTAGCTGACATTTATGCAAAATGCTACGTACCTTTGTATCATCATGGAGACCCCAAAAAAAATTTAATACAGATCTTACAAAAAAAACTCAACACCCCGACAGATTCGTTGGAGACCCAAATAAACCAAAAGATCTTGGTTGTTTTTTTCTTGGTTCTAAACACACCATTAACGCATACAAAAGACCTAAACACATAAAAAAACTGAACCTATCTCTTCTGTTTCAACATTTTTAACAACGTCATACTCAATTTCATCAAACCTAAAAAAGAACTAAACTTACAAAACCCTAACAGTTTCTTAAAACAGAAAGCGACCCAAATGAAGATTCGACCCGTTTAGTTGTACACAAGGAACTGACGCTAAAACTGGATCTGAAGCCAACGATGGAAACGAGGGTGGTGTACCAGATCTGAAGCCAACGCAGCTGAAACGAGGGTGGTGTACCAGATCGTACCGTCGAAAACGTTTGGTTGTAAACAAGGAACCTCCACCTAAAATATGGTTTGAACTCTGTGTACCAATCTACCATTTTATGGCGACTATATAGAGCGATCTGTTGTTTATAACCGCAACCGTCGACGAAAAACATGGACTTGAGAGATCTGAGATGCAACTTGTATACATAACGACGAGATAAATGAGTTAGTGGGGTGTTCTGGTCTTAAGGCATGGAGAGTAGATAGGGGTGGTTTTAGTCGCCGGAAAATAAGACGGGAGAGAGGTTAGATAGAGGCCGGTTGTTTGGTGAGAGAGAGAAAGGAGGAAGTGAGTGATAAAGTGTTAGGCATTAGGGTTATGATATAAATATAATGAATTGGTGGATTCTTAATATACCATTTTTATTTAATTTTTAAATTAAAATTTTTAGTTAATGAATGGAACACTTGTCTTAATATTATTGGTTCTTGCAATGATCTCATTTTTAGAACTTTAACAATAATTTCATTTGATCCCAAATCTAGCTAACATTCATATAAGTTTCGTATCTATATACGATGTTACTTTTAATTTGGATATGTTGCAACCAGTGCGTACACATGGTTTTGAAAATTATTAAGAAGTAATGTACTGAACATAGTAATTGAATAAAATATAACCGTTTCATTGATCTATTTGGTTGCTATGTTGAAATGGAATAAAACATTTATGCATGTTATTTGGTATATGCCAATAAACGTATTAAAATGAATGAAATAAATAAAATATGGCAAAATGTGATTTCATGTCGTAATTGAATGTAAAAAAAAAAAAAAAAACATGGCTAGTAGCTATGTAATGAAATTGGTGATTCCACGTATTGGAATAAATCAATGAATGAACAATTCACTTGCAAAACTCTAAACAAGGATATTTTTTCATTCCAATGTAATAATTTATTCCATTCCAACTTCGATTTATGAATACCAAACACTACGTCAAGACTTTTAAATAAACAAGGCAAAATGCTAATGGCTCTCAATAAACCAATGATGAGTTGAATCGGCAAGGAGCTGAGGTTGCATCAACGAAGAAGATCTTACACCATACCCTACATCAAGATGCTAATAAATTGTTAGGGACATGATGGAGGGGAGATAATGAGAAAATGAAAGGAGAATAGGCCTCTAGTGTTTTTGAGATAGAATAGATCATCTGATATGTGCATACACGTACATCATGATGGACTCGTCATTTTCTTCCTTTGATTGTATGTGTTTGGTAACACAAAATGAGAACAATTTCATGGGAATGAGTTCACTCTATCATTTTAAACACCAATCAAGAGATGGAGCCAGAAAGTCTTTCAAGCGTTTATAATAGTTTGCATGTATAAAGAAATCCATAACCAAAAGCATACTAAAAATACACTAACATTATACTAAAAATATACTAAAATTATTCTTAAGCGTGAAAAAATGTAATTTATTTTGTAACATCATTTTCTTCCACACTTTGCTCTTAGTTTTACATGCTCTTAGTTTTACACACATTTATGTGCACACATGTCTAAAATTGTGGTTTTGTATGATATTGGTTGTAGTGCCTGTATCTTTCGGGCTACCCTTTATGGATCGACTTTTTTTTTCATCTTGAGAGCATTAGAGTGTCAACTTATAGGTTCGTGTTATAGAAAAAAAAAATATTATTGCGTAAGTTTTTCATCATATAATTTAGAAACTATAACTTAATAAAAAACAGTCTTCTTCATCACCTAAGTTATAAGTTCGCTCCGGATTTTATAAAGTAAAACAACACATTTTTATTAAATTATGAATATCGATACATTAAATACAATCTAGTAATTAAGGTTCGATAGATGCTCCACAATATCTTGTCGAATGTCATTATGCACCTTCCTACCACGAAATTCTTTGTTTCTTCTTTAATGTATGTCACATCTTTTGATCCACATAATGTTTCGTTAAATTCATTAACCGCGAACTCTTGATCATTAAATAGCATGTTATGCAATATGATGCAACAATACATGATTTTTCGTAGCGTGTTGATTTGGTAAGCACGTGCGGGTTGCTGAAAATTCTTAACGACCTTAAAGGACTTTAAAAGCTAGATCAATATCTTTTCTTGCACTTTTTTAAACTATTTTAAACTCCATTGTCTTCTCATAAATATGTTTTGACAAATGTAATCCATTAAGAATAAATTATGTCCGCTAAGTAGTAAACATTTTCATATGTTTTTCCATTTACTAAAAATGGAGCTTCGGCCGGAGCAATATCAACAATTAGGTCATCATAAAGGTTGAGGCATATAGAATATTGAGGTCATTAAATGTTCCTGCGAGTTATGACCTTCGTCCGGAATGGATTTTTTTCCACAACACCAAAATATGCATGCCAAATTCATAAATCATATGATGCAATAACTTCAAGCATTAGAGTCGGGTATTTATGATCAGACACTTTGTATTGCCCGTATAATGACTTAGGATATTTTGTCCATTCACAATGCATATAATCAATGCTCTCGAGCATTCTCGGGAGTCTATCTTTCTCTTTGTGCAATGTATATATATGTCGGATGTCATTAAAATTTGTTGTTCTTAAAAATTCGTCTAAGTCTAAAGTATATACGTGTTTAGTGATGTTTTGTAAACAATTATGGGCGCAATGTTCACCAACTTGAAAATACTCGTCAAATGCATCAAATGTTGTGTTGGATGTCAGTTGGACTATGACGGACGTGCATTTCATGATATGAATAATATTTAACCGACGCGTACAATCCGGACGTTGTATAAAAAATTGAAAGTATTTGGGAACATGTTCAACATTATAATTGGAAATATGGTATGTAAAGAAAGGTTTGGAACTAATACGATACTTTCACCTAAAATTCCTCTCCAGGTATTTAGGAGCTTGTTTTTGTCGCCAAAATAATCAACTAAAATTCGTTATTCTGCAACCTCTAGTTCACGTGCTATGTGTGTCCTTGTAATAGGACCCCAACTATCGGCTTCTTGGTTATCCAAAGATTAAAATTGTTGATAAGCTTAATAAAGGCGCATATATACTCAGATCGTCTTGAGAGTAAATATCTTAATGATTATAGTTGAGATCAATAATTAAACTGTTTTCTTATGAAGGTAATAAGTATATTGTGGTGAAGAGATAAGTGTATGTTAAAATGGTAGAAATAAAGGGTATTTATAAGATTTTAAAAGGTAAAGCTAGAAATTAGAAAAAGAGGGTTTTTTCTCCTATAAGTGCAAAGGGAGTCATAACTTGTGTTAACACCAAATTTCTCGCTACGTCAGCGTCACATCATTTCAACACCAAATAACATAACACAAAATAATCACTCATTATCATAACACCAAATAACACCACCTTTTGGGACCTACCATTAAAAAAAATTACAAATTAACCCCTTAACTAATATTTCAATCATTAAATACCTTCACTAATATTTCATTCATAAACATTACATAAAATACAATGCGAAATACGATACGAAATACATAAACATATTTTAATCTGAATGTTTCCCGCTTGCAGAATCATACTCAGGTTCCTCCACATACCAAATTCCATTATGAACGCCACCCTTTCTACTTCTTCTTTCCCGAGTCTCTCATCCTACTCTTGTTGAATCCTTGCTTGTTCTGCTTTAACTTTTCTTAAAGCCTCTTCGCCACACACAATTTCATAATGTTGGCTTGCAGTTAAGCCATGCTCATCAACTTCCTCGTCTGCATAACTCAGAACTGATAATGTTGTTGCTCAATAAATCCATGTGCATCAACTGAAGTTGATGCACCTAGCCTAAGTTTATTCAACTGTTGTGATACCGAACTAACAATTTTGTTTTCTTAATAACTCCAACGGATTTTGTTGCTGATGTTGTCTTGTATATGTGAAACACACGTCCACAACGTTTTACTAATGACGTCATCTTTCCTGGCTTCATCGCTAAAAAATCATCGATCACAAATATTTTCCGCCGAAATGTCTTTGCATTTCGCGTATCGTTTTCTCAAACGTTATTTCTTCGCCTTTGTAAGATCAAACAACTTGATAACATCGACAATAGACTTTTGTCGAGCCGCATCGTCTTGATCGCATTGTTTTTTAATATAAGCTTGCATTTCTTCCACGGAATGGGGGAGTCGACAAGCCATAATGTGTAGGGTTTATGATTATTGTGAGTTAAGTATGAAAATATTGGGTAAAGGGGTGTTGTATTTATAGAGGAGTTACAATTTAATTACAAAAAGTAAAAAAGAACGAAATGAAAAAAAAAAAAAAAAGAAAAGAAAAAACTTACCGTTAACCCCAAAGAGGGTGTTTTGAAGATATTTTGAATTTGAAAATGTAGCCGTTTAAACCCAAAAGTGATTTTATTTTTATTTTTTTGTCCTTGCTACGTTCCAACGCACGTTGGTAAACCAACATGCTTCTCAACGCCAACATAACGTAAACTAAGACGGAGTGGTTAACGCGAAATAACATTTGCCACATAGACCATAACGCACGAATTGCTTTACCACTCCGAAGCCTCTAACGGCTACTTTTTCCAAACTTTAACATTTTTTTAATCCCTTTTCTTCTTGCCATTTGCATGTAAAAAATTTAAACAAATGAAAGAACAAACAGATAACGGGCGTGATGCCGATGACGCAAGCAGTTATGGCACCACCACCCGTATGATAGCTCACGCCATAAGTTGTTATTGGGCGCGCTGTGCTCTTAATATGATTGGAGAATGGAGATGCTCTAACTGACAACCATGAAACTAAACTTATCAGTTTTGATTTTATTGGGCTAATAGCACAACATTAAGACCAAATAAAATTTCAAACTTTATTAAATTTGGTAACGGGAACTCAACCCCAGGAAAAAATGAACATATTTCAAAATCAAAGAAGTAAAATATGAATTTTCAAATTAAAACTAACGTAAACCAGAATACCTAAACAGCAACAAATTTAAAAAGAAAAAAAACAAGAACGCGGAATGCAAATCACTTCGAACAGTTAACAAGATGAGATTAAAGCGACGTAGAAGATATGTTGACAGCCATAAAGATTCCTGTAAGTTGTTAGGTACATGATGAGAATGGGGCGAGCATAATGAGACAATGAAAGGAGAATATATCTAGTGTATAATTATTAGATAGTAAGATTAGATATGCAAACACACGTACATCATGATGGACTTGTCATTTTCATTCTTTGATATTGTGTGCTTGGTAGTTGGCCCTATCATTTTGAACACCAATTAGTAGCCAAAGTTAAAGTCATAACAGCAATGTCCAGCCGATACTCATAACTGCGCACATTGGCCATAATGATACAGTTAAGCATTGTACGTCCGCACAACATGAAAACTGGACTTATCAATTTTCATTTTATTGGGTTTATATGGCTAGATAAAACTGGGCCAATACACAACAATAAAGTTAAAGGATCCAAGCTCGTCTTTTTCTTTATCTTTTTCTTTTCTTTTTTAATTACTAATAAAACAACATTTTTCATTAAATTGAAAATAACGATACATTCAACATAAGAGATAGAAAAAAATACAATTTGGTAACTAAGGTTTCATTGAAGCTTTACAACATCTTGTCAATGTCGTGTGCACTTCCCAATTACGAAGTTCTTTATGTTCAAGTATATCATATCTTTCATCCATGTACGCCGCAAATTAGGTTGTGAACTAACATACAATTGCTAAATTCATTAATCACTTAACTTGATCTTTAAATATCATATTATGCAATTTAATGCAACAATACATGATTCTTCAGAAGGTTGATTTGGAAAGCACGCGGGTTGCTTTGAAATTTCAACCACCTTGAAGGACTCCGAAATCTCGTTCAATATATTTTCTTTCACTTTCTTGAACTCTTTAAAACGTCATTGTTTTTTTATCCCTTGCAAGGGAATATCTTTTGACAAACGCTATCCATTGAGGATAAATTATGTTCTATAAGTAGTAACCTTTTTCATGTCTTTTCATTTACTAAAAATGGAACTTCAATTAGGTAATCAAATAAGTTTGAAGTATGTAACGTGATGAGATATGAAAGTATCTTGTTATGTAAGTTTTCCTCCTTATATATCCGGCTTCCAGATATGAGATCCACTCATATCTTTTGTATTTAAACGTTTTTTGGAGTAATATATTTACCGGTCTTTGACCTTTACCCAAAAAAATAAGTTTGAAGTATGTAGAACATTCCGTCATTATTTTCCCTTACCTAACACCAACATATATGCATGCCGAATTCATAAATCATTTGATAATAAACTTCAAGCATCAAAGTCTGCCATTATGATCACGTTAATTTGAATTGCACGGTAACGACTTCTTTACATTTTGTCAATTTCAATGTATATAATCAATGCTCTATAGCTCGGGAGTCTATGTTCTCTCTTTGCAATGCATATATATGTTTGATCTCATTAAAATATGGTGTTCTTAAGGTATAAAGTATATATGCATTTAGTGAAGTTTTGTTAACAATTGTGGGCACAATATTCACCAATTTGCAAATACTCGCCAAATGCATCCTATGTTATGTCGTATGTTAATTGGCGTATGACGAAAGTGCATTTCTTGATAGGACTAACACTTAACGGACTCACACAATATGGTCGTTGAATAAAAAATTGAAATTATTTGGGAATAGGTTTAACATTGTAATTGAAAATATGGTGCACTATTTTAAAAAAAAGAGTTTGGAACTTATGTTGTATACATTCACTGGATATTTAGGTTGTTTCGCCGGCAAAGTAATCGCCTTCAAAAGTCTCCGCAACTTCTCGCCCACGTGGCATGTGTGTACTTGTATTAGGACCTGAACTCGGTCTCAGCTTCTTGATGATTTAAAGATTGAAATTGTTGATAAGCTTAATAAAAGGTGCCTATATTTACTCATATTGTCTTTTATATTTTAATGATTGTAGTTGGGATCAATAGCGAAACTATTTTTTATGAAGGTAATCTATACTACTTATAATAGAGTAATGAATTTCTCTCCTCATGATTTTAAAATTAAGACTTACAAAATAAAAGTTCTATCATTAAATACATAATGCACTATTAATGACGTTTCTCATCAATCTTAATTTTAAAACTTACAAGTCTTAAAGCTTAATGTACAAAATACAAAGCATTATTAATGTGACAAAGATATTTAATGTAGTTAATTAATTAACTGATCAATAAATACAATTAATGCAGTTATTAAAACACACCTTACACAAGAAATACAAATTATCAAGCATATTGTACAACCAACTTAAACATAATTCATGCATTAAATGTCACTAATACAAATAATAAAGAACATTATACAAATATTCAAGCCCGAGCGGGCAACGGTCCAAATGGGCCCGAGCCCGAACGAGTACACAACAAATACAAATTATCAAGCATATTGTACAACCAACTTAAACATAATTCATGCATTAAAATGTCACTAATACAAATACAAAGACATTATTTGATATTCAAGCTCTAACGGTCAACGGGCAAATTGCTTGCTCTAAACCGGTGCGGGCTAAACGAGCTCAAGCCCTAACGGCATGTTAAATAGCATCAGCTTAACGGCTCGAGCCCAACGGGCACTGCTAAACGAATTTGATATCCGAATTTATTGTTAAAAGAACATAATAAACTAAAATACAAGATTCAATCAGAATTTTATTTCTTTAATACTCACACAACAACGCTTGAGCAATTTCAAGCAGTAATTATGTTGAAAAGATAAGTGTGTTAAAATGGTAGAATAAAGAGTATTTATTGGATTTTAAAGAGTAAAGAATTTACAAAAAGAGGATTTTTTTTCCTACAACAGCTATTTTTTTTTTGCCCGGCCCATTGCATTATTGAAAGAAAAAAAAGAAAAAGAAAAAATAAAGGATAAAGGGCGTAGTGTCGACGGAGGAAGCACCTATAGCGCCACTACTGTATAGTGGCTCGCCACCATAAGTTGCTTATCGCCGTCCCTATGCCGTGTGCTCTACTATATGGAGAATGGAGATGCTCTAACTATAAGGCCGAATAAAATTTCAAGCTTCTCTAAATTTGGTAACCGGAACCCAACCCCAGTAAACAAATGAACACATTTCAAAATCAAAGAAGTAATAATATGAATTTTCAAATTGAAACTAACGTAAACCAGAATACAAAAAATGCAAGAAATAAACAAAAAACAAACAAAACAAGAACGCTGATGCAAAATCACTTGGAACAATTGATGAGATGAGATTAAGTGACCTAGAAGATATGTTTGCCATGAAGATTCCTATAAGTTGTTAGGTATGATGAGAATGGGGCGGCATATGAGACAAAAGCTAGGATAATATATCTAGTGTTTAATTATTAGATAGTTAGATTAGATATGCAAACACACGTACATCATGATGGGCTTGTCATTTTCATTCTTTGATATTGTGTGTTTTGTAGCATAAATGAGAATGCTTTAATTGGACTGATCGAGTTGGCACTATATCCTTTTGAGCACCAATTTGTAGCCAAAATTAAAGTCATAACAAGAATATCCAAGCCATAACGATACAGTTCACATTCACCTTGAAAAGATTTCATACCACTTGCAATTGTTATGTTGATATCCCTACTGATCGTATGTCTTATTATTCTGGTATACTTTTTCAAGACCAAAAAAAAATTCATGCAAAGTTTACTTAATAGATTTCGCATCTTACAAGCCCCCAAGTTCTCAGAAGTGGTCAAAAGAGCTTGTTTCGAATCAATTAAGAGCCTACGAATATTTCTCAGAAGAGAATTTGGATTTCATGAATAAAGTAATTGAAAGATGCGGCCTTGGCGACTCCACTTATTTGCCAGAGATCTATTCTAGACCAACTTATAACCCGTCCATAGAAGATTCAAGAAGGGAAGCTGAGATGGCCATATTTGGTTCAGTAGACATGCTTTTGGCAAAATCAGGTGTACGAAGTGATGATATTGGGATCTTAGTGTTGGAATTATATAACATGACATTCAAATAAATATTCACAAAACATCAAAGTAATCATGCGGAAGCGTATAGGATTTATTAATGAACAATTAATTAACATAAAGATTTCTTGATTCTAGCCGAACAAGAATCAAATCCACAAACTAGCAACGGATGAACCCTAATTTGATTTAATTAGGATTATATGAATTACCCTTACCGTTTTGTAATTCAATCCAAGATAATAACAAAAGTATGTTATTACTATGTTCTTGTACACACGCATTAAACTAATTAAAGTAATGATAGTTTTATCAAACAAATAACTTTTTGTGGAAAAGTGGATCGATCCCTTAGTGTCGAACGTTTTGAGACAAAGAAAACACACACAAACAATTTAGGGTTTAGAATGAACATTACAAGAGATGAAAAAATAAAACCCCTAGCCTTGTTTATATACCCAACTAAACTTGGTGAACAAGTTGGTTTTTCTTCCTTGTTTCTCTCCCTTGGCCATCGGTTTGGACTTCCCAAAGGGATTCCGAACTTTCCAAACTTTGCAATTAAGTCCTTTTCCAAATACCTTTAACGCCAAGTAGTCCATTACATTAATTACTTAACGCTAGTTATTTCATTTAATAAATAAATATAGCTTATATTTAATTATTAACTTTAAATTCTCATACGTAAAGTGTGAATCCCATAGTCTCGAGTTCGATCCTAACTCACGTCTACTAATTTATATCCATAAAACCAACACCCCACTTGGATATATCTTAATAGAGTGATCACATCGTTAGCCCTAGCAACACTGATGCCTCTAGTACTAATCAAGTAAGGCCTGGAAAACCTTTTAATGATTTCTCATTATTATTATCCTTTTGTTTCTAATACTACGTTAAATAAAGATATGAAATTAAGTCATTCTTTATAAAACTATTCTGCTCGCTATAAGTGATTGACCAAGATTACCGAATCATCTAAACATATTTAAGGGAGATTTGGGTGCGGTCGCACAAACATCTTGTCAACCCTACGAGGCCCAAGAAGATAAACTCCAAATAAATTTGAAGAACAAATTCTATTTGACTACAAGAATAACCCACAAACTTTGTAACATTTCCAAAACAACCCTTATGACTACCGCTTACGTGATAGCGCTAAGTTGCTTCACGAAATGCACTACATTTATGAAACTTATCTGGTATCTCAAGTCTGAGGATAACTATTCATAATTTACTTATAACAATATCCACAAAGTAAATTATGTAGTTGGGATAAGTCCTCAATTCATTGAATATCATCCGAAATTGGTATGCATTCTCATCAATATACTTTCAAGTATATTCTATCACATCTCTCAGATTTGTCTTAATTTAATGATACTCCCATATCATTAATCGACAACTGACATTTAGAATAACTTAGTTATTCACGGATTAAACATGCAAATATAGGACAACAATATTATAAATGAAAATAAACATAATCCAAACTTTATTTCATTGAAAATAATAAATGTTTTACAATATCCTTTATCCAAATACTAATCACACTTATGCATGAAACTTTTAGCTAAACGAAGTCCAATTCCATTGGCAAGTCCTACAAGCTTGTCTTTAGCTAAAGCCTTAGTGAACGGATCGCCTGTTATCATCTGCTGTGACTTCAAGTAGATTTATTTCACCTTCCGGACTTGTTCCCTAACATAGTGATACTTCCGAGAAAATGTCCTGGTGCCCTTCATGACCTGTTCATTGGCAAATATGATTGCAGCAGAATTGTCACAATACATATCAATAGGCGATTCAATTGAAGGCATAACACCAAGCCTTGAAATGAATTTCCTAATCCAAAAGCCTCCATTGCAATTATGGCTCAAGCTTCGTTCGCAGACATCGCAATCGTATCGCTTCGCTCTTCAGCCAATGCTTCCTCCATTGATGACAAAGACATAACCCGCCCGAGACCGATCATCTTTATCACACCGCTGGACGCATCACAGAACCAGAACACAAGTTCTGCGGTTCCGATTTCTCCATACACTAAAAACATATCTTTCGTATTCCTAAGATATTTTAGAATATGTTTAACAGCAATCCAGTGAAGTTCACCCGATTCGTTGATATCGACTGTCATGTTTTGAGCGAACGCCACATCTAGCCTTGTGCATCTCACAAAGATACATAGATCCTACAAATGAAGCATAAGGAACTTTCGCATGCTGCCACCTCACAGTGTTGAAGCACACATATCGCTACATAAGCCATGCTTTACTTCCATCGGCAAATATCCTTTCTGGGAATTTTGCATATTGAATCTCTTCAATATTTTATCAATGTAAGCGCTTTGACTTAAACCATTAACCGCTTGACCTATCTCGGTAGATCTTGATTTCCAGAATGTATGCAGCTTCTCCTAAATCCTTCATGGAAAAACACTTCCCAAGATATGCCTTAACATTTTGCAAACTCGAAATGTCTTTTCCCATAATTAATATGTCATCGACATAAAGAATTAGGAAAATTACATCACTCCCACTAACTTTGTGATATACACATGGCTCATCGAGATTTTGAATAAATCCATACCTTTTGATTTCTTCATCAAATCTTTTATTCCATTGCCTTGATGCTTGCTTCAATCCATAAATGGACCTTTGAAGTTTGCATACACGGTTTGGAAATTGTGGATTCACGAACCCCTCAAAGGTTTCATATAGATGTCTGCATCTAAGCGACCATTTAAGAAGGCGGTTTTGACATCCATTTGCCATATCTCATAGTCATAGTATGCCGCTATAGCTATGAGAATTCTAATAGCTCTAATGTCCGCTATAGGAGAAAAGGTCTCCTCGTAATCAATGCCATAAGTTTGAGTAAAACCTTGCGCAACTAGACGAGCTTTATAGACGTATACATTGCCATCCATGTCAGTCTTAATCTTATAGAGCCACTTACTTCCAACCACCATGCTTGGAGGTAAGTCAACCTCTACCCGACTTCATTTTCTCATGGATTGCATTTCATTCATTGCAACTTGCCATTTATCCTTATCGACTGCCTGGCCATGGCAGCTTTATAACTAGTAGGCTCTCCAAGATCTCCTAACATAGTTTCTCTCAACCTCTATGTTAAGACATAGACGTCAGCACGGTATTCCTTACGGATCTACTAACGGAATCACTTCAACTCTCGGGAGGACCAGCATCATCGTTCTACCGAAGCGTTAGTGTTTTCGAAGGTAATGCATCTTCTTGATCATCTTCCGATCATAAACTCTCCCATCAATTTTTGAGATACGAGATCTCTTCAAGAAAATCTCCATACCTAGCAATAATTACTTTATTTTCGCTGATAGTAAAAGTAGTAACCCATAGTTTCCTTAGGGTATCCTACTAAGATACACTTTACAGATCTTTGTTGGAGTTTATCCACGAGTCACGCCTAACATACGCCGCAACCCCGCACCTTTAAATAAGACAAATTAGGAGCTTTACCATGCCATATTTCATATGGTGTCTTATCAACCTTCTTGGTGGGAACCATATTTAGAATGCTAACAGTACTGATTCCAAAGCATAATCCCAAAAGGATAAAGTAGAGTGGTAAGATTAAACATAGATCGCATGTCCTAACAATGTACGATTAGTTCTCTCAGATACACCATTTTGTTGTGGAGTATATGGAGAAGTGAGATTCTCGACAATTCCATTCTCAGCTAAGTAATCTTTAAACTCTTGGCTTAGATACTCTCCTCCTCTATCGGATCGAAGAGCTTTAATCTTCTTTCCCAATTGCAGCTCTACTTCAGCTTTGAAAACCTTAAATGTTTCAAACACTTCATGTTTATGCTTAAGTAAATAAACATAACCATAACGCTGAAATCATCAAGAAGGTTAAGAAGTAGCTAGTACCTCTCTTTGACACATGTCTAAATGGTCCACACACATCAGTATGAATAAGACCAAGTAGATCAGAAGCCCTCTCTATATTGCTATGAAAAGGTTTCTTAGTCATCTTCCCAGATATGCATGACTCACATTTATCAAATGATTCATCATTGATATTTTGCAAAAGCCCTTCTTGTTGCAGCTTATGCATGCAAGCCTTGCCTATATGAGCAAGTCTACAATGCCAAAGATAAGAAGAATTCAAGTCTAACTTATCTTTTGTTAATGCTAAACACTGAATTATTATTATTGTTAGATTCATTTCCAATCACATCAATTTCAAACACACCATTCACAGTAATTGCTTTAAAATAAAATACACCATTTAAAGAAACATCAATTCCATTACGTGAAATAGTATGAGTAAAACCATCATCCAACAAAACTGAAAAGGAAACAACACCTCTAATTATAGAAGGTGCGAATGACAATTGTTTAATAACAAAGACTAAGCCCAAAGGAAATACTAAACTAAACGTTCCTATGGCTTCAACAATGCATGTGCACCGCTTTCCCACATGCATATATTGCTCCCCATAGGCAAGCTTCCTTTCCACTCTAAACCCCTCAAGTGTATTAAAATGTGAATACCACAGCCAGTATCATATACCCAGGAATTATTATGATTTAGAGTAAATAATTCAATGACAAATAAATTACCGTAAGAACCTACCAAGGACCCTTCATACTTCATCTTATTTGCCCGCAATTCATCAAGATAAAGAGCACGTTTCTTCCAATGCCCAACGCCTACAAAGTGGTGGCATGCTTGATCCTTTTAGGATTTTCCTTCCTAGAGTAGGGTTCTTCTTGTTGAGGTTGATAGGCCATCACCGCTTGCCTTTGTCAACCTTCCTTACCCTTCTTGTTGTTCGCATTTGCGGTTTTGGCTTATTAACCTTCCACCCTCGAATAGCAAGTACATGGGCTGTAGGAACCTTTTGAGGCAACCCCTTCATAGTCAATTAGCAATGCGTGTAGGTCAAGAATCGCCTTCCCCACGCTAAAGGCATATTGAAATTTCTCGACAAAACCATTAAAACTTAGTTAAGGGATCTATTAATCGATTCACGTACCTATGTCATCATCATAAGTTTTTCCAAGTGCTTTGAGCTGGTCCATGTAACCTTTCATTTCCAGTACATGAGCACTTACGGGTTTACCCTCACCTTGCCTACAAATGTAACGCTCCGGTCAAGTCATAAATCTCGACGGCAAATGGTTTCTCAAACATAGTCCAAGTTCATTGAGCATATTATATGGGAAATGATGTTCAAACCGCTTTGAAGAGCGTATTCCATCGTTCCCAACATAAGACAAGCCACATCATTATGACGCTTATACTGTTGTTGCAAGCCAATTTGAGCTTGAGTAGTATGTGACCAGTTGGTTGTTCGGGCAAGGTTCATAAAGATATTTCAACCGGTCACAACTCTACGCATAATTTTCAAAGAGCGTGCCAATCATTGAAATTCTTAGAGCCACCAACTTTTCTCGATCAAAAGGTTTGAACACATAACTTAGTGCAGTGTTAGTGTTATCGTTATTTTGAGCCATTTCTACAGAAAAAGTTCAAGTATTAGTATTTTCGATAATACAATTTTTCAAGAAAATAAAATATACCCAACGGAATATAAAACATATAACCATATAATTTTCTTGAAAACTAGGATCCATATTATCATAGGTTCATTACATCAGTTGATCTGCTAGCAATGAACGCATATAATAAGGTAATCATTTAACATTAATTGGCAAACAATTTCCAACTCCTAGATCATTATGGAATTTATATTTTCCAACGCTATTTCAAATATAAACATGTTTCATCCCATCTTATGCCATTGAGTCCAGGTCTCACTTCCTACTCAACTTAAGTATCTAACTTAAGAATGCAAATATATCCATGTAAGGTCCGACTTTACATAGAGATTTACCTCTCCATTACAATCTAGCCAAGTACTGTCATGACTTAAATTGCAACTTCAAGTGTTCCTTTTAATTAGATGGCATATAACTTAATTTAAAAGGGTACTAGTTTTGATTTTATGTGGTCAAATCAAATATGTACAAAGATGTCATGCATTCATCTTGTAGCATAAATTTAATAAAAAACTTTTATTACCAATTCATAAAGATCAAATTATCAAAGTTTTGATTGAGGTATTGGGTTCACCAATCAAGGAATTTAGTATTAATTATCGTCCATTATACCGTACTTTTGCATAAGTGTAAACACTTAGTGTTTCGGTAATTACCACCAGTGGCTTATGGAATTAAAACTAATTCGCCCTTAAGATGAGTTTGCACATTTTATGGCTTACTAGGTAGCTCCATTCGAACTTACAGAGGGCGAGGACCGTAAGCTAAAGCATAACCTTGACATCCTCATGATCAAGCATTCTTTATTAACCCCTTTATAGTTCATTCTAATGGGTGAGCCGTTCACACCATTTGTACCAAAGTCACCAATCAATTAAACTATTGAAAACTTAACTCTTCCAAAACAAATCAAATTTCGCCATTGTTTAGTCCGTATTATTTTCTATTCAAAATTACCCTTTGCTTAAACTGTCGCACATAATAAACAAACAAGTAATACCAATAAAAAATAAACTACTAAAAAAAACAATGCATTATAATAAACAATTTATACGCAAAACAAGTAGCCACATGCAGCTTATTCGATAAAACCCTATTAATAATCAATTTCTAGGTTAAATTAATGTATATATTAATTAGGGCTTTCACTCTCTCAATTGAGAGTGAGCCACATACATCGACGAATCGATTGCGTAAACCCATAATTAATGATATACCAAATTGCACATAATTGATTCATTAATATACATAATTGGAGTCTTTCCCAATTCAAGATTTATCGTAATTAAATATGTCTCAACAATTAAACAATTATCAAAGCAACTTATCCATGACTAACATGCATGTATAATCATGGATATCATAACAATTATACAAATAAGTCACAAGATCGCATATAAAAATTCCATGACACATAACAAATTATTCATGAATTAAGCACGTAATCAATATTAATTCTAGGTTTTAATAAAGTTAGCAAACAATTTTCAAAACCCTAAAAATTTATACATGTGTCGACATAAAAAAAATAGGGGAACGCCCCAATTAAAAAAAATCGACTAAACATAAATTAAACATAAACCCTAGATTAACATATCAAACAACATACAAGTATTTGTTTTATTACGCGTTTATGTAATTAATTACTCATTAAAACCAATGACTCGTGATGCCACTGTTGGAATTATATAACATGACATTCAAATAAATATTCACAAAACATCAAAGTAATCATATGAAGGTATAGGATTTATTAATGAACAATTAATTAACATAAACAAGAATATGCGTACCTTTCTTGATTCTAGCCGAACAAGAATCAAATTCACAAACTAGCAACGGATGAACCCTAATTTGATTTAATTAGGATTATATGAATTACCCCTTACCGCTTTGTAATTCAATCCAAGATAATAATAAAGTATGTTATTACTATGTTCTTGTACACTAAACCGAATTAAAGTAATGCTAGTTTTTATCAAACAAATAACTTGGTTTGTGGAAAAAGAGTGGATCGATCCCTTAGGGGTGTCGACCGGTTTTTGAGAGCAAAGAAAACACACACAAACAATTTAGGGTTTAGCAATGAGCACAAGAGATGGAAAAATAAAACCCCTAGCCTTGTTTATATACCCAACTAAACTTGGTGAACAAGTTGGTTTTTCTTTCCTTGTTTCTCTCCTTGGCCGATCGGTTTGGACTCCCTAAAGGGATTCCGGAACCTTCCCAAACTTTGCAATTAAGTCCTTTTCCAAATACTTTTAAAGCCCGTTAGTCCATTACATTAATTACTTAACGTCCATATTATTTCGCTTTAATAAATAAATAAATATAACGTTTATATTTAATTATTAACCTTAAATTCTCATACGTAAAGTGTGCAATCCCATAGTCTCGAGTTCAATCCTAACTCACGTCTACTAATTTACATCCATAAAACTAACACTTAGTAGCGAATTGCTGTATTTATAATGCAGTACCGTTCTTTCTAGCATAGTAGTAAACAAGTATAAGCTTAGAGATGATATTATCACCTACAATCTTGTTGGGATGGGATGCAAATAAGTAGGACTTCGGGTAAATAGACTTACAAATGTTTTACATGTGTTCTTGATTCTATCAGACGCTTGTATCTCTATGAATCGTATTTATTACTTAAACTTTTACATCCTCAACATGCACACTCAGACTATTATATCATACACAAGGCAAACTACTTCCCGGTTTTAGCAATGTGTATCTCTTATGCCAGATAACAACTTATGGAGTAGTTTATTTTTGGTCCATTTCATTTAGTTAACCCACTCCTAATTTTCACAGGTTCATGACAGCTCGTATGCATTGGTGGTAAGTACATAGAGCATAACCGATAACTTCTACCACGGAAAAGATCGTTCCAAACTCCACATCAACTGCCTCTTTCGAGTAGGAGGAGCCGCAATCCTCCTATCCAATCGTCCCTCCGACCACAACATATCAAAATACCAACTTCTTCACACAATACACACTAACACATCAAGTTAAGACCAGTCCTACAAGTCTATCTTTCGTGAAGAAGACAAAGACGGTCTGGTTGGTGTCACAATTAACAAAGACCTCATTAATGCAGCCAAAGCTACCATCAAACCCAATGTAACAACCCTTGGTTATCTAATCTTACCAACAGAAGAAAAACTGACATACTCAATGAACTACATTGTAAGGAAAATATTTCCAACATTTAACATCAAACTGTATATTCCTAATTATAGCAAGGTTGTTGATCACTTTTTGCCACATGTTGGTGGGAAGCTAGGTTGCACGGACATGCCTAAAAACTCGAAGTGTCGGTGTCCGACACGCGTTCCATTACCGGACATGGCTCCTGACATCGCGACATCGTCCGACATCACGACGTACGTGTCCCACGTCTATTCGATCCGACACGGTTGATACGCCAGAGACACGGTAGGACATTCGGTAGGATGAACAGATCGAGTTGAGTACCAAAGCAATTTTGAGAAAACAAATTCGCTTTCATAAATAGATTCGCTTGTTGGTGTGTAAATGATGGGTGGATGCGTTTTTCCATTGAGTGGGAGTGATGATCTGCTCTTGTTGAAGCGATTACATTGAGGTTTAAGTTTATGGGAGGGTGGATAGGATGAAGGAGATGAGGATATATGAAAAGAGAGAAAATGAGATGGGAAGGAGACAAGGAGGTCAGGAAAATTAGATGATGGGAGGGTTATTTAGGTTATGGGTAAAATATCTATAATACCCTTTGGCTATATTTTTAATTTTTAGTTTTGTTGTTAATTAAATTTCACTTGATTGCCACTTGTCCTAATATTATTTGTTCTTGAATATATCTTATTTTTACAACTTTAACTTCGATCTTATTTGATCATATATATATATATATATATATATATATATATATATATATATATATATATATATATATATATATATATATATATATATATATATATATATATATATATATATATATATATATATATATATATATATATATATATATATGTATATATATATATATATATATATATATTAACGCGTCCACGCTTCGCGGTCCGCTGTTCCTATTTTTTAGACATTTGCCGGTACACGTGGTTCTGTCCGTGGTTGTCCGTGTCCGTGCAACCTAGGAGGGAAGCTAGTGCTTGATGAATTGCAAAAGTTATTATGGTTTTCGGATGCACACATGGAAGCTTCTAGAATGACATTGTATAGGTATGGGAATACCTCTAGTAGCTCGATATGGTATGAGTTGGCGTACATGGAGGCTAAGGGTCGTGTCAAGAAAGGTAATGTGGTCTGGCAGATGGCATTTGGGTCAGGTTTTAAGTGTAATAGTGTTGTTTGGCGTGCAATGAAGAGCTTTGAGTGTGATGAATATAACCCTTGGATGGATGAAATTGATGGATTTCCTGTGACTAAAGAGGACTTTGGACCGTATCCTGTCTACTACGAGAACTGATTTGTACACTATTATATCAGATAAGACAATAATTATGGTAATACCAAAGGGCCTTTGGTCTAACGGTATCCTTGACAAAGCTACGTTCTCGGTCAAGAGGTGGCAGGTTCATGTCCCGCAAGGGACAAAGTGGGATTTGTGTGCTTGTTAAAGTATGTACTCCATATAATAAATGAGTGTATGTGCGAGTTTGCCAATAAATTGTACGTGGTTTGCAGTATCGATAT
>OU343217.1:16985043-17019286 GCA_910596185.1 Chrysanthemum makinoi
AGTCTTAAAGCTTAATGTACAAAATACAAAGCATTATTAATGTGACAAAGATATTTAATGTAGTTAATTAATTAACTGATCAATAAATACAATTAATGCAGTTATTAAAACACACCTTACACAAGAAATACAAATTATCAAGCATATTGTACAACCAACTTAAACATAATTCATGCATTAAAATATCACTAATACAAATAAAAAACATTATACAAATATTGGCGGCGAACAACGGTCCCAATGGGCGAGCGAGCAGTCTTAACAATCAAATTATCAAGCATATTGTACAACCACTTAAACATAATTCATGCATTAAAAATGTCACTAATACAAATAATAAAAGCCATGCTACGAGATATTCAGAGCGATTCGGCGGGCAAAATGGGCTTAAGCCCAAACTGGTGGACCAATCGAGCTCAAGCCGAGCGGGCATGGGCCAAATAGGCCTTGCCATACGGGCTCGAGCCCGAACGGGCACGGGCTAAACGAAATTCTTGATATCCGTAAATTTATTGTTAAAAGAGCATAATAAAACTAAATACAATTCAGTAAATTTTATTTCAGAATCTTCATGTACTTGCCTAGCGGATACCTACTAGTAAGTATATTATGTTGAAAAGATAAGTGTGTTAAAATGGTAGAATAAAGAGTATTTATTGGATTTTAAAGAGTAAAGAATTTACAAAAAGAGGATTTTTTTTCCTACAACAGCTATTTTTTTTTTGCCCGGCCCATTGCATTATTAAAAGAAAAAAAAGAAAAAGAAAAAAGAAAGGATAAAGGGCGTAGTGTCGACGGAGGAAGCACCTATAGCGCCACTACTGTATAGTGGCTCGCGCCATAAGTTGCGTTATCGGCCGTCCCTATGCCGTGTGCTCTTACTATGATTTGGAGAATGGAGATGCTCTAACTATAAGGCCAAATAAAATTTCAAGCTTCTCTAAATTTGGTAGCCGGAACCCAACCCCAGTAAACAAATGAACACATTTCAAAATCAAAGAAGTAATAATATGAATTTTCAAATTGAAACTAACGTAAACCAGAATACAAAAAATGCAAGAAATAAACAAAAAACAAAACAAAACAAGAACGCGGATGCAAATCACTTGGAACAATTGATGAGATGAGATTAAAGCGACCTAGAAGATATGTCGACAGCCATGAAGATTCCTATAAGTTGTTAGGTACATGATGAGAATGGGGCGGGCATAATGAGACAATGAAAGCTAGGATAATATATCTAGTGTTTAATTATTAGATAGTTAGATTAGATATGCAAACACACGTACATCATGATGAACTTGTCATTTTCATTCTTTAATATTGTGTGTTTTAATTTGTAGCATGAATGAGAATGCTTTAATTGGACTGATCGAGTTGGCACTATATCCTTTTGAGCACCAATTTGTAGCCAAAATTAAAGTCATAACAAGAATATCCAAGCCATAACGATACAGTTCACATTCACCTTGAAAAGATTTCATACCACATGCAATTGTTATGTTGATATCCCTACTGATCGTATGTCTTATTATTCTGTTATACTTTTTCAAGACCAAAAAAAATTCATGCAAAGTTTACTTAATAGATTTCGCATGTTACACGCCCCCAAGTTCTCAGAAGTGGTCAAAAGAGCTTGTTTCGAATCAATTAAGGGCCTACAAATATTTCTCAGAAGAGAATTTGGATTTCATGAATAAAGTAATTGAAAGATGCGGCCTTGGCGACTCCACTTATTTGCCAGAGATCTATTCAAGACCAACTTATAACCCGTCCATAGAAGATTCAAGAAGGGAAGCTGAGATGGCCATATTTGGTTCGGTAGACATGCTTTTGGCAAAATCAGGTGTACGAAGTGATGATATTGGGATCTTAGTGTTGGAATTATATAACATGACATTCAAATAAATATTCACAAAACATCAAAGTAATCATGCGGAAGCGTATAGGATTTATTAATGAACAATTAATTAACATAAAAGATTTCTTGATTCTAGCCGAACAAGAATCAAATCCACAAACTAGCAGCGGATGAACCCTAATTTGATTTAATTAGGATTATATGAATTACCCACTTACGTTTGTAATTCAATCCAAGATAATAACAAAAAATATGTTATTACTATGTTCTTGTACACGCATACTAAACCGAATTAAAAGTAATATAGTTTTATCAAACAAATAACTGTTTTTGTGGAAAAAGTGGATCGATCCTTAGGGGTTGTGGACCGGTTTTGAGAACAAAAGAAAACACAAACAATTTTAGTTTAGTGAAAGCATGAGATGGAAAAATAAAACCCTTAGCCTTGTTTATATACCCAACTAAACTTGGTGAACAAGTTGGTTTCTTCTTGTTTCTCTCCTTGGCCGATCGGTTTGGACTTCCCAAAGGGATTCCGGAACCTTCCCAAACTTTGCAATTAAGTCCTTTTCCAAATACCTTTACTTTAGTTAGTCCATTACATTAATTACTTAACGTTCGTTAGTTATTTCATTTAATAAATAAATAAATATAACGTTTATATTTAATTATTAACTTTAAATTCTCATACGTAAAGTGTGAATCCCATAGTCTCGAGTTCGATCCTAACTCACGTCTACTAATTTATATCCATAAAATTAACAGCTCCCACTTGGATATATCTTAATAGAGTGATCACATTCGGTTAGCGTCTAGCAACACTTCGATGCCTCTAGTACGAATCAAGTAAGGCTCCTGGAAAACCTTTTAATGATTTCTCATTATTATTATCCTTTTGTTTCTAATACTACGTTAAATAAAGATATGAAATTAAGTCATTCTTTATAAAACTATTCTGTTTCTCGTTATAAGTGATTGACCAAGATTACCAATCATCTAAACATATTTAGGGGAGATTTGGGTGCGGCACTTAAACATCTTATCAACCCTCTGAGGGGGCCTAGCGTATTAAACTCCAAATAAATTTGAAGAAACAAATTCTATTTTGACTACAAGAATAACCCACAAACTTTGTAACATTACTGAAAACAACCCTTATGATGACTACCCGATTCATTATAGCGTTAAGTTGCTTCCGCAATGCACTACATTCATGACACTTATACGGTATCTCAAGTAGAGGATAACTATTCATAATTTACTTATAACAATATCCACAAAGTAAATTATGTAGTTGGGATAAGTCCTCAATTCATTGAATATCATCGAAATGGTATGCATTCTCATCAATATACTTTCAAGTATATTCTATCACATCTCTCAGATTTGTCTTAATTTAATGATACTCCCATATCATTAATCGACAACGAACATTTAGAATAACTTAGTTATTCACGGATTAAACATGCAAATATAGGACAACAATATTATAAATGAAAATAAACATAATCCAAACTTTATTTCATTGAAATAATAAATGTTTTACAATATCCTTTATCCAAATACTAATCACATTTATGCATGAAACTATTAGCTAAACGAAGTCCAATTCCATTGGCAAGTCCTACAAGCTTGTCTTTAGCTAAAGCCTTAGTGAACGGATCAGACTAAGTTATCATCTTGTGAACTTTCATGAATTTATTTCACCTTCACGGACTTGTTCGAACATAGTGATACTTAAGTAGAAAATGTCGGTGCCCTTCATGACTCCAGGTTCATTGGCAAATATGATTGCGGCAGAATTGTCACAATACATATCAATAAGCGATTCAATTGAAGGCATAACACCAAGCCTTGAAATGAATTTCCTAATCCAAACACCTCCATTGCAACCTGAGAGCGGCTATGTATTCGCTTCGTCGCGCTACATCGCCGTGCCTACGCTTCTTGCTCTTCCATCAATTTGCTCCTCCATTGATGACAAAGACATAACCCGTCTGAGACTTTGTATCATCTTTATCACTTTGCCAGGGGCGCATCACGTACTGTAACACCAAGTTCGGCATGCGGATTTCCTCCATACACTAAAACATATCTTTCGTTATTCCTAAGATACTTTAGAATATGTTTAGGCAATCAGTGAAGTTCACCCGGTTCTGATGATATCGGTGCATGTTTTGAGCGAACGCCACATCTAGCCTTGTGCATCTCACGGCATACATAATAGATCCTACTGCCGAAGCATAAGGAACTTTCTGCATGCGTGCCACCTCAGCAGTGTTGAAGCACACACGTATCGCTACATAAGCCATGCTTTACTTCCATCGGCAAATATCCTTTCTTGGAATTTTGCATATTGAATCTCTTCAATATTTTATCAATGTAAGCACTTTGACTTAAACCAATTAACCGCTTTGACCTATCTCGGTAGATCTTGATTCCCAGAATGTATGCAGCTTCTCCTAAATCCTTCATGGAAAAACATTTCCCAAGATATGCCTTAACATTTTGCAAACTTCGAATGTCTTTTCCCATAATTAATATGTCATCGACATAAAGAATAGGAAAATTACACACTCCCACTAACTTTGTGATATACACATGGCTCATCGAGATTTTGAATAAATCCATACCTTTTGATTTCTTCATCAAATCTTTTATTCCATTGCCTTGATGCTTGCTTCAATCCATAAATGGACCTTTGAAGTTTGCATACACGGTTTGGAAATTGTGGATTCACGAACCCCTCAGGTTGCTTCATATAGATGTCTTCATCTAAGCGACCATTTAAGAAGGCGGTTTGACATCCATTTGCTATATCTCATAGTCATAGTATCTTTGCTATAGCTATGAGAATTCAATAGCTCTAATGTCGCTATAGGAGAAAAAGGTCTCCTCGTAATCTATGCCATAAGTTTGAGTAAAACCTTGGGCAACTAGACGAGCTTTATAGACGTGTACATTGCCATCCATGTCAGTCTTAATCTTATAGAGCCACTTACTTCCAACCACCTTGGCGTTTGGAGGTAAGTCAACCTCTACCAGACTTCATTTTCTCTCATGGATTGCATTTCCCCATTCATTGCAACCTGCCATTTATCCTTATCGACTTTGCCATGGCAGCTTTATAACTAGTAGGCTCTCCAAGATCTCCTAATATAGTTTCCTCAACCTCTATGTTAAGACATGACGCGTTCAGGTGCGTGTATTCCTTCTGGATCTACGAACGGGAATCACTTCAACTTCGGTGGAGGACCCGGACTATCGGGTTCCTCAGGGAACCGTTAGTGTTTTTGAGAAGGTAATGCATCTTCTTGATCATCTTCCAGATCATAAACTCTCCCACTGAATTCTTGAGATCCGAGATCTCTTTCAAGAAAATCTCCATACCTAGCAATAATTACTTTATTTTCAGTTGGATAGTAAAAGTAGTTACCCATAGTTTCCTTGGTATCCTACAAGATACACTTTACAGATCTTTGTTGGAGTTTATCTGTGAGTCCGCGTCTAACATACGCCTCAAACCCGAGACCTTTAAATAAAGGTTAGGAGCTTTACCATGCCATATTTCATATGGTGTCTTATCAACCTTCTTTGTGGGTACCATATTTAGAATGCTTGACAGTGATTCCAAAGCATAATCCCAAAAGGATAAAGGTAGAGTGGTAAGATTAAACATAGATCGTATCATGTCTAACAATGTACGATTTCTTCTCTCAGATACACCATTTTGTTGTGGAGTATATGGAGAAGTGAGATTATGGACAATTCCATTCTCATTAAGTAATCTTTAAACTCTTGGCTTAGATACTCGCCTTCTCTATCGGATCGAAGAGCTTTAATCTTCTTTCCCAATTGCAGTTCTACTTCAGCTTTGAAAACCTTAAATGTTTCAAACACTTCATGTTTATGCTTAAGTGAATAAACATAACCATAACGGTGAAATCATCGAGTAAGGTTAAGAAGTAGCTAGCACCTCTCTTTGACACATGTCTAAATGGTCCACACACATCAGTATGAATAAGACCAAGTAGATCGGAAGCCTCTCTATATTGCTATGAAAAGGTTTCTTAGTCATCTTCCCAGATATGCATGACTCACATTTATCAAATGATTCATCATTGATATTTTGCAAAAGCCCTTCTTGTTGCAACTTATGCATGCGAGCCTTGCCTATATGAGCAAGTCTACAATGCCAAAGATAAGAAGAATTCAAGTCTAACTTTATCTTTTTGTTAATGCTAAACATTGAATTATTATTATTGTTAGATTCATTTCCAATCACATCAATTTCAAACACACCATTCACAGTAATTGCTTTAAAATAAAATACACCATTTAAAGAAACATCAATTCCATTACGTGAAATAGTATGAGTAAAACCATCATCCAACAAAGCTGAAACAACACCTCTAATTATAGAAGGTGCGTAATGACAATTGTTTAATAACAGTACTAAGCCCAAAGGAAATACTAAACTAAACGTTCCTATGGCTTCAACAGCTGCATGTGCACCGTTTCCCACATGCATATATTGCTCCCCATAGGCAAGCTTCCTTTCCACTCTAAACCCCTGAAGTGTATTAAAAATGTGAATACCACAACCCATATCATATACCCGGGATTATTATGATTTAGAGTAAATAATTCAATGACAAATAAATTACGGAAGAACCAGGCGCCCGGACCCTTCGGTACTTCATCTTATTTGCGCAATTCATCAAGATAAAAGCACGGTTTCTCTTCAATGCCCAACGCTCTACAGTGGTGGCATGCTTGATCCCTTTTAGGATTTTCCTTCCTAGGAGTAGGGTTCTTCTTGGGTTGAGGTTGATAGGCCATCACCTATTTGCCTTTGTCAACCTTTCCACTTACCCTTCTTGTTGTTCGCAGCTGCGGTTTGGCTTATTAATCCTTCCACCACTGAATAGACAAGTACATGGTAGGAACCTTTTGAGGCAACCCCTTCTCTAGAATCAATTAGCAATGCGTGTAGGTCATCGCTTGTCTTCAGCGCAGTGCATATTGAAATTTCGACAAAACCATTAAAATCCTTGTTAAGGGATATTAATGATTCACGGCTATGTCATCATCATAAGTTTTCCAAGTGCTTTGGTGGTCCATGTAACCTTTCATTTCCAGTACATGAGCACTCACGGGTTTACCCTCACCTTGCCTACAATTTAGTAACGCGTCGGTCAAGTCATAAATCTCGACGGCGGCTGGTTTCTCAAACATAGTCCGAAGTTCATTGAGCATATTATATGGGAATGATGTTCGAACGCGCGAAGAAGTTCCCGTTCCCAACATAAGACAAACCACATCATTATGACGCTTATACTCAAGTTGCGCCGTCAATTTGAGCTTGAGTAGTATCAGGACCAGTTGGTTGTTCAGGGCAAGGTTCATAAAGATATTTCAATCTGTCAGCAACTCTACAACAATTTTCAAAGGCGGTGCCAATCATTGAAATTCTTAGAGCCAGTCAACTTTTCTCGATCAAAAAAGGTTTTGAACACATAACTTAGTGCAGTGTTAGTGTTATCGTTATTTTGAGCCATTTCTAGAGAAAAAAGTTCAAGTATTAGTATTTTCGATAATACAATTTTTCAAGAAAATAAAATATACCTTGAAATATAAACATATAACCATATAATTTTCTTGAAAACTAGGATCCAAGTTATCATAGGTTCATTACATCAGTTGATCTCGCTAGCAATGAGCATATAATAAGTAATCTGTGAACATTAATTGAAACAATTTCCAACTCCTAGATCATTATGGAATTTATATTTTCCAACGCTATTTCAAATATAAACATGTTTCATCCCATCTTATGCCATTGAGTCCAGGTCTCACTTCCTACTCAACTTAAGTATCTAACTTAAAGAACTGCAAATATATCCATGTAAGGTCTGACTTTACATAGAGATTTACCTCTCCATTACAATCTAGCCAAGTACTGTCATGACGTAAATTGCAACTTCAAGTGTTCCTTTTAATTAGATGGCATATAACTTAATTTAAAAGGGTACTAGTTTTGATTTTATGTGATCAAATCAAATATGTACAAAGATGTCATGCATTCATCTTGTAGCATAAATTTAATAAAAAACTTTTTATTACCAATTCATAAATATCAAATTATCAAAGTTTTGATTGAGGTATTGGGTTCACCAATCAAGGAATTTAGTATTAATTATCGTCCATTATACCGTACTTTTGCATAAGTATAAACACTTAGTGTTTTGATTAATTACCACGAAGTGGCATGGAATTAAAACTAATTCGCCCTTAAGATGAGTTTGCACATTTTATGGCTTACTAAGCAGCTCCATTCGAACTTACGAGGCAGAGGACCGGGTAAGCAAAAGCATAACCTTAGACATCCTTTCAGTGTACTTATGCGCACTTCTTTATTAACCCTTTATAGTTCATTCTAATGGGTGAGCCGTTCAGTCATTTGTACCAAAGTCACCAATCAATTAAACTATTGAAAACTTAACTCTTCCAAAACAAATCAAATCTCGCCATTGTTTAGTCCGTATTATTTTTCTATTCAAAATTACCCTTTGCTTAAACATCTCACATAGTAAACAAACAAGTAATACCAATAAAAATAAACTACTAAAAAAACAATGTGCACATAATAAACAATTTATACGTGTAAACAAGTAGCCACATGCAACTTATTCGATAAAACCCTATTAACAATCAATTTCTAGGTTAAATTAATGTATATATTAATTAGGGCTTTCACTCTCTCAATTGAGAGTGAGCCACATACATCGACGAATCGATTGCGTAAACCCATAATTAATTATATACCAAATTGCACATAATTGATTCATTAATATACATAATTGGAGTCTTCCCCAATTCAAGATTTATCGTAATTAAATATGTCTCAACAATTAAACAATTATCAAAGCAACTTATCCATGACTAACATGCATGTATAATCATGGATATCATAAAAATTATACAAATAAGTCACAAGATCGCATATAAAAATTCCATGACACATAACAAATTATTCATGAATTAATCACGTAATCAATATTAATTCTAGGTTTTAATAAAGTTAGCAAACAATTTTCAAAACCCTAAAAATTTATACATGATGACATAAAAAAAGGAAGCAGCCCAATTAAAAAATGGAACTAAACATAAATTAAACATAAACCCTAGATTAACATGTCAAACAACATACAATTATTTGTTTTATTAGCGTTATGTAATTAATTACTCATTAAAACCAATGACTCGTGATGCCACTGTTGGAATTATATAACATGACATTCAAATAAATATTCACAAAACATCAAAGTAATCATGCGGAGCGTATAGGATTTATTAATGAACAATTAATTAACATAAAAGAATATGCATACCTTTTCTTGATTCTAGCCGAACAAGAATCAAATACACAAACTAGCAACGGATGAACCCTAATTTGATTTAGTTAGGATTATATGAATTACCCCTTACCGGTTTGTAATTCAATCCAAGATAATAACAAAAGTATGTTATTACTATGTTCTTGTACACCCGTACTAAACCGAATTAAAGTAATGCTAGTTTTTATCAAACAAATAACTTGGTGTTGTGGAAAAGAGTGGATCCTTAGGGGTGTCGACCGGTTTTTGAGAGCAAAGAAAACACACACAAACAATTTAGGGTTTAGCAATGAGCACAAGAGATGGAAAAATAAAACCCTAGCCTTGTTTATATACCCAACTAAACTTGGTGAACAAGTTGGTTTTTTCCTGTTTCTCTCCTTGGCGATCGGTTTGGACTCCTAAAGGGATTCGGAACCTTCCCAAACTTTGCAATTAAGTCCTTTTCCAAATACTTTTAAAGCCCGTTAGTCCATTACATTAATTACTTAACGTTCGTTAGTTATTTCGTTTAATAAATAAATAAATATAACGTTTATATTTAATTATTAACTTTAAATTCTCATACGTAAAGTGTGCAATCCCATAGTCTCGAGTTCAATCCTAACTCACGTCTACTAATTTACATCCATAAAACTAACACTTAGTAGCGAATTGCTGTATTTATAATGCATTACCGTCTCTTTCTAGCATAGTAGTAATCAAGTATAAACTTAGAGATGATATTATCACCTACAATCTTGTTGGGATGGGATCACGGTATGAGGACTTACAGCGTGGGACTTGCTAATTGACTTTTCACAGGTTCTTTTGATTCTCATAAGCATAATATCTCTATGAATCGTATTTATTACTTAAACTTTTACATCCTCAACATGCAAACTCAGACTATTATATCGTACACAAGGCAAACTACTTTCCGGTTTTAGCAATGTGTATCTCTTATGCCAGATAACAACTTATGGAGTAGTTTATTTTTGGTCCATTTCATTTAGTTAACCAACTCCTAATTTTCACAGGTCCATGACAGCTCGTATGCATTGGTGGTAAGTACATAGAGCATAACCGATAACTTCTACCACGGAAAAGATCGTTCCAAACTCCACATCAAATTTGCCTCTTAGAGGTAGGGCATAATCCTCATCCAATTGTCCCTCCGACCACAACATATCAAAATACCAACTTCTTCACACAATACACACTAACACATCAAGTTAAGACCAGTCCTACAAGTCTATCTTTCGTGAAGAAGACAAAGACGGTCTGGTTGGTGTCACAATTAACAAAGACCTCATTAATGCAGCCAAAGCTACCATCAAACCCAATGTAACAACCCTTGGTTATCTAATCTTACCAATAGAAGAAAAACTGACATACTCAATGAACTACATTGTAAGGAAAATACTTCCAACATTTAACATCAAACTGTATATTCCTAATTATAGCAAGGTTGTTGATCACTTTTTGCCACATGTTGGTGGGAAGCTAGGTTGCACGGACATGCCTAAAAACTCGAAGTAATAGGTGTGGAACCGCGTGTCGGTCTGGGGACATGGCCGGACACGGCTGGGATGCGTGTCCGACCTTGCGTGCGATAATCCCGCGTGCTATTCGATCCAGACCGCGGGTTGGATCTGGCGTAGGACGGGTAGGACGGGTAGGATGAGCAGTCGAGTTAGTACCAAAGCAATTTTGAGAAAAACAAATTCGTTTCATAAATAGATCTGTTCTTGTTGGTGTGTAAATGATGGGTTGGATGTGGGTTTTCCATTGGAGGAGAGATGATTCGTTCTTGTTGAGCAATTTACATTGAGGTTTGTGTTTATGGGAGGGTTGATAGGATGAAGGAGATGAGGATATATGCAGAGAGAGAAATGAGATGGGAAGGAGATGAAGGGAGAATTGGGAAAAAATTAGATGATGGGAGGGTTATTTAGGGTTATGGGTAAAATATCTATAATACCCTTTGGCTATATTTTTAATTTTTAGTTTTGTTGTTAATTAAATTTCACTTGATTGCCACTTGTCCTAATATTATTTGTTCTTGAATATATCTTATTTTTACAACTTTAACTTAATCTTATTTGATCATATATATATATATATATATATATATATATATATATATATATATATATATATATATATATATATATATATATATATATATATATATATATATATATATATATATATATATATATATATACTATATATATTACCGTGTCCTTAGTGTCCGTGTCCTATATTTTTAGACTTCTTGGTATCGTCATTAATGCGTGTCGTGTCGGTGTCGTGTCCGTGCAACCTAGGAGGAAGCTAGTGCTTAATGAATTGCAAAAGTATTATGGTTTTAGGATGCACACATGGAAGCTTCTAGAATGACATTGTATAGGTATGGGAATACCTCTAGTAGCTCGATATGGTATGAGTTAGGCGTACATGAGTAAATTAGAGTGTCAAGAAAGGTAATGTGGTCTGGCAGATGGCATTTGGGTCAGGTTTTAAGTGTAATAGTGTTGTTTGGCGTGCAATGAAGAGCTTTGAGTGTGATGAATATAACCCTTGGAGGGATGAAATTGATGGATTTCCTGTGACTAAAGAGGACTTTGGACCGTATCCTGTCTACTACGAGAACTGATTTGTACACTATTATATCAGATAAGACAATAATTATGGTAATACCAAAGGGCCTTTGGTCTAACGGTATCCTTGACAAAGCTACATTCTCGGTCAAGAGGTGGCAGGTTCATATCCCGCAAGGGACAAAGTGGGATTTGTGTGCTTGTTAAAGTATGTACTCCATATAATAAATGAGTGTATGTGCGAGTTTGCCAAAAAATTGTACGTGGTTTGCAGTATCGATATCCCATCCATTTTTTTTAACGGCAAATTTTATAAACTAGCAAGAAGTTAGAAAGAACATTACAAAGAAATCAAATGAGGATTTTTCATCCAACTCTCCAAAGAAAACAAACTATTACAATTGCGGGACTTTAAACTATAATAATAAAGTTTTAGAATTTGTGACCAAATTAAAAGAATCTACCATCGAGATCTCGCTAACACACCATTATCGTGACTACAAAAACGTCAACTACATTTCACATTTCTGTGGTAAAATAAAATGATTCCATCAGAGATCACTTCACAGAATGAGGTTCTTTATTAAATAGTTGTTGAAGATATTAATGTTGAGCAAAATATATCGTTTATCCTAAATAACAACTAAGTTGTTGAAAGTTCAAATTTTCACTGCTTAACCGTTCCAAGCTCTATATCAACTTTTTGTTCCGAGTTGGTGGTTCCACGATCCAACCACAAAATTTCAAAATACCAATTTATTCACACTATACACACCAACACATCCAGTTTACTGTTGGACCTGTTACGGATCTATGATCTAAACCGTAGTCACAATATACCAAAACACAAGATAAAAATTGAACTTTGCTAAATGTAAAATGCTTTTATTTAATTACCATCTTGTTTGTTTTCACAGAATATATATAAACATTGTGAAAAGGTATTACCGAAAGGGTTATGTTGGTTCGTTTGAACAACAGGCACAACCCTTCATGTTAACTGCCATACGCTGTTTCTATAACTAACTTCTAAACTACTTTATGGCGTACATAAGCTGCGTTTTGGATCAGCAGATTAGATTAACCCAATATTCTCCCTTAATCACAATCACGTCGTAGATCTTTAACTCCAATAAGTTGTCTTGTTAGAAACTTGATCTTGATGAGTGCTTTGTGATATGTAGCCTTTGATATTCTCCACTTATAAACTCAACTTGTAGTCTTCTCTTTCAACGCATTCTCTTGTGGTACTTTGTATGTGTTTACTTCTTCCATGAAATACGGGGTTAGATCATGTTCTATAGAAGATTTGTTATCAACCATTATTGTAACTTTTTCTTCCTTTGAGTGTGTAAGCACCTTAGTAGTCTCTTTAACCATAATGCTTGTGACACTCTGCAATAAATTGAATTAGCATGATGATAATCACGGGCTTGCTACGTGTACTCAAGCTAATTGGTGATTCACCATAGTAGAATATTATTCAGTAGTTCCTTTTCCTTCTAGAGTGTTGACTCCAACTACTCTTGTAAACGACCTTGTATCTTGTTTCCTCCATTATCCTTGTAGGTGATACCATAGACCTTTGTTCCTTTTACATAGTGTAATACTTGCCTTACAGCCTTCATATGTTGCTCTTTTGGTTCCTGCATAAAATGACTAAGTAATCCAAAAGGATAACTTAAGTCGGGTCTTGTGTAAAGCAGATATCTTAAACATCCAATTAAGCTTCGATATTCGGTTGAGTTGACCAGTGTTCTGTGTCAATCTTGTTCCTGGATCCATTGGTATTAGCGTCTCGTTGCAGTCTATCATTCCAACTTCCTTCAAGATCTTGCTTGCATAGGCGGATTGCTTTATTGACATGTCACCTCCAGTTTGTGTGACTTTTATTCCTAAATAGTAAGCTAATAAGCCTAGGTCACTCATTTCAAAATTTTTTCCATTTGAGCTTTCAACTTGTCGATCCCCTTATTTGGTGTACCAGTGATGATTAGATCATCTGCATAGACTTCTATTAGCAGTATTGAGTCTTTTATTGCCTTTGTGTAGATCGCTTGTTCTAGTGTACATTTCTTGAAATCTAACGACTTCAAGGTGTTGTCTAACTTTATGTTCCTTGCACGTGGTGCTTGTCTTAGTCCATATAGAGCTTTTAAAATTATAAACTTTTCCAAATTCTCTCTCTTTATGAATCCTTGGGTTGAGTACTTGACACTTCTTCCTTTAAATCTCCATGCGAAATGCATATTTGACGTCGAGGTGATGTACTTCCATTTGTTTATTAGCAACTGGCTAGTAATAGTGGAGTTTCCATCCTTACTCTGGTCGGAAACTTCTTCAAAGTCTATGACATGCTCTTGTATGTAACCTTTTGCTACTAGTCTTGCTTTATGCTTGGTAGTGTGCCATGCATCTTTCTTGGTCTTGAATACCCACTTTAAGCCAATTGCCTTATGTCCTTTAGGTAGTGTGGTTAATTCCCACGTGTTGTTCCTATTGATGGAATCTAACTTGACCTTCATTGCTTCGATCCATTTTTGATTGCTTGATGCTTCCTTATAGTTCTTGGGTTCATCTTTAGCCAATAGTAATTCCTCGGTGTTCTCGTATAAATCATCTAATGTTCTAAAACCTCTCAATGGTGTATGATCAAATCGTGAGTGTGAATTTGTGGTTAAGTATGAACAATTTTCACTTTGATAGATTGATTGTGTTGAGTTATTAGGTGTAACTTGAGAATTTACTTGCGATGAATTTTTTAATGGTGTGTGAAGTGTTTGTGAATGTGAGGGTGAGCTTTTTGTTGATGTTGTATATTCATCATCATCATTTTTAGGCAAATCGTTGTCTTCGTCACTTGGTTGGATTTCTTGAACATGATGATCATTTGTCGCTTCAAGATTTTCTATTTTGAAGTCAGTCCACTCGGGTTCATCACTAATGTTCTCAGTCATGTAATCCTTCCAATCCTATGTTTCATCCTCCTTAAACCTCACATCTCTACTAACACATATCTTTTGTGTTGTTAGATTAAATAGTCGATAAGCTTTTGATCCTTGTTCATTTCCTAAGTATACCATTCTACTACTTCTATCATCTAACTTCGTTAAACGTTGTGATGGTACCTTTGCATATGCTATCGGCCAAAACTTCGTAGATTCTCTAAGTTTTGCTTTCTTCATTTAATTGCTTCATATGGGTAACATCTTTCTAATGCTTTTGTAGGGCTATTTAAGATGTAAAGGCGTGTCTACTGACTTCAATAAAATTGTTTTAGCATGTTTGTTGCTTTCATCATACATCTTGTTGTAGACATAATTGTCCTATTCCTTCGTTCAACACTCCATTTGTTACTGTTGAGTAAGGTCTGATAAGTTGTCGTGCTATGCCATATTCTTTGTAGTATTGAGTGAATTCATTTGATGTGAATTGTCCTCCACGATCAGTTCTTATCATCTTTAATGTTGTCCCTAACTCCTTTTCTATTGTATTCTTGTATTCCTTGAAAGTATCAAATGCTTCATTTTTCGTATTTAGGAAATACACCAACATATATCTTGAGTAATCATCTACTAACAAGAATATGTATTTCTTTCCAGGAGAAGTTAATGGTGGTGTGATTGGTCCGCATAAATCTCCATATACTAAATCTAAAGGTGATGTTGATCTAGCTTTTGCTTTCTTGGGAAATGGCGCTCTACTATGTTTACCAATTAAACAAACACCACATATTTATGTTATGTGTTTAATGGAAGGTATGCCTTGAATTAAATTCCTTTGAGCCATTGATTTTAGTGACTGAAAGTTGAGATGTCCAAGTCTTGTGTGCGATAACCAAGTATTATCCTTTAAATCTGCTAATAGACAAACAGGTGTGCCTATCCTAATACTTGCTTTGTATAGTCGGTTTCTTTGTCGCGTAACTTTCATGAAGATTTTGTCATCCATGTCATAAAGTCGTAACTTTTCATCTTCCATTACTACTTTACAACCAATTTCGGTGAATTGTCCAAGGCTCAATAAGTTGCTTTTCAAGATAGGAATGTAATAGACATGTGATATAATTCTTTGCTTCTCGTTATCACATTCTATTAGGATTGAACCTTTTCCTTTGATTTCTATGTGTGAACCATCTCTGAATCTTACTTTTCTACTAACCTTCTCATCTAATTCCTTGAAGTGTTCTCTCACTCCAGTCATATGATTGCTTGCTCCATTGTCTAAATACCATAGACTATCCATATTTTTCTCTTTATATGCTACATCTTCTTCATGTAGCGAGACCTTTTGATCTTCAACTTCTTTTATTTGTATCCTTTTGTCTAAGTCTTCTAATATTGCCATTAATAGGGTATGTTCTAAGTCCTCTTCTACAAGATTAGATTGCTCATTTGAATTCGTCCTTTAAAATACTTTCCTCTATTCTCATGTCGTGTGAACATCAGTTTCTCTTGATTGTCCAACTTGTTTTTTCCTTTCTTGTACTAATTCTTTTCCTCATATGTCTTAAGTCTTCCAATTGCTTCTTCTCGTCATTTCATTAAGATCGAATATTGCTCTATTGATGCAACTATTTGCGAGATACCTATAAATTACAACATTTAATAGCTTTCTAACTACTGTTTGATCTTCAATTGTGTGTCCTAGACTAGCAGCTTTGTTTACTAAGGTTGTTATGTTTGTGGTGAAGGTGTCGATTTTCTTGTCTTCCTTCATATGTAACATCTCAAACTCATATTTTAGTGTTTGCAACCTTTCTTGTTGAACTCTTTGTTCACCAACGTATCTAGTCTTCAGAGCATCACATATGGATTTCACGTTTTTGTGCTTTGTTATTTGAAGTAATTGGTCATCGGGTAAAGATTGGTAAAGGAATGCGATAGCTGTTTTATCTTTCTTGTTATTGCTTTGAGTTGTTTCTAAAGGTTCTATCATTTCCCTTGACCATTAAGCTTCAAGGATGATTTGCATTGAATTACCCATAATGAGTAATTAGAGGGTTTTAGCATCAGGACATTGGTGTGGTGTACTAGTAGTACCCACTTCCTTCTTTGAACTTTCTCCACTTTCTTTCATCATATCTCTTGAATATTGACTAAAATCTCCAAAATACCTAACACTAAGTGTGTCAGAATTTTCTTCTTGGTGAGCTCTTTCGTTTTGTGCCTTAAAGGCTATAAAACTTTGGGGACTAGTTTATTCCAAAAACTATGCTAGGAGATTTTATATTCTTCAAATAAATAATCCTAAGGTTAATTACGTCTTAAGTTATTCCTAATAATATAATAAGCAGTGTAGACACTAGGTTATTATATTTTCTAAACCTCGAAAAGATACTAACTTAAAAATTAAGGAAGGGTAACTTTTCTAAGGTAATCTATACAATATATATCAAACTTTATATATATATTATATCAAAATAATTGAAAGTGGAAGGGTTGTATTGTTCTTTTTGGAACCCGATGGGTTGTAATAAAACCCGTAGCCCTAATAATTGTTCCTCTTTGTGATGCCCTTATTTTTGTGCACCTCTCTTCTCCTTTTTGAGATAAAAACGCGTCTCTTTTCTCTGAGACTTGAAACCCGTCTTCTGATTCTTGATGGTTGACCGCCTATTTATTTGGCTTGGTTAACCTCCTCTACTCCACGTTCTGGTGTGTTCTTGTTGAACTCTCGGAATCCTTCTGATGTGAAACTAGGGTTTCGTCAGTTTGGGGATTTTCTGAATCGTGAGTAAAATTGGGCCTTTCTTGATCAATTGAATCAATTGGTGATTCAATTAAGGGTGTGAATCTCTGATCTTCAAAAAAATGTGTGTTTGTTCTTTGTTTTTGATTTGATTGATTCCTGCCCTTCTGATGACTTTGTGTTATCTGTTGGTATGTTTTTTTTTGTTTTGTGAATCAATTGGTTATTAGGTTTTTTGCAACCTATCTTAACTGATAATTTTTGGGTTGGTTTTGTTTTCGGATTTGATGTCTTTTTGACAGATTTTTTTTGCAAAACTAAAAACGATATGAAACTGCTTTCTGATGCCGGTTGATTGATCACTAGTAAATGCAATGATCCACAGGTATGACTGTTTCTTGATAAAAATTAGGAAACACAAAAATGATATTTTGATTTGTGTTCGTTGGGTTTGCGGAAGAAATTTACAGAAACAAAAACTAATTCCTATGATTCAAAACAGAAAAAAGAACTTGGTATATGATGATTTGGTTAAGTAACCAAACCTACTCTGATACAAAATGTTGGACCTATTACGGATCTATGATCTAGCGAAGTAGTCACAATATACCAAAACACAAGATAAAATTGAAATTTGCTAAACGTAAAATGCTTTATATTTAATCTGTCATCATCTTGTTTGTTTACAGAATCTATCTATATAAACATTGTGAAAAGGTATAACTGAAAGGGTGTGTTGGTTCGTTTGAAACAACAGGCACAACCCTTCATGTTAACTGCCATAAGTGTTTCTATAACTAACTACTAAACTACTTTATGTAACTGTCTATAATTGTCCATAACTGCTTGTTTGGATCAGCAGGTTGGGATTAACCCAATATTCACATGGTTCCTACAACTATCCTTCGTGAAGAAGAAACCGAATTGAAAGTCTAGTTGGTGTCACAATCAAACAAAAGCTCATTCCCTCTGCCAAACCAACATCAAACTCAGTCTAACAACCCTCGGTTATTTAATCCTTCCAATAAACATAATTTTTATTTATTTATTCAATCACATTGCAAGAAAAATGTTTTTAGCATAAAATATCAAGTGATATATTCATAGTTATAGCAACGTCGTACATGATCATTTCCTTCCACGTGTTAGTGCTAATGAATTGCAAAAGTTACTAGGGTTTTTGGATGCACATATGGAAGCTTCTACAATGAAACTGTATATGTTTGGGAACACCTCTAGTAGCACAATATGCACTAGTACAATCAGGACCTCCCCCTACGAATTTTTTCACTTCATGCCGACGCCCTGTTATCGGCACCAACAACGCCGGCATCAAAAGAGTAAGCAGAGTTGAGTCGGTGTTGAGCCTCGTAGGGAACCACTATCCCGAAACCAAACTTAACACCGTGCCGACGACAAAGTAGGTCCCACAACATTTTTTGGACAAACATTTTTGTGGTGGAAACATATGGTGCCGACGACAGGGCGTCGGTACCATAATGCTAATCATTTTCTTAATTAGCAATAAGTCAACGAAAGTCAAACATAATTAGTATGTTCCCGACGTCGTGTCGTCGGGAGAATAATAAGCTAAAATATTATGTTTATATAGTCCCGACGATAGGACGTCGAGACCATAAGAAACCTAAAATAATGTTTATATGGTCCTTACTGACGAGCGTGGACCATAAAACAGTATGTTTTATTATCCGAGGTAATGAGGACTTGGGATCATATAAATTAAAAAAAAGTTTTTATTATGTCGACCACCCATCGTCGGCTATATGATGTTGCTAGTAGTGCGAAACGGTCGCACAACATCAATTTTCAGTTTTTCGGAAATATTTGAAAAAATCTACACAACATACTGTTTGTTTCAACCAAACTCTAAACCACCAATACCAATATGCGATATCCAAAACCGCGTTATACTTGGCTAAAACACTTATATATAATCGCTAAAACACCCTCAAATTCATTAAACGTTAAAAAGAGAAAATTAATCAAATAGACGCTGGCATACAGGGCTTATCACTTTTCGGACCACACACTTTTGCGAATGAAAATGGACCAGTTTATGATTTTTACGGTATCAACCATGGGGTGCCATGTGTCCGACAAGGTATGACGAAATACATTATTTTGAGTATATGTCATGTATTGTAAGGTATTGTTTTTGGGCAACAAATTGTATTTCGGTTAACTATATAATATTGGGAAACTTGTATTTATACGAGGATAATATGGTCATTTTAGTTTGTATTATAAAACTAATAATATATTGCACACAACATCACCTTGTAGCACACACAATCAAACATCTTCTTGTACAATTTCTATGCTTCTACAATTAAACGTCTTCTTACATCACTTGCAGCACAATCACAAACCACATCTTATTCAAAAAACCCTCTAAACCCTAATTAATTTTACTCTATAATTCCATATGACAAAATTAAAGTTGTACAATTGTAAAATCGTAGTTCGTTCTACATTGAAGTTGCTGCCAGATATTAAACTCTGTTTGTCAAAGAATGAAACCCGAAAGGTTGTTCAGGCAAACATATTTGGTCCATGGTTGGATATAAAATTACGTAGAATGACTGCTTCGATGCATTATGTTTTGCAACACCAGGTATATGTTTCTAACATCTCTTCTGATTCCCCTCCACTAAAATTCCAAATTTGGGATCATTCGTTAAGGTTTGGCCGGAAAGAATTTTGTCTGATAACAGGGTTTCGATTTGGCAAAGATTCAAAACCTATTAAACGATCTAGCGCATTTTTCGATCGTGTATTTTCACGAAAAAGAATAATGGTAAAACAAATGTACATGCAATTGATCTTTTGGAACTTGTTAATGACGGAAAAGAGGATGGGAAAAGGTGGTATCTCTTTCGATGAGGATGTTGTTAGGGTGTGTCTGCTTGGTAGGCTAGGAAATTTGGTGTTTATGGAAAAGAAGACAGATTGCATCCATAATCACTTATTCTCATTGGTTGATGATTTTGAAGTCTGGAATGTATTTCCTTAGGGTGAATATATGTGGCATAAATTTTATCAAAGGACATCAATATTGTTCATATTCACGAAAAAGATCATTTGTTAAAATAGAAAAATAACAAAGTTAGGTGCCACATACAATCTATACGGGTTCGCTTGGGCTTTCAAGGTTAGAATTCTCGGTAGTTTGTACTAATGTATGAATGTCTAGCTTTGATAACATATTTCTTTACAAAAACAGGTTATTAAAAGCTTTTGATTCTATTTTGTTGTGCTATTACTTATTCATTTCAAAAGTACCTAAAATTAATGTTGTTGTTTTATTGTTATGAAATCATGGTGTTTTGTTCGGTATACAAGTAATATAAAGTTACCGTAATTTAGATAACAAAAATGTTATAACACATTTTAGTTTGTGATTTATTTTTTAAATTGTAACCATAAAGGTATTGTTTCATCCTAAACATGTGACCTTTACTTTGGTAAACCTTGAAACATTTTCAAAAGCGATAGCTGCATAGTACACGTTTTAAAGATGACAGTTGTGGCTATTACAGATTTGGATTTTGGAGAGTTATCCTAAAAGCTCACTTTGGTGGGTGAAAGACAATAAGATCATTCCACGTGGTCTTGCTTGGTCAGGACTTTCAAAGTTTGAGCCAGGGTTGTTGTAACCTCTTTGGACGGTATGCATCACACAATCTTACATTGCTTGACCCCAAATTGTACCGAATTTGTTCACAGTATATGAGTAATTTTAATTTTTTTTTTATTCTTTTGTTGTTGTTAGGATTCAACTCCCATTCTGAACTTTCGCAACACAAAGCTGAAATGAACAGCAACCTTTGTATTGCGGCATAATTTATAGATGGTTTGTCTGTTCCAGAGACAACCGATGGTTACAAGGACAGAGCATTCTAATGAATTCGCGGACGATTTCAATTTAAACATGTGCATGGGCGATTTCAATTTAAATGTTGCACAAACGGAACTACTCATTCGACAGGGTGTCTATTTAGGTGAGTTCTTGGATTTGGAAAAAAGTTTTGATGATAAACGGCATTCATTCGGTTGAAACACACCTTTTGTACTTGATGTGTTTATGGTGTGAAAAGCAAACTTTCAAAGTATACAACAACTATGGGTCTTAATAATTATGCTGCTGTTGATCTTGAACATACTAAGTTGTGCCACCAAAATGACCGACGTTACTCAAATGATCCGAAGGTTTGTATTTACTTTTCAGTTTACCTCCAATGTTTATACCAAACTCAAATAATCGTTCGTGTCTACACTTATATCAAACATTGGTCGTCTGGGGCCACGTCGTCTCATATTGTAGGCCCTAAGGGGATAAGGTTGTCCATGCGGACCATGCAGCGGACATTGACAATGATGATGGGCTTAAAAAGCGCAACCATGTAACCTTGGTATGCTTGTTGAAGCTTGTGCCATGACCCAAAAATGTCTTGTTATGGAATATGAAGGTGAAAGTAGTACTCAACTTCCACCAGTTGCACCTAAAGAGGAAAATAAAATACCTGGTGACCCCATTATTTACGTTATATTTCATTCAGTTTAAATATCGGCTATAGCATACGTCCCTACTTATGTATATATATTTAAAATTCAGCAGGAACCGGATTGTGGTAATGATTGGTCGTCTTACATAAACGATGAAAACGTTTCGGGTGATAATTCTCTAGATGCAATGGATTGTGATAATGAACAGCAAGATGTGGTTGAAACAATTGGCTTGCCAACTGAACCCGTGCAATATTGATTGTGTGCAGACAAAAATAGGAACACCCACCAACAAAGCTCATGAGGTATCTACATTCTCGTATCGTAGATAATAAAATAGTTTAATGTGTTGTTTTTGTAACATACTATATTCTCAAATGTCAGTTTAAAGACAACAACCTACCATATGTAAATGTGGTTGGCCAAAATGACACTCCTGTTTCCTCCCAAGATAATGTCAACAAAAGCGTCGATACAAAATTGTGTCTTCCGTCTTTAGATTTAATGGATTGTGATGATCAACAAGGGGATGTGGTTGAAAAAAATTCGTTTGTTGGCCTTGAATCCGGTAACAATGATGTTGCTGTGGTTAGCCTAGAAGATACACCAACAAAGAAACCATGGAGCCCTGAATCTCAGTTTAACCCAACAAAGTGTCATTTGAAAATGTGGTAGGTCCTAATGACAAACCTCTGTTGGAAGATCTTTTTCTCCGATATGAATCTAAACAAAGAAAGAGAGTAAAATTGAACGACAACCTCGATGTGAAGGCGCATTGTACAAACTTACGCGACTTGTTTGGGTGTCAATTCTTGAAAATGGGGTATCAAAACATCAGCTACTCCTTGCCACCGTGTTACAAGATCGCGGGTGTCATCTTGAGGCTATTATCCGGTGCCGTTCAGATGTACATCACCTTATTAAATTGTAACTGAAACGAATCTTTTTTATGCTTATCTTTCAACTTTGTTTTGAAACATCTGGAAACCCAGGCGTGTCAGTTAGTCGATTCTATTCGCCCACAATTGAACCATTTGTAGAGGTAGGTTTTGTTTGTTAATCCAATAACATCATTATCATTGTGTGTATGTTATTGAATATATTTATTTTTTTGGAACTTTACGACACGAAAAATGCAACAAGAAGAAGGTTCTGTTCCGATTACCTTCGCAAGTATTTGAAGCTTAAGAACCATTACTTTATAGGTTCCCTTGGGGCTCGGTGCGGTTATTGCTTATAGGGATTTTTGGGTAGCCTTGGCATGTGTTGAAGACTGCACCGGCGGGTGGCTTAATGAGTTAGTGAGTAAAGCTGATGCCTAGCTGGTCTACTGCACTTGTTTATTATTTTGTTTTTTTACTTATGAAACGAATGTTTACAGTTTTGATTTGCTTTATCTGTCCGCAACACTTAGATGCATGGGTTGAATTGATGTGGTTGTTTTAGACCAGTGATGCAGATGGGCTTTGGCATGGTGTACTTTTTGCAATCAAATCCTAGGTGGCAACATGCCTACCACTTATTCTGATGGCACAACATACCCTGTGGCTTGGCGAGATGTTGCAAAGGTCATTTTGGCAGACTCTTACCATACATATACCACTACTGTATAGCGACGCTTAATATCCTGCATTTTTTTTTATATATCAGGTGTATTTTCCCATGAATGAAAATACAAAACACTGGGTACTCTGTGAGATCCATATCCGCACTAGAGTTGTTTCCATTTATGACTCTCTTGGGTCAGCCTCAGGAGGTGAACGGTGGTTGCGAGGTTCCAAGAGAAAGTTACAAACACAGCTTAAATCGTACCTAACAAACGCTGGGTACTGCATAGTAAGGGCATATCACCGGGGGATTATAAAATCACATACAAGTGTCCAAAAGTACCAAAACAATCGGAGTTGTATGGTGACTGCGGAGTATGCGTATGCATTATTTTGTACGATTCTCGTAAACGGAAGTAGACGACTCTCTTCAAACAGCTTTAGCTTACCGTGAACGGATGCTTGAATACTTCTGGAAGCACAAGGTTGAATACATAATTTGATAGCGATCTTTCAAGGTACTATCCTTAATGTCCGTTTGACCCATAATTATTGTCTAATGTTGACATGTGAAGTATTTTTCTTTCAACGTATACTGTAGGTATTTTTACTTCTATTATATATTAGTCGATTATTATAATATTTTTTAACTCAACGGCATTTCTTTAGTTAATACCCGTGCACATATACAAAAAGGCCTATGCTTTGCAAACCACTTCTATATATTATGGGTTATGTATACTTTATTAATTTTTTTGGTATATACTAGCAGAATTTAATATTTGGTTGCCCTATACTACATCACGGTACATGTCCTTAAATGTCTTCTTTTGCCAATCTCTTTCTTCAATACAAATCTTTCTTAATTTGTTTAACAACATCTTTCTTTCTTCTTTTGGTCTATTCACTTCATATCTTTATCCCAATCTTTCTGCTTTTTTTTTAACAAAATGTCCTATATCCTTGGATGTTCAACTAGATATCATTCGCAGGCTACCTCCTAAGTCTATACTTCAGCTACGTAGTGTTTGCAAGTTATGGAAGGCTAGTATAGATTGTGGTTTTTTCATTGCTAATTACGGTGTTCGTTAAGTAGCGATGAGTGTTTTACGCTAACATTTGATCGGGTCACAAAGGTTTTATGTTAGCTTTTAATGAACAGTGACCGCACGGTACTTCATACAGATTTAATGCTTTCATCTATGATTTCAGTTGGCAATTCTCATGGTCTTTCGTGTTTTGTTTATGGCTCTAATCTAATGTCTATTATTTGGAACCCGGCAATCCAAAAATCACTTGCAGTACATGTCCCCGTTTTACACGCATCAAATTGAATGTAAAAAGATTTGTTTGGTTTTTGTGTCCGTCCGGACACTCTTGACCCGGCGATCGTGAAGGTCTCCTATCCTGTTTTCCAAAGTGGTTTCTGGTATGTTTCTGTCTTTTCTTTCAACTCGTTAAGGTGGACATGCCTTGAAAATTTCCACCCCTCGTGAAACTATCAAATTGAAACGTCAAAGTCAGGCAGTTAGGTCATTTATCTATTGGTGGGAGTGAAAAGTTAACTAATGAGGACGGTGTTACATACAAGATTTATATGTTGATTTCGTTTGATTTGGTAACCAACCAATTTAAAGTTATAGACCTTCCGCAGATTTTAAAAATGAACTCCCAGTTCCATTCTATGTTTTCGATCTTGGAACCTCTCTAGTTTTCGGTATGATCATTGATGAAGATATGCCATTGTTTTGTGGATGGTTGTTGGACGTGAATGGTTTTGCCATAAGATCATTTAGAAGCCTCTTTGCCATCCCCACCCTATTATCTATTCGTTTGCTTGGGTTTACAAAGGATCAGGCTCCAATAGTGGAAGCGTACACTGGCAACCATTTGGGTCACTCGCTATTCATGTACAACAAAGAACTTGAATTATTTGTCAGCATGGGAATTTTAGGAGATACGGGATCTTTCTACATCGCCCCATACAAAGAATCTCTTCTTTTGTTAAATCATACAGACCGTGTTGTCTATAGTATGTTTTATTTATAACTTACCATTCTATTCATGTTCCTTTTAAACATTATCACTTGATTTGGTTAATGATATATCAATGCCATTTTCAACAGGTTTGTTCGGCTGAAGTTACGGATCAGGCTAAATGGGAATGAAGGTTTGTGGTTTTAGTACGTTTGTGGTGTGGGAAGGAAGCATTGGACTGTTTAAATTTTTCGTAGTCGATGAATGTTATCAATCAAGTGGTTATATAATATGTAACAATTAAAGTTATAACCATGTAGTAATCGTAATATGTAGTTGGTTGTCTGTATCAAACGTTGTATGTCAACGTATTTACTATTTCATCTCTTCTGTTATCCCATTATCCATTTTTTTTAATCTGGGAAAAATAATTTTGGCAACCTACTTTTGTTCTTAGGGCAACTTGTTTTCCATACGGACTACTTTATAAACCCATGACTCCTTCTAGACGTACATTTCGTATTCTACAACCTACTAATAACTACCAACTTGAGACAATGCATACTTCCAAAATAGAGGTTTAACATTCAACACTAGTACAAATTAACTAGCAATTGTAAGTTTACTACAAGCATGGTAACGCGTCCTTCAGCCCAAAGCATAGTAAAACAACTGCTATTGTAACTATACAACCAATTTATTTATTAATTAGAGATATTTAATTTAAGTGTCGAGCATAAAGCATTGTAGCATTTTTTTATGTTTACAAACGTCGTATAAAGCTCAAAATAATCCACTCAATGTCACTCTACACATCGATAACCTGCGTTATGTGAAGATGTTCTTTAAAAAATAATCCAAGTGAAGATGTTGATGTTTTTAGAATGAGTGATGGTCTTTAAAATTGTTTCGTCCATTAACATAAAATCATTTTTAATCCCAATTTAGCGAAGGATCTACTATAGAAGGTGACTAAACGAACACAACCTAGTACTCCTTAAGAAGAATAATAATTAATGAACAGTTATTCTCACTAAACACCTCGATATGTTGTTAATACATGAATACTCTGAATAGTATTGGCGTTTACAACCTTGAAGTGTATCGACTCTAGATATCACCAAAACTTATATATAACTCAAACCTAGGACCTCCTTTAATAGGATAAGGAGTCCTTTACAAAATACACTAAGTATTGTACAAGATAAATATACTTACAATACTTATCTAATACAAACACATCCTACGAAGACATTCTAGAATATTACATATTCATCCCACACAATCATACTAGCAGTGAAAGTACATTACATGGTGACGCGACTTTTTTCACGCCACGGTTTGTGTATTGTACGACACTCTTCTTTTTTATTTGGCTTTCGGTGGCTTTTCGGTCGCGGTCTTTTGCCTTTATCCTTTGAGGAGTTCGGTGGCTTGCTTCCTCGTGGCCGACGTATTCAACCCATGGGATTCCCGAGGATTAGATAGGCCTTTCAACTTCAATGGGCCTTCGGGGTTTCCGTCTAAATACGCCCCTCTGGCGTACAGGAAGGGCTTTTGGTAATGTAGCTTCCCAACCCGCGAGCTTTATTTAATTTTATCGGCTCCGCAAGCTGGTCATTTTTTCCTAGACCAGTCTATCCAACGAATATCCTGAATTAGTAGACCGCACGAATGGGGGCGGTGCACCAGGAGGAAGAAGGCATAGCTTTCATCCTCAGTTTTTGACTTTCTTAGGGAAGTTTCTTGTTAGTTAGGGGCTGGTTTACGTATTTCGTTGGCCCTAACTTCCTTTTGTCGCCCTTCCCTACGGGACCCATCTGCCGAACATATTTTGTCACTCCGTTGACCCAATTCCCATGATTTATTTCCTTCTTCCGCTCGAACGCGAGGTTACGAAGGAAATGCCTGCATTTTCAAGATCCCATATTGCTAATGAGTCGCTAGGTTCTCCACCTTTGGTATGCATATGGTCCTGGCAGACTACCACAACTTGAATGGACATGGGTTTTGGGTGAAGGTGTGCTGTGGATGTTCGCGGAGATGGGTTTTTAGTCGTCATTTTAGAATGACTAACTGTTTTTAGTAGTCATTTTAGAACATGTTTCAGTTGTCGCAGCATCAGCTTTGCGCTTTTTTTTTTTGGGGGTAAAGGTTTAGGCTATGTATGGGTTTTTTGAAACGGCGTGCGTGGGCAACGAGTTGTTGTTGACGTCCGTATGTATTCTTTTTGCTGTGTACCATCGTATCTTTTTCTGAATAACATCTTCAACTTCTCTTCGGTTTTTTAAAATATTTCGGTTGCCTGATTTGCAGGTGGAAATCTTTTTCTAGGTGAAGGAATGGTTCCTTTTTTGCTTTTTCTGGACTTTCCCCTTGATTTACCTCGCGTATTTATAACAAGGATTTTACTGTTCGCAGCGTTATCATTAATTTTCATTAACTGTTTTGTGGGTAGGCACGTGCCTAGGCTCCTACTGATTCTGCTATATTTGACATAAAATTACTTGGGAAGGAACGTGAATCTTTACATGCAGATTTTATCTCCTTTTTGGTATTTGAATATAAATGATTACGTAAACACAAACAAATTTGCTTTTTGCGTGGAAACTAGCGGTGGTTTTTGCGACACTAGCACTGGGTACAACGACGTTAGCAGTGGTTAGATCGACGTTAGCAGTGGTTGGGGATTTACGTATGAACAGACTTAAGAATTTGTTCAAACCCTGTAGCCTCCTTTCGCGGCAGCAGTTGTAACTCTTAATCGAGTTTGTATCCCCAATTCAATCCAAATTAATTTGTACTAAAAACTAACTTTTTTAACACTTGTAGCAGTTGTTACTAATTTTTTGGCGCATATATCCCCAACTGTGTTGTTCAAATTATGTCTTTTTTTTTTAATTTTAATTTTTGTATTTATTTAATTTTTTTTAATGATATAATAAGGGTTATTATTCTAACACATAAATAAGCATGTAACTCAACACGTCATCATATTCTATTATCGAGACACAAAAATTCTTACCACCATTATTAATCGTCTCATTGGCTTGCATTCCCCAAACAAGTTACCCACCCACACTATGACTTTTTTTAACTAAATAAAATTTCATCTTCATATTACTACTTTATTAGTAAATTTTTTATTTTTGTAAAGTGACTTACTATATCTCACACAGTTGAATAACTACGCAAACAAATATATACTAGTAACATAAAAGGGATCACATCCATAGGTTAACATGACATACACAGACTATACAAAGATGAGATAAGTGACTCCAAAATGTAACAACGATCCCCTAATAAACAAAAGGCAGCAGCTTCCATGTAATTAATACAAAGCACATCAAATCTCCATTGACTCCAACTTTTCAATTAAACCATTCAGCTCTTTAACACGGTCATATTTTCTAAACCAAGAAAAAAGAAGTTTGGAACTCTCAGCCAGATCCTCATTTTGCATCCTTAACAGGTGATTAATAGTTGACAACCAACAATCCGACCGCATAAAGCTCCACTTCCGCTATCATTTGTTGTCTACGGTTGACACGGACCCTAATTTCAACAGCATTCCTCCTATGATCTGCTTCATCACGTAAAGAAACTTCCAATTCACCTCTGTAGTACGCGATCGTAATATCTTTTAACAACTTTGAGCCACCAAACATTGGTAATTCATCACATAAAACCATGCCAGCAGACATCGTTATGTTTGCTTTTCTAATACTATCACTAATAGAGATACCAAAAACTGTTTTTGTTACATAGCGTCATATATAGACACGAAATTTCTGACAAACTAGTTATGAAAATTGTCTGTTTCCAATGGACAAGTGGATCACACCAAATAAGTACGCACCCACAATTACTTTATTTTTATAGTATCTTCCTATTTTTTTCAAATATTTTTTATGACGAGTTTGCTAGTGCATAGCTAGCAAATGGTACTTTGGGCACCTAAATTGTGTACTCATGGCAACTAGTTTAAATAGTAGTACTTTTAGTCAAGTGGTGATGTATGCAACAAGGGGCTGAGGTTTGACTGGATTTAATTTACATCTTTCTATTTTTTTTAACTATTTTTATGACTAGTTTGCTAGTGCATACCTAGCAAATGGTACTTTGGGCAACTAAATAGTGTACTCATGGCAACTAGTTTACGTAGTAGTACTTTTAGTCAAGTGGTGATGTATGAAACAAGGGGCTGAGGTTTCACTAGATTTAATTTACATCTTTCTATTTTTTTAAATTATTTTTATGACGACTTTGCTAGTGCATAGCTCGCAAATGGTACTTTGGGCAACTAAATAGTGTACTCATGCTAACTACAATAGTACTCTTAGTCCAGTTGTGATGTATGCAAAAAGGGGTGGGGATTGAGTTGATATAATTTGCATTCAGTCATATTTTATTAGTCATACGTGTATTCATGTAAACTGGCTAACTAGTTACAAAAACTTGACAAATTTATTTGGGTAAAAAAAAATACAATAAACATTTGGGTAAATCAAACATACAATATACCTAGCGAATTATTTTTTAATGTGTGAACGTTTGGAATAAATTTATGCCAAGTTCCCTCTTCTTGTATTGTTATGCCCCAAAAAAATAAACCTGCAAAGTGCAAGAAAAAAGAAAAAAATAAAAAATAAAAAAAAAAACAATAAAAAAGTTACATATTGCAAGTAAGTAAGCATAGAATATGAATAAGTGTCCATAAAAAAATGAAGGTAAATCCGGCAATTCTTACATTTCCAGTTTTATCTTATTTTATTTTTATTATTATTTGTAATTTATTTTTTGTAATTTATTATAATTTTTTTGTCCTCCTGGTTTCATATATATATACACGTAATTGTATGACGTGGTTTCGTTTTTAATCTTAATAGTATAACTGCGGTATATGTAATAATAAAAAGGGAAAATGAAAAGTGTATGTGAAAGGTTGGTCATTTAATGCTACTTCTTGTGGTAGACAAAATGCTAGGGTGGTTGTCAACTCAACGGACGCATCAGTTTTGTACACTGACACAACACTAATTATATTATAACTTAAACATTCTATTTGAAACACACACATAGCAATCAAAGGGGGGAAAATAAAACATACAAAACAAAACTGAAAAAAGGATGACTACACCTATGCCATTATGTGAAGAACTTGGTGGTGTTGCAGGATCTAGTTTTGTTAGAGATATGATGATTGTTCGTTTTTGAAGGGATGTGAGTGTTGTCATGGTGGATGAAGCAGAGTTGATGAAGAAGGCTCAAGAAATTAGGGCACGTGTGGCTGAAAGGGATTATGTTATTGGAGAGTTGGAGCTTTTATACCCATTTGAATCTTGTGTGGAAAGTATTTCAGAATTAATCAAGCTGCAAACCGAATCACGACAGAAGCCGCAGCGATATTGGTCAATGTAATGAAGAAGCGAGCGGCGAGCCCAGAGCTTCGTCATTCATAGAAAGCTGAAAGGCATGGTGTACTGATTCGGTTAATTGTTGTCTTGGCGGTGACGATGTCTTGTTTATGTTGGTATTTCTATTTCTAGTCATGTATCTTTTGTTGAATTTTAGTTTGGGTCTTTGTTGTGAAATGTGGGTCTAGGCTTTGGCAAATGGATGTAAAATATTTGAATAAATAAAAGCCATGGTTTCTGTTAAATAATTATATTATGGTCACCTTTAATTGTGCCTGCATCTCATGATCTATTCTGAAAGAATACCGCCTCAATTGTTTCAAGAATGAATCTGTTTGAGCGGTGTCATTGTGGACTGTTTACGGTTAATGCAAGTTAATCTCATTATTAAAATATGCATATGGGAATGTAACGTTTCAAACAAACAAAGTGTATCAAGTAAATGACACAAAAAAACATCATGCTGTTGGTTTCTGACATGTCATATAAAACATAAACCATAATAATTAGAATGAACCACTAGACTTAAAGGGATATAATGAGCATACCTATAAAACATAAACCCTAATAACAATTTAAATAGCTTTGAACTAAATAAAAAATTTACTAATAGAATATAAAATATAAAAGTGCACAGTTATTTATATTCATGTATAAATATATGAACGAATACGGTAACAAAGTACATACGGGAGAGTACAACAAACCTGGATTTGTTTCTAAAAATAGACGAAAAGGACAACGATATATTTTTATTTGGATTCTTCGCTGAAAGTGACCTAGTGTATAACAAGGAATGTGGGGATGTTGATTGTTGGGACTTGGGACCATAAACTGATGTGTGGGGTATAAAAGGTTTAAGTGTTTGTCATTCTAGGTCCCTCATGTATCTTACGGCTGTCACACTAACGACTAAAAACTGCTAGTTAAAGTTAGAACTGCTAGTGCTGAAGACAATTTATCATATAAACGTGTTGTCACTACATGTTGTCTAAGGTTTCGGAATTAAGACTTAAAAATGTTATTACATGTTAGTACTGCTAGTGCTGAAGACCAAATAATATAAACATGTTACTACATGTTTTCTAAGGTTACTCCTGCTATAACAATGTTGGCTGACCTTTAATTTGACTAGTCACAAGGTAATTGAATATTTTAGAAACAGTGTGTGTTACTCTTCAATTAAATTCTCCAACCAACTAGTATGGCACACCATTCAAGTGTAATAAATGAAGAGGAAAAATACAGATGGTTATGCTAGTAGACGTTCTTATATAAACCGTGAATGCTATTCTTTTCGTTATAACATCGAAACCGGTTGAGAAAATGGTATGCATTGGGTGCAGGATGGAAGAGAAAACAAGTATGATTGACCTTAGATGCAAGGCGTGCACCGAATAGAGAAATCATGTGGTATTGTTGTCCAATGAATTTTTACGGAAGCGACAACAATACTCTTTGTGGGGTTGATGCATGTAGACTTGGTGGTGTACATGTTAGCAGGGAAAAAACAAATGCAGTTCGTAGAGGTGATGGTGTGATGGGGCTACATGTTGCAGCATCTTGTATAGGCAGTGGTTCAGTGAGTATCAGAGGTAGAAGTGAGACTACATCAACAACTGATGAAATTCATGATTCTATGTGTACAGAACACAGTGACGTTAGTGATGAAGAAACCCAACCACTTGCAAGTCGAATAACAAGTGAACCACCTAAAAATGACCGAGAAATTGAACAAGCTGCAATTGATACATCTAGGGAATGACATGCTCGTCATTGAACAAGTGAGCCACCACCTATTCTCGTTATATGGTGTATTTCATAATATATGTAGACTAAATTCTATAATGTATTTGTTATGTTATGCCAATGCAAGATGCAAACTGTATAATCAAGCTGCAAAACTCTCAAATACAATTTTTTTTAGTGTTTTTTATTTATTTATTTATTTATTTTTTGAGGTGAAAGTGGGTAAATACTAACAAGGCTGGATAAAGCACTAAACCAGGAAGAGATAGTTACCATGGACGTGCCCAAAACATAGTTGAACACGTGTACACACCAAAAATCTTTGACTATTGAAAGGCAAAAAAAAATTTATCTACAGTCCCCCAATAAAATGAAGTTGCCCTATATGATAAGTTTCTACTTTGTTTAGTTATCTAAAAAATAAAAATAAAAAAATGAAGTTGCCCTATAGGGTTGCTATACTAAAACAGAGATGCCCCATCAAGGTTGCCATGATATACATCATACTATAAAGCATTCATACACAGTATTATGTAAACGGAAACCGAGCGTAGATAAAAACAGGAGCATACTACGATAACCCCAAAGCAGATGGTTACACAAAAACATCGCATGTTAATTTTATGTAATTGTTGAACATTTTTTTTGGTAATCATAAGAAGCACCAACAAAAAAATGTTTAACAATTACATAACATTGCCTTACAAAAAGGCTAAACTAGACAAACTATTTTGAGTTTTAAGTTATGTTAACACCCAGTTTCTAAACGTTATCGACAGCATGAGCATGCTGCATAAAAATACCTACACTCCAACCTTCCGTTCCTTAAAACCAAGTTGCTTTTAATCCCGCACCTCCTCGACGGCGGTCTCTTGTTAGAGCCTTTAAATGCCTCGACATCTTGAACTTCCGTAAGCCCGATCTTGGTGTTTGAAAGCAGTGCCTCCTTGCATAAGGTTTTTTAGAGACCTTATGACCAGAACTGTCCTTAACGGAAGAAGAAGCCCCAACATCCATAGATACAGACCCAAGAAATACCCCATAGTACCATTCATCGTCACTGAACCCAATGTCAACATCAAAAATTTCGCCAGCCAAAAAATCCATGAATAGTTCTTTCCTTGACATTCACTTCCTTGACTTCTAGTTTGGAACGGATGGCTTCTTAGGGGAGGTGACCGCCTTTCTTCCTCCTCCCACGCAGCAATATCAGATTCAGAATTAGAAGTAGCAAGCTCCACAAGTTTATCATGTATTGCTATCCTGGAACGCGTTGGCTCATCAAGAAGATCCACAATTAGGTTATCATAATAGAAACATGCTAAGTTATCAGGTGCATGTGCAGTGTACAAGCCGATCAACCCACATTCCTCGGCAAGTTCAAACATCCTTTTAATGTCATTATCGCATTCAAAAACTGTCAAACCAGTTGAAAGAGAAAATAGTGGCCTACATAAATACAAAGCCCGTATCTCACACTCTAACT
>OU343217.1:17019799-17074153 GCA_910596185.1 Chrysanthemum makinoi
AAACATTTACCACCATTGATAAAAGCAACAACCGGGATATGATAACATGCAAGTACACAGATGTTTTGAAACAGTTACGTATTAATTTTCTCCCCTTCAACACTAGATCGGAAAAAAAATACTGAATTTTGAAAGATTATAGTGTTGACGGAAGAAATGTACTTGCAATGTTACAAGAAAAATAGATAGAAGAATATTTTTTTTGTTTTATCAGGTTTTATATTTTTGTATTTTGTTTTTGAAAAATTATATACAAAAGAGATTTTGGTGTTTGACAGCTTTTTAAGACTGTTTCCGGAGGTCCTCCATTCCTCTTGAGTCAAACACCTCATACCAATCCGGTGGACCAACTCTTAACCTAGCGGAGCAAGGCTTTGGTGAGAAGATCTCCAATTGGTATTCTGTACCCACAAAATATAATTCAACGTACCCTGTCCACGGGTCCTTGATGAATGATATCGAAGATCGATGTGCTTTGATTTCGAGTGCTGAACTGAGTTGCACGAGATCGCAATGGCACTCCGATTGTCGCAGTACATCGGGATTCTGTCAAATACGTAACCATAGTCTTTGAGTTGTGTTCTCATCCAAATGACTTGAGCACAACACGCCGACATGGCTACATATTCTGCTTCGGTTTAGGACAGCGATGTACAATCCTGCTTCTTCGATTGCCATGACACCAGTTTATCACCAAGAAATTGTAAAGCTCCTGAAGTACTTTCCGTGAGTCTAAGCATCCTGCGTGGTCGCGCCTGAAAACGCGATTAGTTCAAAAAAAGAATCCTTCGGATACCAGATCCCCAAGTTAATGGTTCCCTTTATGTATCGGAGGATTCTTTTCGCCTCGAGAGAGGTGGGTTTCAGTTGGTCGCGACTGATAACGAGAGCAAAGATATCGGCAAAGACAATATCAGGTCTGCTAGCTGTTAGATACATGAGAGACCAATAATACTACGGTATTTTGTAGGGTCCACCAATTTCCCATGTAAATCAGCGTCTAGCTTCTTGGTATGAGCCATTGGTGTGGCATAGGTGTCCCAGGTTTTCATTCCAAATTTGTTTAACAATTCAAGGGCATATTTGGACTGACTCAAGAAAATACCACGGGGTGATTGATGAACTTGCAGTCCGAGAAAGAATGTGAGTTCACCTATCATGGACATTTCAAAATTTTTCTTCATTAGTTTTGCAAAAGCGATTGAAAACTTTTTATGTGTAGACCCAAAAATGATGTCATCCACGTAAATTTGAACAATTAAGATATGTGCCCCGTGATATTGTATAAAAATATTTGGGTCAACCGAACCTTTGGTGAAATTATTAGCAATGAGGAAAGATGATAGCTTATCGTACCATGCCCGAGGAGCTTGTTTGAGACCATACAGAGCTTTGTTCAGTTTGTAGACGTGATTCGGAAACTCAGGATCAACGAATCCATCTGGTTGGCTGACATAAACCGTTTCTTTTAAGTTGTCCATTGAGAAACGCAGTTTTGACATACATCTGATAGACCGTCATATTCATATGAGCCGCGAACGCTAGAAATATCCGAACAGCCTCAAGACGAGCAACCCGAGCAAAAGATTCTTCAAAGTCAATACCTTCTTCCTGACGATAACCCTTAGCCACCAGACGTGACTTATTTCTGATAACATTTCCTTCAGCACCATTTGTTTTTCCATATCCATTTAGACCATGACGTAGACTCCGTTGGTCTTTCAACCCGTTCCCATACTTCCAGACGTTTGAATTGGTTGAGTTCTTCTTGCATGGATTCAATCCAGTTGTCTTTTTGTCATTGCGTCTTTGATGTTTTTAGGTTCATTGGCAGACATATGCATAATGCAGCAATGTTTCACCGTCTGTGTGAAGACGTTGTCTCGTAACGACTTGTTGATTCGGGTTGCCAATAATTTTTTCCAGAGGATGGTCTTTCGTCCATCTATGTGTGGAGGGTTGATGTTGGTATACATGGTGCAGATTTTTGAGGATTCAAATGCTTGTGAAGATTTCTGCGACATCTGGTGCAGCAGTCCATTAGCAACGGGTTAAAGAACGCATTTGGATCAAATCTGCAGGTGGGGGTACTTCACATTCAGAACATCATCCAGCCGATTCCATCATTGTTGGAAGCGGTGTGTTCAACTGTTGTGTTGGAGTCAACTGGTGTTGGTGCTTCTTCAACAGTAGTTGTTGTAGCAGGTGTATCAGTTATAAGATTATTATCGGTTGAGCAGCGAAACACGGATACCCTGGAGCACGTTCGTCAAGATCGTCACTGAACAGCGGAGCAAATAACCTTTCCATTTGTTGACGAGTAAGCTGAAGGCTTTTGTTACTGATGATGGGTTTGGGGAAGTTTAAGCGGTTGTGTCCCGGGTTTCCAAGCTGTATACTCAGAAGCCATTTCCGTAAGTTCATCAAAATGAGCATGAATCGTTTCCCATCACCTGTTTTGTACACGATTCCAGATTCGGAACCTTTGAATTATCACAGTATCCAATAAAGACTCCAATTTCAGCTTTGGCTTTGAGCTTTCCAAAGTCATCACGATCATTATTCGGATAGCAAAGAGATCCAAATACATGAAAGTGTTTAGATTCGGTTTTCTGTTGTGGACAAGCTCAAAAGGTGTTTTGTTGTGGCGTTTTGTGATCATAGACGGTTTTTGAGTATAGCATGCAGTAGATACAGCTTCTGCCCATAAGTAATCTGGAAGTTTAGCATTGATTAACATTGTTCTTGCAGCTTCAACTAACGTTCGGTTTCGTCTTTCGACAACTCCGTTTTGTTCTGGTGTACGTGCAATAGATGTCTGATGCTGAATTCCCCCTTTCTCATAGAATTCACGAAAGTTTGATTAACAATTCGTGCCTCTATCTGTTTTGATTAGTCTAACGGTGTTTCGTAGCTGAACTTGTATTTTCGTGAGAAAGTTGATGATCATCTGTGGAGCTTGATCTTTGCTTCGAAGAAAGTAGACCTAAGTCCAGCGTGAATAGTCATCAACAATTACTAAGATGTAGTTTTGCCATTGTCGTTTGCACGCGCATCGGCCACACAAATCCATGTGAAGAAGATGAAGCACATGCTGAGAGCTGTGTTCCACCTTTGAAGGAAAATGAGCACGAGTGCTTTTGCCTTGTTCACAAGCTGAGCAAAGGTGATCTTTAGAATACCGAAATCGTGGGAGTCCTTCAACTAGTTTGTGTCGAGCAAGGTTGGTGATGGTTTGAAAGTTTAGATGTGAGAGACGACGGTGCCATAGCCAGGATTTTGTTGATGTTGCCTTTGAAAGTAAACAGATAGGAGATGAAGCAACCATGTCTTTCATAGAAATAGTGTAGAGACTAGAATTACGCGATCCAGACATAAGATCATTTCCTTGTAGATCACGAATGAAACGTTTTTTTTTCTCCCGAAAGCAACCTCCAAATCTCCATCACAAACTGACCTACTGAAAACAGATTATGACCGAGGCCATCCACATAGTAAACCCTGCTGATTTCGATGTTCCCATTGACATAGTCTCCGTAGCCCATGATAGCTGCGAAGTGATCATTCCCGAACCTGACAGTGCCAATGAACTTTGCAATAAAGTTGGATAACAGTTTACGATTGCCTGTCATGTGTCGGGAACATCCGCTATCAACAATCCAGAGAATGATCTGTATCACCTGCATTACACACAGACGACACAGATGGAATAGAAGTATATGTGGAACCCGAAATGTTAGAGGGTTCCGTAGCAGGTATAGTAGATATACACACATTAATAGCTTTAGGTATCCACTTAAATCCTAGTGTGTTATATATCCATTTCTGCCATCTCCAACTAGTGTTTGCTTTAGTTTTAGTGAATGCACTAGGTGGTACTCTATTCCTAGGAGTGAAATAGGAGCTACAGGGACAGTAGTGCGTTTCTTAGAATCTAAAGAGGGCGGTCTACCAAGCACAGACTTAGAAAGATTAGTGGGCCTAGAGGTATTCCGGTTCTTAGGATTCCTTAAACGAGAGATTATAGCTTTAGCAACACATTTATCATGACAATCAGAATTCATACTTTTACGACAAATAACACAAGGTGCATCGGACTGAATATCAAACGTACTTAATGGTTTAGCATTCGTTACATCACTATTTCTATTACATTTGCCAGACGCAATATCTATAGTGGAGGCAACGTGAGTCTTATTCATAGTCCTAGGGTGTTCTTCTACTTTAGCATTCCTGATTGATCTTTTCTTAGGTCGCAACTTCCTATTCTTCGATTTAGTGCTCCTAGGCTGTGAAGTGCGGACATTTGGAAAAGATGCAACTATTCCTGTTTCAATAGAAGGAGGCACGTTAGCAACTTGTGATTTGGCAGTAGGGATTCTAGGTCATGATGCTAAGTGTTACTGGGGCTAATCTCTTGATGATGGTTGGCGGAATTTGTTCATACTTTCCTAACATTTCTCTTAACTTGAAGATAGTGTGAATCAGATCTTGATTTCAGACCGAACATTTCCAGCAAAACGCATAACTTCTTTAGTGTGTGCAAGATAATGATCAAGTTCATTTGATGCTTCATCACGAGTCTTTTGAGTAAATCAAATATGAGACCATATTCCTTTTTAACTTTTACAAGTTCTTGTTCATATTTTGAGATTTGACACTTAAAAGACACGTTTTGATCATCCAGTTGCTCAATTTTAGGATCAGAAGATTTTGCACGCAACTGGACGATTTTATGTCGAAAACAAGTTGTTGATCGTGAATATCTTTTGACACCAATTAGACGACGAATTGCATTTGGAAGTTCGTTTGACAATCGTTGTTTTCAGCTTTTAAGGACTCATCGATCTGAAGCACATTATCAGGGTTCTCAACTTTACCTAGAATCAACAGAATTAGCAGAGATATAATCAAATGCATATAACAAAGAATTCTCTAGCACAACATTATGGATATCAGCACAGATGACATCTTCCAAGAGTCGATCAACATCTTTTCTCACAGTTTCTTTTTTACTTTAGTGTTAGAAATAAATGTTTCAGTTTTCTCGAAAACGACCTTCATTAATCCAAGTTCCTTATGAAAGTCCCTTTCCCAAGACAATGCACAACTTTTCAAATTTTTAACATTTGTTAAAAGATTTTTCTGAAAAATGTCTCTTTGTTCTCGCGCTAGAGGTGATTGAAAGTGTTGAACTTTGATTTCAGAATGATATTCTATCTCATGTTGTAAAGTTTTGAGGTCAGCCATGAAAAGGTCAAAATATCGAAGAATTTTGCGATTTTCAGGTTTTGAGTTTACTTCACTGATGGAAGGTAAAGGACCATAAGTTTGTGCATAATCTGGTGGAGATTAACATTAGAAGAATCATGTGTTTTTATGATTACCCTTGGTGTGTTAGAAGAATCCGTTGGTGTGACGAAAGTGACTGCTTTTGAATAGTTAAAAGGTTTGTTGTAAACAACTTTTTTTAATTTTGATCGACTCTCGTCTTCTGCATCTAATTCCTCTTGACGATGATATTCAACAACACTCATAACAGAATTATCAACTTTATATTCTGCACTGGAAACTTCAGGATTTGGTTTGAATGCTTTGGTTGAAAGCTTAGGTTTGTAATCAGCAAGATTCGGTCCATATCCATTTGATTTGGTTTTAAAGTAAACTTTTCAATGGCTGTGACCGACTCGCCATGTTTGTAAACAACAGTTTTTAACTCTTTAAGTTTGTTTTGCAAGCCGATGATTTCTTCAAGATGATCATCTATTCGTTTCGTTGAATGCTTTTTGTATGCAGAGAACTGTTTTTGACAAGTTAACAACTCAGCCTTAGCTTTTTGATTTTCCAAGGTGAGAGCGTTAATTTGCTTTTTATGTTCATGTTTCAGTTGTTCTATTTTAGACAACAAATCATTCTTCGAAGCGGCTAGATGACGCATCTGTCTTTCTAAATATTTTTCGTTTTGAGAAGATTTGGCAAAGGCTGCTTCAAAACCGTTTTCAACTTTTTCTTGAGTTTTGAAAAAGTTGAGTTGCTTTTGTAGGCATTCAAAATCCTTGGTTAACAGTGCATTTTTGCATTTTAAGTCCTGATTAATGGCATGACATTTTTCCACTATTGTCTGTTGGTCTTGTATTAACCTCGCAAAATCTGGATGAGGCAAAAGTTTGGCGTGTTCAACGTGAGTCTCAACATGATCATTACTGAGATCCTCAAGTATAACCATGGAGTCAATTTGATTATCAAGGGAAACCGGTTGGTCATCTTGATCGTCAAATATAACTACGGGGTCTAGTTGAAAATCGTCGGAATGAGATGTGGATGGCGCATTTTGAACATTCTGAGCCTTGCCGGATTCAGATGTTGGCGAAGATATGAGATCAGAGATAAATATGGATTGGTCGGGTACCTAAGACAAGCCATCAGTGTCATACACTGGGCCTGTGTCAATCATATGTAACTCATGCATATTAGCCATCAACATAACAGCTGCATTGGCCTGCAAGTCCTCCATATCATCATCTGAGTCAGCATTTGCCATAAAGCTCTGTTCTTTGTCTGTGAGAGTTCCACCAGCTTCATCCTTAAGAGCCAAAAGAAGAGCCTCTTTGAAATAAGCACTGCCCCTAGTCCTTGGCTTTGGGCATGCATTAGCCAGGTGTCCTTTCTCATTGCAGTTGTAGCATCGAAGACCATTCAACCCATTCTGAGCATTTCCCTGTTCCACCACTGGAGCTCGATTGTTATTCCTACCCACAGCATTAAACCCTTGACCACCGCCCATCTGACGACCATAACCGATTCTAACTTCAACTCGTCCATTGGTCACAACACTTGATTCCTTGTATTAATGAGGAACGAATACGTTGTTGGATTTGTGGTATAACGGCTAAAGGAATTAGCAATCATAGCAAATCCTTGTTGCAGTGCTTCGAACGGATCAGATTCCTCATTAGCTTCAGCTTGAGCATTGTGGTTGTTGTATGGAACCAATTGAGTTTGAGAGGGAGGTTGTGAAGGATCATGTGGTGTGATTGTAGCAGTTGGTTGAGTTGCTGGTTGAGGAGAATAACTGTTTAGAGCATATAAGGCAAGTTGTTGATTTTCCGGATGTGTCGGTGGAGCAATTTGAGCACGGAGAATCCTTTCCCTATCAACTTCCTTTTCATGAGGCTTCAAGTAATCGTACAGTAATCCATACGTAGATTGATGCATGTTTTTCGCTTGACGTAGAAAAATGACATACTTCTCCCATTCAGGACCAAGACTACTCAGGAACTTAGTATTCACAGCAATTCTTGGCATGATGATGTTGTGTTTATCCAAATCATTGATGATGTCCTAAAACGGTGATAATAGGACTCTAGTGTTTCTCCAGGTTCAATCATGAAGTGTTCATAAGCCAAGTAAATTTTGGATTCCAAATCTTCTTGTTTGAGTACGATCCTTCCATAGAAGACGAATATGATCCCACATTTTCTTTGCAGTGTTTTGAGCATCAACACTACGAAGAATTAGGTTTGGTAATCCTAAGAGGATATATTCCATTGCAAGCTCATCTGCTTCATAGTGTAGTAGTTCTTGAGGATTCAAGTCTGCAACAGTAGCAATGTTCGTTTGTTCATCTCGTGGTGGAATGGCATTTGGATCTCCGGGTACAATGACAGTAGGCATCTCAAATGGACCTTCCAAGATAACCGTCTTTAAGAACTTTCCATGTGGCTTCTTTAGATCACAAAACCTAAAGAACCTTATCACCAATTGATCGTAGTTTCCTGGAGTGAGCATTGGAGGTCTATCAAGTGATCCAGCCTCATGAATTGATTGTTGTCTGCTTAAAGCTTCAAACATCTTTGCAAACCAAGTGGGTTCCTTCATAATGGTCCTTGATGGATGTTGATTGAAGTCATTTGTGTACGGTTGAACTTGAAGACTTGATAGTGGTTGAACCATTTGAGGTTGTGGATTTGCAGCAAGTTGTGGAGTATGTTGTTGGTTAAATTGTTGTTGATAAATAGCTTGTTGTTGATTCCATTGTTGATGTTGTGGAGTTAGTTGTTGTTGACGTTGAGGATGAGGATAAGTGTAAGGGAAATAGTTAGAGTATGGTGGTTGTGACATGTTGATAAACTTGTGTTGGTAAAAATGGATCTTTGTAGTCGAATGAACCTTTGTTGATGAAGTATCCTTAGGCGTAGAAATCACAATAGACAAGTAGCACTTATGCGTAAAAATACCAAAGTTACGCGTAACAATTAGAGGTTACGCGTAGAATTTAGCTTACGTAAGTAAGAAGGAAAAGACGCTAAAGTTATGCGTAGACAAAAGTTAGGCGGAGAAAGTTAGGCGTAGGATTATCTTAGGCGTAAGACTAGGCTTAGGCGTAAGAAAAATCTTATGCGATTTCTACGCGTGCAGCTTATGCTTATGCGTAATTTTAGGGTTTTATCCCAAGTGATCTTTTACACTTCACAGTGCAAAAGATATCCAAAGTCGGCGTATTTTCAGAATTATCCAAGTAAGAAAACACGGAATAAACCACGAAAATGAAGATCAAACTAAGGAGATGCTTACACGTAGTTTTAGGGTTTTACCATGCGCACCTACTGTAAATTGGATATTGTTCAAAGATGTTTCTAAACTAGTTTTTGTGTGATGAAATAGCTTCAATAACACCAAAAGACACAAAAGTGTGAAACTTGATGAACCAAACCTCTTAAAACAGTTACGCGTAGAACAATACCCACAAATAAAAACTAGCTCAAAAACAATGATCCACGCTTAAAGTTTGAAACTTTTTGCCAAAAACAAGTATTTTAACACCTTAAAACGTTGAAAGTACAAGAATCTTGGATTCAAAAGTGTAAAAAATACGTTTTTAAGTGAACCAAAGTGTCACCCACTTTTACGCGTGAGACCAAGAAAAAACCTTCAAAAAAACAAACCTGTTCACCCAACTATTTGGCGATTGATACCACTGTTAGGTCACAAGGTTTACCACACAAGGTTATAAGAAAGAGATAAGGCGATTGAACAAGTAAAACCCCAACACACACACGATATACTATAGACGGTTAGGCGTAGGTATGTGAAAGAGAGAATAACTTGAACAACCAACCCTCAAGTGAGGGTTTACATAAGCTATTTATAGGAGGGAAGCTAGGGCAACACTCCTAGTTCCCTCCTTTCTCCTATGGGCTTGGGCCTAAGCTCATGGGCCTTCTACATAAGCTTAAGGCTAATAACAAACATAAAGGCCATAATAAGCTAACTATTACATATGAGTAACTAACACTTGAATAAGGTTTAGGAGTGATTCCAACAAAGTTCTTCCTTAAATCAGGAACATGAATAACATTAAACAAAGTTACAATCTTTCCAGAACTAAACTTAAGATCTACACAACCACGACCATGCACCAAGGCTGTTGACTCATTTCCCATGTGAAGAATAGAACCATCATTCAGTGACTCATAAGTCTTGAACCAGCTTCTATCTTTGCACACATGAACTGTTGCACCAGAGTCAACCCACCACGCAACATCATCATCCTGCACATAATGAGATTCAGATACATATGTAACATAATAAACCTGAAAGGACTTATTAACCATATTCTGACCTTTCAGTGAGTTGGTCAACCACCACTCCCAACCATTATTGCCTGAACCATTGGCTTTACCACCAATTTTAACACCCTTGCAGTCCCTTTTAATGTGACCAGTTTTGCCACATTTCCAACAAGTAGGTGTTGCCTTCTTGTTGAGGATCCCCTTGTGTTATCATAAAATTTGCGTTTGCCTTTGTTGTCATTGTACCTGGTGGAGTTGTTATGCTCCACCATGTTGACAACAGATGGTCCAACAGCATTGCTACTCTTTGGCTTGTCATTATCCTGCACCTTGAGAGATTCCTCAATGCGCGCATACTGCCCAACTCAACCAGAGTTAACTCCTACTTCTTATGTTTCAAGGTATGCTTGAAATCTTTCCAAGAAGGAGGGAGTTTGTCAATGACACAAGAGACTTTAATAGCCTCATCCATGTTCATATTATGTTGTGTAAACCTTCCAAGTATTCCAAGAAGTTCATTGTATTGTTCCATGACTGGTCCTGAATCAGTCATTTTGTAATTTGTGAAATTACTAACAAGAAACTTCTTACTTGATGCATCCTCACCATATACATCCAAGGAGTCCCATAGTTCTTTGGAAGATTCAATGTTCTGATAGATATCAAATAGAGAATCAGACATACCATTGAGAATTAAACCTCTGCATATGTAGTCATCATTCTCCCATTTGCTCCTCCTCCTAATCTGCTCAACCGTAGCATCATCCCCATCATCAGGAATAGGTGTGGTTAGCACATACACCACACTCATGCTTGACAGCAAGAAGTGCATCTTCTTCTGCCACCTCCTAAAGTCCACCCCTTCAAACTTATCCAACTTAGCAAAGTTTGAAGCCATGTGTTTCATTACAGCAGTTGCCATTGATTAGCACAAAATAGTTTACTTTGATTTTTAGGGTCGGTGTGTCCCAGCAGCAGGGTAAAGATAATCAACTTCAGCAGAAATGCTAACGGTTCAGCAAAAACAAACAAACGGTCAGCAGTAACAGATACCACTTGGTGGTTACCGGATATCACTTGGAATCGTGTGATCACTTTCCAAAGTAAAATATTCGACCCTAATGCCTGGGTATCACGAATATCTACTTGGGATAAGACCAAATGCAGTTAGAGAATTAGGCACAATTCTATAACCCCTTCGCTTATAAGTGTTTTCGTTTTCTGTGTATATCTCATGCATAATATGATTTCCTATTTATAGGAAAATACTCTTAGCTAGTCAAATGGAATTATGAGTATTAATCGGCCCATTAATAGCCTCATAATTATCCCCATTATAGCTGTTAGTGGTTATCTGACCAATTAAACGTGGTCATTATGCAGTTATAACTGCCACTTGAATAGGTCAAAGTCGTTACAAGCAGTACCTTAACACTAGCAGTACTTACATACAACTAGCAGTACTTTCATAGAGCTTCAGTGGAAACACTGCTTCAGTGGAAACACTGCTTCAGTGGAAACACCACTTCTTCAGTGGAAACACCACTGATTCAGTGGAAACCACAACAGTACTTTCACCAGCAGTACTTTCTACTAGCACTACCAATACAAACCACTATTAGAGTCAGGGTGTTCATGGACCTTATGAGTGTACACTCCGTACCTCCTAACCCATTACAAGGTGTGAACTAATCCCACAAGTGCACTAAATTTTCCAACAATTTTGTGGGATCATTTGTGCTCGCGAAGAACACATCAAACCGGTGAAGAACAAGAAAGGTCAACCAAGCCTTATCAACAGGCGGTCAACCACCAAGGAGAGAAGGAGAAGAACGGGACTTATCCCAGAAGAAGAAAGAGAGAGGCTTTATCTAGTCTTAAGTGACGTTCTGATATCTCGGAAGAGAGAGAGAATAATTTCATCTCATAAAAGGAGACGTTTTTTTGTTATCTCAGAATTTAAGAAGCAAAATAGAGGCGCGTCAATATACTAGGGCATCACAAAGTAAATAAAAAGGCTACGGGTTAACACTATCAACCCACCAGGTTTAAAATTTATACAAAACCACCCTTCCATTTCTTTTTTTTATATAGTATATATATTAAGTCTTTTTATATATAATGTATAGTTTCATTTTAGATAAGTTACTTTTTCATATAAATAAGTATCTTGTCGAGGTTTAGAAATATAATAACCTAGTACTCATACTGCTTATTATATTGATTAAGAATAATTTTTAAGGGGTAATTAACCTAGGTTATTCAAGTTTTAATATAAAATCTTCGAGGATAGTTTTTGGATTAAAAAACTAGTCCCGTAAAGTTTTTATAGCCTATAAGGCAAAATAAAACAAAAAAAACTCGCTAGATATAGAAATTTCGACACACCTTGTGTTAAAAAGTTTTTTTGGAGATTTTTGTGAATATCCTTGATATATGACGATGGAAGAAGCAATCGGAAGACTTAAGACTTATGAAGAAAGGATTAAGTTCAAGAATGAAAGACCAGTGAACACTTAAGAAAGATTTTTGTTCACACGACATGAAGATCAAAGCCAACAATTCAGAAAACGTGGTCATGGTTGATTTAATCAATCACGAAGCAAGAATGGAAGTAAATTCCATTCAACTTCAAATTGACAGTATCAAACATTGAACAACAAGGAGTTGGCAGTGAAAGCTTGGATGGTGGTATAACCGAAAGCATGAGTCGACCTGGATTTAAGGAAGACATATGCGTTGCAAGAACTCCAAAAGGAAGACAAAGTGTTGGCAGTATAACCAACCAACCAGAAACATCATCAATCAGGATTTATGATAGATCATAATAACAAAGGTGGAAGTAACCACAAAAATATGATCAACCTGGACTTAAGGAAGATCACAACAACAAAGGTGGAAATAACGAGAAAAAATATGATCAACATGGACATAATGTAGATCACAGTAGCAAAGGTGGAAGTAACCGAAGGAAAATTGATCTACCTGGATATAAGGATGATCCCAAGCACTACAAGAAATTAAAAGCTAAGATGGTGGATTTAACCAGAAGATGAATCAAGAAGACTTAAAGACCTACGTCGCAGCGATTGTGATTAAGGGGGAGAATATTGGGTTAATCCCAATCGACGCAAGTCAACACCCAAACGACCCAAGTCAAACACAAAGTCAGAAACACAAAAGTCAACCAAAGGCACAACTGTTGGATGGATTAAACTATCACAACGTTTCATTTGTACCCATTCGTTTAGTATATATACTTTGAACATAGATTGTAAAGATATGATGACTAATATATAGAAAAGCTTTTTCGATTCAATTGTTCCTTGTATTTTTGGTATATCTTGATCATAGATCCAGAAAAACGGGCCAACAGGTTTTTGGCGTTTCATGGTGCTTATGGGATATTAATGTTGTGTTTAATCTCTTACATTAACTTCAGTGTGTTTCAGGCTGGGTTGACTTGGAAAAAAAATTGTCAAAGAAAAACTGATAGTCAAATATATTTTATTCACTAAAAATACACTGTGGGTGACTATCAAGTCTTAACCAGTGACCTAATTGACCTTTTTTTCTTATCAGTTTTTCGTTTTTTATCGCCACATAGGGACAAACCATAACCTGGATAGACATATTTACAAGTAAATGAGACGAACCCGTATAATGGAAGTTGCTTCTCTTCGAGTCAATTCATCATAATTAAGTCTGTTAATATTTGAAGATAAGAGTCCCTAAAAGTTTTAGTTTTGAGGTTAAAGACACAAACAAAAGGGGGTGGAAAACTCATATGTAGCAATTACATGCTCTTTTTTTTTAAAGCAATTACATATTTGTATGTTGTTTTTTAACAGCAATTACAGCTTTTGTATGCTGTTCCGACACAGTTTTATACAGCAACCATGTTTTTCAAGCAGAAACTACATGTTTGTATGCTGTTTTTTACAGCGATTTGCAATTAGATACTTATAAAGGTTTGCATGCTGTTTTTCAGAGCAATTACATGCTGTTTGGAAACTGATCAAAGGCTAATAAGGTACTAGGAGTTTTATAGGGTCTAGATAAACTGTAAACTGATAGAGTGAACGTGTATACACTCAAACAAATAGATATATAGTAGTACTTATTACTATAGAAAGATGGAAGAGGAAAAACGGTCTTACCTCATTTTGATGTTCCAGTTGAAGTTCCAACGCTTTCTCAAGTCTCGTGACAATCTCATCAATATTTGGGCGCTGCGATCGTTCTTCATTCAAGCACTCATATGTTGTTTCCGCGAAAATGTCGAATGACTGCGAGTCCATTTGATTCCACAGATCCCAATCAATTATTCCATCGAGTCTTTTCTCTCTATAATGGGTAATGACCAGAGGAGCCAAATACTTGTTATTATCGCTGTCTATTATTGATTTCCTACTACATAGTAGTTCAAACAATACCATCCCAAAGGAGTAGATATCTGACTTGTGGTTCACACTTTTAGTCTCAATGTATGTTGGGTCTCCATACCCATTCACATACTTAAGTCTATTAGTATGAAATGAATGGTGCCTTTGAGAAGCTTTAATCTTCATGGAACGTGTAAAATCACCATTATTTAATAGAACTCTGCTACTGCTAATGTGCCGGTGTATTACGCTGAAATCGCTTTGCTCGTCATAATGAATGTAGCTCAAGGCATGTGCTACACCGACAGATATCTCCAATCTTCGCACCCATGTCAACGAAATCGGGTCACTTAGAAATAGGCCGAGACTTCCCCTGGTCTCAAGCTTGATAATGATGATCTTCTCATCATTCTCATCACAAAACCCAACAAAAGAAACTAGATTTTTATGCTTGAGACTAGAAAGCATTGAAATCTCTGTCCTAAACCATTGTTTTTTTTCATCCCATTCATCTTTATTAAACCTCCGAGCATTGATATCAATCAATTCACCAGACCACAAGAGCTGTCCCTTGTAGCTTTGTTCAAACCTATCTTTTCCGATGACATTTTCTTGAGCGAAGTTGTTGGTGGCGGATAGGATATTTTCAAGCGGGACTCTGAGGTGAGCAAATTCTTTCATTATCTGTTAATCAACTAAAAATGTGAGTGAGAAACAAGGAGTATAATAATGCCTACAAAGTGTTTGATAAAGCATTTAAAGAATAAAAGCTAAAATTAGAAGGTTGTTACCCATTACTTATGTGCAATATTTGATAAGGAGTTCGGGTGCGTGTTGAGTTTAAATGTCATACGTTATTTCGTTGAGTATTATTTTCTGAAACTAATTCGAGTCTTATGTTTTCCGTTTATGCCTCTGTTAGGCGGAATAAAGACGCCATGGGATCATATTAATAAGTATACTGTCAAAACTGAAGGCTAAGATAACCAAGGTTATGGGTAATATTGCGAAGGTTGTTGTTTCGTTTTCATGATGTTTTGTTTATTGGCCATCATTTAGCTACCTTTTTCGTCTTTTTAACATGTCGGTTTTTGATGTTTCAAGGTGCTTATGGGATATTAATGCTGCTTATATTGGCTGAGGTAACTAGGTATGTTGTGTTTAATCTCTTACATTAACTTCAGTGCGTGTCAGGCTGGGTTGACTTGAAAACAAAAATTCGAAGAAAAACTGATAGTCAAAATATGTTTTATAGCCATATCATTACAAGAATAGTCTTATTTTATTTTTTATACACTTTCGGTGACTATCAAGTTGTAACCAGTGACCTAATTGACCTTTTTTCTTATCAGTTATTCGTTTTTTACCACCACATAGAGACAAACCATAACCTGGACCGACAAATTTACATCTAAATGAGTCGAACCCGTATAAGGGAAGTTGCTTCTCTTCCAGTCAATGCGTCATAAGTCTGTAAATATTTGTGGTTTTCTTTTGTAGATAATTTTGAAATGGGAAAATACTTGAAGATTAGAGTCTGTAAAAGTTGAAGTTTTGAGGTTAAAGACACAAACAAAAAGGGGATGGACAACTCATATGTAGCTTACATGTAATTTTGAACAAAACTTGTTTTGCTCTACAGGTTGGACAAGATACTTCAGGTAGATTTTACAACTATACTACTTTTAAAAGTTTGATTTTACTTTGTAACTCAGCAATCCCGTGGTTTCTAACGTTAATCGTCTACCAGGGACACTCCCCCAGTTTCATATAAAGGTTTGCAGGACGTCCTATCAAAATCTGAGTTGGGTGGTCATAGTTCACTAATGTTTGCAGACATGAACAAGTACTCTTAGTATACCCCTTTTCTTTTTTTCAATGTTTTGAAACCTGGTTCAACCGGTCGAACCGGTTACGGCTTAGATTACGGGTCAAAAGAAGCCAGTTTTAAGAATTAAAAACCTAGTGTGACCCGCCGGGTTTTACCCGTTTCTGTAATTCCAGCTGGGTTTGTCATTAAATCTTTTATATGTGTTCCACTTTGCTTTTTACTTGTTTTTATGGTGTTTTAAACACTTTCTATATGCTATTTGGATAGCAGAAAGATGGGCTGTTTGGACAGGCTTATATGCTGGTTTAACAGATTTTATATGTTGTTTGGACATAGCCTTTACATGGCTATTTGGAAACAAGTTTTTGCAGCAATTACATGCTCTTTTTTTTAAAAGCAGCTACATAATTGTATGTTGCTTTTTTTACAGCGATTGGCAATTAGATACTTTTAAAAGTCTGTATACCGTTTCTCAGAGTAATTACATGTTGTTTGGACAGGTATATATGCTATAATCTTAGAATAGTTCCTAAGAGTTAAAACTCTAAATGAGACTATAAGGGGTGTTAATCGAGTCGGGTTGGTCGGCTTCGGGTCGGGTCAAAGTCAGGTCGAGACTAAAAATAACATACCCGAACCCGACCCTATTTGAACTTGGGTTAGTCGAGTTCGGGTCAATTTGGGTCGGGTTCATTCGGGTTCGTGTTAACCCAAATATGAGTAAAATGGTAATAAAATTGCCTATTTGTACTAGTTTAAATAGATAATTTATAAAAACTATATTAAAAAATAAAAAACCCTTATTCGGGTCAATCGGGTCGACCCGATCCCGAGTTAGCCAACATTTTCAACCCGATACCCGACCTTATTTAGTATTCGTTTCACTCGGTTGACCCGAATAAAAGTATTGACCCGAGTAACCCGACCCGAATAGGCTTAGTCGGGTTCCGGTCGGATGGTCTAATTGTGAAACTGGTGAGAGGCTAATAAGGTACTAGGAGTTTTATAGGGTGTAGCTAAACTGTAAACTGATACAGTGAAGGTGTATACACGCAAACAAATAGAGATATACTAGTAATTATTATAGAAAGATTGAAGAGGAAAAACTGTCTTACCTCATTTTGAAGTTCCAACGCTCTCTCAAGTCTTGTGACAATCTCATCAATATTTGGGCTCTGCGATCGTTCTTCATTCAAGCACTCATACGCTGTTTCCGCGAAAATACCGAATGACTGCAAGTCCATTTGATTCCACAGATCCCAATCAATTATTCCATCGAGTCTTTTCTCTCTATAATGGGTAATGGCCAGAGGAGCCAAATACTTGTTATTATCGCTGTCAATAAATGAGTCCCTACCACAGAGTAGTTCAAACAATACAATCCCAAAGGAGTAGATATCTGACTTGTGGTTCAAACTTTTAGTCTCAATATATGTTGGGTCTCCATACCCTTTCACATACCGAAGTTTATTAGTATGAAATGAATGATGCCTTTGAGATGCTTTGATCTTCATGGAACATTCAAAATCACATAACTTGGGTTCCCATTCATCATTTAATAGAACTGTGCGACTGCTAATGAGCCGGTGTATTACGCTGAAATCGCGTGGCTCGTCATAATGAATGTAGCTCAATGCTTGCGCAATACCGACAGATATCTCCAATCTTCGCACCCATGTCAACGATATCGGGTCACTTAGATAGTTGTTGAGACTTCCCCTGTTCTCAAGCTTGATAATGATGATCTTCTCATCATTCTCATCACAAAACCCAACAAGAGATACCAGATTTTTATGCTTGAGACTAGAAAGCAGTGAAATCTCCGTCCAGAACAGTTGTTCTACTTCATCCAATTCTTTATTTAACCTCCGAGCTGTCCCTTGTATCTCTGTTCAAAGGTATTTTCTACAATGATATTTTCTTGAGCGAAGTTGTTGGTGGCGGAAAGAATATTTTTAAGGGGGACTCTGATGTGAGCAAATTCTTTGCTGGGCAAAGACATTATCTGTAAAATACAATAGTCAAGTAAAAATGTGAGTTTATAAAAAGGGGGTTTATTGAAGTGCATAATAATGCCTATAAAGTGTTCGATAAAATTCCTGAACCATGTCTAAGACATTATCTGTAGTTTGTAGTAGTTATTACATTTGTGGAGAGTAATGAAAATAACACATCCTTTAGAAGTTTTAGATTTGTTCATAGAATCATAGTGCATGACGTAACAGGCGATATACTATTGATAATAAGCAAATATAATTCTTATCTTTGTACCATCTTATTTATGAATGATTTTTTTTTGTACCATCTTATCTTGTAACAAAATATCGAAATATGTTGAGTTTGAGTAATCTTATATACTACTCATTCTTGTTTCAGGCACAAAATTATTTTTCCAAAGCGTATGAGAAGCCTTGGAAAGTGGCAAGGTAATGTTTCAAAGTAGATCAATAATCCCAAAAAGTCAACTGATAACTGTTTATATAATACAGTAAAAGAATAAACACTGAAATTTGAAGGTTGTTACCCATTTGCTTGCATACAATATTAATATGGAATTCGCGGGTGCGTGTTGAGTTTAGATATCATACGTTATTTCATCTGTATTCTTTTCTGAAACTAATACGAGTCTTATGTTTTCCGTTTATGCCTCTGTTAGGCGGAATAAAGAGGCCAATGGATCATATTAAATAAGTATACTGGCAAAACTGAAGGCTAAGATATCCAAGGTCAAAAGGATTATTATGGGTAATATTGAGAAGGTAGTGGTTTCGTTTTCATGATGTTTTGTTTATTAGCCATCATTAAGCTACCTTTTTCGTCTTTTTAACATGTATGCTTTTGGTGTTTCATGGTGCTTATGGGATATTAATGTTGCTTATATTGGCTGAGGTTACTAGGTATGTTGTGTTTAATCTCTTAGAAAGTCTTATTCACTAAAAATACACTGTCTTAACCAGTGACCTAATTGACATTTTTTCTTATCAGTTATTCGTTTTTTATCGCCACCTAGGGACAAACCATAACCTGAACAGACAAATTTACAAGTAAATGAATCGAACTCGTATAAGGGAAGTTGCTTCTTTTCCAGTCAATGCGTCATAAGTCTGTTAATATTTGTGGTTTTCTTTCGTATATAATTTTGAAATGGGAAAAAACTTGGAGATTAGAGTCCCTAAAAGTTTAAGTTTTGAGGTTAAAGACACAAACAAAAAGGGGATGGACAACTCATATGCAGCTTACATGTAATTTTGAAGAAAATTAGTTTGATCTACAGCTTGGACAAGCAACAGTGCAAGGCCATACTACCTTGTGTATATCGTAATGAAATTGCTAAACTACAGGTAGATTTTGTAACTCAGCAATCCCCTGGTTTCTAAGGACACTCCCCCAGATTCATATAAAGGTTTGCAGGACGTCCTATCAAAATCTCGGTTGAGTGATCATAGTTCACAAATGTATGCACACATCAACAAGTACTTTTACTATTCCACTTTTCTTTTTTTCAATATTTTGAAACCCGGTTCGACCCGGATGGTTCGACCAGTCGAACCTGTTCCGGCTTAGATAACGGGTCAAAGAAACCGGTTTTTAAGAATTCAAAACCCAGTGTGACCCGCTGGGTTTTACCCGTTTCTATAATTCCGGTTGGGTTTGTCATTAAATCTTTTGTATGTGTCCGACATTGCTTTTTATAAGTTTTTAAAGGTTTTAAAAGCTGTTTAGACAGGTTTTTATGGTGTTTTAAACACTTTCTATATGTTATTTGGACAGCAGAAAGATGGGCTGTTTGGACTGGCTTATATGCTGTTTTAACTGTTTTATATGTTGCTTGGACATAACCTTAACATGGCTGTTTGAAAACAAGTTTTTGCAGCAATTACATGCTCTTTTTTGTAAAAGCAATTACATATTTGTATGTTGTTTTTAGCAGTAATTACAGCTTTTATATGCTGTTCCGAAACAGTTTTTTACAGCAACCATGTTGTTTTGTGCAGCAATTACATGTATGTATGCTGTTTTTCTAAAGCGAATGGCAATTACATACTTTTAAGGGGTAAAAGCCATAAAAGAACAACGTACTTTCTAAAATGTACCGACTTGAAACACTTAGTTTTTTTATCAACATATACACCCACGTACTTTCAAATTTTGTTCCGACTTTACCCATATTGTAATAAAATAATACTACTCCCTCCGTCCCTAAATAAATGTCCACTTTTGACTTTTAAAGTCTTTCTTATACAACTTTGACCTTAAATATTTTTGTTTGTGTTATATAATACTTGATAAAAATTATACCAACTTAAAGTACATTTAAAACACAATTCATTCATATATTTTGTATCAAGTATTATATAAGATAAACACAAATACTTAAGGTCAAAGTTGAATAAGTAAGACTTTGAAAGTCAAATGTGGACATTTATTTAGGGACGGAGGTAGTATTTAATATGATATTATATTAATATAAATCGGTCATATGGGTGAAGTCGGAACAAAATTTGAAAGTACATGGGTGTATATGTTAATAAAAAAGTAAGTGTTTCAAGTCGGTACATTTGAGAAAGTACGTTGTTATTTTATGGCTTTTACCCTACTTTTAAAGGTTGGTATGCTATTTTTCAGAGCAATTACAAGCTGTTTGATGATAGGCAGAGCCCTCCTCAAAACCCGATTGATGCACCAGATCCATACCCGTTTCAAGATACGAGTCAAGTGGGACACGGATGGGTCAGTTTGATTCAATCAGAGTCCATCATTTGATCGCAGGCTATCACCTCCACGTGTGCTACATACCAGTCAACTTCTAATTCCCAGTCAATTTTATTTCCATGTCATTTTATTGTCTTTATTATTTTCCTTTATTTGACATTTTCATAGCAGTTATTTACTTTCCCTAAGTGTAGCTAAGTGGGTGGTTATTTTCCTTTTTTCTCTGGTATGTAATGCAAACTTTCAGGAATGGAAAAAGGCTTTTTGATTTTCCTAAAACTCTTTCTTTTTGTTTAGAGATTGTTTTATTCCATTGCTATCCTAGTTTTTGGCAGAATTAGGAGGTGATCTTGGAAGCTGATTTGGGATCTCGTGGTTCGTCTGTAACGAAGTTTCCTAGTTGGTTTTGCCCAGCGAGATCTTTGAGTGGTGAATTATGTATCTCAAAGAGAACGCTGCTCTTAATTTCCTTGTTCGGGTTGATTTTCGATCCACTTAATAAGCTGCTGGCTATCAGTTTGGACATCAGAAAGTTGGATGTTTGGACAGGTATATATGCTTTAATCTTATAAGTGTGTTAAACAGAATATAATACTCTTTGATTCAGGATGTTCTCTGCAAGTTGAATGGTCTAATTGTGAAACTGATCAGAGGCTAATAAGGTACTCGGAGTTTTATATTTTTTTTGGGTAAAGGGGAGTAATCCTGCACCCTGGTAAATATATTAACCAAATAAACGTTTAAGTACAATGGATATGAGTGAAATCCCATATCTCAGCCCGTTACATAGGCATAAAGCTTACATAACAAGTTACTTCCAATTCTCTAAACAAGAAAACAAACCACTACTCAAATAATAACATATGCCACAACAATAAAACTACTTCCTAGGACCTTGAAACGTTGTGCCATACATGGCATTAAAAGAATCCAAATTCCCTGGAAGATCACGAACCTGTTTCGCATAGTCATCGAATACATAGTCATCATACTCATCTTCAAATTCTTGGCCCCCACCAAAAATATTAGCAGACTCATCAAATGGGTTAGCAACAACCTCATCTTCAGAATCAGACACCTCAATCTCTCCCACTTTAGAGAAATGGTTAACTCTCTTAGTAGACGAGGTAGACGGAACAGGTTGACCATCATCATCCACAAGAGTAGCTTTCCCATCAATAATTAGCTTTTCAAGCTTACCAATTTTCTCAGCTATGGGAGTAGAACCACCATCCATTGTTCCCATTGAATCACTCACAAGCTTTGCAGCAGAATAAGTCCCAATCTCCGGAGGCTTAGACGCCTCACCAATACAAGAATCCGTCGCCCGAGATCCATCAATACCTGCTTCCTTAGTAGTACCAGAAGACTTCCCAGTCTTGACCTTGTGAGTAGAAGAATCAGCCACAGTACTTGGGTTACCCAAATCATCTTCCACCTCAAGAGTCCCAAAAGAGTTAGACGTAGTAATCGGAGTATCTTTAGCATTACCACTGCAGCTGCCGTGTCTTCGTCTTTGCATCATATACCTGCTTCCTAGGTGCAAATCTAGGACCCTTACCCATATTAATACCTCCAGTCATCTTCGTACCTTTGGGTTTGGCTTTCCGATTGTGCACCACCTTAAAACCATCATCAGGTTCGTCCACATTTAAGCTGGGAGGAACATCAGTATGCTCCTTAATACTCTTAGGACAACAAGCAGTATCATGCCCAAACACTTTACATTCCACACAGTGTGGCGGCTTCCATTCATATTCCACCTTTATACTTGCCGTAGTAAACCCACTATCATCCTTATTAGGGATCGCCATAGTCACCACATGTTTAAGCTCAAATTCAGATGATAATTCCACAAGAGCACGTGCAAAACTAATGCGACCCCATGAATCAACACACATGGAACTAGTAAAAGCATCTAACATAATCGGCTTACCCACCTGAGTAGCAATTAAGCTCAATCCATCTTCCGAATATGCAAGTAATGGCACATTATGCAATTTAATCCAAACGGGAACTCTAGTTACCTCACTTTTAGACAATAGCACATCAGGAGTCCATTTAGTGAGAATGAGAGGAGAATTACGAATAATCCATGGGCCCCGTTGAAGAACAGTATCAACACCCTCTTTAGAATCGAATTTGAAGAAGAAAACACCATCATCATTCTTCATTAGTTTCTTAAAACCAAACTTACCCCACGTATTGGATACGTAGTTCTGAACCAAATGAAAAGCAACATTCTTGCCAACAAAGAAGCCAACAAGTGTATTTTCATAACGGTTGAATACACCCTCCATAGCAGCCTTTGGAAGCACCGTATCATGATTTTCAATTCGCATCTCATTCACCAAGGCACGAAAATTCACTTTCCTAGAGACACGTTCCGGATTTAATACATTAGCAAATGACCTCACTTCGTTAGTTTCGCCTGAAGTAGAAGTATTCACCACGTTAGGACCAGACATCAACACATCAGCAGTTTTAGTACTCGAATCCAAACCACCCACAAACGTAGTACTATAACTTGTATTGTCCAGATTAGTATTACCCCAAATAGAATCCGAATGAACATCATGCGTGCTAGGGTTAAGAACAACCCTATCATCTTTACTAAACTCAGGAGCAGCAGTGTGACCCTCTATATCACGTTCACCATTGAGACGTTGTAACCTATCATTCAACGCCTGAATATCAACCCTTTGATACGGATTCATGTCCGTATTTACACCAACTTGATCGGCCAAGTTGATGGTTGTTTTTGTAGCTTTCACCGAAGAGCTACCCTTGTTCAAAAAACCTTTGTCCATCTCTCCACAACCCCACAAAACAATCCCACGAAACAGCTACACGTAGCATAAACTAAGAAGACCAAACAAACCCTAACAGCTTCAAGAAGCCGAGTAAAACCCTAGTAAAAACTAGGGTTTATAGAACATTAAACACGTTGCTAACCCATATAAAGCGATCAGTTAAGTATGATGTAGTGATTGCTGTGATAAAATCCCTACGTTTCAATCACACCAAAACCCTAACCCAGCGACTTATAAAGAACCAAATCGATTTGACCAGACCAAACCCCTATTAAATCAAACAGCAGCCAACCAACACAAGATCAACAAGAGATCAGGCTTTGGACGGATTTGTTAAGTGAATTAGATAGGAATCAGTTAGGAAAAAAACGATTAGGGTTTTAGGTTAAGTCGCCCAAATCGCCAGAGCAGGGAGGGAGAGAATGCTACCTTGAAACGTTACTCGGAGTTTTATAGGGTCTAGCTAAAGTGTAAACTGATAGAGCGAAGGTGTATACACTCAAACAAATAGATATTAGTACTTATTATTATAGAATGATTGAAGAGGAAAAACCGTCTTACCGCTTTTTGATGTCCGAGTTGAAGTTCCAACGCTCTCTCAAGTCTAGTGATAATCTCATCAATATTTGGGCGCTGCGATCGTTCTTCATTCAAGCAATCATACGCTGTTTCCGCGAAAATGTTGAATGACTGCGAGTCTAGTTGTTTCCATAGATCCCAGTCAATTATTTCATCGAGTCTTTTCTCTCTATAATGGGTAATGGCCAGCGGAGCCAAATACATATTATCTTGGTCATCGTTGATTACTGCTCTCCTACCACACAGTAGTTCAAACATTACTATCCCAAAGGAGTACATATCCGACTTGTGGTTCGCCCTTTTTGTCTCTATATATGTTGGGTCTGTATACCCATCCGTACTCCACACTTTATCAGTATCAAAAGAATTGTGCCTTTCAGATGCTTTGATCTTCATGGAACTTATAAAATCACCTAACTTGGGTTCCCAGTCATCATTTAAATAAATCGAACCACTGTTGATGTTACAGTGTATTACGCTAAAATCACGTGACTCATCATAATGAATGTAGCGCAATGCTTGCGCAAAACCGACAGATATCTCCAATCTTCGCACCCATGTCAGCAACATCGAGCCACTGAGATAGTTGCTGAGACTTCTTCTGGTCTCACGCTTGTAAATGATGACCTTCTCGTCATTATCATCACAAAACCCAACAAAAGAAACCAGATTCTTGTGCTTGAGACTAGAAAGAATAGAAACCTCCATCCAAAACTGTTGGTCTCCATCAAACCATTCTTTATTTAATCTCCCAGCTAAGATATTAATTAACTCACCGGACCACAAAAGCTGCCCCATGTAATAATTTTCATATGCATCTTCTCCGACGATATTTTCGTCATCAAAGTTGTTGGTGGCGGATCGTATGTTTTCAAGTGGAATTTTTAAGTGAGCAAAGTCATCATGATTGATCGAAGACATCATGTATGTATCGGTTTGTTTATCTGAACAAAAAAGGGTGTGTGGGTTGTTACAAAAAGAAGTGAAGGAGAGTTTGGGTGATGTACATAAATGTGTTCGGTTTGTGATTGTATATATAGAAGATGTGAATAAGTGTGTGGGGTTCCTTGTTATCTTTAATGATGGAGCTGAGGTCTACTTTTTGCATTATTGTAAAGAAAGACTATTACTCCGTAACTTTTTGACTTAATGGTGAGCAAAGTCATCGGGTGAAAACATCATGATGTTTATTCATGAATAGCCATTACTAAAAAGGGCGTTTTGGTTACAAAATGATGCGAAGGAGTCTCACAAGATCATCTGGAAGAACAAATATACAGAGAGGAGTGAGGAGTGAGGTGGGTAAGTGGTGCTGATATAAATGTTGTTTGTGCAAGGAAACTTGTCGTACAAACGCCACATCAGCTTTCTCTCCTAATACTACACCCAATCATAACTTGGTAGTGGTGACCACAATGGCAACCGTAATTTTTTTTAACTAAAATTTCATTCATAATTAAAAACATTACAATTTAAAAAAAAAAACAAAAAAACAAAAAAAAAACATTATAATAACAATGCAACTTAAAAAACATTACGATAAAAGAGCTATGCTACACCCACACAAGTTTTACACAAAAAAATCCACAAAAATGATGTGGCATGCCTCTTAGCCACTCAATGCTTTCACTTGGCCAACTAATGCTCCAACATGAGTGGCCAAGAGGCATGCCACATCATTTTGTGGATTTTTTTTTGTAAAACTTTTGTGATTGTAGCAAAATTCACGATAAAAACACTCACATTTTCAATAATTTTTGCTTTATGGGTATCCAAGTTTCAAAAATCGCCGCATTAAAAAAAAATAAAAACAAAACAAAAGGCACACACTTTAATTTTTTACAAAGTATTATTACACTCCTATTTGCTTTTTATGAACGTCAAATATAAAAACTAGTAGTGATCATTATTTTAAATGCCAAATAAATTTCACACAAACCAAAGCCATATCCATATGCACCACATATCCACCATCCACCTTTTTCTCCAAAATCCAAACTTATATCCTCGTAAACTTTCCTTCTTGATACAAAACTGGAAGCTTCAACATGTCGGCTACAAATAGGATAGGAGTCCTATTACACCGATGTTAAGTTGCTTTACAATTCCAATTATTAAGCCCACTATAAAATAATATAAAATAAAATAAAACATTACTTTTAATATATATCGCAACACACATCCGAACAACCGCCTAATTTCCCGAACACCTTCAATCAGGTTCATTTTTTCTTTATAATTCGATTAATCGAGTTTTCAGTTAATTAATATCTGCTCAAGTGTATCAACAAAGAATAAATGGGGAGATGTGCAATTGTTTCGGTTGGCTAACAAACCGAAACAATGAAAAGAGTGGGGCTTTGATCGGTCACACTCGGTTGGGCTAGTGGCAAGTTATGGTCGTGTGCTCGGTTGGGGTGGCAATCAACCGAGCCATTAGCATCAGCCTTAGTGAGTATCAACATCTTGACAAAAATTTATGAAAGATCGCTTATAGAATTTTTATTTTTAGGGTGGAAGCTAAAGATATGCAATATATTTTTTCAAATAAAGAGATCTACACGATGTATTTTGTAAATTGTCAAAGATATGCAATATATTTTCAAATAATCTTCGATCTAGCTACAATGACCGGGTACTAGCATGTTAACAAGTTACAACTGGATTAAAAGTTACACCTTTGATCCCCAAACTCGAACAAATTCACGTATTTGATCCTTTTTTGGTAATACTCGTTAAAAATTTTTTTAAACAACTTTTACACATTTTTCCTTAAAATCTAGATAATTTTTTTTTAAAAATTGGATACATTTTTTTTCACATTTCTTTTTTTTAATCGGGTAAATTTTTTATATTTATTTTAAAATCTTGAAAATTATAATTATTTTTTTTTTAAATATCCATATTTTTCAAAAAAAAAATTATCAGACTTTAAAAAAAGGTTTTTTTTTCATATTTTTAATTTTTTTTTAAAACTATCAGATTTTTGAATCTATATTTAGTTTTAAAAAAGTTACAATTTTCAAGATTTTTAAAAAATATAAAAAATTTATCCAGGCTAAAAAAAATGTATAATTTTTTTTCAAATTTAAAAAATATATATATAGATTTTAAGAAAGTATAAGTTTAAAAAAAATAACGACCATTACCAAAAAAGGATCAAATACGTGAATTTGTTCTAGTGGGTACCAAAGGTGTAACTTTTAATCCAGTGGTAATCTGTTAACCTGCTAGTAACCGAATATATTAGCTTGAACGAAGATTATTTGAAAATATATTGTGTATCTTTGACAATTTACAAAGTACGTTACGTAGACATGTTTATTTGAAAAAATATGTTGCGTATCTTTAGCTTTCACCCTTATTTTAATAAAGTCAGCAATATATTACCTCAACAAAACAGAAAAATACAAACAAAGGCATCCAAATTTCATGGTCAAGATGATTAAAGAAAACAAGACCCAAAAAAAAAAAAAAAAAAAAACCTATGAGGGCTTACAATAAAACACATGCAAAATAAAACTGAAAGATAAATGACAAAAGAACTACAAAATTCCTTTAAATAATGCATATGAACAATCTCAAACACAATAAAAAATGCATAAATGAGATAAGTGGTATGAACTATGAAAAGGGATAGCGTGTGTTTTAGACAAATGAGACTCGCTTTGCAAGTATAGTTGACCATAAAATATATTGGTAGGTTGTCTCTTCAACTTTCAAGTAAACAGAGTAATAGTCCATGATTATTAATTTCTTATGCTTAATTTTTTGGGGTGCAACATGAAAAAAATAGCATTTTACACATAAATGTAGAAAAATAATTAAAAGTTCAAGAAGAAAAAACTTACAAGAAAATTAGTATTGAAAATTCGAAGCATTTTACATATAAATGTAGATAAATACTCCAAAGTTCCAGAAGATAAGAAAAAACACTTGGAGAAAATTGATATTGGAAATATGAATATGATTTTGCGAAAAAATGTTACATCCACGTAAACTTTATAAAAATGTTTTCACAAAATGATGTGACATGATAAATTTAACTTTGAATATTACATCTCTTCTTTTTATTTCCTAATAGATGTAATAGTGACAATGACACATCATTTAGTATAGTGACAATGACACATCATTTAGTAAAAACTTTTTTAATAAATTTATGTAGATAGAGCATTCCTCGAATTTAAAAAGTAATTGCGATAGAAGCCAAATCACATACACTAAAGGCGTGTTTGGTACTTTGGTATAGGGGAATGATTATTGGAACATCTGGTACATTGACACGCGAATCAAATAACGGTATAAAATCCCAATAGATTGGTTTTTCGAAACCAAGCTAGGGAGGTGGCTGTGTACCCATTCGTAGTATTTTTTTTTTACTCATCTCCATTTCATTTTTCCTAAAAACACAACGTACTACAATTATCGGGCCTTTTAGACACAACCCAAAGTCATGGCTAAAAGCCAAAAAGTCGTGGCTATCCATGTTTACCACAATATAGTGTATAGTGTATAGTACAAGTATGATTAGCATTAATCATTAATAACTTGACTTGTGTGAACATCACGTACGAAATGCAACGATTCCTCTATATCGAATAGTATGACACTAGTGCAAGTATTGATCATTCGAGACCTTTCAAGTAACCATGACCTATCACGTTGTCTTTCTATTCAATCGATTGTATTGACAACCCATATACAAGGTGACATGTGAAGATTATATTCTATTTTAAGTCATTTGAAGCAAGTGTTGTGACGTCCTAGACTATTTATGTTAAACCAATAGAGCACAAGTCTTATATCAAACAAAACTATTCATAATATCACAATATGGAATGTAGTTCATTATTATATAGAATCAAGCATAACTAACGTGACTTGTGTGAACATCATGTGTGATCATGGTTCTCGTTATTACAATATAGAGTGTGGTTTATTGTAGTATAGAATCAAGCATCATTACCATTCAATCATTATCACTTCTTGCTTGAACATCATGTGTATCACGGTTCTCGTTAGTAGCTAATTAATCACCGTCATGTATTATTGAAGATCGCATATTCATTAATATTATCGCATAAAGTATACCGTAAAATAATCATTACATTTCATTGATTGCATGCATTGAGCAAACGTTCAAATTATATCGATGATACAAATAAAAAGCAAAGTATAATTCGAAAAAATCATCTTAGTAAACAAGTGCTATCGATCTGATACTATTCAGGTTAAACATATTAAGCAACTATCTATTATATCCCAATTTTCACTTAAGCAATTTCTCAAGTCAAACGTTGAAAATTGTTTATTTTTGTTGGGATTTTAGAACAAGTTAACCAGTAACCTCTACGAGTACGCAGCAGATATTGGATCTAGTTATTGCAATTATGTTAAGCATGTAATTAATAAACAAATAATTAATACCATATTAATTAATTAAAAGGGATATAGAAAAGCTAACCTTGTTTGGCAATTGATCTCTAGTAACGGAACAAGAAACCAAAACGAATCCTTAAGTATCTAAAATAGATACCTCGAAGAGTATCACACACAAACCCGATAACGTATACGTTCGATTAATGGCTAGTCGAGAACGCATTAATATAAACCAATCAACAAGTGATACAACTTGAATATTAACATTAACAAGGAAAACACCAAGAGACCATCTTGTTTCCACTGTACGAAAACCAAATCTGCTAAACTAGCATATTCAATATTACCCGATATCGGACATAAAAAGTCCGATATCCTTTGCTTTCTGTCCGAGGAAAAGAGTCACGACCAGAAGGCAAAACTCACTTCTTACTGCTGCTATTCGACTGAAATTCAGGAGCAAGTTATCACCAATAGATTAATATCTAAACACTTGGACCAAGTTGAATTAATGCAAGTTTACATATCAAATAAAGCCAAAAATCCTAAGTCAACTTGGACATATGTCGACTAAGAATTAAGCAGAAAACTATGGATCAGTTATGATGATGTTTTAGGGATATCATATATCGTATATTCAATGCATGAGTTGTAGAGTACATTTATTTTATAGCTTAAAACAAACGTCCCTATATTTGAGCCTTTTCTTGGTTGACAAGCCACCAAGCCCAAGCCAAAACCTTTGCCTCTTTTCATCCTTGCCCGATCAGTGAACCCAAGGCCCAAGGCTGTCACAATTCGACCCATGTTCAATCCAAAACAGCCCATGGATCTCAATAGTTATCGGGTCAAGTTTGCATGCATGTAACGGGTATATATTCAAGTATAAATACGTTCGACACGTATACTCGTGTTTATCGTGTGTGCCCCCATCGGCTCACACACTTCTAGTCGTTTACGTGTGTTCGTAACTCCCACAAACCAATAGCTCCCACTTGGGAGTTGGTGTGTCGAATGGCACACAAAACTAACGACGGAAACGCCTAGCAAATGCTCTCACTCGCTTTTTAACTAAGAGTGTCTGAGAGGATAGTTTCGTAAAAGTTTCTCAGTAGCATGGTCATTCAATGTCTTGCTCTAATCATCCTTTGTTATAGATACCGTTAAACAATGGATTATGGATCTCAAATCATTCATATAGTTTAACCATTTTGAATCTCGTTATAGAATTAATTAGATATACCAAATGTAATCAAGTATCATCTTGCATTACCTTTTGGGTTCGGCCGAACAATTATCTTATTAATTCGGAGAGCGCCATGGTATCTTTCTGCACATATCAAGTGGAGTAACAAATCCTTTGTTGACTACAAGTGTTGTGGATGTTGCTTCACATCACTCCGAAATATAGCTTTTATAACTACCTTGTTCAGATAGCGTTTTGCGTATACTTACAAAAATAATTTCCACACATAATGAGAACTTGCTTGTATTTCAAGTCTAAGGATGAAGATAACAAACCATTTTCAATATTTTACTTATGACAAGGATCCAAAAGTAAATGTTTGAAAGTTGGGTTATCCAATATGCATCTCTAGTGAATACACATGAGTTTGGTGGGAACAATCCGAATTCTCGTTAGAATTATAACCAACACTCACATTTGCCTTATCATAACAATATTCCCATATTATTAACTGACAATGGACATATTTAGAATAATAAAATTATTCAAGGATTAAACATGCAAATATAAGATAACAATTATTATATGAATGAATAACAAATACCAAGTATCTTTATTCATCATAAAGTAAAAAGTGTCTATCAATCCCAATTATCCAAATACTAAAACAGATATGCATGAAACTTATTTAGTAAGTTGAACCCTAATGTTTCCAACATTCTCAACCTTTCTTTTACAAGAAAAACTAAATAGTTATCTGAGTAAACTTTCCGAATACTTGTTTCAAATTTCACATATAGTGAGTGATTTGAAATATAAGATGAGTGTCTTATCTCATATTATCATACTATTGCAAGAATTATAGTATATGGAGATGTTGTCTTACCTTGCATGAGGTATTAGAAATCAACGACATACTGACAGTCATCTTTACAGTTTCCAAAAGTGTAAAGTATTCTCATTCATTAATGTGTAATGCAACAATGCTCTATGTTGAGCATAACTAGTTAGCAGATTTATCATAAAAGATGAAATCCTACTACAACTAGTATTAATAATCCTCTAGCATCATTTGTACTTATAAAACGTTATGCTTTATAATTCGTAAACATTTATAAAAACAATAATCTAAACACTCTCAATTAGATATTGTTGTTGTCAGCTCATTTTGTTCTTGTACAAAAGCAACAACTAGTCTTATACACAATATAATATATACATGATAAATCCTAAGTTAAAACAGCATAAGGTTTCCATCCATGTAATAAATTACTCTAAGTGAAATATATCATTTAAGACTTGCTCGAATGATATATTGCATTTGTGTCAGACTTAATTTTCCGCATTTGTTTATTCCAGATAAACATTTATTCCAAGGTTGTTTGTTTTAATCCCTAAATTCCAAGTGAAGTTACATTCCAAGCTTAAGGATCAATATCTAGCTTAAATAGAATGATATCTTCAACAGATAAATTTTTAGGAAAAACACATTGCTCCCACTCAATGTCAAATGTACTCAAGAGTTATCTTAATTCAATTAGAATCATATTGTAATTAAAATCAAGATTTCAACTCCTAGATGCATGATCCAATTCGGAATATGGATTGCTCAAATTTTATATAGCATAAAGATAATATAGATTCATAACCCTTTTGATTACACACCGCCCATAAAAGGTAATCATAAAGAAAGAGTTATAAAATCTAATTGTCAAATTCAACATACAAATCACATGTATGACAATTAAATATCTTTATATAATTAATGCATGTATTATATAAGAAAATTTAATCACAGTCAATTGCTTAAGTATGATTAAAAACTTCTTATTAAATGCCAAACATTAATATGAATACAATTTTGTCCTTGTGAGTCATTCTTCAAAAGAAACTCATTCCAACCTCATAGGTTAAGCTGTTAGAAGCGAAATAACAATCAAACTCAAAACTTGATTTGCCTTTTAAGGACTGCATCTTATCATTCATAGTTCTAAAACATTTATCAGATTCAAGATATGATAATATATTTTAGTAGTTAGCTGATTTACTATAATCTTCTAACTTTTATCCCTCGGCATTGATATAAAATATCACTCAAGTGATGAGCATCCTTCGATTTATGAATGAGAGTAATCATTATACTTCGATCGACATTTTCATGTTTTAACCTTAGTATGACATTAATAAGTGCATTTTAGAAGGTTAAGTATTTTGTTCTCAAATAACTTTGAGATTTGTATATACTCCCACTTACTTTTGTAAGTAGAGACAATTCTCTCAATACTAAGTATTTAAGCAACAATAAATTGTCTTTTATGGAGAATCACAAAATACATTTTAAGTTCTCATCTCAAGATTTGTTAATAAAATGCTTCATAAGATTTTAACAAATTGAGAACTTAAATCAAGACATAATGGAATTCCTTCCAACAACTCAAATTAGGGTTTATAGAAAAACTCTAATTTAGTATCACTCTTTAACCAAAAGTTCTAGCAACAGTTTTGTGTTTCGTCAAGCTAGGAAGAACACCAAAACTACAATCTTCAAGCTAGGAAGTGTAGAAAACTCAAAAATCCAAAAGGATTTAGGATTCAATTGGTTTGAGTGGTAAAACCTCAAATCCCTAATGAATTAGGGTTTTTAGTTATAGGTTGTCTTGAATACCTTCTAGGTTTGAACTCTATTGAGTGTATCCATGACACACGCAATTTCTAACCTTGATATGTTTTGGAGGTAGAGCAATTAAAGCTATCATGAACCAAACAATATGAATACGGTTTGATCCAACACATTAGACATACCATAATGAAGTGGTATCCTATGAGTTATTAGAATTGTGAAACTATATCAGAATTCTATAGATAACTTAATTCTCTTTGGACCAAATACTTGTCAATTGGGTCAAGCCAAATTGCATATAAAGTATTTACGAACCAAGTGCATGCAATGAATATTCATTGAACAATACAAGAACCTTATGTTCACGTGTTCACAAGAAGACAGAACTATTCAAGAATTATATGTTCATGTGTTAACAAGAAAACAGAATATTTCAATAATACATTATAAGTCTTTGAATAATTCAAAGCCTCATGTTTATGTGTTAACGAGAAGACATAACACATTTACTATATATATACTTTATGTTATAAATCATTGATAAATTCAAGGACTTTATAATTATGTCTTAACATGTAAGCATAATTATTCTAACAAAAGTAATCAAGAACGCAAAATCTTGAGTTCTATAGTAATTTCAAGTTAATTTTATACTTTAGAATTATGATCATTATCATATAACCATAATTATGTTGACTAAAACATGTAGTCAAATGTTGAAGTATCTATACACAATATTATGACATTTGAATGTAGTAGGGCAACAAACATCTAGCGTGTTCAAGTCCTAGTAGAATCATTATTAGAATGTAGTAGGGCAATAAACATCTCACGTGTTTAAGTCCTAGTAGAATTCTTGTTTACATGTAATAGGGCAATAAACATCTAGCGTGTTTAAGTCCTAGTAGATTTATTAGTTTTCTTACCTTGCGGTCAAGAGATACCAATAATATTGTTGTTCCTTGCACACACTTTGAGATTTCTCCCACTTGTGTAAGGTACAACATCATATTATGAAAACAACCAACACGTGATTGATTGTTCAAACAATATGATAATGTCATATATATCATAAGTAGTTTCAGAACCATGACCTGTAAGAAGGAATTGTGGATTATTATTCTATAGATAACATTTCAGGAAGCGACAGCAGGAAGGCAACGTGTTATCATATAAAATAAAATGCAATTTCCTTTAAGCAATGGTTGTTTATATTCGGAAAGTAATGGATTATTTCAAAGCTAGTTTAAAATGATATGGGTGACTAACAAGAAATAAATCCCGTAGCTCCCACTGAAATTGACAACATTACATGAATGATATTTCAGTTATAAGATGCAATTGCTCCCACTGGATTTGTCAACATTACAAGTGTTACATTTCCAGTAGAAAGCATATAGCAGTTTTATATACTTTCCTATTCTATTCAATTGCCTACGAGTAGCATGTACTTAGGTATTGAACAGAGTATATGAAGTTCTACTTATGCAGACAATGGACTAGCCATTCTTTCATTCAATTAACTTAAATCTTTAGCATGCAATTCCTCCTTTATCGTCTACAAAGCCCCAAGGGTATTTAGCACTTTAGGAATAAAAAGAGTCCAAGAAGATTACCTAGAAAATATGCTAGTAATTCCTTTACTCTTTTCGGTTTAAACTCATACATCGTGACAAGTGTGGGGATGTTATTTATTTTGGTAGCTCTAAACACAATGTTTACACAAAATATTCTATCTTTCAATTAACTCTATACAACGAAAAGGGTAATGAAAGATCATATAAGAGTTTATCAATTTTGGAATCCTATCTTAGTTTGTCAACTAAGGAGAAAAGATAGGAATAAGTCTCACTCTTCTTACTAGGAAAAGAGACTAAGTTTGTCTTTCAAAGAAAAACAAATTTGTTTACGAATTATGTTGCAATAACACAATTAATCAGAACATAAAAAGTTCAAATCTAGTATTTTCTATAATTACATTCTTAAAAGAATTAACTACCTAATTAATTACTAATTAAGACTAAGATCCATCTTGCAACCCCACTTAATTACCATAGGTCTGACCAGTGTGTAAAAAATAGGACAAGAGGTAGTTGACGGCGTTAATTGCAAAATGCAACTCTTAGATTTATGAGACTGTCTAAGGCATTAGTATCAAGTAATAATGTCAAAAGCATGTTTAGTTCTCATCTTATGCCTCGGGTCCGAGGTCCGACCAGTTAACTTCGATATAAGTCGACCAAGTATGAGCGTAAAAATAACCAGAGGTCGACAAGTGAGAAATAATTACCATGGGTTGGAAAGGCCCTTAGGTCGACCGGAGAAGTCAATCCAAGTGCAAGTGTCCATAGTTGGGTGGCATAGACTTAATATTAACAAATAGGTATGCACACATAAATGTGGTAAAAGTGTGTACAAAGAAGCATGCAAAACAACTTTGTAACACTAATTTTAAAAACTTTTGGTAATGACATTGTAGTGATCATCATGGTTCACGGTAGCTCCAATCGAACGACAGAGAGGGCAGAGGACCAGTAGCGATGAAGCATAATCTTAGACATCCTTTCAGTGAGACTGTGCTCACTTCTTTAAACCCCCTTTCTAGTTTGTTCTAGTGGGTGAGCCGTACATCCCAAGTGTCCATAGCGTCTAGTTTTTAAATTCTTGAAAACGTGTTTCATATATTAGGTCACTTTATTTTACAAAAACAATTTTCCGCGAATCAAATAGCAGGTCACAATGAGCATGGTATTTTGGCGTCTAAATAAAGACCAATATTGATGTTATGGTTTCGATATGTATTATTCCATATTGCATACAATTAGGTGTCAAAGCAAGTAATAATGCATATATAGGAATCACAAACATACAAGCATAAACATCAATATAAATAACCACATATTGTTCCGAGTTCTCTTGCGAGTCTTCCCCAAACGGAGAACCATAAGACCGTCACTAGGATGTAATACCTAGATCGCCCCATACATCACTTAGAAAAGCAATTGAGTAGGTCTTGTGGCCGGAAAAACACATAAAGCATGACAATCTCAATTAACAAGTAATTTAACATTATATGTATTTAAATCAATATGTAATTCTAATTATCACAATAATTCTAATTAACAATTAATATAAAATACAAATTAACTTTTAATTCTAATTAGCAAGTAATTTTAATTAACATGTAATTCTTAATTAACTATTTAATTTCAATTAACAAAGTAATTTATAATTCACATGTAAATTAAATTCTAATTAAAAAATTAATTCTAATTATCAATATAATTTTAATTTGTGTGTGACTAGTTATTATTTATTAAAAATTGACAAGTATTGCATGTAGTTGTCAAAATAAAATAAAACAAAATAACTAAACTAGGTTTCATGCAGCCTTTTTAAAACATGTTTATTAATATCAGAAACGTGTAACCCATAATCGCAAAAACGAGTTGACTCGTGATGCCCTTTGTTGGGATTTTAGAACAAGTTAACCAGTAACCTCTATGAGTACGCAGCGGATATTGGATCTAGTTATTGCAATTATGTTAAGCATGTAATTAATAAACAAATAATTAATACCATATTAATTAATTAAAAGGGATATAGAAAAGCTAACCTTGCTTGGCAATTGATCTCTAGTAACGGAACAAGAAACCAAAACGAATCCTTAAGTATCTAAAATAGATACCTCGAAGAGTATCACACACAAACCCGATAACGTATAAGTTCGATTAATGGCTAGTCGAGAACGCATTAATATAAACCAATCAACAAGTGATACAACTTGAATATTAACATTAACAAGGAAAACACCAAGAGACCATCTTGTTTCCACTGTACGAAAACCAAATCTGCTAAACTAGCATATTCAATATTACCCGATATCGGACATAAAAAGTCCGATATCCTTTGCTTTCTGTCCGAGGAAAGAGTCACGACCGGAAGGCAAAACCCACTTCTTACTGCTGCTATTCGACCGAAATTCAGGGAGCAAGTTATCACCAATAGATTAATATCTAAACACTTGGACCAAGTTGAATTAATGCAAGTTTAGATATCAAATAAAGCCAAAAACCTAAGTCAACTTGGACATATGTCGACTAAGAATTAAGCAGAAAACTATGGATCAGTTATGATGATGTTTTAGGGATATCATATATCGTATATTCAATGCATGAGTTGTAGAGTACATTTATTTTATAGCTTAAAACAAACGTCCCTATATTTGAGCCTTGTCTTGGTTGACAAGCCACCAAGCCCAAGCCAAAACCTTTGCCTCTTTTCATCCTTGCCCGATCAGTGAACCCAAGGCCCAAGGCATCACAATTCGACCCATGTTCAATCCAAAATAGCCCATGGATCTCAATAGTTATCGGGTCAAGTTTGCATGCATGTAACGGGTATATATTCAAGTATAAATACGTTCGACACGTATACTCGTGTTTATCGTGTGTGCCCCCATCAGCTCACACACTTCTAGTCATTTACGTGTGTTCGTAACTCCCACAAACCAATAATTTTGTCATTGAGTGGACTTTTAAGCAGTTTCTCAGAGTTAAACGTTGAAAATCATTTGTTTTGTCATTTAATGAACTTTTAACCATGACTTTGGTTGTGGCTAAATGTGTTTCTTGACTAAAATCCCAATTCTAGTAGTAATATTACTTTTTTTTTGCAAGGCATAAAAATATATTGATGGCAAAAGACATGGGACCAAACTTAAACCATCTTTTTTTTCCAGTAATAATGAAAAAGGAATTTATGATAAAGTGAAAAAGACATCACTAAAAAAGCAATTGACCTACCACTAATTTCATATTCATACGGCTTTTAATTGCGACAAAATAGGTGCATTATTTAAAAGGGAACTTTTGAGCAACGACTTTGTTGTCTAGTAAAATGCTTAAGTTATAGTGAAAGTTACCTATATGATTGTACATTATTAGTCGACAACAAGTTGAGTTAATGAATAAAAAACAATGTTAGTTGTGGATTAAATTGGAAGTTTCAATGCAAGTCAAGCGCGTTAGATGCAAGTAGATTTTACGAGACTAAACACAAAATAACATATTGATATTGAGTGCAATGGGAACATATACTGCACAATACATTAGTCAAAAAATTTTAGTTAGCTATATAATGGTAAATAAATTTGTAAATGACAATAACTTGGTCAAAAACTCATTATAAGATTGTCAATTATACTCAATTTGAATAACCAAGTTGGTGATCATCTACAAAGATTAAATGCGCCTATTGCTACTATGAGGGGTTGCTCAAGCCTAAAGCAAGTAAAAATAGGGATTTTAGAAGGCCTTTTGATTTTCTAGAACTTGGTATATATATATATAAAGTGATTCAAATATTATTTTTTTCATTGATCTTTAGAGATCCTATTATGTAAGCCAAAATTAGAAGATAAATGTAATATAATCGAACATTTTGTGCTATTTTGGTTTTACCATTTTAGTTTTCATGCCTATGAAGTATTTGTTAAAATACAAAATATGATGATAATGTTTACAATGAAAGAGACTCTTTGATACAGGTTTTACTTACCAGGTCTTAATATTTATAATGTCTCGCTATACCTATTGTCTACCCTAGTGCACTAAGCGGCAAGCAAAATTCGCTCGTGTAGTGTAGTAATCATTAAAGCCGAGGTCGTCCCAAGAGCTATGTGTGTTGGATTATTACTAAGTCTAATTGTCACAGAATAATAATGGTTTCGATATGGATTTAATTAATTAAACTACTAATGCAGAATAAAATAAAAGCAGATAAATGGGTAAAGGGAAATCAATAGAGGAATAGTGGTGTTAACCTAGTCAATCCTCCTAGCTAGTTATGTCTAGGTCTACCTACTTCCAATTACTTCAGGTGGGGTCAAATTCGAGAGGACATCATTTGGTCAATTTCGCCTAACCTATCGCAAAGATGCCACCACAGGAGAAATCGGGTGCACCGTCATAAGTCTGTTGTTCCGGTCCCTACGCCAAGTCATTAAGTACCGCTACATGCTAAATTCAAAATAGTGAGTGTCGGCGTTAGGAACTTAGACACTACACCCCAATTCTTAAGTTCATCCAAACGATAGGTGATCAGTTGGTCAAATCGCACAAGTAGAAAGGGTTAAATGGGTTGGTCATATCTTACCCTTCCCATCTCATCCATCACCTAGGGTCGGTTGGTCATATCTCCTAGGCAATTGGCCTCTATCGCCATTCAAAACTACCAAATCAAGGGTGACTACCAAAGAACTATGCATGCATACACTTAGAAATAATTGTACGGAAGTAAAGGTAACCGCAAACAAAACAATTAAAGAATCATAACTAGGCTAGCACCAAAGGGTGCTTAGCCGCTCATATTAATCATGCAAATCAATTCAATATTCAAAGGTAGGAAATACATGAATTGAAAGTAAAAGAAATATAAAATGCTAAAGCTTATCGTAATGGAGTGACTTCTCCCTTGGAAACAGCTCTGTATGCTCCCCTACACCTGTCTTGATTGTGTGTGGAATGGGATGATTAGAAATGCTAGAATTCGTGGGGTATTTATAGGCCAGTCTGGTTACGGCGTAACCAATAAAGGGTTACGCCGTAACCTTCTATTTCTTCATAAATGCACTAGATCGCTAGTTACGGTAACCTTATTAGTGGTTACGCCGTAGTCTCCAATAAACTCGGTTATGTCGTAAGTGATGCAGTGGTTATGGCGTAAGTATCAGCGGCGTGGAACCTCTTTTGACCTAATGGAGTTACGTCGTAACCTTTGGGAAGAGTTACGCCGTAACCTCTTGATAAGTTGGTATTCGGGTCACGCAATAGTTACAGTAATGTGAGAGAGGAGTTACGCAGTAACTTCTTCAAAATAGGCATACTGTGATAAATCTTTAGTAATGTTTCCATTTCCGCGTCTCTTTAGCTCCAATGCTCGTAATGTACCTGAAAGTGGAAAACAATGGAAAACAAGCATAAATCCATATAAATGATATAAATAACGAGCATTATTGGGGGAAATTGACACTTAATATTCCGGACTATTTGATGTTATCATATATCCCCCCACTTAAACTCTACTTGCCCTCAAGTAGACCTTTTTAGATAGATTCCTAAAAAGATATCTCCCAAAACCTGGAAAATATGAGTTTACAAATCCCTTATGCTAGAATAAAACAAAGCCGAACACCTCACGAAGGGGAACAAACACTCAAATCTCTCAACTATTCTAAGTGTCAATTTCGGGTGATCACTCAATCTCAAATACGATCATAGCATGTATTCTATCATAAGCTTGGCGGTTACACAAATCTCCACCACTAGAGTTAAGGGCTAAACAATTCTCGAAGGCAATATGGGTAGACACGACAAAGGTTAAGGGGTGACTCGTCATTACTAACATGTCACGGCGAAGTGGAAAAAATCAATGATACATGACCAAATCCATGGCCAAGACACCAAAGATTGCTCGCTGCATCACCTAGACATGCTTCATGACTAAAGGGTAGTATAAGACATGGGATATATAATTGGTGTAAAATGAAAAACAAGCAAGTAGTCTAAATCTATAACCAATTCATCACCACTTACCGTCTGCCCAAAGTTCAAGCTTAGAAGTCTAGAAACCGGATCATGAAATGCAAGGTAGTTGTGTCATTAGAGGACGTCGTGATGGGCACACTACCTTTTCTTCTTCTGTAAGCATAACTACCAACTCCAATCTTCAAATGTGACCGAGGTGGCCTCCTCGATACTAATCAATAATGCTCATACTATAGTGCTTATAACCTCGCACTTTACAATATCATAACTCAATCAACTTTTTTTTTTTTTTTTTTTTTTTTTGAATTATAACTAAATAACATAACATCCCCCCACTTGCGATGAACAATGGGAATTCGGTGGGTCTTCAATGATCTTCATAAATGTTGTCGATGAAAGTGTAATTTCCAAACCTTTCCACTCGGACCTTGAACTTAGGCAAATGATGACTTCAGATCACAAATAAAGACTACGGGTAGGCTAAGGTATATAGGTGTGAACGAAACAATATATTGGCGACAAAATATGAAAGGAATGGCTCGAAGGGTTTATCTAGGGTATCTTGCACTAAAGGGGAGTGCAACAACAGGGTTTCACATGGGGGTCGAAAAGTCGAGGTGACTAATCGATAGACTCACAATGGTAGGCTGTTTGGGTGATAATCCTATAATATTGCCTTCTAAAACTGAAAAGTCCAAATACATCGAGCTAAGTCAACGTACCTCGTCTATGGTCTCGAAATGATGCAAAGGTCAAGTTCTAAAGTTTACAAGCTACCGGCACACTCATAAATTGGTGGATTTGGGCTAAAATATTAGAAACGGATAAGGCTAATATCACCATGTAATGTCAAGGGTTGTATGTGCTCGGCTAAGGTCTAATCTAGTTAGGTTAGGAAAAACATGTCAAAATTTTAAAAATGGCATAATTTTTCAAAATAAACTAGAAAAATTAGGGCGAAATAAAGTTCAAGAGATAATTCTACTCCCGTCCCCCCACTTAAATTGTACAAAGTCCCTTTTGTATTAGGCATTAAAATAAAGGTGAAGAGAAAGTTAGAATTAGAGCGAGAACTTCCCTGAAATTTGCTCCAAAAAGAATAAGGCCCACGAAAAAGAACTGTGCCTTCGTTTAAGCGTCATGAACAAACTTCAATCCCTGAATCACAATACCGACAAGCATAATTCTAAAAAGGAAAAAAAAAGAAAAAAAAACCTAACTCACTTTCGTAGGAATCACGGTTGCATTTAGCGAATGCAACAAGCCTTTTAAACCACTTGGTGTCCCAAGTGGACGAGTGAAGTCTCGTGAAGGTTTACAGGGAACACACCCACAAAGTTCATTTAGAAACTAATACAAGGTTACTGTCTTTTAAAATGAAAGAATTAAAGCGAGAGAAAGTTACGTCGTAACCACTATGAGAGAGTTACGCCATAACTGGAAAAACACAGTATGAGCTGTCAAGCAGTAGTTACGGCGTAACCATCGAGATGGTATTACAGTAATTGGTAATGCGTTAAGAATTCTGCTGCTAAAATGTTGGTTACGGCGTAATCACCAAGATGAGTTGCACCGTAACTCTGTTCATCGACGCAACGTGAGTAATATGTTCCTCGTTTCCTGCAAAAATGGTTAGAAAACACAAAACCCAACAGAAAGGAAATAAAAACAAAAGAAATGGATAATTCGGGTTGTCTCCCGAAAGAGCACTTTTCTTTATTAACGAGTCTTTAAGTTAGACTCAGAGCCGCGGGGCTTTTATGGGGGCCTTTGGGATTGCCCCACTTCCATCATTTGTTGGTATTCATTCATCCAATTATCAAGCCTTTTTTTCCTTGTAGAATTATTGATTCAATTTGTTCCCAACTTATGTGAAAGCCATTTATCACATGATTTTCCTCGGTCATCATTTTCAGTAATAATACTATCGTTAATCTTTGCTGTGGATCTTGTACCACCTATGGTGTCAGTGAGATGATTGCACCCATACTGCTTAACCAGTCCCTTAATGAATTTTGAGCTTTGAAATTTTAATTTTTACCAATCTTCCAATGCTAACTCAACATCATGTTTCTCTCCCTTATGAGGGTATATCCATTCATCCGCTTTTCTTTCACATTTTTGAGGACGAGTAAACGGTGGCCAAACTAATTCGCTTTCTTTGGTTGACATCGAGTTTCGAAAATGTTTGTTTGGATTTAGAGTTTCCTCAATGCTTTGGACAATTTCATCCTTTTTCTTCTTACAATTATCAATACTCTCTCTACGATCACCAGTAATAGGTTTAGAGTGTAGAGTGGGATTCAGCGATTGAACATTAACAACATCATTTGAAATTTTAGTTTTTGGTTTTAAATGCTCTTTCATACTAAAAGTTATTCGTTCATTTTCAGTTCCCACGGAAATTTGTTTTTCAAAAACCTTAATCTGAGCCCTACAAGTGGCCAGAAAAGGTCTTCCAACAATCAAGTTGTAAGCCTCCCGCTTGCCCATGTCAATAACCACAAAATCGGTTGGGAAGAAAAATTTTCCAATTTTTAAAAGCACATTGTTCACAATTCCCCTCGGTACAGCCTTAGAGGAATCAGTCATTTCAATCATAATAGTTGTTTCTTTTAAATTGGTAAGTTTGATTTTTTCAAATAAAGTGGTAGAGATAAGGTTTAACCCGGCCCCTAAATCAGCTAATGCAAAAATCTTAATTTTACCAATAGTGCATGGGAGAAGAAAACTTTCCTGGTATTGTTGCTTTTCAGGAAGTTGGCTTGGCAGGAACTCATCGTCTTCTGCTTTATCATCATCTCTTAGGTAGTTAATCCCGGAAAGATCATTAGTGATAGAGGATGTGCCTTTGCTCCTTTTTTGCTTTATCTTGCGCAAATATGGCCTTGCAGGAAGTGGCTTTAGCATTACTTGTTTCAAGGTTCTTAGCCAATTGCCCAATTTGTGTTTCGAGGTTCTTAATTGCAGCATCTTGCTTACGTAGGTTCATATTGGTGTCCTCCTTTACTTTGACCATCCATTCCTTGAGTCTATCTCCCTATTTTTGCATTCTTCGATGTGCGGTGCATTATTTCTTCAAGGCTAGGCTTAGGAGGATTATTGTTTGATTCTTGTGTAGAACCAGGGATTTTTTTCGATACCTAGGTCCGTAATTATTGTGGCTGTTGAAAGGGAATTCTTTTCCATAGTTAACTTCTCCGATCCTTTTAACTTCTTCATTGGAGGAACATTCTTTAGAAGGACGAGTCCCATTTTGCTCAACATGAATGGAATGCACATTTTCCTTGAGCTTCTTCATTTCTCTTCCAAGGCTTTCTAATTTGTTGTTTATCGCTTAAAGGCCCTCTATATCATCATTCTTACTTTGGTTGCTTCCTCCATTGTGCCATTTGTGAGAGTGGTCTGCCATTTTTTGAATAGTTTCCAGAGCCATAGTGGGTGTCATACTAGGAATCGTCCCTTGAGAATCAATCATTTGTCTTGAAGAGATGTTCGGTCCCTTATAGAAGACGTTCACTTTTTGTTGGCTGTTGAGATCATGAGTAGGGCACTTGTATAACAATTCGTTGTATCTTTCCCAAGCTTGGTTTAACGTTTCATCACCCTCTTGCTTGAAGTTATGAATTTCTTCCAATTGCTTAGCCGTCTTTGATGGAGGACAATATCTCTGAATGAAATATTTTTTAAGATAGGCCAAGTGTTGACAGTCCCTGCAGGTAATCGATCGACCCATCTTTTGCAGCTCCGTAAGAGAAATAGGGAATACTCAGAATTATAGCATCGTGTGAGACTCGGGAATTTTGAATAGGTGACAATGTATTGACATTGTCTACATGTTCATGGGCATCATCGGTGATGCTTCCAGGAGAAGGGATTTGCACCAATTCCCTCATGAATTGAGGTTTGATTTCGAATTGAGCATCTTCGCAATGGTGGCCTAACAATCCCCTGGCCCTTGTTCTTCTCTTATCAACGCCAAATATTCCTCAAGAGTGAGGTTATCGATGTTAACAGCTTCCATGGTACCTGTAAACTTGAAATATGATTGTGAGAAAAGTTTAAAAAAGAAATGAAACACTTAATATCAATCCTAAAATAACTCCCCGGCAGCAGCGCCAAAAACTTGATGCAGGTTTTACTGACCAGGTCTTAATATTTATAGTGTCTCGTTATACCTATGGTCTACCCTAGTACACTAACGGGCAGTGTACCCGGTGTCGTGTAGTGTAGTAATCGGTAAAGCCGAGTTCGTCCCAAGAGCTATGTGTGTTGGATTATTACTAAGTCTAATTGTCACAGAATAATAATGGTTTCGATATGGATTTAATTAATTAAACTACTAATGCAGAATAAAATAAAAGCAGATAAATGGGTAAAGGGAAATCAATATAGGAATAGTGGTGCTAACCTAGTCAATCCTCCTAGCTAGTTATGTCTACGTCTACCTACTTCCAATTACTTCATGTGAGGTCAAATTCGAGAGGACAGCATTTGGTCAATTCGCCCTAACCTATCAGCAAAGATGCAACCACAGGAGAAATCAGGTGCACCGCCATAAGTCCTGTTGTTCCTGGTCACCAAAGCCAAGTCATTAAGTATCGCTACATGCTAGATTCAAAATAGTGAGTGCTCGGCCGTTAGGAACTTAGACACTACACCCCCCAATTCTTAAGTTCATCCAAACGATAGGTGATCAGTTGGTCAAATCGCACAAGTAGAAAGGGTCGTTAGTTGGTCATTTCTTTCCCTTCCTGTCTCAGTCCGCTCACCTAGGGTCAGTTGGTCATATCTCCTAGGCAATTGGCCTCTACCGCCATTCAAAACTACCGAATCAAGGGTGACTACCAAAGAACTATGCATGCATACACTTAGAAATAATTGTACGGAAGTAAAGGTAAACGCAAACAAAACAATTAAGAAATCATGACTAGGCTAGCACCAAAGGGTGCTTAGCCACCCATATTAATTATGCAAATCAATTCAATATTCAAAGGTACGAAATACATGAATTGAAAGTAAAAGAAATATAAAATGCTAAAGCTTATTGTAATGGAGTGACTTCTCCCTTGCAAACAGCTCCGTATGCTCCCCTAGACTTGTCTTGAGCTTTTTCCCACGTTCTCAGAGTGTTGTGTGTGGAATGGGATAATTAGAAATGCTAGAATTCGTAGGGTATTTATAGGCCAGGTCTGGGTTACGGCGTAACCAATAAAGGAGTTACGTCGTAACCTTCTATTTCTTCGTAAATGCACTAGATCTGCTAGTTACGGCGTAACCTTATTAGTGGTTACGCCGTAGTCTTCAATAAACTCGGTTACGTCGTAAGTGATGCAGTGGTTACGGCGTAAGTATCAGCGGCGTGGAACCTCTTTTGACCTAATGGAGTTACGTCGTAACCTTGGGGAAGAGTTACGCTGTAACCTCTTGATAAGTTGGTATTCTGGTCACGCAATAGTTACCAGTAATGTGAGAGAGGATTTACGCCGTAACTTCTTCAAAATAGGCATACTGTGATAAATCTTTAGTATTGTTTCCATTTCCGCGTCTCTTTAGCTCCAATGCTCGTAATTTACCTAAAAGTGGAAAACAATGGAAAACACGCGTAAATCTATATAAATGATATAAATAACGAGCATTATCGGGGGAAATTGACACTTAATATTCAGGACTATTTGATGTTATCACTCTTCGATGTGATTATTTCTTATACATTGTATAGCAAGCTATGTTATCACTAGAAAGTTACGTTGACCAATTTAGATCGTATGAAGGTATATCTAGTTTATTATTTAACATTGAAAATTAAATTCACTTGATGATTAATGGCTAATCACTTGAAAATGTATCATATTTGACATTTTTTGCAGTTTATGGAGCGAACAAAAATTTGTACACTTAAATGCACAACTTTTTAAATTGCGTAAGTTTGGGGTATTTTGCACATATAAAATGAATAATTTATTATTTGTTGTCAATAGAATGGTTACAAAAAAGGGTAAAATCATCATTTTACATGTGCAAAAATACACAAAACATATGCAATTCAAAAAGTTGGGCATTTAAGTGCATAAATTAGAACTCAAAAAGCAAAAATAGTTGTCTGAACCTTGAAAATAGTTTAAGCCATAATTATTAAAATATTAATGATATAAATTTATTTTTGAAACCACGAGTCAAAGAGAAATTATACATGTACAAAATACTACATCGACTGATATAATTACCTGTATATATTACAAATCTAAACTCTATCCTTGATGCTTATCTCATATATACGTTACAAAAGTGCGATTTCATGACATCATTCTTGACATAGCATGAATAAAATGTTTGCTTGGTTGTTAAGAATCCTAATCATCAAAAACGCATACATGAAAGCCTAAATCCGAATCTTATTGTGGCAAAATCGATTCCTGATTATTAGGAATTATTAGTTATAGATATTGTATTGTAACACAATTTCTACCATATATAGTTTATCAAAAACCCTAACTCAATCTTATACATACTCCCCAAGATCTATGGCAATGCCACATTCACGAGCGAACGTAAAATAGTTCCAACTTTGGCAGAAGAAAACGATTTCAGCAATGACATCAAACCTTAAAAACCCATGACACTAAAAGGTTAGAAACATATGATTCGTTTGTGTTTATCAAGTTTTATGTTGTTTTTGTCTCTTTAACGTTATCATGGTATGCAATGTTGATTTATATTGTTTCATGCAATGGCCGTTTCTGTTTTCATGCATTATTATATGCTACTATTGTTACATGTTTTTTTGTGTTGTCTATGTGCTCCAAAATAGCAACAATCGTTAACCAAGTGTTTACACCGTTATGTGACGTAGATCCTATGATGGATGACATCAAAGTCCAAGTAAGGTGCATTAGCATATGGCGTTCACATGCATGGCCGGATTTAAGGTTGTGCAGGGTGCACAACCGCATAGGGCCCTAAATTTTTGAGGCCTCCGATGTTATAAATGCAGGGTTGATTTAATATAGGGTTTAACGTGAATTTTATGACAATGTATTCTTAAATCTAACTGATGTTATAAAAAAGGACTGAAATGAGTTTATGGTTATTTCACAAATAACAACGTAAAACATAGCTAGTTATATGGCTTTTCACATTTTGTATCCCATCCTTTCAGTTTACAAATCTACACTTTCAGCCCAAGTTTATAAAAATTATTGCAATTTGTCCATGGTTTCTTAAATGATTTTTTTAATACATACTCGATGCTAAATAAGTGTATATGTGGAAATGTGGTAAGTGGTCCGATAATATTAATGTAACAAATACGGAGGACATGTTATACAACATTATATCTATGTTTCAGATACTTACTTTTTTATATCGTCATACCTCAACCCAGCATAATCAACTATTGTTGTTTCCGTTGTACGTTTACTTTTTTCCATATAATTATCTTATGACTATTTGATTTTTTTCGTGTTTTTCAAGAGGCTTATATTGTCAAAATGGCACAGGGCCCCGAAAATCCACGGGATGGCCCTGTTCATATGCACCTAATCTGTCTCATTGAGCTTGAATTTTGTAGTTTAAGATTAATAGTTTGATTATAGTTACTATGATATTATTAAGGTTTAAATTATGTTTTTATAATGTTACATGGTAATAAAAAAATTGTGTATTGTGTTACGGTAATCGTATTCAATATACTGTTGACAAAAAAATGAATCGAATTTGACTACTTCTGTTATTGTGTGTAGCCAACTATTTTTTTCATTGTAACACAAACCTTTTGAATTTGTGTTAATGTATGCACTCTTTCCGACGTGTCCCAACACTTGGATTGCCAACTCATCCAGGTGTTACACATCGGTTGCCAACTCATTTCCCCACTATTATTTTGTAGGGATAATGACAAAAAATGCATCGAACTTGACCAGTTTTGTGATTGTTGTAACAAATAGGATTTCACAAACACATCAAACCATAATCACATGGGGCGTATACAAGTTTTAGAGAGATAAAGTTTTAGAGAGAGAAAGGGAAGAGAGTTGGGAACTATGTGAAACAAAGAAAAATGGTATTGAAGCTCCAACCCTCTTCCTTGGTAGGAAGAGGGTATTTATAGTGTCTTACAAAATACGCCACCTACGGGCTGTGGATCAGGCATACAGTGGGTAAAGACCCGTCCGTCCTCCACTGTGTTACTAATTAAACTACTTACTAACATAACTTAACTACGACTACGAGCTTTCTAACGGATACATATACTTGAGGTGACCGACTCTTTAACTCGGGGATTTTCTAAATCCTAACAATCTCCCCCTAAGGGAGGTCACCTCAACATACATTGATTACAAACAGATATTACATTTTAATTTTTCTTGGATTCATGATTAAGTTCTTTGCTCTGTAGTCCTTAATCTTTGATTCTTCATGATTTGCATGTTTGGATAAATCAAGTGGAGGTCTTTAACTGATCCACGTGATGATGAGTTTTGAGCCAGCTTTGAGATCATCAGCTTGCATAAATCTCGGACTCTTCCTTTGTAGTGTTGACATTATGTGATGTTGTGACATTGGACCGACATGCTCACATTCTGGATCATGATTTCTTTTCATCAGAGTAGCGGAAGCTTTAGTTGATTCATGATATTTGCAGCAGCGTAGCAGAAGCATGGAGTGAAAATATCAGAGACGTTGATGCACTTATCATGACTTCTTTAGAAATGAATGTGTTTTGTGAGCATGCGGCTATGGATTGACCTCTCCATTCTGATCAGCTGCAAACGTTGGGTGTACCTGCATACAACAGTTAGTAATAAAGCACACGAAAGTTTCTTTGATCACTTTCGTTGAATTGAGTACCGCGACCTACGGTTCCCGTTGATCGATACAAGTCACGCCTTTGTGATCGGTATAATTTCGAAGAACCTCCCTTGACAGGGTTTCTGTTGCTCTAGTCGTTTCTAAACCGAACGCCTCACAAAGAAGACAACACGAATGAGTGAACCAAATAATTTGAGATTCACGATTGATGAAAGAGATTTGAAAAACAATGGTCTTGCTCAATATAAATTGTTTTACACAATCGAAGGTTTTAATGAAAATCGGTTATCAATCATAAACACCTTTTATTTTGAAATGTTAATACACAACAATGTGCTAGAGAAAAGAACTTTTAAGCACAACGATCGGTTTTTCAAAGGTATCCGTCAATCCATAACCCTGAACGGGATTGATTCATAATTATGAATCTCCCCATTGTTTCTGTTCAGTTGTCACATGGTTGATCTATTGGATAGATCTCACATGCCACCTACCAAGAGCTTGTTTGATGTTGGCTCTAGAAGGCTTTCCATCTTCATTGTGAATATGTTATCATATCACTCAGATGTTCTGGCAATACCACAAGGATAATGCGTAGGACTCTTAAAATATGTTCTCTCTTTCCACATTGTGTGAAACAGAGAGTCTTCATTGACAGTGTCCTAATGAGATTTATTGATGATCTCTTGGCTCTAGACTCAATAGTGCACATTTGATTCCTATGCCGGAGACTAGGGAGAGGGTCTTCTTCTACAATATCAACAATCTCTAAGAGAAAGTCGATAGATTATGAGGGTTCCCCGTGAGAATGAAACAAGCCCTTTTGAGAGGAACTTGAGTGGCATGGGAAGTTTAGCCAAGGCACACGGGTCAATGACGACTTGTCTTCATACGGTGTTACCTTGGTAACCACCGGTAGCATATGAATTGAACCCGCTGCCCTAAGGTTGAATTATTGGAGGGCTATTTCTTTTCACCCTTTTTCATATTCAAATCTTTTTCATTCTTCAACCTCTTCAGTGCTTACCGAGACTTCATAACTAGAACCTTGTTGGGTTTATTCGAAGACTAGCTCGGTTCACCGACTCTTCCCATTTCTCATTTATCTCCTTTTTTCATCATTCCTAAGGACTCTACACTAACTAGTGGATTGTCCCGGTAGATCCTCCGTCTCAAGGGATCAGAACGAATACCTAAGCTAACCATCCTTATATCACCATACATAAAGTAAATTTGGTCGGTCTTTTGGTATTGTTCATCAGCCATTGAAACCAATTGAAAACCATTTGAAAATCAATCCAAGTACTTGTGATATATTATCAAAGCATTTTGTACTAATCGTTTTTGATATTTTAGAAAATGGCTCCCCCTCAACATGTGCATCGTATGTTTGAAATCGGTTTGACACATGGAGGCAAGAGGAAGAATTCACTTCTTTGATCAATTATTTTCTAAAAATATCGACATTACTTTCCCGATCAAAATCAGTGTTTCACATACAGTTAAAGATATTTTCGGGAAAGAATGTGGTTTTCAAAAATTTGCTCCCCCTCAATATGTGCATCTGATTTTTAAATTGTTTAGCACATATTAGGGAAAACCTGCACTTAGAGACAAATCAATCACGATTCAATCCTTATTGGTTTGATGTAAATGCTCCCCCTTAACATGTGTATGGAAAATTTGAAATCGGTTGGCACATGTAGGGAATAGAGCATGTTAATCACGTATAAAACCATTTATCGAATTATCAGTTTAAATCTAATTTAAATCACAAATTATCCCCCGATCACAATTTTCAAATACTTTGAGATTTGTAATCTTTATTGATTTAAATTAATTTAGAGAACTTTTGAGGAGAATAGTGACTTGCTTTTGAAAAACATTTTAACTAATAAGGATCGGACTTTGAGACTTTAAACTCCATTGATCAATCATGCATAAATATCTTTTGAAAACATAACATTAGCCAAGGTCTTGAATCAATTTTATAAAACATTGTTCATTTTGATTTTCCAAAAGTAGACCTTGCTCTTTTTACGTGCCAATTGTTTGAAAAAATACTCTTTTTGATTCGATTGAAATCATTCTCCCCCTCAATCAATGACATAAGTTGTTGATTGAGAGATAGAGAATTTGATGATGATGCCGGATGATTTTCAAAAAAAATAGAGTCCGAGGTATTTTCAAAGCAATGTTGTTTTCATTAGATGACAAATAATTTTCAGAAGAATCATTAGAAGGAAAAATATTTGGAAAGGAAATATTTGTCTTTTTTGTGACAAACATTTGTTTTTAGAATCAAAGCATGAGATTTGAAAAATAAGATAAAGCATGGCTCTGTTCTTTCTTTTAAAACGGGTTATTGTCTGAAATGACAATAAACCACCATTTTTCTCCGTCTCATTTTTTTTTAAAAAAAACAGTTTATGTACATTCGAAAAACATCTAAAAACCCGTGACACTCTTTGAGTGGCAACACAAAGTCCATAGATGTTATTGAATTTAAGAAACACATGACAAAATGACAATATTTTTTTGGAATTTTTCAAGCTTTTCAATTTTTATGAATTTTGAAAGTTTTATAATTTTCTATTTGCTTTTTGATGGTTTTATAATTTTGTATTTTGTTTTGAGAAAATATGTACAAAGGATAGATGAAGAGATTCCTTTACTCCTATGCTTCCTCTTGAGGACGCTTGAGTGTCTCAGGTTGAAGACTCTTGAGTCCAAGACGAGGAAGAATAAACTCAAAACGTTCTCTAAGAAGAGCTTTGGTGAAGATGTCTGCTAACTGGTATTCATTCCTCACAAAATAGAGTTCTACCACAGCTTTTTCCACTTGTTCCCGAATAAAATGATGTCGAATGCGTGTGCTTTGCTCTTGATTGTTGAACGTTGTTGCAAGAGAGAGCAATGGCACTTTTGTTATCACAATACAGAGGGATTTTGTTGAATTCAAAGCCATAGTCAAATAATTGGGATCTCATCCACATGATTTGAGCACAACAAGATGACATGGCTATGTATTCAGCCTTTGTAGAGGATATAGAAGTACTCATTTGTTTCTTTGAAGACCAGCTCTCAAGCTTATCACCCAAAACTGAGTACCTCGGACGCGTGCCGGACGTGTATCTTGACATCCCTGATGGTCAAGATCGCATAGGCGTTAGTGACATACCGGTGTCCTTCGGGTACCAAAGTCCCATGTTGATGGTTCCTTGGAGATACCAAGACCCGTTTAACCGGCTTCAAGATTTTTGTAGGCTTAGCACGGTATCTAGCACACATGCATACAAATAATAATATCGGTCTATTGGCGTGAGGTACATCGGGGATCCAATCATACTTTGATATTTCGTTTGATCTACCATGAACCCCAGTGGTCCTCATCCATTGATACCTCCACCATGGGAGTGCCAACGGTGTCACAAGTGTCAAATCCAAATTTCTTTAGAATTTCATTTGCATATTTAGATTGATTGATAAAAATGCCTCCGGGACTTTGTGAAATTTGTAATCCCAAGAAAAATGACATTTGTCCCATCATTGACATTTGATATTTGGAGCCCATCTCCTTAGAAAAACGGTCACATTCATTGGGGTCAGTCGAGGCAAAATAATATCATCAACATAGATTTGAACGTGAATTAAATGTTTGCGACTTTACGGTGAACAATGTCGGATCAACTGCTCATTTGTGAATCCGGAGATAGAAGAAACTTTGATAGCGTATCATACCATGCCTTTGGAGCTTGCTTCAAATCGTAGAGAGCCTCTTCTGCGATAGACATGAGTAGGATGCTCGGATTCACAAAACCTTCGTTGGTCGACGTATCGACTTCTTTAAGATCACCGTTAAGAAAAGCTGTCTTTACATCCATCTGATAGACTACCATGTTCTTACTTGTAGTGATTAGGAAGATTCGATTGCTTCGAGACGTGCAATGGAGCAAATGATTCTTCAAAGTCAATACCCTCCTCTTGACGGTATCCTTTGCAACCAATCGAGCCTTGTTCTTTAAAACATCACCATGCTCATCAAGTTTTACTTTGAAGATCCACTTTAGAGCAATGATCATAGCACAAGGAGCGGTACTAATTCCCATACATCAAGTCGATCAAACTCATGAATTTCATCTTGCATGGCATTGAACCGGTTGCCTTCATTCATTGCGGTTTAACGTCTTTTGGTTCCACCTTAGATAGTACAGAGTTGAAGAAGCACCATAAGGCATCGGTTGCAAGTTGTTTACGTGTGGATACCATGAGAGGGATTTCCAATGATGTTGTCCAATAGATGATCATGTGTCCATTTTCTAAGGTGTTCGTGTGGTTGTTGTGGGCGGAACCGGCAGAGTCGTTTTCCCGATGAAGATGTTACGGATGATGGTTTAGGAGCAAATATATTCTCAAGGGAGCATCTTCGGGAGTAGCAAAGGGTTATCTCCATCATAGGTGCCGCCAAAACAGTTCCATGATGTACACTTCTGACATGGTGGAATTAAGATGATGAGTGATCAGGCGCTTTTGACTCATGACATAGAAGCCCAGGGCTATCTACATTGACAGGGATAGAGCAGCCTCGTTGATGGATTTGACATATCATTAGCAATTGGCTCATAGTGTTCATCAAACATTGGATTAAACAATTTCTTCAAATCATCTTCTAAAGGTGTTACATATGGAGTTTTCAGAGGGATTTTGTACAAGAGTAGAACCGATGGGACTACTTGATGAAGGTTGTGATCTTGGTCCAGAACTGGATTGTCCGGGAGCCATTTGACCGGTCGCTCATCGAACTTAACGCGGAATTGTTTCCATGATATTTCGGGTTCTTTATTGTAAATTTTGTATCTTTTTCTCATTGGTGAATATCCTAAAATATCTCTAATTAGTCTCCGCTTAGCTTTTC